>CAWUFW010007832.1:120000-720000 GCA_963921515.1 Calotriton arnoldi | reverse complement strand
TCGAGCGGCAGCTTATGGGACACCACTCGCTACATGCAATTCTTTATTCGGCGCCGCTGCGGGGCGCGCTGCCGTCGGCCATGCGGGTGGTGTTCCTGATTTGGAGGCAGGCATTGCGACGAATGGGATGGTGGAATACCCTGACTCGGGAAACTCCCCTCTGGAATAATGGGCGCCTACATCAGTTGGCGGCCCTGCAGGGTTTCCGGGGTTGGGATGACATTGGCATTTCAGTCCTGGGGGATGTTATGAGGGGCCAAACGCTCAAATCTTTCCAAGACCTCCAGAAGGAATTCCTTATGCCACAGTCCCAGTTTTATCGTTATCTTCAATTTCGTCATGCCCTGTCCCCTAGCATAGAGGGTCTGGAGTCTCTACCTGAATTTAGTCCGCTGGAAGCGAAAGTCTTTATGGGGGATCTGAAGGATAGGAAAATTTCCCGGATTTATCAGACCCTGGTTACTCATTGCTCCCCCACACTTCAGAAGCTCCGGGAGGACTGGGAAGGGGATGTGGGCACGCTGGAGGAGGAGGACTGGACCGAGGCCTTGGCGGCTCCGCGGGGGGCAGCCATAGCGATGCGACTCCGTCTCGTCCAGTTCAAGTATCTACATAGGGTCTATTTTACTCGGGCGCGCTTGTGGCGGGCGGGGCTGATCGCTTCCCCGGAGTGTCTTCGCTGCGGTCGAGAAGAGGGCACATTCATCCATACCGTCTGGCAATGCCCCTCCCTGGACCGTTTTTGGAGGGGGGTATTTGCCTGTCTCTCGGAGGTCCTGGGGTGGGAGCTTCCCCGTACACCGCAGCTGGCCCTGCTTCACGTTATGGAGGGGATAGGGGGAAATGTCTACAAACGACATCTCATGCAACTGGTTTAACACTGGCGAAAAGGGACATCGCCCAGGCGTGGAAGGCGCCGCGGGCCCCATCAGTGGCCGCATGGAAGAATGGATTAGACTTCTGCATGGGGCTGGAACAACCTATCTTTGTTGCCAGGGGGTGCCCGCGCAAACACTGCAAAATTTGGAAACGGTGTGCGGATTATCGGGGCCTGTGGCTGGACCCTCCAGCTGTAGCAGAGGTTCATTCATTGGGGTAATTTGCACGTACATAGTAGGCCTATGGAGATGCTATGCGGGGGGGCCGGGGGGGGTATTCTTTTTGTTATATATACAGGCTGTGGACAGGACTATGCGGATATTGTGCGACCAAGGGGGGAGGGGTGGGGGTGGGCGGGAGTTGTGGGTTTTCTATATTGTTCTTTATTGTTTGTATGCGTTTATTTTGAATTCACTCGGAAAAGTCGACTGCAATTATATTTGTATGGTTTGATTATGCAGATGTCTCTGGTGTGCAGAGCCCTGCGATACATGCGCAACTTGACAAATAAAATCTGTTTTAAAAAAAAAAAACTACAGCTAGGCACTTTGCCAAAAAAGGGTCATTTTTCACTGTGAAATTGGGGTGTGTCCACGTTGCGTTTTGCGCCGTTTCCTGTCGCGGGCACTAGGCCGACCCACACAAGTGAGGTACCATTTTTCTCGGAATACTTTGGGGAACGCGGGGTGGGTGGAAATTTGTGGATCCACGCAGATTCCAGAACTTTCCACCACAGAAATGTGAGGGAAATGTGTTTTTTTTTACAATGTTTTAGGTTTGCAAGGGATTCTGGGTAACAGAACCTGGTGGGAGGCAGTCAAGTCACCCCATCCTGGATTCCCCTGGGTGTCTAGTTTTCAAAAATGTATAGGTGTGCTAGGTTTCCCTAAGTGCTGGCAGAGCTAGGGTTCAAAAACTACAGCTAGGCACTTTGCAAAAAAAGGGTAATTTCTCATTGTGAAAATGTGGTGTGTTCACGTTGGGTTTTGAGCCATTTCCTGTCATGGGCACTATGCCTACCCACACAAGTGAGGTACCATTTTTATCGGGAGACTTAGGGTAATTCAGATTTGTAAAGCAACTGTTATTACCTATTGACTTTCGATGCATTTCTGCCTTCCAAATGAAAGACATTGTGTAAAAAAGAAGTCATTTTGAAAAATGACCGATAATTCTCATGCTAGTATGAGTATTCCCAATTTCGGAAATCTGCAAATATCTACTGTTTCTAAACTCTATATTTTGTTCCATTTCAGAAATACATAGGTGTCTTTCATACCGATTTTTCCATGTATACATTTTCCCACAATAATTGCTATATACCCGGTACATAATAAAAAGCCATTGCAAATTGCTGCTCAGTTTTTGACTCTGGGTTCGTCGGGTTTTTGGTGAACCTACAAGTCCTATATATCCCCACAACCAGTAAGGTCCAGCGGATGTAACGGTATATTGCTTTCAAAGAGCTGTCATAATTAGAAGAAGTTACAGGTGAAAACGTTGACACAAAAGGCTGTTTTTTCCAACTAATTTTCAATTTTTACTATATTTAACTGTTAGTTTCTATAAAGAAACCTTGATGGATCTACACATAATGACCCCTTGCTTAATTCAGAATTTTGTCTACTTTTTTAAAATGTATAGCTTTCCAGGATCCATTATTGCTTTCATACCCATTTATACCATTAACTGGAAGGAGGTTGAAAGCACAAAAAATAGCAAAAATAGGCCATGTCCCAGAAAAATGTCAAAACTGTGTAAAAAATGTCGGTTTTCTGACAAAAGTCTGTCATTCCCTAAAAGCTGGGAAAATGGTGATTTCAGCCCCACAAAACCTTTTTTGATACCATTTGCAGGGAAAAACCCAGACGCTTTCATTTGCAGCCCTTTTTTCCCATTTTTCCCCCAAAAAACAAAATTTAGCTGTATTTTGGCTAATTTCTGGGACCCCTCCAGGGGAATCCACAAACCCTGGGTACCTTTAGAATCCCCATGATGTTGGAAGAAAAGGACGCAAATTTGGCGTGGATACCTTGTGGGGTCAAAAAGTTACAGGGGCCTAAGCGAGCACTACCCCAAATAGCCCAAAAAAAGGCTTAGCACAGGGGGGGAAAAGGCCTATCAGCGAAGGGGTTAATGTAATCACAATACAATAAAATGTATGTAACTGTACGTTCTTCTGCTATCATTCGATTAGGGGTACATGAATGCCAAGAAATGACACCTTACAGTGTATGTGTAGTACTGTTGCTGCCTTACGACTCCAACGCATTCTATGTGGTAAAAGGTATTATCTATACGATTGAAACTCATAATGTAAAGTGCAATGCGTTTTCTGACGTTATGTCTGTATGTTTAGTCAGCCTTGGTACAAAGCACCCTGACGTCAACTGATGTGCTCCGCGCTAAACAGAATTGCAAATTAAGAAATTAAAAAATAAGTAAATGTAAGGCTTTGACGACCATGTGCACTTGAATACGCGCGCGCTTTCTTATTTTGAAGCATACAATATATTGCATATTAAGCGCTAACGAAGACAACTCTGGGTGAACTCTCAAACGTGACCCCTCAAACTATTAGCTATTAGCAAAGCTGGCTATTAGCAAAGCTGTTGAGTTGAAGTGACCGGCAGAAGCAGCCGATGAGTGTCCTGTCCCCTGTCACTCTGCAATGGTGCGGTCCACACCGCTCTCTGCCTTTGTCCAGCGGTGTCATTGAGCGATCACCAGGCCTGGCCTTGTCTTCTGCTCTGAGACCGGCCGTTCACGTACAAGCCTCTTCCAGTGCACGCTGCGTCACACAGAGGTGCTGTCCTCACCTCTCCAACGTGTCATGGGTTGGGCACACCCTGCCAGCTGATTGCAATCAGGGGCTGAGGTGAGGGGGCCTGGGCCGGGAAGGTCAGGGTGCTGAAGGACAGAGGAGGAACAGGTCAGGGCCTTTTGGTGTAAATGCTTCTCGTTAATCAGTGTAAGCGGAACTCTGATATATAATCTATTTAAATAATAATTAATTTGGTGACCAAGTTCACAAAATATGAACACGCAACAATATAAAATAGCTAATCAATGCAAACTACAAGGACCATTATAATATACTCGCGAAAAATACGAATTAAAGGTCAATTGTGAACTACAATTTTCAGACAGTTTGTGTATTTCCAGGTTTTTGAGCGTGCACATTCTGCACATAAGTGCACAACAGCACATTAAAATGTAAATACGGCTTAGAAATGATATAAAATAAAATAAGGGAATAATACATCCCTATGAAACCGCATAAACATACTCATTTATAAAAAAGAAATGTCATCATATTCAAAGTTTGCAACCAAAAATCAACGGAACCAATATTTTCTTGACATAATCAATTCTGTTATGATCGCAATTCGTTGCAAGAAGACAATTATAATATAAGCTAATTTTTAATATTTTATTCCAAGTGTTTGATGGGGCACGGGGGGGAAGGGAGAGTTGGGGGGTGCTGGAGTGTGTTAGAAAACATTTTTATGGTAGTAGATTTCGAACATGAGGCGCTGCATGCAGAACACAATGAGGCATATTTATCATGTGACACAGCGCAGCAGGCCACCTTGCTGCGCTGCGTGACAGGGAAAGGGCAGGAATGCCTCGTATTTAACATAATACAGTGCATTCCTGCCTTTTCCCAGCACTGGCACACAATGTGCTGCCTAGCGCCAACACAGGCACTCTTGCACCATGGTGCAAGGGTGCCTGCTTTGTAAGCAGTATTGTTTTTGTGCAAACAGTCCCCTGCTGCAGCACACGTAGAAAGAGGAACCAAGCATTGGTAAATGCATTAAGTTTCGCCTGTGTGATTAATAAGCTGTTTTTTGTTGTAAGGTGTAGCTTGCTGAGTAGTTGTACAATATAAGTTACAGAAAGTCTGTTAAAGTGTTATGACTTGTTTATATACAAAATAGCAATATATTGTGCTGTTACTAATGGTAGAGTATGGGTAAGTAATAGCAACATTTTGAAAAATGAAATGAAAGAGGAAAATAATAGAATTGATTGATGGAATAGCAATATTTGGTGTTTAGAGGAGTTCTGACAGCTTTTGGCCCTGGATCCCCTGCACCTGCTGCACCATTCAAATCATGTCTCTATTGCCTGTAAGATAACTGCACTTGTGACAGCCTGTTTAGTAGTAAAATATTGCAAAAATTGGTGTTTAGAGGGGTTCCTAGAGCTGTGGGCCCCAGTGTCACTGCACCTGCTACACCATTCAAATAATGACCCTAGTGCCTTTAAGGTAACTGCACTTGTGATTGCCTGTTTAGTAGTAGATTTTAGCATTATTCTGCATTTAGAGGGGCCCATAGAGCTTTTGGCCTCAGTGCCACTACACCTGCTGCACCATTCAAATCAAGCCCCTTTTAACTGAAAGATAACTGCAATTGTGTCTGCTTGTACAATAGTAAAATATAGCAATATTAGGTGTTTAGAGGAGCTCTGACAACGTTTGGTCCCGGTGCCACTGCAACTGCTGCGCCATTCAAATCATGACCCTGTTGTCTGCAAGGTAACTGCACTTGTGAATGCCTGTTTAGTACCAAAATATAGCAATATTAGGTGTTTAGTGGGGTGCCTAGAGCTTTTGGTCCTGGTGCTACTGCACCTGCTGCACTATTCAAATCATGACCCTATTGCCTGCCAGATAAATGCACTTGTGACGGTCTTGTTTAGTAGGAAAATGTTGCAATAATCTGGGTTTAGTGGGGTCCCTAGAGCTTTTGACCCCCGTGCTACTGCACCTGCTGCACCATTCAAATCAAGTCCCTTTTAACTGAAAGATAACTGCAATTGTGTCTGCCTGTACAGTAGTAAAATATAGCAATATTAGGTGTTTAGAGGAGCTCTGACAACGTTTGGGCCCGGTGCCACTGCAACTGCTGCGCCATTCAAATCATGACCCTGTTGTCTGCAAGGTAACTGCACTTGTGACTGCCTGTTTAGTACCAAAATATAGCAATATTAGGTGTTTAGTGGGGTGCCCAGAGCTTTTGGTCCTGGTGCTACTGCACCTGCTGCACTATTCAAATCATGACCCTATTGCCTGCCAGATAAATGCACTTGTGACTGTCTTGTTTAGTAGGAAAATGTTGCAATAATCTGGGTTTAGTGGGGTCCCTAGAGCTTTTGACCCCCGTGCTACTGCACCTGCTGCACCATTCAAATCAAGTCCCTTTTAACTGCAAGGTAAATGCACTTGTGACTGCCTGTTTAGTAGTCAAATATAGCAATATTATGTTGTTATTAGAGGAGTTCTGACAAGTAGTATGCTCAGTGCTACTGCCCCTGATGCACCATTCAAATTATGATCCTGTTGTCTGCAAAGTAACCGCACTGGTGGTTGCCTGTTTAGAAATAAAATATAGCAATATCAAGTGTTTAGTGGGGTTCCTGGAGCTTTTGGTCCCGGTGCCACTGCACTTGCTGCAATATTGAAATCATTACTCTAGTGCTTGCTAGATAACTGCACTTATGGCTGCCTGTTTAGTTGCAAAATATAGCAATAATAAGTGTGTAGAGTAGTTCTGATTACTTTTGGACCAGGTGCCACTGCACCTGCTGCACCATTCAAATAATGACCCTGTTGCCTGCTAGATAACTGCACTTGTGACTGCCTATTTAGTGGTAAAATATAGCAATAGTTTCCAGTGGAGTCATGACAACTTTTGGTCCCGGTGCTACTGCACCTGCAGCACCATTTAAATCAAGCCCCTTGCAATTGCAAGGTAACTGCAATTAGCAAAATATAGCAATATTAGGTGTTTGGAGGAGTTCTGACAATGTTTTGGCCCGGTGCTGCTGCACCATTCAAATCCTGACCCTACTGCTTGAAAGATAACTGCACATGTGACTGCCTGTTTAGTTGTGAAATATAGCAATATTCAGTGTTTAGTGGGATGCCTGGAGAATTTGGGCCGGGTGCCACTGCACCTGCTGCACCATTCAAATAATGACCCTGTTGCCTGCAAGATAACTGTAAAATTTAGCAATATTTGGCGTTTAGTGGAGTTATGTCAACTTTTGGCCTGTGCCACTGCACCTGTTGCACCATTCAGATCAAGTCCCTTTTAACTGCAAGGTATCTGCAATTGTAACTGCCTGTTTAGTAGTCAAATATACCAATATTGTGTATTTAGAGGGGTTCTGACAACTTTTAAGCCCGGTGATACTGCACCTGCTGCACCATTCAAATCATGACCCTGTTGTCTGCAAGGTAATTACACTTGTGATTCCCTGTTTAGTAGTAAAATATAGCATAGCTCATGTATATTAACTTCATTTTTAACGCATAATGTTTATTTCAGCATTTAGAATTTGATCATAATGACCAAATAGATTACATTGAAAAAATTAATACGATAATGCCTACAAAGTACGAAGAAAGGTACTGAGGCATGAATAGGAAATGCCACAAACGTTCTAGGGCTAAAGCATCTGCTTTACACAACTAAGTAATACAAATCAAGCAGTCCAGCATAATGTTAGAAGTTGTCTGACTTTTCCGTGGAAAGAGATCTTATTTTTGCAGTGAATGGGGCTTAAAAAGCGTGAACAGCTTTAGTAGAAGTATCGTAAATGCGTGCAGCCAGGGGAAGTTAACAAAAAAAAAGTTCCACACAAAAGCGAATGAACACAGTAAATCAGTTTGGAAACTGTTAAGAGCATCCTTTTAAGATATATTAAATACAAGAGATTTCACAAGCGCAGCTCAAGAGCTGTGCAGGCACAACCTAAAAAGCAAGCATTCCAGCACTCTGTTAGACGCTGTCCACCTTTTCCGTGGAAAGAGATCTTATCTGTGAACATCTTTAGAAGAAGTATCGTAAATGC
Source organism: Calotriton arnoldi (assembly GCA_963921515.1). NCBI lineage: Eukaryota > Metazoa > Chordata > Amphibia > Caudata > Salamandridae > Calotriton > Calotriton arnoldi. The sequence continues at coordinate 712,254 of CAWUFW010007832.1, read as the reverse complement.
ATGCAGCCAGGGGAAGTTAACAAAAAAAAATGTTCCACACAACAGCGAATGAACACAGTAATTTGGCCACGGGAACTGATAAGAGGCCCCTTTTAAGATATATTAAATACAAGACATTTGCAGGCAAAACCTAAAAAAGCAAGCATTCCAGCATACTGTTAGAAGTTGTCTGCCTTTACCATGTGAAGAGATCTTATCTTGACAGTGAATGGGGCTTAAACAGTGTGAACAGCTTCAGTAGAAGTATTGTAAACGCATGCAGCCAGGAGAAGGGAAAAAATTCCATGCAAAAGCAAATGAACACAGTAATTTGGCTATGGGAACTGATAAGAGCCCCCTTTAAGATCTATTAAATACAAGAGATTTAACCAGCACAGCGCAAGCGCAACCTAAAAACAAGGAAAAATAAACATATTTCTCCTCGTTACGCCTCCCCCTGGGAAGTCGTAGCATTTTGGCGCATTCCCAGGTCTATCAGTAATGTTAAATAAGGGAATGCTTCAAAATCCATGGGTGTTAAGTGGAAACAGCCACGCACCACACGCGGAATGCCTTCCTGGGTTAGAGTAATGCAATGCAGGTATTTGCAGTGGCGGCCGGTCATTTTACCAGGGAGAGGGTCGGGGTGCCACACACCCACACCTCACTCTCACCCATTCACTCACACACGCATTTGCAACAATCTCTAACAAATACACCTACATACATTTATACATGCACGCACCAAACAAAACAAAAAAAAACATAAATCTTACCTCAACAGCAGCTCTCCGACAGTGAAGCCTCGGAGCTCCAACGAGGGTTGGGACTGCTGCCTACTCTCATTGGCTGACCAATGACCTTAGGTCAGCCAATGAGGGAAGGCAGAAGTTCCAAGCCTCCGAGGTCCTAGGAGGGTTGGGACTGCTGCCTTCCCTCATTGGCTGACCTAAAGTCTGCCAATGAGGGAAGGCAGCAGTCTCAATCTCATCACAGAGTGGGATGGGGTCAGTGAGACTGCTGCCCCCCACCAACCCCACACTCTGTGATGAGGTGTCCCTGATAGACACTCGGCCCTGGGCACTCCAGGGCTTAAAACTGTAGTGCCCAGGTCAAATGAAATCGGTGACGCTTCCCCTCATCATGAGGAGGAGAGCATCGAGGCACTTTTGCCAGGCTCAGGAGGTCACACCCAAAGGACTGTGAAATCCTCAGCCTGGCAAAGTTCAGCTCAGGCTGCCAGGAGCCTGCGCATTTACAACATTGCTAGCTCCTGGCTGCCTGACCTGAACCAAAAGCCTGACAGACACTCTTCTCACCTGGAAAAAGGTGCGTCCGGACTGGCTGCTACTGGCGATTTGCGTTACGCCAGATTTATCAAGCCTCTTATGGCCACACAAGGTGGCTTTTCGTGGCTTGATAAATTGCATTTAATAGTTGTGTCGCACATGCACCCTGTTGCATGGTGCTAAAGCGACGCAACTACATGATAAATATGGTCCTGCGTATGTTGAGACCAGGTACCAGAACCTAGGTACTGATGAGACATAAAATGTTGATAACAATGTTTTTTAGCAGTATGCAGTGGTCCAGTGGACAACTGTTTAGTCTTTAAAAAAAAGTTGCTAAAACATTTAGTTTTTTTTTAACGCATCCCATTTTTTTTTAAGGAATACGGACTGCATTTACAAAATATTATTGCTTTATTTAAAAGCAATCACAGACATGGTTGTCTGCTGACCCAGCAGGACACCATCCCTGTGATGGTAGCAAATCTTAGTGGATTGCGATTTGCGGCCTACTTCATTTACATTCATGGGGTAGGTTGAATTGCATCCCACTACCATTGCGATCTGACCTATTGGTACATAGGTAAGTTTTCAACACACCATTAGATTTGTTAATAGTTGGTTCACAAACTGGGACCGCTTTTAGTGTATCTAGTGTACGTACATCTGGCCCAAGTGTTTTTTTTTCTGACATGGGGCCAGATGTACAAAAATTAGGAATTGCAATTTCCAATTTGCGATTCCTACAAAATCGCAATTAGGAAATTGCAATTCCTAATGGACTAAAGGATACTTTTTAAAATTGTGATTCTTAAGGGGGGGGTCACAAATCAACTTAACTCATGAATATCAATGAGGTAGGTCGCAATTTGTGAACCTATGAATCGCTGCCATCACAGAGATGGTGGCCTGCAGGGGTCATGTTTGTAATGCTTTTTTTTATTTGTTTTTATCATGTTTTTATTGAGTTTACAAAGCAGTTCCCATATACAGTAGCATCACTTCCTCAGTTAAGCAAAAACCATACGTGTTGACCATCACAATGTACATATTTTGATGTTATTTCACATACGGAATACAGTATGCATTGCTGATGTAGTGACCTAAATAAGAGATAGCTGTAACTGTAATACTAAGATTGTGACACATGATAATATCTTGGAGCCAAGTGCTCAATCCTTCCCCCCCTTCCGCATTAAGCTCGCTTGGGTGGTCTGGTCGGACTGACGTACACAGGATTGCAGGTTGAAACGTTGACAACTTCTACTGTGGAGTTTTTAAATTTGATTGTGGATTTTGACACTCAAGAGTTTTGCAGATAACATCACTTTGTCTCTATGAGTCAAATGTATATTTTGTTATTGTTTATAGTACTTGTTCACTTTATTCATATGCACTGTGCCTTCAATAAATAGGAGCACCTTGTCATTTACTGATATTGCTGAAATCTTAATTCTTATTTTAGGTCAGGATTTATGTCTAAATATGAATAAAATGCATAAAACGCATAACAAACCTTACTTGTAAAAAGGGTTCTTGATAACTATCCATAACTCTTTAAAGCAGGATGTTCTGAGGTACTAAAGAGTATGGCTGTTTGATCCTGGAGAAGCCACTAACTCTCCGCTCACAGAGCCTCACAACCTATTAAAGTTTGTGACTACTAAAGCTGAAGCCTAATGTTATTTCCTCAATCCTTTGTGCAGGTGGTAATCAGCCCAAGACCTTGTTTTTGAATTTGTCACTATCTTTGCTGATTTTTCAAATTTGTATTTCTTTCTTTGTAAATTTCATAAAGCCCTGCCTTAACTGGAAGGTGTAGCGCGGTGCAGTAAAAAGTAAAACAGGAGATGCCACCACTAGTACCTCCAAATAAATAGAAAGAAAGTAAAATAAAATAACCAAATGACTTAAAGGTATGACCAGCTCACAATGAACACATGGTTTTAGAGAGAAATCTTCCGTAAAATGATCAGTTTTTGACAATTTCCAAGTCTGAAATGAGACAGACAGTGAAATAGTGCAACAGTGGGAAATCAGTAGTAACAAGGTTTTTACCCTGAACTCTAAACTCAGCCTTGAGTAACACATTGCCAAAAATCAAAGATGTCCTGGTACTAGCTCTTTCTTATACAGAAAGTGAAACTGTTTATTCCAGAAAGCAATTTCATAACTGCTGGTGAAGCCCTCTTCCTCTCATACATGGATTGTAGTAACACTGTACTCCATGGCCTCCTAGATTCCACGCTGGCACTCTGGCATAGTACACATCGCAGCAGGTCTCCCAAGGGCCTGAGGAAATGTTATCACATCAAACCCATTCCGATTGAACTCCATTGGCTCCCCTTGCCGGCCCGCACCATCTTCAAAACCAGTTCCATAATTTAGAAAGCCATCACGACTAGCACTTCACTTATCTTGCAGACAAGTGCACTATCTCTGGTAGTTACTGGCACACCCACAGCCAGGACACTATGAGACTGCAGACTAGGAAGTGTAAACATAGAAAAATCAGGCTAGCATGCCTTTTCCATCTCTGAACCTCGGACCTGAATCAACATCCCCATATCCAGCTGTACGCCCCAACACATCACTGGATCCTGTTTGCTTTGAAAACAACCAGCATGACTCTTTACTCTTTGGGTTATTCTCTGGAGGGGGCTATTTTTCCATTCAACTCAACAAAGTTTGCTACCTTATAGGTTCTACTGCCACACTACCATACCAGTCTGGCTTTTATTCTACACGTAACATCAAGACTTGCAGGTGCCATGCGTGTTCACAGTGTTCTGGATAGCATTGTCCCTGTCTCTCGGTGCTGCCAAAAACACCTAGAGGGTACCGATTAATATCCTGTGGACTCAAGTGCAGAAAGCGAGCTCTGTTCTGGATTGCCTCATTCCTGCACTAACAGTCTCAGTTGCCACACGTGGAGGTGGCAGTGGTTGAGATGGCATAGGTCCCCATTGCCATAGGTGTGCTTTAAGTCTTACTTTTTAACCTTAGGATGGAACGTATGGTAGATCCAGTGGCTGATTTGGCATTCAAATCCATAATTATGTGGATGACACCCAGCTGCACTTGTAGTTGTTAGTATTTCAATATGATTGCTTGGTGATGCACTGCTGTTGAGAAGTCTAGTGTAGAGGGCTCCCTATTCCTTCAAACTCAACACCTCCGAGATTACGTTTCTGTTGCTATGTAGTAGTCTTTCCAAAGCCAGTATTAATCTTATGATTCAAAAACTGGCCATGGATGGTAGTATTTATCGTCCTATTTATAGAGAGGGGGGACACTAGGAGCTTGATAAGAGGTCCAGTGACTCGTGCGCCCAAGTATATGACTTTTATCAAAAAGGGAGTCACTGTTCCTATTAGAGTGAAGAGGAAGAGAAAATATGGAAAGACACTCAAGTCGTATTACTACTCTGTATGTGGTGGACAGTGTGTCCTCATCTTGATGCCCTCACACACCCCGGAGGATGTCATGCTTCATCATTGGGCTGGCGCTCCTCGTCGGGCCGGCGCTGCAATGCCCTACGGGTCCCCCGAAGGGTCTCTTTATCGGAGATTTTTTGATGAAGCCATGTGGGTGCGTGGGGGTAAGTGGCAGTGAAGTCCTAGTTTGTGGTTTAAAAAAATGGCTGGAGGGAAAGTAGGGAATTTTATTAAAGTGATCCCTCTGTCATTATTAAAAGCAAGGTGAATGGTGCTGCTGTGAGGGATATTATGTCCCTTTGTAGCTAGGTTTATATATCCCTAATGGATATATTTCAGGTCAACATGTTTCGCGCTTTCTTGCGGTCTCAGGAGGAGATCCAGAGCGCTTCGTCAGGACCAATCAAATAAAGTTCGTTTAAGAAAGGAGAAAGTCCAGTGGCCAAGCTTAGTCCTGTGCCACTAGGAAGAAAAGGGAAGTAGTGCTCTGGAACGACAAGAGTGGAGAAGTACAATTTACTATTTAAATATCTGTTTGGAAAGTGTCAGTTCATACTATAATAAGACCTGGGTCTTCCATTGGAGGGCCAAGTGCTTGTGACCTTTAGCATAATACATATTGCAAATAGTCAGTGTGTCTATAGGTGAACTATAGATGCTACATTTAGAAAATAAAAAAGATGAACAAACATGGAAAGAAGGTGCTCTTATTGTGTATCCAAGGCAAGCCTTTCTGATGCCGTTTCTATACATGTACATATAAACATTGCATCCGTATTTTTGCCTTGGTTATCCAAATGACGTGTATCTGAGTCAGGTTCATGACCTTTAGCATAATACATATTGCAAATGGTCAGTGTGTCTATAGGTGAACTATAGATGCTACATTTAGAAACTAAATAAGACGAACAAACATGGAAAAATAGTGCTCTTATTGTTTACCAAGGCAAGCCTTTCTGATGCCATTACTATACATGTACATATGAACATTGTATCCGTATTTATGCCTTAGTTATCCAAATGACGTGTATCTGAATCAGTTTCATGTTGAAAGGTAGACAAATGAACCCCTGTAATCTAGGTAAATAATACCGCTAGGCCCTGCCATTGATGGCAAACTTCAAATCACTGTGTCATTACTGGTAATGAGCTGTATTTCTCACCCCTTAGTAACAGGGAAAATGCCCCATGAGAAATCCGTTCGAGGTCCCTCGAGATCTGTGGGGAGAAAAATGACATTCACACGGCTATATTTAGAACCATGTCAGAGAGCCGGTAACCAAGTTAGAGCAAAGCAATTTGGGACCGAGGCCAGATTAGGGACGTAAGGATCGTGCCCCGCATTCTTGCCCCTCTCTCCCAAGTTTGGTACTCACGGTTACTCGTAGTATCAGGAGCCGTTACACCTGCGCACCTCTCGCCGTCTCCGCCGATAGAGAGATTCTCCCGGTATCTCATTTTATAGGAGTGGTGGCGTTTCCGGTCCCGTGTGCTGTTATTTAATTACAGTGTTAATTGGCAAGAAAACCACTGGAGCGTGGTCGCCATCTTAGAATGGTGTCCCGGAGTTCTCAAGTAATTTGGAACCTGCAAGAGTGATGTTGTAGATCGGCCCGTGTTTGGCTCAAGCGTTCTCAGAAATGGAGAATAATCATGAGGGCAGGGAGTTAGCTTGTCACAATGGAAAAGAAAAAGAAAAAACTTCTTTTACTCGTGTTAAAGATTTATTTTGCGATAGTCGCCATCTTGGAGTGGTGTCCCGATTTTAAAATTGATGGGTATGAGGCTAACAGCGTAATTTATGCAAAAATGCCCGTGTTCGACTCTAGTGTTATAACAAGAGGAGGGATTGAAGACACAGAGCATGATTGTCTCAAAGGGAAACAACAACAAATTTTTTTTTATATGTAGGTGGAATCTCTTTTCTAAGTATCGAGTTTTGAGTCAGGCTAGAGTGGGCCTGTGATATTGTGTTTTCCCTTATTTTCTAGGTGTTTCCGAGAGGTTTTATATGTGAATATCCTGTCCAGGAGAGTCCTTTTATTTATTTACAGCCAACAGGGTCTCTGGATAGGTGCCAGAGTTATTTTGACAGATGCAGAGGGTCAATGTTAGGCAGTCTCAGATTATAATGGTAGATCGAAGGTCGTTTTTTGTGTGTTTCACTGAGGGAGTATTACCGGTTCACAGTACATCAATCCAGGGTATCTCATCGTTGAGACCCTGGATGTTCGTCTGGAGGCGATGGACCCACCTCTGTTCTCTCTGGAATAGTGTCTTTGTGTTCCATTGAGGATTGGACTCTATGATGGTCGAGTTAACCTGTTCTGGTGTGTGTCCCCTCTCTATGTAGTGTCTGCTCATTTTTGTAGTGTTTCGGTTGCAACGAATGTTGCTTCTGTGTTCATTAATCCTTATTCTCACAGGTCTCGTAGTCATCCCTATATACAGGAGATGGCAGGGACATTCCACCATGTATACACAGTTCTTCGTGTTACAGTTTGTGTGTTTTCGTTGTGTCCATTCCTGGTTGTTGAGTTGTAGGGTTTTTGTGTGAGTGGTGAGTCAGCATACATTTCAGGTGCCACAAGGATAGTGCCCTTTGACTGTTGGTAAACCCCATAGTGTCGTTTGGTCCTCTGTTTTTTCTGTGGTCTTGTGTGGACTACAAGGTTTTTTAGATTTTGTGTACGTTTAAATGCAAATCTTGGGCGTTCTAGGTGCATGTCGCCTGTATTTACAATGTTCCAATGTTTTAGCAGAATCTTCTTCACTTGGTTGGATTGGGGTGTGTAACTTGTGACGCACGTGATTACTTCATCTTTGGCTTTCTGATGTGTCTCTAGAAGGGCATCGCGATGTTTTTATGATTTTTTGTGGGTAGCTCCTCTTCTCCAGGTTTCTGCTCAGTTGTTCTGCTTGGATTTCGTAATCCTGGGTGGTGCTACAATTCCTTCTAAGCCTAAGGAATTGGCCATAAGGGAGGTTTTGTCTCAGGGCTTTTGGGTGGTGACTGTTGTATGGCAATAGGCTATTGCGATCTGTGGGTTATCGGTAGGTTTTTGTGGTAAGTTTTCCATCATTCAAAATTATTAGTAGGTCCAGAAAGGGCATTTCTTCAGCTGAGGTTGATAGGGTGAAGTGAAGGAATGGGTCTTGTTGGTTGATCCAGGTGTGGAAGTCTTTACAGCGTTCCTACCCAGATCTGTGACTGGGGGTCGAGTGTTTGAAAAGTTTCAGCACTCCGTCCATCATCTCTTTGTGTTTGCTTTGTTCGCCCTAAGTTAGCAGGGTATGCCCAGACGTGGGTCCCTTGCTCACTTTTCCACTGGATTCAAGCTAGTCTGGCTGATGAGGGCTGTTAGCCCGAAACCGGTCCCAGGATGCTTGTTTCCGGTCCAGGGAAGACATGGCTTGGCAGATCGGGCTGGACTGTTCCCATGAGGCACAGGGTCAAGACTGATTTGCATATAGCTGTGTCTGAACTGGGGTGGCAAAGTGAGCTAAAGAATGATAATGGATTCCACCCAGATCTGTGACTGGGGGTGAGTGTTTGAAAAGTTTCAGCACTCCGTCCATCATCTCTTTGTGTTTGCTTTGTTCGCCCTAAATTGGCAGGGTATGCCCAGGCGTGGGTCCCTTGCTCACTTTGCCACTGGATTCAAGCTAGTCTGGCTGATAAGGGCTGTTAGCCCGAAACCGGTCCCAGGATGCTTGTTTCCGGTCCAGGGAAGACATGGCTTGGCAGATCGGGCTGGACTGTTCCCATGAGGCACAGGGTCAAGACTGATTTGCATATAGTTGTGTCTGAAATGGGGTGGCAAAGTGAGCTAAAGAACGATGATGGATTCAACCCAGATCTGTGACTTGGGGTGAGTTTCTGAAAAGTTTCAGCACTCCGTCCATCATCTCTTTGTGTTTGCTTTGTTCGCCCTAAGTTGGCAGGGTATGCCCAGACGTGGGTCCCTTGCTCACTTTGCCACTGGATTCAAGCTAGTCTGGCTGATAAGGGCTGTTAGCCCGAAACCGGTCCCAGGATGCTTGTTTCCGGTCCAGGGAAGACATGGCTTGGCAGTTCGGGCTGGACTGTTCCCATGAGGCACAGGGTCAAGACTGATTTGCATATAGCTGTGTCTGAACTGGGGTGGCAAAGTGAGCTAAAGAATGATAATGGATTCTACCCAGATCTGTGACTGGGGGTAAGTGTTTGAAAAGTTTCAGCACTCCGTCCATCATCTCTTTGTGTTTGCTTTGTTCGCCCTAAGTTGGCAGGGTATGCCCAGACGTGGATCCCTTGCTCACTTTGCCACTGGATTCAAGCTAGTCTGGCTGATGAGGGCTGTTTGCCCGAAACCTGTCCCAGGATGCTTGTTTCCGGTCCAGGGAAGACATGGCTTGGCAGTTCGGGCTGGACTGTTCCCATGAGGCACAGGGTCAAGACTGATTTGCATAAAGCTGTGTCTGAACTGGGGTGGCAAAGTGAGCTAAAGAATGATAATGGATTCCACCCAGATCTGTGACTGGGATGAGTGTTTGAAAAGTTTCAGCACTCCGTCCATCATCTCTTTGTGTTTGCTTTGTTCACCCTAAGTTGGCAGGGTATGCCCAGACGTGGGTCCCTTGCTCACTTTGCCACTGGATTGAGGCTAGTCTGGCTGATGAGGGCTGTTAGCCCGAAACCGGTCCCAGGATGCTTGTTTCCGGTCCAGGGAAGACATGGCTTGGCAGATCGGGCTGGACTGTTCCCAAGAGGCACAGGGTCAAGACTGATTTGCATATAGCTGTGTCTGAACTGGGGTGGCAAAGTGAGCTAAAGAATGATAATGGATTCTACCCAGATCTGTGACTGGGGGTAAGTGTTTGAAAAGTTTCAGCACTCCGTCCATCATCTCTTTGTGTTTGCTTTGTTCGCCCTAAGTTGGCAGGGTATGCCAAGACGTGGGTCCCTTGCTCACTTTGCCACTGGATTCAAGCTAGTCTGGCTGATGAGGGCTGTTTGCCCGAAACCGGTCCCAGGATGCTTGTTTCCGGTCCAGGGAAGACATGGCTTGGCAGTTTGGGCTGGACTGTTCCCATGAGGCACAGGGTCAAGACTTATTTGCATATAGCTGTGTCTGAACTGGGGTGGCAAAGTGAGCTAAAGAATGATAATGGATTCTACCCAGATCTGTGACTGGGGGTGAGTGTTTGAAAAGTTTCAGCACTCCGTCCATCATCTCTTTGTGTTTGCTTTGTTCGCTTTAAGTTGGCAGGGTATGCCCAGACGTGGGTCCCTTGCTCACTTTGCCACTGGATTCAAGCTAGTCTGGCTGATGAGGGCTGTGTGCCCGAAACCGGTCCCAGGATGCTTGTTTCCGGTCCAGGGAAGACATGGCTTGGCAGTTCGGGCTGGACTGTTCCCATGAGGCACAGGGTCAAGACTTATTTGCATATAGCTGTGTCTGAACTGGGGTGGCAAAGTGAGCTAAAGAATGATAATGGATTCTACCCAGATCTGTGACTGGGGGTGAGTGTTTGAAAAGTTTCAGCACTCCGTCCATCATCTCTTTGTGTTTGCTTAGTTCGCCCTAAGTTGGCAGGGTATGCCCAGACGTGGGTCCCTTGCTCTCTTTGCCACTGGATTCAAGCTAGTCTGGCTGATGAGGGCTGTTTGCCCGAAACCGGTCCCAGGATGCTTGTTTCCGGACCAGGGAAAACATGGCTTGGCAGTTCGGGCTGGACTGTTCCCATGAGGCACAGGGTCAAGACTTATTTGCATATAGCTGTGTCTGAACTGGGGTGGCAAAGTGAGCTAAAGAATGATAATGGATTCTACCCAGATCTGTGACTGGGGTAAGTGTTTGAAAAGTTTCAGCACTCCGTCCATCATCTCTTTGTGTTTGCTTTGTTCGCACTAAGTTGGCAGGGTATGCCCAGACGTGGGTCCCTTGCTCACTTTGCCACTGGATTCAAGCTATTCTGGCTGATGAGGGCTGTGTGCCCGAAACCGGTCCCCGGATGCTTGTTTCTGGTCCAGGGAAGACATGGCTTGGCAGTTCGGGCTGGACTGTTCCCATGAGGCACAGGGTCAAGACTGATTTGCATATAGCTGTGTCTGAACTGGGGTGGCAAAGTGAGCTAAAGAATGATAATGGATTCTACCCAGATCTGTGACTGGGGGTGAGTGTTTGAAAAGTTTCAGCACTCCGTCCATCATCTCTTTGTGTTTGCTTTGTTCACCCTAATTTGGCAGGGTATGCCCAGACGTGGGTCCCTTGCTCACTTTGCCACTGGATTCAAGCTAGTCTGGCTGATGAGGGCTGTTAGCCCGAAACCGGTCCCAGGATGCTTGTTTCCAGTCCAGGGAAGACATGGCTTGGCAGTTCGGGCTGGACTGTTCCCATGAGGCACAGGGTCAAGACTGATTTGCATATAGCTGTGTCTGAACTGGGGTGGCAAAGTGAGCTAAAGAATGATAATGGATTCTACCCAGATCTGTGACTGGGGGTGAGTGTTTGAAAAGTTTAGCACTCCGTCCATCATCTCTTTGTGTTTGCCCTCTCTATGTAGTGTCTGCTCATTTTTTAAGTGTTTCGGTTGCAACGAATGTTGCTTCTGTGTTCATTAATCCTTATTCTCACAGGTCTCGTAGTCATCCCTATATACAGGAGATGGCAGGGATATTCCACCATGTATACACAGTTCTTTGTGTTACAGTTTGTGTGTCTTCGTTGTGTCCATTCCTGGTTGTTGAGTTGTAGGGTTCTCGTGTGAGTGGTGAGTCAGCATACATTACAGGTGCCACAAGGATAGTGCCCTTTGACTGTTGGTAAACCCCATAGTGTCGTTTGGTCCTCTGTTTTTTCTGTGGTCTTGTGTGGACTACAAGGTTTTTTAGATTTTTTGTACATTCAAAATTATTAGTAGGTCCAGAAAGGGCATTTCTTCAGCTGAGGTTGATAGGGTGAAGTGAAGGAATGGGTCTTGTTGGTTGATCCAGGTGTGGAAGTCTTTACAGCGTTCCTCCGTGCCGGTCCATAGAACTAGTACATCGTCTATGTACCGTTTCCATTCCTTTATTTCTTCCTTGAAAGGGTTGGTTCTTGTCTGGATATGCTGAGCCTCGGAATGGGCCATATACAAGCATGCTAGGCTCGGCGCAAAAGTGCTGCCCATGCATGTCCCGTGAATTTGCTGGAAGAATTGATCCTGGAATTTGAAGAAGTTGTTTTTCAGAGCTAGTTCTGCACATTCCAAGATAAAGTTGATTGGTAGTGATGTGGACGAGTCGTTGGTCCTCAGGGTCTCCTCGACCACTCTTATTGTAGCCTCTTGCGGGATGTTAGTGTATAAAGCTTCAACGTCTAGCGCGACCAGTTGGGTGATCTCTTCGGGTTCTGTAATGTTCTTGATGAGGCGAATGGTCTCCTTGGTGTCTTTCAAAAAGGACGGTGTCTTTTGGACCAAGGGTCGTAGAAAATGGTCACAGTATTGGCTCAATGGTTCGAGGATCAAGTTGATTCCTGATATTATCGGCCTGCCCGGTGGTGGCATGATGTTCTTATGTATCTTGGGTAAGACGTAGAAGTAGGGAACAGTAGGTTTTTTGTTCACTAGGTAGTCTGCTTCATTCTGTGTTACCCAACCATTTGATAGTGCTTCATTCACCATGTTGCTGATCCGTCTTGTAAGGGAATCTGAGGGGCCTGTGTCTATCTTCCGGTAATATCTGGTGTTTGCTAGTTGTCGGTTGCATTCGTTATTGTAATCTTCAGTGTTGAGGACAACTATTGCTCCACCTTTATCCGCAGGTTTATGATGATCTCTGGGTCTTCATTGAGATCTTTCAGAGCTTTCCTTTCTCTGGCCGGAAGGTTGTCGTAAGTTTCCTTCGGTTGTAGGCGATTGATATCGCGCAGGACTGCTTTTTCATATGTCAATACTTCGCTAGGCGTCATTGCTGTGGTAGGTGTGAATCTGGATGGGTTTCGCAACCCTGTGTCTGTTGTCACGGTGTCCATCTGAATAGTGTCTTCTGTTTGGAAAAATGCTCTTAACCTCAATTTTCTAAAGAAGGCGTGTAGTACGCCGGTGAGTCTGAATGAGTCTTCCTTTGGCGTGGAGACGAAGCCTAGACCTCTTTGTAAAACAGATTCTTCTGTCGTTGTCAAAGTCCTGTTAGACAGGTTGGCCACTAGCTTCTCTTCGTCTGGCTCCGTGTTCTGCATTGATCCTCGTTGTCCGACCATTGTACCTGTCTTTGGTTGTTTTTTCGCCTTCCTCTTCCTCTGGCCCTGCCTCTGTTCCAAAAAGGAGGGGGTTGTTGATGTTGGTAGAACGGAGGAGGAGGCGGTGGTCCATGGTAACCAGGGTACCAGGGTGGGTGTACTGTTGGATATCCTTTCATTGAATAGTTGAATACTGGGGGCGTCGGTAGTAGTCCCAGTCCTCCTTGGTTGTTCTTCCAGCTTCCATTGCTAGAATTGCTGCTAGACCTCTTCGACCTTGTTGATGTAGTGGAATCATCATCATCAGAAGAAGTGTCTTTACTGATGTTCGTGTAATCTTCCTTTGTGTAGGGGTATACTTTCTCCCTCTCGAAGTTTTTTATATCTTTTTGTAGTTTGTTTATTTTCTTCTGCAACAGATATTCTTTATGGTCATTCATTTCAGTGTTGATTTCTGCTAGTCGTGTCTTCCACGTCAAGATGCTGATGGTTGATTTTAGGGCATTCTCGGCAATGGTTATTTTTATGATTAGTGCATCTGACAGGCATTTGGCTGTGCTAATTATAAGCACCAGCCAGTCTCGTGTACATTTCCACGCTATTTGGCTCCAATCCTTCCTGAATATAATATCTTCCAGGAAGATGCGTGGGGCTACAGTCACTAGGAGGCCGTCAGGTGCGATGTTCGCCCGTAAATACTCGGTCATAATGGCTCCATGCATTGCTATCTTCACTTGTTGTTTCTTTAGGGTGGCTACGTTGTTCCAGTCACCTTGAGGTAGAAGCTGCTCCGTCTGCCCCTATTAGGCTGGGTGTTCTCAAAATTTCAGACACTATGTCGTCATCATAGCTCAATCCTGTTTGTTCTGTCATTATCAGTTTTCAAGTGAGAGTAATTAGTTATGAGAAAAGACTGATAGATAGGTCCCTCGGCTGATCCGCCGTACTTGAATCGTCCTATTTATAGAGAGGGGGACACACTAGCAGCTTGATAAGAGGTCCAAATTGCTTTGCTCTAACTTGGTTACCGGCTCTCTGACCTGGTTCTAAATATAGCCCTGTGAATGTCATTTTTCTCCCCACAGATCTCGAGGGACCTCGAACCGATTTCTCATGGGGCATTTTCCCTGTTACTAAGGGGTGAGAAATACAGCTCATTACCAGTAATGACACAGTAATTTGAGGTTTGCCATCAATGGCGAGGCCTAGCGGTATTATTTACCTAGATTACAGGGGTTCATTTGTCTACCTTTCAACATGAACCTGATTCAGATACACGTCATTTGCATAACCAAGGCATAAATACGGATACAATGTTCATATGTACATGTATAGTAATGGCATCAGAAAGGCTTGCCTTGTTAAACAATAAGAGCACTATTTTTCCATGTTTGTTCGTCTTATTTATTTTCTAAATGTAGCATCTATAGTTGACCTATAGACACACTGACCATTTGCAATATGTATTATGCTAAAGGTCATGAACCTGACTCAGATACACGTCATTTGGATAACCAAGGCAAAAATACGGATAAAATGTTTATATGTACATGTATAGAAACGGCATCAGAAAGGCTTGCCTTGGTTACACAATAAGAGCACCTTCTTTCCATGTTTGTTCGTCTTTTTTATTTTCTAAATGTAGCATCTATAGTTCACCTATAGACACACTGACCATTTGCAATATGTATTATGCTAAAGGTCACGAGCACTTGGCCCTCCAATGGAAGACCCAGGTCTTATTATAGTGTGAACTGACACTTTCCAAACAGATATTTAAATGGTAAATTGTACTTCTCCACTCTTGTCGTTCCAGAGCACTACTCACCTTTTCTTCCTAGTGGCACAGGACTAAGCTTGGCCACTGGACTTTCTCCTTTCTTAAACAAACTTTATTTGATTGGTCCTGACGAAGCGCTCTGGATCTCCTCCTGAGACCGCAAGAAAGCGCGAAACATGTTGACCTGAAATATATCCATTAGGGATATATAAACCTAGCTACAAAGGGACATAATATCCCTCACAGCAGCACCATTCACCTTGCTTTTAATAATGACAGAGGGATCACTTTAATAAAATTCCCTACTTTCCCTCCAGCCATTTTTTTAAACCACACAACTAGGACTTCACTGCCACTTACCTCCACGCACCCACACGGCTTCATCAAAAGATCTCCGATAAAGAGACCCTTCGGGGGACCCGTAGGGCATTG
The DNA here is from genome assembly GCA_963921515.1 of Calotriton arnoldi. Classification (NCBI taxonomy): domain Eukaryota; kingdom Metazoa; phylum Chordata; class Amphibia; order Caudata; family Salamandridae; genus Calotriton; species Calotriton arnoldi. Next base: position 697,130 of record CAWUFW010007832.1, on the reverse strand, counting down.
CAGCGCCGGCCCGACGAGGAGCACCAGCCCAATGATGAAGCATGACATCCTCCGGGGTGTGTGAGGGCATCAAGATGAGGACACACTGTCCCACACATACAGAGTAGTAATATGACTTGAGTGTCTTTCCATATTTTCTCTACCTCTTCACTCTAATAGGAACAGTGACTCCCTTTTTGATAAAATGGTAGTATTTATCCCCTGTCAATTACAGTTGAGTCTCTTGATTCAAGATTCATTCTTATTTACCCATGCACACTCATGTTTGAAAACTAGCCCGCTCTGATAACTTTCATATAAATTCTAAAGTCTAGTTGTATTCTTCTAACCTCCATCTATTAACTCAAACTCCTAAAATACAGATTGATTCTGGAAAGTCAATCTAAAGGGATTGCCTAAAACTATTTTTGCCCACAAGCTGTTGCCCCATGTTGCTAAATGGCTGATTGTGGGTCATAATGTTTGACCTTATAACCTCTTTTCTTCCTCTTAATTCCTTGCTTACAGTTCAGGTTGGTATTCCTTGCCCAACGGGCTTTTAATGCTGAAGCAACAACATATCTATGATGGTTCCATTGATAGGAGGTTCCAGAGTTTGTCGGTTTAGGGTTCAGATGAGGTTTGAGGTTCATAAATTGAGGGAGATTTAAAATGTCCATGTGCTCTTTTTCTGGAGCTGCTATCACTCTCTAGAATTCCATAGATTCTTAAACGTCATTGCATTAATTCAGAGAGTCTGGTCTGAACTATCATGCAACAACTCCTTGCATTCCTCTCTGAGTCAGTCCCCTTTTTTGTTTTTCGGGGTACCTTCCACTGCGCTTGCCTGGCTTGAATCCTTTGACTCCCATTTTGTTAGCCTCAACATTTCTATCTGTCAGAAATTAGGTTATTAGTTGTGCAGGATATGAAACCTGTGCAAGTAATAGGTCCATAATTGTCTCCTTACTGGGAACCAAGTACCACATTGTAGCACTTGACTCTCTCAGTGTAGGCAAAGTAGAGCTGTCCATGGTCTACTCAAAGGAAGTGGTATGGGCTAGTAATCGCCATTCACTGGCACGTCATAAAAATACACAATACATGATTGTCGAGTCAATGCTTTTTCTCTGAAAAAGGAAAAGTACATTTATTACACATGCACTACTAAATACTGCACATCAATTTACAACTATATACATTAGGTGTTTGGACAGGCTTTTGGTGACTTTCAAAAAATCACATTTGATGCCTTGTGGGTCATGACACCCAAAACCATAACACCCCTCCTTCCCCATATCAGATAGAATATCGCAGTATAAAGGGGCGTCATTTGAAATAAAGAACACCTATTGGTTTTGCCATGGGGTTACCACATTGAAATAAATGGAATAATCACATACTAGGATTCATCATTAAAATCAATAGACTCTATAATCATGTTCAAATGCATTCACTATCAATAAACATTGCATTGTTCATAATAAAGGTTGCCAGTAAAGCTTTTGTATTCAATACAATATTAAATGTGTTAATGTTTTAATTGTGTCACTTCAGGCTACATAATGCAGCCACAGCACCAACTACTAGGGGTCGGTGTACTCAAGAGCTGAAGAGCAAAAAAGCTCAGCTCTGAAAGTGCTTTGCAAAATAAAGCTGCTCCCCAGCTAGGGATTCAGTGTCCTAAGAGATGTAGTGTTCACTAATTTAAAAAGTTTTCTTGGGGGCTGCTGCACCTCTTTCCGCCCCCCACAATGCATTAATGAATGATGGTGGTGCCCTGCCCCTCCTTGGGCCACCACAAGATAGAAACGGAACATAAACAAAAGCCCTTGCAGCGCATTATGGGGCGCTCCTCCTGGAGTGTGCAGATATTATTAGCGGCTTAGACAGCTTTGTATACACCACACATCTCTTTTTCCTTTTTAAAAATTTGTTAATGGGTCCTCTGGTGCTCCCACAGTCACCAAAGTCATTGAGGGCCGTGGGGGGATTGTGGGGGTGCCCCAAGCCCCTGTGTCCCCAGCCAGCTCCCCTGGTGCAGCTCCTGTGCTGTGCGTGAGCCCGCACAGGCATCTCTGGTCCTTTATGCTCCCGCCATGAGGGAACACCTTTCTTGGCTGTCATAGCAGAGCAGCTTGCGTTTGGAATCCTGCCCCCACCCACAGACACAGACGGGGGGGGGGCGGGGGGGCAAAGAGGTACATGGATGGGGGGTGTAGGAGATCTGTGTATCGCTCCTAGGGCTCTGGACACCCCAGGAGCAAAGTGAAGGGCGGCGCAGTGACCTAACGGTTTGCCCTCTTTATCCTGAGGGATGGCCTCCAAGGGACAACAAATGCCTGCGCCGGCTCAATTGATGGGATCCTCAGGATGAGTAACAGTCTGGGGAGGGGTCTCCACCCATGCCCCCTCCTTGGGCAACCAAATAATTCATTAATCTTTTGCCGATTCCCAGACATCGGCCCAATCTGCAGGTAATGTAGAGGAATCGGGCAGGGCGCCACACGTTCTGTTTTCTTCATAAGCATATTTAAATAGGCAAATCTTGCAAATTGCATAACTCAGGCCCCATTGGGCCGAATGTTTTGATCTTGAGCTCACTGTGCTCCTGGTGGCAAGATCTGGTCTTTAAAGGGCGCACTTCACAGATAGCTGGTTTTACGGTCCCCCTGTGCCAGCCTTCTCCTATGGTGTGCCCTAGAGAGGCCCCATGGTCACCTGGTCATATTGCAGGGCATCTAGGAAGCAGTGGAGCCCAAGATGTCCTCCCAAACTGGTCCTAAGGTGACATAAGGGGGCCAGTTCCACTGGCCCTGGAGACGCTCATACAGTCCTGGGGGTTAGCTGCAGTCACAAGTTCTTAGTCCATCAGGGGCATCAGGGAGCTTCTCCTTCCATCTGTCCATGTTTCTGCTGTCGCCATCAAGGTCCATGGGTATGGTCACATTCTCTTCCTTGTGCAGGGTTTTTTAAGTGTGATGCCAGTTAACCCTGGCCAATCCTAGTATTCCACATCATCCCTCCACCTTGGCCCCAACACTCCTGCACATTATTCTGGGACAATTCAAAATGGCACCATTAAGTTTTCTATGTGAAGAGCTCTGCTCAGGGCCTCAGCTCCCCCCAGTTGATATCACTGCCAAATTCCTTCCCATTAAAACTTCAAAGGGGAGCCTCTCTTGTGTTGTGTCCAAATGTTTGGTCGCCCTCTTTTGTGCAGTGGGCCTGGGCTGTCCCAACCCCACCACAGTATGACAGCTAATACCGGATGCATATATTCTCTCTTCCTTCCCAGTAACTGAGTCAATCACTGATAATTGCTCCTTTTGAGTGCGAAGGCCTTTGTTCCCTCTGCTGGGAAGGAGAGTAATTAACTTGGCCCAGCAACGGGACAAGATGCATGAAATCCTGTGCTTAATTTGTAAAAGAATAAGTGCCAGGGCCCTCGTCAGGAGGTCACTGCAGCTTGCACCACCCATTGCCCCTGCCAGCGCTGCCAATGACAGCACCAGTGCAGCTACTAATCTTCACACTCCTACAGGTGTGACAACTCAGACTATTCTACATGCCCAACACTATTAGAATGGCAGGCATTAGTCCTTTTTTAATATATATTGAATTAATAAACAACTGCTGTTGTGCTTATTTCTAAATTAGACAGACAGCGCCACCGAGTGGTAGACTGTCATAAGTGCCGGTGTTGACAATTAAGTGTGGATGCCAAGCACCAGAAACCACCGCCTCAAATTAAGCACTGCTGGAATTTGATTCTGAGTTGAGCTAGGGAAATATGACAATTCTGGATGACTCATAAGATGCACACATATGTTATTGAGACCTGCACATTCAAACGCAGGATACAAGTTCCACCCCAGTTTGACACTTTGCTGGACTGGGTAGACCTAATTAGTGCGAAAATGCACTTTAGAGCAGATTACACCTATGTGTATAATACATTGGCACTAAAGATTTCCCAGTAAACCCTACTGACCTATCTATGAATGTCCACTAATATTATAAGGCCTACCCCAGGGAGGCAACTATTGTAGCAGGATCCCTTCTGTGCCAGGATACAAGTGCGCAATTACCAGGCTGCGCATGATGATAATCTCACATGTGTAAGCTGTAGACTTGCGCACATGCATGCACACATGTTTACATGTAACCAGCCGAGTGCCCCTTACCCTAGCTGTACCACAGTGGCCTTATCTTAAAAGTTGGACACTGGTGGTAAAAATGCTCAGTACAATTACCAAGAAATTACCGAGACTCAGGTAGGGAGACTCACCCAGAGTAAAAGGTCCAAAAACAGAAAAATCTGTATGGATTAAATGGGCTAACCTATTTTGCTACACACTTCCAACAGGCTATGGCTGTCTATAAAGACTGTGTCAAATTAGGCTCCTTCATATAACTGGGACATAAATTCTGACTAAGTACACAGGTTTTTTGTCCTTGCTTGGTTTCCACTTCAGACACATATCACTGGATGTACCGATATTTCATAATTAAATATAAATGTTGTTTCTTTCTGATATGAAGTGCCCTTTAGCCTCAATTATGCTTGCTACGTTTCATAACACTAGTAGGCCCTGTACCCATTTTATTCAGGGTAGTACATTTGTACATTTCTGCAAAGCGTAACCTCATTTTCCGCGTTGGAAACGAGAATACCATTTTTAGAAGACTAATGAACTCAGTATTGTATTCATGAATGAGATCTTCTCCTGAAGGTCTTCTCGTGCTTCCTCCTGTCACCTCCTCATTCGTTTTGTTTTCCGGAAAGTAACAAGATTCTGTCACTTGATTTGGTTCCACAGACTTGTTTTTAGAGAAACCTTACATAAACTATATTAAATGTCATATATTTTATCATTAGGCTCCAACTGACCCTCTTCTAGCAAGAGTATTGGTCAGATGAAATGGCAATAGTTTTTTTATTTTGATTATTTTCTGTGCTGCTTGCTATTTTTGCATTAAACGCATGTTAGATTGGAGATATTCCCGACGTGTTGTGCTTTACTGTTAACAGATGGTGCATTAACAGCAGAAAATCACCTCCGTAAGCAACAGAGAGGAGATCTCTAGACCAGATTCTACATGACAATCCGTGGTACCAGAGAGAAGGGGGAAGTTTATCCAGGGGGAATGGGATGGCGCACGGACCAGCACAGGGCTTGCCCTGTAAAGTTGGCTCCGTGAGCATGATTGAACCAAAATGTATGTAAAGTTTAACTGCACTTACCTTATATTTGTTTGTTTTGCCTGTTTTGCTTTATGGCTGTAAATGTGTTGTTAAACGGGTGCGTATAATTGTCGTCCTGATAGGAGATGATAGGGAAAATAGGTTTGTTGGGCATGTTGGATTGAAAGAGTTCAAACAACAGAAAATAGGTTTGAGTGCCAATCCATGGTTTAGAGCGAGGGGACTCTAGAAATATTGTGATAATGGAGAAGATAGGCAGGACTGCCAGTACTGAAAGCACAGACCCATAAGGATGCACGTGTGAGAAAAAGAGACCCTCTCATTAGGGCTGTGTGAAGTTTGTATAATTTGCATAAAGTGCTTTTGCGTAATTTGCTTTTTTGTAAGTATGCAAAATTTCAGCAAAAGTATGCAAAGTGTCATGAAATAGAAAGCAGTCATTTAGTGCTGTATTTTAGCACAAAACAGCTGCTTGTGTCCTGTTGTTACCATACTTGTGCACTAAATTCATACTGTCGATAGCGCTTTTGCAGGAAATTTTTACTTTGATTGGCACATAATTACACCAAGTGATATAGTGGCATAACTTCAGGGATTTCACATAATAGGCGTAACTTAAAATTCCCAAAATGATGTGAATCACGCCAGCACAAATTAAATTTCAATCAGGCCTACCTCGGATCTAGCCGCCAACCCCTTCAAGTGTTGACTGAAGGTTCATCTAATGCAAGGGGATTTTTGGGTTTCAGTATGTGATATCCTCTCCACACAAGATCAGTTAGAAGAATTATAACTGAGGTAACCCCATTCTGTTTTCGTATCTCCTTTCCTAAACCCTCCACCAATGGAGCTGCAGACTCAAGACCGGCAGACCCCTTCCTTATTACCCAGGTGTGAATGAGAAATAAGGGCAGAGATGGGAGCTGAGAAATCTTAACACATTGAGCACCCACTGAAAGGGACTCTTGGCAATACTATGTACCAACAATATGGTAAACCCACGTACAAATATTTATGAGATGTGTGGAACGCACCAATGAGGATGAGAGAAAGCGTGTTCCTGAACATGATGCCTTCTATATAGAAAGATTAACCTACCGAATGGCTTGGAGGTGCAGCGGCTGATGCACCCAGAAACGAAGCAGCCCTCCCCGATCAGTCTGGGTTGCATCAGATTACTCAAAACTCTTTCTTGAATTTTAGTTCTGACTGTGCCATGTATACCCTGATCCCAGTAGAACAGCAGGGCCAATATGCAGATTGTGTCACTAATGGTAAGCATACTAACTGTTTCATTGACATTCACTCAGCTCTAAAAAAAATTAAATGCCCTACTTTACTTCTCTTGGGCATGTCCATAGTCGCAGTCGGTATTTCTAACCATTGAGCTCCCCAATATATTATTGATCCTGTGTCTATTTCTGTAGGACCTATTAGGGATGAACATTCTGTTTTACTTAACCCACCTTCCCTAGCTAATCTAAGATGAAGACATTTTCTGAAAGCAAAATTGTACTGTATTTTGTACTTTTATTTTGTGGAGTTCATATCTTCAATGGAGCCACTAAAGAAGAAGGTTGACCCTCAGAAGAAGCTACCCAGAATACCCTCTAAAACATGAGGTAGAGGAAGGGATCTGCAAGCAAGGGTTTTAGTGCCTATGGTTAGTAGATATAGAATACCCTGATTCCCCCAATAAGCAAGGCTGGGAAAGTCAATGTATACAGGTTTGTACAGGGCATTAGGACCTTTAAAAATGTGGTTATTCACTGTGGTCCTCAACCCTGCCACCCTCCTTTCTTGCAGCCCTACAAATGCCTAATTGTTTACTGTGGTTGACCTTTGTTCCACGATCTCCTCCTTTTTCCAGGTCCTGAAGAAGGACCTAAAAATGTTGGTTTGCCCCCTGGGTTTCTATGTTAGTCCAAAATGTTGATGATCTGCTTTTGACATCTGTTACTCCAGCTCATTGCAAGGAGTATTCCGTCTATCTCCTCACAGAATGGCTGATAAAGGGCATAATGCTTCAAAGGAGAAATGACAGTTCTGTCTTTCCTGAGTGTGATACCTAGCTCATGAAATTTCTGCATACAACTTCCCCCTGTCCTCTGTTTGAGTTGAAGCCATTTGTAAATTTCTCCACCCTGCAACTGTCTTCCAGGTACATATCTGTTAGAAATTGGGTTCTTGGTTGACTGGGGTGTGAGCCCTGGTCAAGCAACAGCCATAATCCCTTGCAGGGTGAACCACAAAAATTCACAAAATTAACCTGTGCTTAACCTCAGGTTATCTTGGCACAAAGAGCAGTCAGGCGTAACTTAGAGGCAATGTGTAAACTATTTTTTGCAAAAAAGAACAATTGACTGACGGAATGCTGAACAATGTCAAACACCCACCCCCAGTACAGAGATCTGGGCCTAAATCCATAGTTTTTTTGCTCACCACGCCACCCCAGTTTGGACTTAGCCAAATGCAAATCAGTCTTGACTTTGCTCCCCATAGGATTAGTCCAGCACGAACTGTCAAGCCAGGTCCTCCCTGGACCGGAAAAAAGCATCCTAGGACCGATTTCGGGGTATCACCCCTTCTCAGCCAGGATAGCTTGAATCCAGTGGCATGGCGAGCAATGGACCCACGTCTGGGCATGCCAGTCCCACTTGGGCTGACAAATGCAAAAAGAACAATTGATGGACGGAATGCTTAACAATGTCAAGCAATCACCCTCAGTACAAAGATCTGGGCCTAAATCCATGGTTTTTTTGCACACCACACCACCCCAGTTTGGACCTAGCCATATGTAGATCAATCTTGACCCTGCTCCCCATGGGAACAGTCCAGCCCGAACTGTCAAGCCAGGTCCTCCCTGGACTGGAAACAAGCATCCTAGGACCGGTTTTGTGGTATCACCCCCCTAATCAGCCAGGATAGCTTGCATCCAGTGTCCAAATTAGTTAAATAGAATACATTTTAATACATTATTTTACACCAAAATGACTAAAATTCAATTAGTAGAACCGGAGTTATGAGTTTTTAAAGATTTTTGTGAAAATGGCACCAAAAAGCACAAAGCACCAACTCAGGTTATCTGATCGCGCTGGACCGGGTCAAAGTCAAAAGTTTAGGCCGACTGCGATGAAGTGTAGGTCAGCTACAGTCACCAGGTTAGGCCTGCTGAAGTTTTATCTTCTCAAATCTGTGCCAAGAGACCCATTTGCAATGGAGGGGGCCGTAAGGAGCGAAGAGAGCATAATAGGAGGCTGCCACTGTACCGCAAAGAGCAGGTCAAGCATCGCAGGCAGGCATTGCTGGATCTTTGCGTTGGCAGTCTCCACAAATTGTCTATGCTTTTGCGCAAAGGGTTGGGCTGACGGAGCTTCGCGCTGAATCGTGTTCCGAGCGGCAAGGTCTCTGTGTGAATGGGCCCATTTGCTTTCCTGAAGAGCCCAAAAGCTTGATTCCAGCTCTCTGAGCCACACCAAGGGTCGAGGACCTGAGGGGCACCACTTTTATATCAGAAACTCACTTCAGCTGGGTCCAGGTGCCCTTGGAGTCACTCTGGGAGTCCTGGGTTCAAGATGATGTTGCAGGTCCAGTTCTTCCTCCCCAGGCAAGAAGACAGCAGGCAGAATGTCAGCACAGGAGAACAGAAGTTCCTGCAGAGCAGCAGTCCAGCAGAGTGGCAGTCCTTTCAGCAGCACAGTAGTCCTTTTACCTGGCAGAGTATCCGCAGGTCCAGAATTGTACTGAAGAGTTGGTGTCTGAGGTCTTCTTTTTATACCCTGCTTCAGGAAAGTGGTAGACACTTCTAGACAGTGGCTTTAAAGTGCATGGAATCCCTTGCCTCCCCGGCTTTGGCTCTAAGCTGGCTGCAGTAAGAATGTGGGGTCCTTTAGGCCCTTAGTGTGAAGGCAGAACACCGGCTATTCAGTTGTAGGTGGGGCTCTGCTCAGCTCAGCCCCCCCCCATCCTGTCAGCAAATGGCCCATTCAGGCACACCTAATCCCTATATTTTGTGACTGTCTGTGAGGAATTCACAAAGTCTGTCAGTTATGCCCAGTCATGTGACCCAGGCCAGGCTACAGGCAAAAAAGGGATAAGCTCAGAAAAAAGACAACTTTCTAAAAGTGGCATTTTCAAAATAATAATGAAAAATCTGACTTTATCATTAAAGAGGGCCTATCATTACAATTTCATAGACACCAAACATGACATATCTATCTAACAGCTCCCATTTGGAAATTACAGTTTATTAAATTTAATAAGGAATTCCAAATGGTATCCTATTTGAGGGCCATAGGTCTTACAGTAGTGAAAAACGAATTTCGGAGTTTTTCAGTAACAGGACATATAAAACTTAAAAGTACATGTCCAACCTTTTAATTACACAGCACCCTGCCCTATGGGCTACCTGGGGCCTACCTTAGGAGTGATTTATATGTAATAAAAGGAGAGTTTAAGGCTTGGCAAAGGGATTTTAATGCCAAGTTGACATGGCAATTTAAAACTCCATTCGGGTTGCAGTGCCAGGCCTGGGGCATGTTTTACAGTACTACTTAAGTGGGTGGCACAATAAGTGCTGCAGGCCGACTAGTAGCATTTAATTTACAGGCCGTGGGTATATGGTATGCCACTCTATAAGGGACTTAAAAGGAAATTAAATATGCCAGTTGGGTATAAGCCAATGTAACCATGTTTGAGGGGCGTGAGCACAACACTTTAGCACTGGTTAGCAGTGGAAAAGTGCACAGTGTCCTAAGGCCAACAAAAACAAATTCAGCAAAAAAGTGGAGGGGAAAGGCAAAAAGTTTGGGGGTGAACCTGCAGAGAGGGCCAGGTACAACAATATCTTTCTGGGAATGGCTGGGTTTTGCAGACAGTGGATCCGGGGATACATCAAAACACTTTGCAGGATTATATAAGAAAATACATTGTAGAACCCCTGCAGTGGTCTAGTGAAGCTAAAAATGCATTTGTGAAAATTAAGCAGGGACTCGATCTTCACTTACTTTAGGACTCCTTAATTTGCCAAACCTTTTACTTTGTATTGTCATGAATATAATAGATTTGCACTTGGGGTGTTGATACACAGTCATGGGGATCAAAAAAAGCCAATAGCTTATTACTCTTCAATTCCGGACCCAGTCGCAGCTGGGCTCCTGCCATGTTTAAGATCTGTAGAGCTGCTTCTCACGTTACCCTGACCCGGTGTCAATCCCTGAACCCTGGCTCCCTAATGCCCACCAGTGCAGATGGGAGACTCCCATGATTGTATCCTTGTTACTCGTGTGGACATAACTGGTGTGCCTATTGTTGACAGATCATATCTCAGAAATGATGACGGTGTCTTGGTTGCTGGCTATGCTGTCTGTATCATGTATGAGATTGTGTTGAGCTGTCATGTACCAACTGTGAAACTCACTCAAGTTGCAAAGCTTATTGCTCCTACTCAAGCCTGCATCCTAGCCAAAGAAAAGATTGTCACTATATACACACACTCAAAGTATGTGTTTGGAACGATGCATGACTTTGGCTTTCTATGGATCTAGAGGGCCCGAGCTCCTATTAAAAATGGGCTGTATGTTCAAAATCTTTTCAATGCCTTACCTTTGCCTAAGGTGACAGTGGTAGAGTGCGCTGCACACCAGCATTCCCATAATAAAGGATTTGTCTTGCATACAGGAGTATGCCTCGATAGTAAAAAACAGTCCCCAGATCAAGCTGAAATATTGAATAGACCATGAGGGTTATGGAGAGACGGCACCGGGCGTGCAATCGTACCAAAACTCCTACTCTTCAAGCTCACCATGTTGTATCACGTAGCAGCCCGTGTCGGTGGAGATAGCATGATTCAATCTAAAGCAAACTATTGGTATGCTCCCTTCTTCTCTTCTATAGTCCAGATCTATTGCCAGTCCTGTGCTATCTCGCTGTCACAAAATATCAGAAAAGGAATTAAGGCCACCCCCACTGCTCACCATTGCGACTCCTTTGTGCACATGCAGTTGGACTGTATCCAAATGTCAAAATGTACAAACTATTTGTTGGAAACTACCATTATTTTGCCTGGCATTCCCACAGATTGTTGCCTTCTGTTGCTGAGCTCATTTTTGTAGGCTCTAAGACTCTACGCCCTTTACTCCTGCTAACCAGTCGTAAAATGCTTCTGCTCTCGCTCCCAAATATGGTAAAAATGGCATATACCTAGTTATCACATTTAATATACTTATAGGTGCCTAGTAAATGGTACTACCTGTACCCAGGGCCTATAAATTAAATGCTACTAGTGGGCTGCAGTGCTGATTGTGTCACCCACTAAAGTAGCACTGTAAAAATGTCTCCAGGTCTGCCCCTGCAGCCTGGGTGAGCAGTTTTAAACCTGTCATTTTGACCTAGCAAAACAAACCTTTTGCTATTCCTAAACCTTCTTTTTCAATGCTTATAAATCACCCCTGATGTAGGCGCTAAATGCCTGCAGGGCAGTGTCCATTATATTTTAAAAGGAGGGCATGCATATTTAATGTTTTATATGCCCTGACAATGAAAAGCCACCAAAGTCGTTTTTCACTGTGGCAAGACGCTCTCCCATAGGAAAACACTGGCTTACACAATAACAACTTATAGTGCTTAATTTCAGTTTGGGAGAAGCGAGAAAGATGGTTCAATGACTCATTATAATAGTAATTTAAAATCCAACTTAATGGTCAAGAGAGATTTTATATTAGTATTTTGAAAATGACACTTTCAGAAAGTTGTCATTTTACTGCCCAAGCAAAAAGAGTCTTTCTGCCAGTGTCACCTTCTTTGCGCAGGATGATCTGGGGGCTGTGCCCAGCCCCTTTCTGCGCCTCAAAATATGTTATCATGTTACTGGCAGATGTAGCTCACACCTAGGTCTCCCTCCTTTTTGTCTTGCTAGACAGCTTCCCTCCAAACCCAGTGGGAGGGGGAGCAGCCCCAATACTGGTTTGGAGCGATCACCAAGCAGGGTTTACCCCATAGCTACACTTCTGGGTGGGCACAGGGAGCTCTGACCAGGGGATGAAAGGTTCTGCTGTGTTAGATTAGGTAGAGATGGGCACTGTGGGATAGTTTATAGTAAAACAAACGTAGGTAGGGTCACCCCTGGGAACTTTTATGCCATTGGCTAGGGAGTGGACAGGACTTTCCCCACCCACAGGCTGGAACTGGACATAAATGTGGAATTCCCAGTACCAGTCCTGAGAACACTCCTGGACCTGTGAAGAATCAGAAGAAGGACTTCCATATTGTCTGAATAACCTGAAGGAATACTAGACCTGCTTGCCTTGAAATAAGGACCCCAGAATTGATTCCAAAGGTCAGCTGGCTGACCTCATGTTTGAGCTACAGGGACACAACAAGCTTTCAGACCTTTTCTTGCACCTGCCCATCTGACTCGTACCAACTTGACCTGCCCTGGAACCTGCTGATTGTCTGTTGGAGTGAGTCCTAAAACCCAAGTGGTGGCCACCAGGTACTGGACCCTTTGCTGGTTTTAGAGTGTACTCCTCCTGTCCCCAAACTGCAAGAACTGGGAAGTAGAAGCTTTTGCCAACTTTCTTCCTGGAGAACCGACAGAGACCAGAATCGTGGTTGATGCCACAGACGTCAATGTTGAATTACTGGTCGGCCTCACCTTGCTGGTTTGCCCTGCTGAAGGAGATCTGACTTCCAGAAAAGTTTCTAAGTCCTAAGGTAGAGGTCTTCATAAGGACCGGCACCAAGCAGCATACCATCGAAGTCAAGGCTCGGACATTGAACTTCACCTGCTCAGAGCTTTCCCACCTTTGACAATGACCTCACCGGGAACCCGCTCTTCAGCAAACCACCGTTGCCGAGCTCCGCTTCAGATGCAGCTTGACCCGCCAACGACTCATTGACGACTACTTTTTCTCATGAAAGTTTGTAAGCCTGAAGGTAAGCTTTCCATTGAGGCGAATTTGATCCGTCAATTTGACCGTGCTCCATTCCGATAACTTTTGACTTTGACGTGGTCTATTGGAACCAGATAATTGAGGCTGTCATTTTGTGCAATTTAATAATTCTTAAGTCATAATTTAAAAATTCATAACACTGCCTCTACTTATTGGATTTTTGTTGTTTTGGTATAATTTTAATTATTAAAATTGATTCTATTTTTCTAAATTGGTTTGGGATTTTTCTTGTGTTCTGATTTTATGTTATTACTGTTTGAATGCTGCATAAATACTTTATACATTGCCTCTAAGTTAAGCCAAACTGCTTTGTGCCAAACTAACCGAGGGTTAAGCACAGGTTTATTAAGTGACTATTGTGGTTCACCCTGACAAGAACTGTGATTGTTATTTAAGGTGGGTTCTCACCCCCACCTTAACTACTACTCCACTTTTTTCCACTACTTATATGCCCTAGTTATCATTTGTATGTTTTCAGGATGGGTGGAAGCATATTCTGTATCCATGCAGATGCCATTACAGTAGGTAAATGGTTATTCAGAGACTTTATCACTCGTTTTGGAGCGCGATACCAGTCCACTAGTCACCGCGGGACTCACTTTGTTTCAGCAGTAGTAAAGGTAGTTTGCAAGGCATTAGGAATAGGACAGCATTTTCATTATGCATATCACCCAGAGTCATAGGGCAAGGTGGAGAGGAGCAATGGTACCATTAAGAATAAGATAGTTAAGGTATGCTCAAGGACTCCGTTAAAACGGCCCAATGCCCTGCCATTAGCACAATGGATCCTCAGAGCAATTTCTTCCCAGAAGACCAAATTGAGCTCATATGAAATAGTCAGGGGCCAACCCATGCTGCTGCCTTTGAATCCCCCAGTCTCAGCTGATAAGTTGGATTTACTTTTGAATGATGATGCAGTTTTGCAGTATTGCACAACGCTTACACAATGTCTCTCCAGTTTCTGTTCTCAGGGTCAAGTAACCTTACCTGCGTGACAAACCGAAGCCTGCCACTCCCTTTAGACTGGTGACTGTGTGTGTATACGCATACACCAGAGGGAAACCGAATTGAATCAGAGATATGTTTTTAGAAATTAATAGGAAACTGTGGAATATCTAGTCAGTCTAAGTTGAAGAGAAAAACTGTTCCATTCCTTGGTTGTAATCACTCTGCAAGCTTGGCTGTCAAGTCTAGTGCCTGGCTCAGTCATCAAACAAGCAAAAGTAGAGCACTATGTTTTACAGGCAGGATACTGGGTATAACCTTTTCTGATATATAGCAGAGATTCGTAATGAGCAGAGTGATTCCACAAATATAATGCCATGAACAGGCAGCATTGTTGTAGAAAGCCAATCTAGCGCCTTTAGGTGAGTGGTGATATGTGCATTGTTTTCACTCCCAGACCAATCAGGTGGCTGCATTTTGAATACGTTCGATTGTTTCTAATAAGCAGAAAGGAAGACCAAGAAAAAGAGAGTTGCAATAGTCCAAGCAAGAACTGGTAGTGATTTTAAACAGAAACTTTGTACAGGAGACAGGAAGAAAGAGGAAGATTTTGATAAGGATTTGCTGAAATAAAAAACATACAGACAAGAGTTTGTTAATATCAGCCTTGAAAGACAGACCAGATTAAAAAATGGCAGCTTAATTGCATGCAGAATCAAGTGGTGTGGGGGATCGCCAAGGATATGTGGCCAGCGGACATCAGATACTGGACAGGAGAATTTCTAAAAATTATTATTTTAATGTTGCCTGCATTAAGGTGTAAAGAGTTATTGTCCATCCAAAAGGTTATAGCACTCTTACATTTCTTTGAGCAGTAGTGCAGTCACTTTTAAGTTGAATAATCAGCCTTCATCATCAGCATATGTAAATAATTGATGCCAAAAGATCGAAACTAAGAGGCTAGGGGTGTCATGTGCAACAGTATCAAAAGTTGCCAAGAGGTACAATAAGACCAAGGCTCCCTGGATTCCATAATCTAAAAGCATTTGACCATTCATGGCCATCATTAGTACAAGTTTAAAGTTGTATGAGGGCCTAAAGGCAGACTGATTGGGATCCAAAATATCATTCTCTTCAATGAAATAGTCAGCTGACAAAAATTCTGTCAGCTTGGCTAGTATGGAAGTAAAGAGATAGGTCAAACATTACTCAACATTGAAGGGTCTGCCTAATGTTTTTTAAGCAAATGAGAAACAATACCCTTTTTCTAGGATCTACCAGTGACTTGCCCCATGGTCAGGAATTGGTTTCATAGTTGAGCAATCACTAGCGCAAATGTGCCCCCCTAGATATTCTGCCAGGCAGAGGTCGAGAGGGGATTCCAACGAAATTTTAGCAAGTTTCTCGGTGATACATGGAACCAAAGCTGGGGAAAAAGAAGGTAGGAGCTTCTTAGGAGAAAATGAAGCGCTGTTTATGAAATCAGGACATATAGGCATAGAAGAACAAATGAGTTGAATGGCCTGTAATACATTTCTTACTGAAAAATGTCAGACATAGTGTCACAAAGGTGGCAGTAGGACTAACAGTAGCAGCCACCGCTTGAAGATGGACAAAACCATTAAAGACTTTAAACAGTATTTGATTTTTTTCAGGGGCATATCTGATTCGATTAGCAAAGTTGCTAGATCTAATTACTTTTTTGTAGTCATACTAACTTTCGAATAAATGATTTTGGCCTTTTTGTCATAGAAATTCTTCCACCATTTGAGTTACTTTCGTTTATGCATCTTTTTCAATTCCAGCAGTTCAGAAGTGAACCATGGGGCAGTAGGTGAGGTAAGACAAGAGATAAAGGTTTTAATAGGAATATATTTTTCAAGAGCCTCCATAATCCACCTATTGAAGTTATTTACATTTTCCTCTAAAATGTGTCCAAACGTAGAGACAGAAGTTGTATCTTGGGTTGAATGGGGAATGTAGAATGTGTTGTGGGGGAAGTTGCATTAGCGTTTATGTGTTTATTGTGGAATGCTGGATGGTCAGTTGGTGCTGGGAAACTGGTGGAGCGGGACCTAAAGCTGTGAATAGAGCATGTATTAAGGAATAAACCTACTCAACCCTGGAACAGCAATCCTGTGCCTTTATTCAGCTACCATAACAGAGGAGTCCATTAACGCACGAGAACGCAAGAGGAGAAAGTCAGATCCAGGCCCTATCCATGTTTTTGGTCTGAAGAGACCTTGAGTTTCTAGGTATGTTAGGTGACTGATGGGAATGATCTTGTGGTCTGTTCAAGCTAGTGAGTTGATAACTTCAGTCTTGGCTCCTGAACTGCTTGGTATAGGATGTGTCTTGCCACATGAGTAGCTTTCTAGACTATGTAGTACAAGATTCAATAAGATCATAACAGTATGATCAGTGAGGTAATCCAACCAGAGGTTAAAAGCACCCAGAATACATAGGCTATTTGAGTCTAAACTATAAGCAGATACTTCGTTTGAATAAGCAATAAAAATTAGTAGAAGTGGAAGGTGATATGTAAATGAGAAAAAGTGTGATGGTAAACAGGGAGAAAAATTCCAAAGGGGAATGATGTCTCTGACCGCTGTTGGTAACCGCCTCTTATTTCATGACCAGCAGCACTTACCTCGTAATTATGGATTTTTCACATTTGCTGCACAATTTACGTAATTTCCGGATTACACAAAATATGTTGCAGGTCAAATGTGAACACATTTCTACCAGAGAATGTAGCATCATAATATGCATTTCTTGCTGCATGATTTAGATAATATTGTCACATAATCCTAGCAGCCCTGACAATGGTGAAGCTCTCCAAGAAAGGTTTGAGGGCTGTCATTCTGGTGAGGAGATCCATATGTCACTGTGAAGTATTTTCCATGTTTTACATTTCCCTGTGAAATATGTATTTTATACCACTGTAATTTGTGCAATAAACTCAGTACGATATATAATATATGCTCATTGTTAGACCCGGGATCCCTGGTTGGCTGAGGTAGGTACCTTAGGCCAAATAGGGACCCGCGGTTCCACGTCAGGGAAAGGAAGGTCACCTTCTGAGATAGCCCCCGCTCACCCCCTTGGTAGCTTGGCACGAGCAGCCAGGCTTATCTTCAAGGCAAATGTATAAAGTATTTGCAACCACGCTCACAGCAATCCAATGATGACACCACAAATAGACTCCACACGAGTTTTATAAAAACGAGTATAAATTTTATATAAAAAGATATACGATAAGACCACACGATATAAATCCAACATATGCGTATTTGTAATATTCTTCCTGGCCGGTTGTTAGGCCAGCCAGCTCTTGTAAGTTCTAACGATATTAATGAGCACTTCTGAACATTTCACTGTAATCCTAATACCATGTTATGCAGTTCGTAATGCTAGAATCAGGCACTTGTGCAATGTAGAAATAATGCAATGCGTAAAGCGACAATCAAGCACTTTGCAATGTAAGAATAATGCAATGCGTAACGCAACAATCAGGTACTTCGCAATGTAAAAATAATGCAATGCGTAATACAACCACCAGGTACGTCGTTATGCAGAAATAAGGCAATGCGTAATACACTAATCAGGTAGTTCGTTATGCAGGAATAATGCAATGCGTCATACGACCATCAGGTAGTTCGTTATTCAGAAATGATGCAATGTGTAATAGGACAATCAGGTAGTTCGTTATTCAGAAATCAGCTAATGCGTAATACACTCCGGCACTGATCACGGTGCCTTAGGCGGTCTCTCCGCCACTCCGTCTGACTCGCAGTCAGCCTCTGTCACAGTTGCCCCCAACACGGGTATGGTGTAACAAAAAGTGCAACTCCGCACTCCGGCCCTGGTACTGCCACTCCTTTGGCAACACGGGCCGCGATACGAGCCGAAGCAGAGGCTCGCGCTGCTGAAATGAGAGAGAGGCCGAGAGCGTCTCCCTCCGAGCCCGCACCCCGCCCCAGGAGTCGACACACGTTACCTGGGGGGCGCGAACCCACTCTCCTCTCCTTTTCCAACGACTTGGGCCTCAGATGCAATCTTTGTGAATGGGCAACGGCGGGCTCGGGCCAGCGGCTCAGCTCCTCCGAGGCTGCCGGTCCGGGCCGCTACTGCTACAAAGATCTCAGGCTGCCACAGGGCACACGCACACAGCGTCGCTGAGACTCCCTTGAGCTTCGGGTGCACGATCACCGGGCACTCCACACGACGGTCTCAGGCTGCACGAAGAACACACGCACAGCGTCGCTGAGATTCTGGGTGCACGTTAACAAGGCAATGCTCACGAAGGTCTCACGCTGCACAAAGCACACGCACACAGCGTCGATGAGACTCACTTGGACTCCGGGTGCACAATAACAAGGCAATCCTCACGTAGGTCTCCCGCTGCACAAAGCACACGCACACAGCGTCGAGGAGACTCACTTGGATTCCGGGTGTGCACGATAACAAGGCAATCCTCACGAAGGTCTCACGCTGCAGAAAGCACACGCACACAGCGTCGATGAGACTCACTTGGATTCAGGTGCACACGATAACTGGACAATCCTCACAAAAGGTTCAGGCTGCACGAAGCACACGCACACAGCGTCGCTGATCCTCGCTTGGACTCCACGTGCCCACGATCACAGGGCATTTCTTACGAGGGTCTCAGGCTGCAACAAGCACACGCACACAGCGTCGCTGAGACTCTCCTGGAAACTTTTGTGTTCCTGAGTTTCCGCAACAGGGAGCCAGCTCACCTCGGGCCCTTGGGGATAAGTTACTTCAGGATACAGCACACAGCAAAGTCCTTTAAAGCAGGGGAACACAGCACACAGCAAAGTCCCTTTAGCCTTTCCTTGGTAAAAACAGCAAACTGCAGGCCAGCCCCAGAACACACAGCAAGGGTCAGTCCTATTCTTCAGTCTATTCAGTTGTTTCTTCCTTGGCAAAGGTTCCTCTTGACCACGAAGTAGCCACCAGTCTTGTTCAATCTTGATCAAGCCATTCTCCAAAGTTCAGGGGCTTCAGCTCTCATAGTTATACCCCTCAATGGCTTTGAAGTCTTTGTGTTCAGGGGGCACTGACCCCTGTTCAAACCAGTTCTGGGTGCCTCCCTGCCAGTGACACCTCTATTCCTTTGATAGTGGGGGTCTGGATCCTCAATCACTCAGCAGGGGCTGGAGCCATTGGTTTATGGCTGCAGCCCAGGCCTCTTCACCTCTAGGGGCTACTCCTCCCCCTACACTCCAGATGCAGGTAGCCTGTTGCTGTCTCACCTCCTCCCCTGGGTCAAGACATTCCCCAGATCATATCACTTTGAAATCCAGACAGTCAATTCACAACCAGGCAGAGACACACAGAAATGTTAGCGCACAAAAACTCAGCCACTTCTAAAAGAGTGGCTTCTAAACACACAATGCAAAAACCACCTTCATAAAAAGATGTGTTATTACACTGTGAGTTCAGGCATACTAAACGTCACCTCTCCATCTTAAGCCTTTGGGAAGATAGGCTGGAAAACATATTACACAGCTCCCCATTCTGTCCTATGGGCAAGATGGCCTTTCAACAGTGAAAAACGAAATGGAGATTATTTCACTGTCAGGACATGGTACAAACCTTAGTACATGTCCTACCTTTCACCTGCACCTGCACTGGGGGTACCTTGGGCCTACCATAGGGGTGTCTGATGTGCATAGAAAGGGAAGGGTAAGGTCTGGCAAGTGGGTGCACTTGCCAGAAGAACAACATGGCAGTTAGCAAACTGCACGCAGGCACTGCAGTGACAGGCCTGAGTTCCCTTTTCCAAGCTACTTGTGTGGGTGGCACAAATAGTGCCGCAGGCCCACTAGTAGCATTTGCATTACCAGCCCTGGCACACATAGTGCACTTTACTAGGGACTTTACTAGTAAGGCAAACATACCAATCATGGACAACCAATTACCATTACACGTTATACAGGGAACACTTGCACTTTGACACTGTTTAGCAGTGGCAAAGTGTCCAAAGCATCTAAGTTGGCAACACCATGTCAGAAAAAAGGTCTAGGGGAAAAGCAAAAAGTTTAGGGAACTTTAGCCAAAAGGGCCAAGTCCTACACTCATACATACACACACTTCAACATCCACCACTGTCTATGTTCGCAGCTTGGGTTGTACTGCTTCCAGCAGGTTCTACAGCATCAAATGAGTTTTGAGGTCTCTTAAAAACGCCATATACATATTTCATATATGAGTAATAGATTCTGTGTTTAATTTTTATTAGCGCATTTTTATATATTTTTTTATACAATAATACTGTGGGTTAGTGTTAAGCACTCCTTTCCCAGTCACACAATGTGGTCAAGCGGGGGCAGCCGGGAATCGAATGAAGTGAACAAGCTGGCCTTGTGCAAATACACCCACCCACTCCTCCTCCTTTAGACTCAATCACTCATAAAGTAGTTGAAAGTGTCAATAAAAGGTGCGCACCATTAAAAAGGAAGAACACTGTCACACTCGAAGGATCACAGCGGGTTTTTAAAAACAATCTCAGTTTTCTGCATTGAGCCCTGTCCATCTGAGACATTGTCTTGGCCACCGAAAAACAAAATAGGCTTGTTGTGTGGAAATATTCAATGCTACAGTTTCAGGCAAATACGGTTCTCCCAAATTGTGGATTTCGAAAGCAAACGTTATGTTTGGACGTTTAAAATATGATTAATTACCTAAAAGGGACCACTTGACATGCGTCACTCTGCCGGGGCCTGGAAGGCGCAGTCGGATGACTCTCGGCCGCTCGCGCCGCGGCCCCCTGCGCGAGGAAGCATCTGTGAGCCAATGGTGACGGATCTTGACAAAACACGTGCAGCGGCCCTTTGTCCGGGCCTATCAGCCATGTCCAAGCACAAACAAGTGAAGACACTGCTTAGTCTGTCGTCGCTGCCTGCGGCCTGTTTGGTTGGGGGCCTTGCCCCACTGTCTCCCCTGATAGATGTCCTGCAGACCGCCGCGGGGCCCGTCGCTTCCTGAGCGAGCATTCTTGGACGGCTAATGACTGCACTCCGACACATTAACCATTTTTGGATGGTTCAGCAGTTCCCAGGTGAGAAGAAAACTTAGGAGCCCATCTCCAGCCTGCTTTGTTATTATTGATGGTTTAACCCAGCCGGAGTGGGTGTATTAGAAAATATTATATTTCACCTGCAACGTGTGAACTCATACATTTCCTGTCCTTATATTGTTTTTCTTAAGGAGAGAACGAACATCTGGTCACACCTGTGCTGTATCTGTGGCATATCCATTTATTTATTTTTTCTGGTTATGTGGAAGTAAAAGGAAAGGATGGCCGGAATTGTTTATTTCATAATAAATCTTATATAATATAATATAACATTTATTGCAGAGCTAGCTCGAGGGTAAGCCAGTAGCAGACATGGTGCCCACAGGCACCATCAGCAGGGGGTGCCAGATTGACTTTACAAGCAGAAAATAAAGCTTCATTGGCAGTGTAAGGGGGAAAAATGGAGCCTTGCCTGGTTAGTGTATCAAATAATCTCATAGCATCCATACCTATGAGTATGCAAGCATTCTTTACAGGACCGCCTATGTGTGATGGGTTCACTCAGGTATGAAAAATAATTTTGCATTCGAAACATATTGACGAAAATTACATGGACTCGATATAATTCACTTTGTTTAAAATATGGATTTTTAGGATCTTCTTGTAACCAGAAGTGATTGTTCTACAAATACTGTAAGGTTGTTTTGAAACGAACAGTGTTGTAGAATTTAGCATTGTGAACATATTCTGAAAAGTTCACAAGAAGGCAACCTACAGAGCACACCAGATCATGGGTATCTAAAAAATATGGGCATAGTCTGGAGTGTCCAGAGAACAGGCTTACATTCGTGGTGTAAGATATCAACACTGATTGAAACGTTTAAAAGTATTGGGCAGTCTCAGCAGATCTGACGATTCATCACAAAATATAATTTGCCAGTAATATCCAAGACTGACAAAGCTATAGTCTAACACAAGGCGAATGAGGCTCAGTTATTAAGAACCGTGTGAGAAGTTGGCCTGGCATATGCTGTCCACTAGTTATAGTGGGCACCTTGCACCAGTCCAAACGACCCTTATTGATGATAGGTTTAAAGACAACCTTTATTGAAAGCTATCCTAGTGGTAGCTATGGAGAGCAGCCTTCAGGCTAAGTCTTGAAGGAGTATAAAGCAGCTTGGTTTACCAGATTATAACCTCCTGAATAACTAAATGAAAGGAGAACCACACAAGATATATATAAAATATATGTATTTATTTCTAAACACTAACTACTAATCCCTTTATGAGATTAGAGTTCAAGATACACAGTATCACAGTATTAAAACGACAGTAAATAGCACAATACACAGTGGGCTCCAGGGGGAGACCAAACCATATACTAAGAAAGTGGTATAAGAACCACGACTTGACTAGACACAGTGCCTAGAGCACGTGGAATCGCTGGGACCCCAAGGAACTACCCAAGGTAGTGACACAGGAGACCCACGGGGGACGTGTGCAGTGTGAGAACACAGCCGCGAGCGCCGTAGGATTCAATGCGGAAAGTCGCGGTTCGAATTTTAAAGATAAAGGACACTTAGGAGAGGACTTTCAGCAAACCCCTTTAGACTTAAGGGGTTCTAGGGCCAACACCCACGGGAGCACCGGAGTACTCGAGTTACCTCACCCAGGGAAGCCGGGTGCATAGGTGTCAAAGGGTGTCGGGAATCGTCGTCGTTTTCAATGGCGATCTGCTGCAAAGTGCTGCTGCCGTGAAGAAGAAAAGTGTCCGGGTGGATCCAAGCCTGGATCGAAGATGTGAAGAACCTGAAAGCAGAGGGGACAGAGTCTGGGTCACTAGCCAGTGACCAGGAGCGGAGCAATCGAATGTCCACCGATGTCGGGTGCTTCAGGTGCGAAGAGGTGAAGCTTGACTCTGCAGCCACGGGGTCCCGGAGACGCCAACGACGACCAGGAGCCGGATTCGAGCTGTCCCACGAAGGATGTCGAGTGCTGGGGTGTCGGTGATCGGATTGACCACAACAAGCCTTGGCAACAGCAACCCACGCAGGAAGAGAAAAGATGCTTCTGTGCGGACCAGCAAGGTCCTGGGGACTCCCCAAGCGATGGAGAGTCAGGTCACGTCTGGAGCAACTAGGGAAGCCCAATAAAAGTTAGAGTTGCCTTCTTGGGGACCCACAGGTCAACGGACCAGGGATCGCGAAGGGATCTCGAGAGGAATCACAAAATGGCGGCCCACGGAACACTCGTTCAGTGTAGGCCTGCAATCTTCGGTGCAATTACTGCTCGGGGTCAGGGCTACAAGTAACCCAAAGCTCAGCCTCAGGGGTCGCCGGAAAGCTAATGCGTCTACAAATGGTGGCGGTGTCCAGGGGTTCGGGTTGCACGGTCTCCACGAGGGATACGAGCCTCAGACTTGCTGTGGGCACAGATCGACCAAAGAGACCTCGGAAAACCCACCTCCTGTGTGGCAATATTCTTCGGAGTCCGTCGGAGCTCGGAGATGCCAACCGGTCAGTTGCGTTAAAGGTGCCTGCCTTGCAGGGGAGTAACTCCTTTACTCCAAGGGAGATTCTTCAGTCATCCAGCGTAGTGTAGATCGTCGAAGTACTTGGTTTCTGGTATCAGAGTTTAGTCCATGTGTAATCTAAGGTCCTGTAGTCAGGGTTTCCTACTTTATACCCAAGGAAGGGGTTGGACAAACTCTGGGGACCCACCTATGGGAGGGTCAGGAAAGAGGGGTGGCTACACCCATTTCCTTTGTCCAGTTTCGCGCCAGAGCAGGGGCTGTGTGCCCCTGCAACCGGTTTGAGCTTGACTATGCACAGGGACACCAAATGTGCCCCCAGTGCAGACTTCAAAGCACTCTGAGAGTGCACCCACCCAGCCCCAATACACTAAAGCCTGTCTGGGAGGTGGTCACACCTCCCTGTGACAGGAAACCTATTGTCCAGGCCTCCCCTGCCGGAGTTTCGTCCAGCAGCAGGAGGGCAGACTCGTGTCTGTGGCTGCAGCATCCATTTTGTGATGCCAGGGTTCTGTTAAGCTGGTACCGGGTGTACCGGTGATGCCATGTGGCTCCCTCTAGAAGGGAGGAATCATACCTCCCACCCCAGTACTGGGGTGGAGGTATGATTCCAAGGTGTTTGACACCAAACACGACAGTTTTCCATGCAGCCATTCTCAAGTTAGCATTTACCGCGGGTTATAATGCACTTAAGAGTATATGGTCTGGCTGCATCACTAAACAACCCCGGAATAAAGATTCCGAAAGCTGCAGAGGGGCTCTGCTCATGCATGGGCACCCTCTCACATGAAACCCAGCACCCTGCCTTCAGGATTGTTAAGGCCTGCCATAGGGGTGACTGATAGGTTTACATGTGCAGAGATATAGGAAACCTATATCTCTGTAAGGGGTGCATATACCACCTTACACAGGCTGCTGTAGCAGACCTGTTGTGTCATTTTAAAAGGCTTCCCAGGGGTGGCACAATACATGCTGCAGCCCCTGGTAGGCCTCTGGGGTACCTATGCCCTGGGTACATAGTATACCATATACTAGGGACACACAAGGGTACCCCAGAATCCAATCTGGAGTGTACCTAAAGTACATACAGTCAATTTAGAGTAGAAAGCAGATAGACTGGGGTCCTGATTAGCAGGGCCTCAGTCTGGCTAAGTCGAAAAACAGTGAAACATCAGCAAAAAGTGGGGGTAACTATAAGAAGCAGATCCTACTCTCCTACAAACCATTTACAGGTTAGGCCTCAAATATCATACAATACAGGTAAATACACTCCAAAAACCATACACAAAGCCAATAGGGCTGTGTGAAGTTCACTCCAGCTGGGGTGAAAGACAGAAACTCTGGATTCTGGATATATTCCTTTTATTCAGGGGAGAAACTCCAGCCACAGTACAGTGCATTACTACAGACCTTCCGAAGAGCTCTCTCAGCTCCCAGTTTTCTTGAATGTAAACATTCTATTAGGGAATACCATGGAAGTAGAATACAAGACAAAT
Organism: Calotriton arnoldi; assembly: GCA_963921515.1. Lineage (NCBI taxonomy): Eukaryota > Metazoa > Chordata > Amphibia > Caudata > Salamandridae > Calotriton > Calotriton arnoldi. Next base: position 671,974 of record CAWUFW010007832.1, on the reverse strand, counting down.
AGGGGAGGAAGGAAGATACCAAATAAAGTATTTAAACAATACCACCCACCCAACACAACCAACAAAATAGAAACTTTAAAAAAAGAAACAAATATACATCTGCATAAACACATATCAAGGTTAATTTGCAGACCATGAATTACATGAATTAGATACAAAGATGCAACAGATTCTGTTTTAGATACAACTACTATATGGTTGAAGTTTCCCATTCTCCCATCATCTACTTTAACCATTCTCTTAAACATCATGGTGACTTTACAAGGTTTACTAAAATGTGGAGAAGTAACAACAGAATCTTTCCGTAGTTTCACCACATCCCCCACCAAAATGTCTATATGTTTGACAGCCTTACGGAGATCATACCTCCGTTTTGTATTCTGCTGAATGTGAACCTATCTCAATCTTCCCCTTTCAACCCGGTCTTCTACATGAGCGAGTTCTTTGCAATATACACTCATCCACGGTGGACACACTTTGGTATGTGGATTGCGCTTCCTAAACAGCACAAACAGACTCGTATGAGGCTTGTACCTATATTCTTCCACCCTACCCTTCACCATGTCAGTACAGTTTACACCTTTCTGTTTAGCATTTTGAATTGTTTCCTTCAGCGTTCTGTTAAATCTCTTGACCATGCCATTGGTTTCTGAAAGGTATAGGTCACATTTCTTATGCCTAATACCTCTACCTTCCAAAACTCTTCCATGACCTTTGAGGTCAACTGCACCCCATTATCCGTTAAAATGCTCTTGAGATTAGCCTCTTGGACAAACAACTTAGACAAAAACTTGAGAACAGCCGTTATTGTGATTTCCATGGTAACCATCACCTCTGGCCATCTGGAGAGAGTATCTATCAATACCAATAGATACCTTGTGGTTGACCCACCACTAATGGGTCCCACTATGTCAAAAGCAACATCATCCCACACTTCCTTCAGGATCTCACGGCAAACCATAGGTGAAGTCCTAACCTTAAGCATTTTATCAGCCAACTCACACTCACCACAATCTCCGACCGCCATCTCCACCATCAAATCCATTCCCGACCACCAGTAAGCTGTCCTCAACCTTTCCTTAGTTTTGCAAATGCCTTGATGTTCCTCATGGGCTAAACGTACAAGACACTCCCTAACCCTTGTAGGCAGAACTAACCTACTGCCTCTCAACACACTACCATTGCTGACAGCAAGTTCATAAGAAACCTTGGCATATCCTGTCAAGTTCTCATCGCGGGACCAAATGTAATTTCCTGATGTTATACCATCTTGTACACTTTTCATTACATCATCATTCTCCAACCGTGACAACCATTCACTTTCAGAAATACAACTTGACGTTAATGGCACAAACTTCGACCTCATCTTCCATCCACCATGCTTCTTCGTCAACTCCTGTTTCTAGTGCATCATTTCTCAATCTCGATAAGCATTCCGCAGATTTATTATCCACACCTGGTATATACTTAACTACAAATTGAAAGTTCTGCATCCAACTATCCACTTACATATGCATGAAGAAACACTGTCCTATCCTTTCTTCCCAAAGATTTCTTGCAAGGGTTTGTGATCTGATTATACAACAAAACAAACACCTCACAAAAATGGTTTACATTTATTTAGTGCCTAAAATACATCCTCAGAGCCAATGTGAAGTTCACTCAAGCTGGGGTGACATGAAAGACAGGAACACTGGAATCTGGAAATATTCCTTTTATTCATAGGAGAAACTCCAGCCACAGCACAGTGCATTGCCACAGCCAAAGACCTTCTGAAGAGATCTCTCAACTCCCAATTTTCTTGTAAATAAACATTCCATTTGTAAATATCATGGAAGTAGAATACAAGACAAATAGAGGAGGGAGGAAGGAAGATACCAAATAAAGTATGTAAACAATACCACAGTCTGTTTTTCTGATTTCTGATCGCAGACATACACAAATTCGACACAGGCAAGACCGGAACCACAATATAGGGACCATTCATCCTAATTTACTAATGAAAAGTAGGGACAGTGAATGGCTGCCCAAGATTTTGAGGGTTGGAGTTTACAACAAGCCTTTTATCACGAACTGTCTTTTCTGAGCACCAAAAACCCTCCTTAGCTACGCAACAAAATTGATCTAAAGTTGTTTTGTTTTACACCATTAACTAGAAACTAGCAATGAGTTATACGCATTTTTCATATTAATGTGTGAGAGTGTACCCAATACCTAAAAATGTGAGTCTAAATGTGTAACTGAGAATCTATAAGAACTGTTGGCCACTCTATTACTTTGAGGAACTAATAACATCTTGTGATTAACTTTGATCATGAATGTTTTCACTGTGAATAAGGCTTCACAAACCAAGTGGGAGGGTGGAAATAGAGTAGAGAGTGGAAGGAAAATGTTTTCTGTGGCTTGACGTTTTATGCAAAGCCCTGATGTGGTCCTACTATTACACTGTACTTGACCGGCTCAATGAGGTCCTTGGTCTAACTTTGTAGTTTGAATTTTGTACGTTTTAACGGAGTTAATTTATTATTCTTCATTATTATTTGGCTGTATTGATTATGTAAAATACAATACTTTATCAATTTATAAAGCATGGCAATTTAATATTTCACTGACTGTATTAAGTATTTTCTGAAATTTATAAATTGTATTATTATTATTCAATCATTTATTATCATTATTTATAATATATAAGGGACAAAGTACCCCCTGTCAAACGTTAAAAGGATATTGCAAGTTACCGGGAAGTTCCATAACCATATAGAGGAAGGATGCCAAAGGCTGTGTTCCTTCTTAAGGTTATGGAACTTCTAGGTGACTTGCAATATGCTTATCATGTACTCCAGGGGGTACTTTATCCCATATAATACATGGTCACACCATCACCTTTCCCACAAACCACTTAAAGCCTTGGGGGCAGATTTACAAGGCCCTTGCGCCACTTTTGCGTCACTTTTCCCATATTAAAAGTGACGCAAAAGTGGCGCAAGGGGCTTGTAAATCTGCCCCATAATGCGTAGCTCTTTCATATAAAAGAGCGAGCATGCTTTCAAACAAGAAGATTAAAAATAAAACCAAATGCATTCCAAATGCTACAAACTGAATTCGAAATGGGGCAAGGGGAGTGGCTGAGGTACATTCAATTGGGACATGCCCTAAAGCAACATATAAGGGAAGGGGAGGCATTGGTGGACGCCTCGCCACTGGAGGATCGACTGCTCACTGACCCCCTACATACTAAGGCCATCTCACTAATTTACAAAAAAATCCTCAATAACTCCCCCGATCCTTACCCAACAATAAAGACCGCCTGGGAGGGAGACATAGGGCAGCTTGACGATGAGGAATGGACAGACGCCCTTCAAGGTCCGCGGGAAGTAGCAATCGGTTCCAGATTCCGCCTAATCCAATTAAAGGTCCTACACCGAGTTTACTATCCCAGATCATTACTTCACAAGATTGGCCGTGCAGACAATGGCCTGCCGGAGGGGCTGCGGACAGGAGGGGTCCTTCATACACATAATATGGGAATGCCCAGAGATATAAAACTATTGGGCAAAAGTACGAGATAGTATGGCGGGAGTGACAGGAGTAGAGGTCCCATTGGAGCCTAAATGGTTCTTATTGACGATTGCTGGAGAGGAGGATTGGCCCAGGTACACGAGAATGTGGTTGACCTTGGCTGCTATGATCGCCAAACGTAACATCGCAAAACACAGGGGAGCAATACACCCTCCCAAAATAGCGGAGTGGAAAGCCGATTTAGATTGGTGCCAGCAGGCAGTACAGACTATATACAAAGCCAGAGGTTGCCCGTGAAAATGGGAAAAAATATGGGGTCCATGGAAGGTATTTAGGGGACTGTAACATGGGACAGGGAGGAGGGGTTTCCATTTCAGGTATTGTACTTACCTATCCAATCTGTTATCCGTCATGTTCAAATGCTTATCTGTAACCAAAGAATGACTCAAATTGCCGATTGTGTATAAGGTATTCTACCCATTTTATTGCTGAGCATAAAATAATAAAAAGAATAATAAAAAAAAAAACTATAGTGCAAAATTAAACTCATAAAAAAAGCTGTAGTAGCTCGGAATTTGTAGAAATATGCAGGAAGATTCTAGCTTTTCTCTAAGGTGTTAAAAAAAAAAAAAAACATATTCCCTCTGCTTGTCATTGAAAGCTATTAAAAGAGAGCAGAAGAAAGAAAAGCAACATTCCGTTTTTGTTGCTTTAAACAGCTTCTTCAATTATGCTCCGTGACCTGACCTGCCTTCAGCTGGCTGTTGGCTTTGGCAGCAGGCATTGTGATGTCAGAACCCAACTGTGATAGCTTATAATAGTCAGGTTCTGACATCTTTATGCTATAGTTATAATCGGCGACTGGGTGTGTCACAAGTCGCCTGTTATAAAGAAATTAGAGACTGACATTTATGCAGTGATTACAAAATCTCATGCATTATTTTCTATTACAATTTATTATTATAATTATTTATTGCTGATTAAGGTTAATCAACTCATATTGAGATATGGATGCTATATATGATGAAATAAAAATAAGATTAATGTGGAAAGTGAGGGGACATATTTCCACTTAATGGGGCTAAGATCATTTTACCTGAAATTCAGTTGTCACATTATAAATAGTTGGAGTCCAAAGAGTCCAACTTTTATTTGCATGCGTTTAGAGAGCATACACACAGGCAAACATGCTGATATAGGTAACACATTGACAAATAACTAGCACACATAGACCACAGATAAAGACACAGGGCATAGTTCTTCTTAGATATTTTGGTGCAAGGACAGTGTTCAGTTTTACTTTTCTATTTCTAGTGCTGATCAAACTACTTCTAAATAATGGTGGGCACTTCGCTTTACTTTGCTGGTTTCATTTCACCAACCTGTGCATAGATCGAGCAGTGAGCAAGGTGGGCTTTGATCGATTGAGGGGGTCGAGAAAGCCCTTCTGTCTCTGATGTGAAGGCGCAGATGTAGAGCACACATCCTTCTGTCTCGCTGGAGGAGCCGTGACACAAACCTGTGCTGCTTCTTCTGGAAGAGGAGTCCGAATTGAGCTGCCCGGTCCTCAGTGGTACAGGAGTGATTTGCTGTTCCTAATTTTGACCCAAAAGCTGACAAATGACACCCTAGAAGGTGAGCTAAAGGATATAATGGAGAAATGCAAGACAAATGGCTGAAATCTGCAGCAAAATGAACAAGCCTTGCAAACCAGACTTAAACTGTCAACCATTTTATAGTAATGTTAAAATGCATACCATTTATAGCCATAATAATGCAAAAGAAAAGCGTATCTCCCCCTTCTACTCAGCCGCCATTGCAAGCCACTTGCCTTCCTTTTTGGCTGCTCTTCCCAGTAGCTGCACATGGAGAGGCAATAGATTCTTCCAAGATTTTCAACCCAGGCCCTGATATATAGCGAGGCCCAAACCAAAGATGTGCAGTGGCCGAAGATCTTCAGAAAGGCCAAAAACAACCATGATCCACTGCAGCAACGAGGTGGTCCCTTGTGAAATATGAATCATTTGAGCCACCAATGAGGGATAAAAACCTGGGCTTAAATGACTTGTTTGATGATACCATTGAAGGAAGTGGCCCGAAGTGGCTTTGAAGCGACCTTGAAGGAAAAGACCACCTCTCGGCCTTCCAACTGAAGGAAGTGGCCCGATTCGGGTCACTCGGGTCTCTAAGGACCACCTCTCGGCCTGCCACTAAAATGAAGAGTCGGTCAGACAGTAGAGAATACAAACCAATATCTGTTTATTCAAATACACTCAGAGCAGAGCCCAATCTGCCCAGTCGCCTAGGAGCGCTGCAGAGGGACTGACATCAGCAAGCATGACGATACATTATGTACATTTTCGAAACCAATGAAAGCACGCCCACCATGGAATTTTCAAGAGAGATGCAGCTGGACAGTAAATTACAGAGGAGTAAGTTTTGATTCTGAGGCCGGGCACACATTATCTACTATTCAAGGTCACACTGCCTGTGCCCACCACTAGACAAGTGGGAGAAGGCTTACATCTAAGGAAAGGTATGCGCTAATAAGAACAGTGCATTCATTAGTGTTACAAGACTCCGCTCCGAAGAAACATAACCTAGAGAAGGCCGTTTCTTGGAAATGACAAAGGATTGGTTTCGATCATGATACAAAATGGCGCCCATACACAAAATGGCGCCGCAAATGCTAACTTAGGTAAAGCAATAAGAATGCATTACTTTTATTCCAACAGACCCTCCTTGTAGCATGAGCTAAACATTTGTGTATAGTAGCAAAAAGACAGATAATTCTATAAATCATGAATAAATTGTTTTAGGAGCACTCCATGTTTTCAGCTTCAGGTAGGGAAACAGTAAGGAGGGAAGAAGTCTCAAAAATACCCTCATCTATGTGCATGAGGTCTTCTACTTCCTTTTGAATCATAATTGTTGGATTAGTGTCATGAATCGATATTCTCTTAGGGGCGAGAAGGGTGGTGCAATAAGAGCAACATAAGGGGAGACATTGGACTAGGACATATCAAGAAATCAAAATCACAATGAAATAAATCACCTTTTCAAGGATCCAACCCCATCGACCAAACAATGACCAACTCCAGTTCCCACTCTCCATTCCTTTAACATTTTCTAGTTTGCCTAAAATGTGTTGGGTAATGTTCTTTTCCATATTAGTGATCCCGACTACACACGGGTCTCCTACTACTGTGCACACACCACCGCTCTTAGCTAGGATGAAATCAACAGCATATCTAGTTTGCTCAGAATATAGCCACATACTTTCCAATTTGGTGGTGATGTCACGCAGAGCCGCTACTGTGGAGTTGGACAGTATCTGCAGCTTACATCCAAAATATTCTCTTTTTTTTCCATTCCTGGCCATTGCAGTACCACCAAAGGTAATAATGGAGGAAAGAATATACCCAAAGGTGACACCATTACTATAATTATTGACTTCCAAATCTGTCACTCCGTCACAGAACTCTGCAGTCAACGTTCTTTTTACCCATCGCACATTTGGCTTACTGTACTTACAAGGCACACCGAGAGGGAGCACCATCCCTAGAGCAACATCATCTGTACCGTTATAAACATTTGAATAAGTACCATTAGACAGAAAATAAAATCCTGGGTATGCATAAAGTGGTCCTTGATAATCTACGAGAGCATATCTGGTGTTCATTCCGAAAGTACTCGGATCCTTCTATTTCACTAAAGACATCGTATTTTTGAACAATATCATTCCAGAACAATTGACATACAAAAATGCATCAGAACTGTTTACTATCGGACAACATGCGGGATAATAACCAGATTTTCGAGTAACCGTTAAATCTTGGTAATGCCAGCCCACTAAGGTGATGTTTTGATCTCTCATATACAGATATCCCTTTCCTCGTGGCTTACTGTAATATAAACAAGGACCAGAATACCCCATTCCAAACTCACCCCTTACCTCTACGAATTGGGCTGGGCGGATATACGTATAATTGACCAGTGACAATGGGTAAGCAGTCCATAAACTTGTAACGGATTCAGTGGGATAACAAGCTGTACCTTCACCAAAAAATCTTTTATGTGTGTCTAGGAAAACATTGCTTGGGGCTGTCCTTTTGGTGCGTATTTGAGAAACAGCCGTACCCTCAATACATGACGGTGCATTCTGATCACATTCCAAAACCCAAGACACCCCACCCAGAAACAATAGCAGTAATAGCACAAGAATAGCACATAATATCTTTTTCTTGGTAGACCAAAATATGCGTGTATGAGCAAGGGGAATCACTGGCTGCTCTTCATCAGCAACCATTCTGCCAAAGGGGTGCATAGCAAATGATAAAGCAAGGGGGCAAAATGCTAGCAAGGAGAATGTGCAAGTTCCCAGTGTCCGTCTGAGCCTCACTGGTACAGGCTCCTATTGTCCATCAAAACGTTGGCGCTCTTGAGCACCGGCGGTGGAGCTTGCTCTGTCCTAAGCTCGGGTTCCCACGCCGACCAGGATAATGTACCCCCAAGGGGATACTTTTGATCTATCCTGTCCAATGTTCAAACTGCACAAATCTCACCTCACCCTAAACTAACTCCGTTGGTACTATAGCAAAGTACACCCTAACTTACACCGTCCATCCCTGACTAATCTGACTTCTCCTTTGGTGCACTGTTCCTCAGCCGAGGGCACAGATTGTACCTAGTGACTCCAGGCACAGAGGGATCAATAAAAAGGGGCTTCTGGATAGCCCGTATTTCCGGAGGTACTGCTGCGTTCAGCACTTCATCATTTTTCTCATCTGTTTTGGTCCATGTCAGCCTGGCGTCACTGAAGGGGACAAACTGAGGCACCGTCTCACACTCAGTCCCCTAATCTATCCCTCACCCATTGATCATAGGGCAGGGGTAGAGGTATCCTGCAACAGTGATTCGCATGCACCCAGTTCTTTCGACCAATGACCTTGACAGCTGTGCGTGTAGCCAGGAGTACCTGCTCCGGTCCCTTCCACCGCGGCTCCAAACTCTTCTTCCGCTGGAAATTTCTGACGAGCACAAAATCTCCAGGCTGAATGTCGTGTCCGGACCCCTCTGGTGTAGCTGGCAGGGCTTCCCGGATCTGTTGGTGAATACAACGCAAATTTTCAGTTAACTTGCAAAGATAGTCGATGAACAACAGATTCTCAATATCTGAAAACCGCCGAGGGCGCGGGACACCCCAGACATTTGCCGGGTGTCCAAACACGACCTCGTGCGGTGACAATACTGTCCTAGAATGGGCTGTTGTTCTTGTCGACAAAAGAGCTAATGGTAAAGCATCTGGCCACTGTAACCCTCTCGTCTCCTGAATCTTTGCCAATTTCAGTTTGAGAGTACCATTGTACTTCTCAACCAAACCTGCTGACTGTGGGTGGTTGGCGGCATGGAACTTCTGCTTTATGTGCAACCCATCACAAATTAGCTGAATCACTTTGGCGTTAAAATGATTTCCATTATCACTCCAAATCAAACGGGGCAAGCCGAAATGAGGAAAGAACTCCTTCAGGAGTACCTTTGCAGTCGTAACGGCTGTATTGTCTTCAGTGGGATAAGCCTCAACCCATTTACTGAATACACAGAGAACCAGCATAACATACTTCAAATTATTGCATTGGTCTAGTTCTATATCATCCATCTGGAGGACCTCAAAAGGAAAAGTGGGTGGTGTGAAATTACCAGGTGGTGTAGGGGTACCTTTCCCAGGATTGTGCATCATGCACACCATAGGGTACTTCACTAAATGTGCAGCTGTTTTCGAAATATTATCATTCTGCCGTAAAGGGTCTAACAGTTTGCAAATACCCTTAGCACTAATATGGGCTGGGTCATGAGCCATCGTAACTACAGGGAGAACATATGCATCTGGCAACATCCATCTCTGCTTCCCTGACTTATCAATCCAACATCCCTCAGCGTTCAATTGGGCTGTACTTTCTTGCCACACTGCTAATTCCTCCATTGTGGCTTCACTTTTTATCTCTTTCACAATCACAAGTGTGTCCTCAAACATAGTAACTTCAGGGACCCACCTAGCGGGACCTGCCACAAACATTCTTTTAATTTTAGTCCGAGCTGTTTCATTAGCTGTCTGATCGCAAAAGCATTTCCCCTACCTACATCATCAGTGACTTTCCGGTGGGCACTACACTTTACTATAGCCAATTTCTTTGGGAGTGTCAAAGCAGACAAAAGCCTCAGTATGAGGTGCCCATGCTGAATCTTGGCGCCATGCAAAGTAAGAAACCCTCTCTCAGTTCAGAGTCGCCCAAAGTTATGTGCGACTCCGAAGGCGTACTGGCTGTCAGTATAAATATTGACAACCAGTCCCTCACCCAATTCGCAAGCTCATATTAAAGCAACAAGCTCAGCAGCTTGGGCCGATTGATAGGGAACTCGTGATGTCTCAACTACTGTACGCAGCGTGGTGATAGCATACGCAGCAGTTGTAGTGCCATCTGGTAATTTAAAACAAGAGCCATCGACATATAGTTCCCCTTGTGGGTCAGATATGGGAACATCAGTCAAGTCTACCCGTCCTTTCCTCTCTTCTTCTATCCGGAAGATACAATCATGTTTATCAATCTCATCATTCTCAGAAGGGAGGGGCAGTAACGTGACTGGATTCAGAGTGGCACATCTTTTGATTGTGATGTGTTTAGCAAACAATGTTAATTCATTGCCAGTCAGACGTGCACTGGTGAGGTGCTGTGTCTTGGTCTTATTCAAAAGGGTATCCACAGCATGGGGTACCATGACTGTGAGATCAGTATCAAGTACGAGTCCAGCCGGTTGTCTTATCGAGACGGCCACAGCCGCGACTGCGACCACTCTTAGATAGCTCGGGAGGGCTCGTGCGACAGGATCAAGAACAGCAGAGAAATAAGCACAAGGCCGTTGCTTATCTCCAAATTTTTGCTTTAAAACAGAAAGCGCACAACCAGCCATCTCATGGACGAACAACACAAACGGTTTGTTATAGCCGGGGGTGCCAAGTATTGGAGCCGAACAAAGCGCAGTTTTCAATTGCTCAAAAGACTGCTGACATTCAGGCGTCCAAGGCAGGGGCTCATGCACGTCTTTAATGGTTAGTGCAAGCAAGGGTTTGATTAGTAATGAGTAGTTAGGTATCCACTGCCAACAGTAGGAAGTGATACCTATAAAAGCGCGCACATCTTTCTGAGTTTGTGGAACGGGCATTTTAACAATAGTGCTGATGCGCTCCGGGGTCAATCTCCTACCCTCCTTCGACAGTAGGTGACCTAAATAGGTGACCTCTTGTCGACAATATTGAAATTTAGAAAGAGACACCTTATGTCCATGTTGAGCCAAATGCAACAACAATTTAACTGTACTGTCTTTGCAACCGTGTTCCGTTTCAGAAGCGATGAGCAGGTCATCAACATACTGCACCAATACATTACCTGAGGGAAGCGAAAGGGAATCCAATTGGGACTTTAAAGCTCGACTATAAATACTCAGACTCTCTGTATAGCCCTGAGGAGCTCGACAGAATCTAAAGCTCCTACCAGCTAGTGTAAACCCAAACAAGTACCTGCTATCCGGATGAATAGGAATACTAAAGAATGCATTTTTCAAGTCAATAACAGAAATGAATTTAGCAGTAGAAGGAATCATCATCAGAAGAGTAGTGATGTCAGGGACCACTGGAAACTGGGGAACCACTATTTTTATTAACTTCGCGCAAATCAATCACGAAACGGTAAACATCTTCATGCTCATCAAGGGAACCTAAGGGTGTCCGTTTAAGAATTGGAAGGATAGGGCTATTACAAACATTAGCAGTCGTCTCTTCAACCACTCCCTTCTTAATCAAATCCTGAATAATTTGCAATAGGGCTCGCTCTCCTGCCTGTGGTATTTTATACTGAGGGATACGGGGTAAAATAGCACCATCCTTAACCTGTATCGAAACTGGAGGTATCTGCAGTAGTCTCACATCTGTATCACCTGTTGCCCACATCTGTATCACCTGTTGAGGCAAACTCAACAGGAAGAGGCGCCTCTTTAGACAAACACTGCTTAGCACGTACTACATCTGGTCCCATTGTCATATAAATACCTGCCGGGGAACAATAAATAGTAGCATGCAATTTCTTCAGCAAATCCAGACCCATCAAATTTTCACCACAGTTGGATGTCAACATGAATGGTGAATCCACAGTAAAAGGACCAATGGTCAACGCAAGGGGCCTTGAAATGGGGCTTACAACCGGCACACCAGAAAAACCTACAGAAACATTATTATGGCAAGACAGAGCTGCCCGGGACCATATTTCGAGAAACAGAACTTTTTGACGCACCTGTGTCCACCATAAATTCCTTAGTCGAACCTTGCAGTTCTGCTGTTACACAAGGGCCACGCTGGTCTACAGGTATCGGAATTGGTCCCCCACTCTGTCCCTGGCTGTCCTAGCTGTAAGACATCCCTGTCACTTCCTCCACATCATAATCATCATGATAGTACTGTCCTTCACGAGGGTCATCAAAGTAATTGTTATCAGAACGACCCTGTGGGGCTACAGCACTCTGAGCCCTATCTGCCCCACCAGCTCCACGTCCCCATCCACGAGAATCTCGTCCTCTCGGGACCGCTACCTTCTGCAAAAGCACAGGACACTCGCTGCTCCAATGTCCCTCCTCTTTACAATATGCACACTGATTCGGACCCAAAGGCGTAGTTGTTGGCTGTCTACTACTGCGTGAAAGCTGTCGGGCAGGACCACCACGTCCTCTCCCATTCCCTCTAAAAGTCTGCTGTAACAACACCTTTGTCTTTAAAACCTTATGTCTCTTCTCTGTCCTCTCCTTTTCCTCATTATCCCTATGCTCAATAATAATGTGCCATATTCAAAATGACAGAGGGGGAAGAGGTGGACCAAGTACTTTCAGAAGCCTGCAATCGAGTCGCAATTTCAGGAAGCAAATTAGAAACAAATCTATTAACAAACAACCGAACACCTCCCTCAATAGACAAATCCTGCCCACTGTAGTCCAAAAATGTACCTTCAAATCGGGTGAAGAAATCAGACACACTCTCATCCTTCTTTTGTCGACAAGCTGACAATTTATCCCAGTCTACCTTTCTCGGCGTAATAAGAGAATGCATATACGTAATAATGTGGCCTGGCAACGCTAACATTTCTGCTCGAGGCATATCACCGGGCTTTCTTTCCTGGTCCCATTCTTTAATTTGATCCCAAGTACCCCCCAACTCAAGAACATGGTCTTGGGTATGGACCTGTCTCCAAATATCAACCGAAACAAGAAGACCAAAAAACATTTCAATATCAGCGAGAGTCATTACGATGGAAGAGGCAGCTTCCGTCAATTCTTTATAATATGCAGTAGGATTTTTTCTAGGGTCAGGCAAGTGAGTCTTAAAGGATAAAACCTCACTTCTTTTCCACTGAGTATAAACCCATTGTTCTTGAAACCGGGCCGCCACTGCCGCTCCAGTAACATTACCTCGCCCATCCGTTAACTCTGGTATGTCTGGGTGATATATAGGATGAACCTCTCTCATCGGAAACTGAGATACTGACCTGGGACTTTTCTCATGTAGTTTTCCCCTATAAGCTATTATTGTCGTAACATTAGCAAAAACTTGTTTTGGCCCCAATTCGCTAATATACACTCGATCTCTAATGTCATACAAAATTTGAGGTGTCTCCGCTTCAAAGTACTGTTGCCAAAGACCGATCAAAGTAGCGGACATGTGTTTAAGGGCATGCTGCTGTATAAAGGGTTCAAAATCTCTCATAGTCGCCCAGACATCCTCTACACTATAAATAGGATTACGGGCCCACTGTGCAGCCTGATTGGCTATTACCTGTTTCTCTTCATCCCCCACATCAGATCGCACTAATGGTCCCATGCGCTCCCTAAATTTCATCCAATCCCTGTCCTCAAATCACGTACCGGTGTCCCACTACTTACTTATGTCGGAGGATGAAAAACCACAGTGGGAGAAGCAATAGAAGTAACAGACTATCTGGGGGTTGTATCGTTGGGGAAAGAGCTGGTGGAAGGGACACTGAGACAATAGGTACGGCAGGAGTACTGACAGTCACAGGGGCCACAGATGACGAAGAAACAGAAGAAAGAGGAGGAGGAGGAGCTGAAGCCACAGCTGTTGACGTAACAACGGTAGACACAGGGACAGAGACAGTGGACGCAACTGTAACGGGCGGCTGTGAGGGCACCGGAACAGTGGGATATATTCTTTGCGGGACATATGGAGGCGGGGGTCGGGCATCCAACAATTCTTCCACAAAAGTATCATCTTCTTCCTGAGCCACATACGATTTGTCAATTTGTAATTGAAACCTCCTATCTTCACACTCAACACCCTTTTCCTGTTTTTTCCTATCATAGGCTACAGCTTTCTGAGTCAATGTCTGCATTTTCCCCTTCCGGGCCTCTTTTTCTGCCTTCAGTCGCCTCTGTCTAGCTACTTTCTGCCATTTTCTGAGGGAATCAAACATAGTCTGCCTACTTCGTTTCTTAAACAACTGTTCTTGTAAATTCTCGATCTTTTGTTCATCAAACGTGCCCGTCAACGGCAACTCGGCATTGTCCCTCGTATATTTGTGCCATAATGTACTAAACAAAATAGGGCCAAGACCATGCTTCACATACATATCAAAATTGGGAGTGCCGTCTGGGGCACCGGCTGAGCTTCTACAATATAAAGAAATCAACCTGTCTCAGAATAATATAACATGTGCCCGTTAGGGTCACCCAATTATTCAAACAAAGCTGGGCTAACAAAACAGAATCTTACAAAAAATATATAATTTTTTTTATTTTCATTGGTAACATTCATATAATTAGTCAGAATTCACAAAAACAAAATAGAGACATATACATAATATTACACACTCAATATATAAATATAGATATAAATACGGTCCCACATAAACGCATTCAATACCAACAATCATTCAAAATTTCATACACACTCAAACATTCAAACCAGTCATCAACATTTTAACAACAAATAGATCCATACAATTATAAAATGATAAAGGATCCTATACAAAGGGTAGATATTAGCAAAAGAAGGGGGCTCTCGTGCATTCTCTTGATTAAAGATAGAAGCTAGGTCCGGAAGCACGAGGGTCGTTCAGCGCCAACGCGCGTTTCGGTGTCTAACCCAATGTGGGTCACACCTTCATCAGGGCAACCAGATGTATATGTGGGACACAAGAGAGAAACCACCTAACAAAATACAAAGGGGAAGATAAGGGTAAGAAACAATCTAAATATCAATGGGGAACATGTTTATACAATATAATTCATCATATCAGTTTTGTACATAATTACAATTCAGAAAAAGATTTTTTATCAATGTTAGCCATAGAATGCAGAACATTAGGATATAAATAATTAATCCAATATAAATATCAATAATTGAATAAAGAAAGGGGGGGACGTGCACCAAGATAGAATATATCCAATAGCAAAAGAAGATTCACCGAAAGGTTCTGTGAGGATAAATGAAATGAAGTGACATCCATAATGCCAAGAGAGACATATACACATAGATGTAAGAACAGAATACCTTGGTACGAATAATCCAAATAAATAAGTGGAACAATCAGAAATACTTATTGAGACCAGCTCAAAGACAAATATCTATGGAGATAAAGATGAATGACAAATGAAAATCTACACAAATTGGGGGAAAGACACATTAAATATAACTATAGGGCTCATTCAAGTTGGTAGTCTGCGTCAAGAAACCCAGGGAAGACACCATAAGGCCAATCTTACCTAGCAGGGATACTGCATGATAGATGTATGGACGGATTCCTATGGTTCCAACACGTAATAAAAAACGGGATCCTGGTATTCCAAGTCCATATGCAAGGAGGCTCATCCGTGCTAAGTAGGCTCCAATTCACCTCAATCTAGAACCACAATAGATCGAAATCTAGATCAGGAAAAGTGGTTCGTAAAAGTCAACAAGGGCATATGAAAATTTTATTTTAGAAAAGGAAAAAATTATAGGTCTAATGTGGTTTTTATCAATTCCCTACGACAGATACCATAGAAAGAAGCCAATATATCAGCGCTAACATGGCGCTATGTAGATAAATGCAGGATACGATGTTTCAGCCCAACGGGTCTATTCTGTAAAAGGAAAACCTCACGACCCTACCTCCCATATAAAATCCTATATTCCAAAGAAATTAGATAGAGGGCGGAGGAAAATAGTTGGCGACTCGGGTGGTTTTACGAACCACTTTTCCTGATCTAGATTTCGATCTATTGTGGTTCTAGATTGAGGTGAATTGGAGCCTACTTAGCACGGATGAGCCTCCTTGCATATGGACTTGGAATACCAGGATCCCGTTTTTTATTACGTGTTGGAACCATAGGAATCCGTCCATACATCTATCATGCAGTATCCCTGCTAGGTAAGATTGGCCTTATGGTGTCTTCCCTGGGTTTCTTGACGCAGACTACCAACTTGAATGAGCCCTATAGTTATATTTAATGTGTCTTTCCCCCAATTTGTATAGATTTTCATTTGTCATTCATCTTTATCTCCATAGATATTCGTCTTTGAGCTGGTCTCAATAAGTATTTCTGATTGTTCCACTTATTTATTTGGATTATTCGTACCAAGGTATTCTGTTCTTACATCTATGTGTATATGTCTCTCTTGGCATTATGGATGTCACTTCATTTCATTTATCCTCACAGAACCTTTGGGTGAATCTTCTTTTGCTATTGGATATATTCTATCTTGGTGCACGTCCCCCCCTTCCTTTATTCAATTATTGATATTTATATTGGATTACTTAGTTATATCCTAATGTTCTGCGTTCTATGGCTAACATTGATAAAAAATCTTTTTCTGAATTGTAATTATGTACAAAACTGATATGATGAATTATATTGTATAAACATGTTCCCCATTGATATTTAGATTGTTTTCTTACCCTTATCTTCCCCCTTTGTATTTTGTTAGGTGGTTTCTCTCTTGTGTCCCACATATACATCTGGTTGCCCTGATGAAGGTGTGACCCACATTGGGTTAGACACCGAAACGCGCGTTGGCGCTGAACGAAATCGTGCTTCCGGACCTAGCTTCTATCTTTAATCAAGAGAATGCACGAGAGCCCCTTCTTTGCTAATATCTACCCTTTGTATAGGATCCTTTATCATTTTATAATTGTATGGATCTATTTGTTGTTAAAATGTTGATGACTGGTTTGAATGTTTGAGTGTGTATGAAATTTTGAATGATTGTTGGTATTGAATGCGTTTATGTGGGACCGTATTTATATCAATATTTATATATTGAGTGTGTAATATTATGTATATGTCTCTATTTTGTTTTTGTGAATTCTGACTAATTATATGAATGTTACCAATGAAAATAAAAGAATTTATATATTTTTGTAAGATTCTGTTTTGTTAGCCCAGCTTTGTTTGAATAATTGGGTGACCTAACGGGCACATGTTATATTATTCTGAGACAGGTTGATTTCTTTATATTGTTGTAGTTGCTTTCCCTGTCCAACCTGTCTATTATCAATCTTCAGGGGCCCCCTTATTAGTGGTTACTCGTTCACAGCCTTGTGCTGTGGGGGTTTTTGTTTATTTGTCTCTGGGGAGAATGTGCACCTCTTTTAATTTTTCTTTATATGTATTCTCTTATTATTTCAAATTTTTGTTGGATGGTATGTATTCTGTATAGTTTTTCTTGAGTGATGTTCTAAATCCTTGGGTGATTATCCTCCTTTTGATTAGCCACCTGGAAATTCCCTTTCTTTTTCTTTCTAGTCTCACTTTCTGTAAAACAGCTATTATTTGTGTTAAATACGCAGTTTTATCTCCTTGATCCGCACACCTTTAGATTATTCATACCAACAGGTCTCTTTCACTCCCCTATGGAGATCATTAAGACCTTCGGGTTCTCCGATGAAGACTTTGCCCGCATGATTGGTCAAACTTCGGGGGGTGATAAACACTTCACTATATCTAAGGGACTAGAAGAAGAATGGACTAAACTTCTAAACCTCAAAAAAAGTCTAAACGAACAGAATCGCACACCAACTTTAAGTTGGAATACCTTAAAGCTGGCACCATCCCTATTGGTTTAAGAGTTAGGAATATCCCTGGCCTGTTTATCGAAATCAGACAATTCCTGAAAAAATGGGCATTAATCTCAAATAGATGTTCCAGGGATTGGATGATGTTAATCATTGAAACAGCCAGGGAAGTGATATCTATCCTCAATAAGGAAATTGAGGAATTAGAAGAGAAACTTAAAAAAGATAACAGTGTTGAGATCGGTAAAAGAAAATTGGAAGAAATTCATCAAGATCTAGACTCATTTTCTGAATACCTTCTAAAGAGAAAAACTGAAAAGCTCAGGAAGGATGTTCGTTTATTTTCACAAGAACATACTTATCCTTATCTGACCATCAACTTTTACACGACTAGTGGTGATAGTACCCCGAATAATGGTACTCCTCGCTGGGGCAATAGACGCATTACCACCTTTTCTGACACCACGGACTCTGATGGAGAGGGTCCCTCTAACTATAATCCGAATTATCAAACTAGACAGGATCAATTTGAGAGACCGGTAACTGATAACCGTTTTTTAGGGAACCGCAGGGGGAACTTCCGTCCCAGAGCTCGGACCTCACAACTGAGGAATTACCAGCAAGCTCAGCCCCAGATGTATATACAAACACGGCAGCAACAATACTGGAAAACATAAATAATATCCCTGTGTTTAATTTATCCACCAAAAATATAGACTCTCAGTCTGTTACCCTTTTATCCAGGGGTTTATCCTTTGTTCCCTCTGTTAATTTCAACAAATTTGAATTAATGAAAGATCTTCATTCATTTTTTCGCAAGATCAGACTTAAGAAATTCTTTCAAACTAGACCACCTATTGATAACTCTGATAATTTATCCGGTCTTAAACCTCCCTCTGAGTTCACACCTAATCTTGATACTGTGGGACCGGAGGTCGAGATCTTTGAAAAAGCGGTCATTACTAAAATACAGAAGATCATAAAATATGTTCCAAAACCGTCTAGTAATTTATCTAAGGAAGAAAATGCAGCCCTTACGTCTCTTAGAGAGAATAAACTCCTGACTATCAAACCGTGTGACAAGGGTGGGGGATTGTCATTTTTGACACCCCCCAATATGTGGAAAAAATGAACAAACTCCTTGGTGAGACCAGATACTATAAACTAATAACCACCAATCCTGAACCCGAACTAAAACGTAAAATTCTTATGATGGTGAAGAGTGCTGTGGATGATGGATATATATGTACCAAAGAGGCGGAGTTTCTTACTCCCTCCCTTACCCGTATGCCCATCATCTACGGAGTCCCTAAAACTCACAAGGATGAACGTGACCCACCTTTAAGACCCATAGTGTCGACCATTGGGTCTGTAACTGAGCCCATTTCTAAATATATCGATCGGTTTTTGAAACCCTTGGTAAGCAACCTTGAATCATATATTAAGGATACCGGGCATTTTATCTCCAAAATTGAAAAGATCCGATATGATTGTGACTTGGAACTCTTGGTCACCCTGGACCTGCAGTCCCTATACACTAACATCCCCCAAAAAGGAGCCATGACAGCTCTTCGTGAAATTCTCCTCACTGATCCCAACCTTACCAATGCTCCCTTTATTCTCCAATGCCTAGACATTGTCCTGGGTGAGAACTTTTTTGAGTTCAATAATACTTATTATCAGCAAATACAGGGAGTAAGCATGGGGGCGGCCTGCGCCCCTAGTGTAGCATGCTTATATATGGGACAGTTTGAGAGGTATAACATATACAATGAGATGGCCCCCTTTTATGAGAATGTTCGGTCATGGTCACGATTCATCGATGATATTTTCTTTATCTGGGAGGGGGACCAAAGCTCGTTGAATGAATTCATTAGTTGGATAAATGCCGCTGATCCAAATCTGAAATTCACTGCTCAATCAAGTAACTACAAGCTTGAATTTCTTGAAGTCTGGATCGAACACAAAGACCAGGAAATATCAGTCTCTCTTTACACTAAACCGACTGCGAGAAACACTCTTCTGCAGTTCAACAGTTATCACCCTCGCAGCCAAAAGGAGAGTATTCCTTTCAGTCAGTTTCTCCGTCTCTGGAGAAACTGTACTGACATGAAAGATTTTTTAAAACAAGCAGACATCCTCAAGGAGAAATTACTTAACCGAGGGTATCCTTATAAATTGATTAAGGACTCTTTAAAAAGGGCCAGATATTACAACCGTAACACCATGTTTCAGCCTAAAAACACTGAATTGTTGGACAAACTGGTATGCGTAACTAAGCATTCCAACATGAATCACAAAATAAGGCAGACTATAAATACCCATTGGTATTTATTAAATATGGATGAGAGCGAACACAAGTTACTCAAACCTCTGTTTGCGTTCAGGAGGAATAAAAATCTTAAAAACCATCTTGTGAGAGGTAGATCCCTAGAACGCCCTTCCCTGTGCCAAAAATCGATCACTGGCAGTCGACCTATCAAAGGAAATCATCGTTGTGGTACATGTCAGGCATGTCCAAACGCTATTGTTAGTGACACTATTTACCTAAATGAGCGTACCATTTCTTTGTGTGAAATGACTAATTGCCGCACCTCGAGCATCATATATGTCATTCTCTGCCCTTGCAATCTAGCTTATGTCGGAGAGACAGGCAGAGAATGCAGAATAAGGATAGGCGAGCACAAATCGAACATCAGAATCAGGAAAATCTCTGCTCCGCTAGTAAATCATTGGTTGGAATTTGGCCATACTGAAAATGATCTGAGATGGTCTATTCTAGAGAGAGTACGTCCACAGGCAGGTAGGGATCCTACCGCCATAAGAAGAAAAAGAGAGGTGTTCTGGATTTTCCTTCTTAACTCGGTCAAAAAAGGACATAATGAAATTTGTCCATGGGAAAACGCGATCTTTTAATCGCTAGATTTTTTTCGTTGGATTTTCTATATGAACCCTGATTGTTTTAGGTAAGGTGTCTTTTTGTGCTATTTTGATTTTTTCTATATATTTTTGTACTATCTGTCCTCATTCTATTGCTCCCTTTGAACTTAGGTTCTGATTCTGGGATTGATGTATGCCTCCTCACTCTTTTATATCTTAGCGATATATCCGCGTTTGCCCCAAATTTATAACTATATGAGCCTATTCCCTGTTACTATAGATTATCCTCTACATGTTCCATCATGGCCGCCGTTATATAGTATGAGCTGGATTTATCTGTTAGTCCTTTTTTGTGGTTTAGCGCTCTGTTAGATGGAAGATCTTAGCTCCACCTCTTACGCTGGGCGTCGATACGTGTATCGCGCCCGTATAAACAGGGATAAGCTGTGCTCACTTTCCCATTATCCCCAGGAACCGCTTGCTTCGCTTGCCGCCTGATGGATTTTTGCCGCCGTGCTATGTATCCTGAAAACTGGTGAGTTCTTAGACCCCGTCGCCAACCTTCTTCCATCCTTATACCAGTCTATTACCGTAATGCTTGCTTTAGTTTGAGGCAGTGGACAGTTGGGTTATCGGCCGCAGTTACTAGATGCCCGGATGAGTTGTTACGATTATATCGCCCTAATTGATCGCCCCGACATAGTCGGGTCGCCAACTATTTTCCTCCGCCCTCTATCTAATTTCTTTGGAATATAGGATTTTATATGGGAGGTAGGGTCGTGAGGTTTTCCTTTTACAGAATAGACCCGTTGGGCTGAAACATCGTATCCTGCATTTATCTACATAGCGCCATGTTAGCGCTGATATATTGGCTTCTTTCTATGGTATCTGTCGTAGGGAATTGATAAAAACCACATTAGACCTATAATTTTCTCCTTTTCTAAAATAAAATTTTCATATGCCCTTGTTGACTTTTACGAACCACTTTTCCTGATCTAGATTTCGATCTATTGTGGTTCTAGATTGAAGTGAATTGGAGCCTGACTTAGCACGGATGAGCCTCCTTGCATATGGACTTGGAATACCAGGATCCCGTTTTTTATTACGTGTTGGAACCATAGGAATCTGTCCATACATCTATCATGCAGTATCCCTGCTAGGTAAGATTGGCCTTATGGTGTCTTCCCTGGGTTTCTTGACGCAGACTACCAACTTGAATGAGCCTTATAGTTATATTTAATGTGTCTTTCCCCCAATTTGTATAGATTTTCATTTGTCATTCATCTTTATCTCCATAGATATTCGTCTTTGAGCTGGTCTCAATAAGTATTTCTGATTGTTCCACTTATTTATTTGGATTATTCGTACCAAGGTATTCTGTTCTTACATCTATGTGTATATGTCTCTCTTGGCATTATGGATGTCACTTCATTTCATTTATCCTCACAGAACCTTTGGGTGAATCTTCTTTTGCTATTGGATATATTCTATCTTGGTGCACGTCCCCCTTTCCTTTATTCAATTATTGATATTTATATTGGATTCAATTATTTATATCCTAATGTTCTGCATTCTATGGCTAACATTGATAAAAAATCTTTTTCTGAATTGTAATTATGTACAAAACTGATATGATGAATTATATTGTATAAACATGTTCCCCATTGATATTTAGATTGTTTCTTACCCTTATCTTCCCCCTTTGTATTTTGTTAGGTGGTTTCTCTCTTGTGTCCCACATATACATCTGGTTGCCCTGATGAAGGTGTGACCCACATTGGGTTAGACACCGAAACGTGCGTTGGCGCTGAACGACCTCGTGCTTCCGGACCTAGCTTCTATCTTTAATCAAGAGAATGCACGAGAGCCCCCTTCTTTTGCTAATATCTACCCTTTGTATAGGATCCTTTATCATTTTATAATTGTATGGATCTATTTGTTGTTAAAATGTTGATGACTGGTTTGAATGTTTGAGTGTGTATGAAATTTTGAATGATTGTTGGTATTGAATGCGTTTATGTGGGACCGTATTTATATCAATATTTAGATATTGAGTGTGTAATATTATGTATATGTCTCTATTTTGTTTTTGCGAATTCTGACTAATTATATGAATGTTACCAATGAAAATAAAAAAAATTATATATTTTTTGTAAGATTCTGTTTTGTTAGCCCAGCTTTGTTTGAATAATTGGGTGACCCTAACGGGCACATGTTATATTATTCTGAGACAGGTTGATTTCTTTATATTGTTGTAGTTGCTTTCCCCTGTCCAACCTGTCTATTATCAATCTTCAGGGGCCCCCTTATTAGTGGTTACCGGCTGAGCTTCTTCCAATCAAGCATCTGCAAAACAACAACGGCAGCACAAAGAAATCAATTTGCCAACGCTAAGCATTTTCAAAACATTCACTATTTTTATGCCTAGCAAGACAAGTGCAAATACTTTCGCCCAAAGACGGTCCTTAGAAGGTACCAAATACAAACCAAAATGGTACCATATCCACAAAGAACCAAAACAAACTCACCTAATATATGCAGGTCAAAGCAAATTAATTCTCCACTGCCGACTCTTCAGACCAAACGGTCAGATCCAAGGGTCTCGCCATTCAGGACTCCAGTTGGGATGACCACTGGGCGAGGAACCGTCCGACTAGACAGAAGGGGCAGCTGCGAGTGCCAGAAACTCTTCGTGCAGGGATCCCTGATTCGTCCGTACGACCCGACAATAGCCTCGACCTTCCCCCCCGTCCGCTGAAGGGGATGGGTCACTCACCCGAAGGAGTCCCTGTTCGGGCGCCAACTGAAGGAAGTGGCCCGATCCGGGTCCCTCAGGTCTCTAAGGTCCACCTCTCGGCCTTCCAACGGCCTTCCAACTGAAGGAAGTGGCCGGATTCGGGTCACTCGGGTCTCTAAGGACCACCTCTCTGCCTTCCACTAAAATGAAGAGTCGGTCAGACAGTAGAGAATACAAACCAATATCTGTTTATTCAAATACACTCAGAGCGGAGCCCTAATCTGCCTAGTCGCCTAGGAGTGCTGCAGAGGGACTGACATCAGCAAGCATGATGATACATTATGTACATTTTCGAAACCAATGAAAGAACGCCCACCATGGAATTTTCCAGAGAGATGCAGCTGGACAGTAAATTACAAAGGAGTAAGTTTTGATTCCGAGGCCGGGCGCACATTATCTACTATTCAAGGTCACTCTGCCTGTGCCCGCCACTAGACAAGTGGGAGAAGGCTTACATCTAAGGAAAGGTATGCGCTAATAAGAACAGTGCATTCATTAGTGTAATAAGACTCAGCTCCGAAGAAATATAACCCAGAGAAGGCCGTTTCTCGGAAATCACAAAGGATTGGTTTCGATCATGATACAAAATGGTGCCCATAAACAAAATGGCGCCGCGAAAGCTAACTTACGTAAAGCAATGCAAAAGCATAATTTTTATTCCAACACCCTGTTCCACCATATACTAACATAGACTGGATTAAACACCCAGTGAGCACATAGCTTAATTTTAATGTTAATATAGAAGTATCAATTCCTCCAAATTTTCCTATGCTTTGTGTAATGGGCACCCTAAATAAGAGTTTGAATATTATGGTTACTGCATTGAATAGCTAATTGGTAAAGCTGGAAACACAAATAAATATATTGGAAATAATGGCTATGAGCATATTAATATTAGGGACATCTGACATTTTGCCCCCGTTGCTAGGAGTGTCCTTGCCATTTCTGAGAGTGACGAATGCCATTTCCTCACCATACAAATCTTATAACAAGAAACTGTACACCGTTTAAATACTGTTAGAACTGGGGGTCTCTAGTTGGCAATGGTTTGCACCTTTGTCCAAATAGGGACCCTTGCTTCTAGTAAGGGTAAGGGGGCTACACTCCTAAAATAACCCCTGCCCAACCCTTTGGTAGCTTGGCACGAGCAGGCAGGCTTATCTCAGAGGCAGTGTGTAAAGCATTTGTGAATACATACAGTAATACAGTGAAAACACTACAGATGGACACCACACAGGTTTTATAAAAATATGTATTCTATATATAGACTTAACACAAGACCCAAACGACAAAAATCCACAATACTGTAATCACAAATAGACTTAAAAATGGTAGAAATTGCTTAGTTCAAAGTTGATGGTAAATGCGACACGTTTCTCACAAAGTACCTTAAATGCGTAACGCAAAACAAACAAAAGGGTCGCAGGAAGGGTGATGCGTCGGTTCCTTGCTTCGGGAGAGGCGATGCTTCTGTTCCTCAGTGCTTGCGCAAAGTAGGCAATGCGTCTGTTCCTTACCGGAGAGGAGGTGATGCGTCGATCCCTTATGGCGTTCCGGTTACGATGCGACAAGATGGCGCTTCGATGCGTTGCGACTGTCCGGTGCGATGCGAGAAGATGGCGCCCTTGATGCGATGCGACGACGTGAAGGCGATGCGTGAACGCCTGACGGCCGTGCGGCGAACTCTGTAACTTCTGAGCCACGACAGGCCCTGCAACACGCTTCTCCGGTGATGCGACAGCGACCCTTGCGGTGGCGACACGCTTCTCCGGTGATGCGATGACAAACAGCTGCGACGGAGACACGCTTCTTCGGTGATGCGACGGCGACCCTTGTGGTGGCGACACGCTTCTCCAATGATGCAACGGCAACAGCTGCGAAGGCATCACGCTTCTTCTCATTGAGTCGCGCTTCCAGCTCCCAACGATACGCAGGCTTCTGCAGACAGAATTCCCAGCAAGGAAATTCAGGGGGGAGCTGGTAGTGAAGTCTTGTGTCCCTGAGACTTCAGCAGGAGGCAAGCACAGTTCAAGCCCTTGGAGATTCTTCTTCAAGATGATGAAAGTTCAATAAAAGTTCTTTCCCCTTTCCTTGGCAATAAAGTAACCACTGCAGGTCAACCCCAGAAAACAGCACACTGGCACAGGGGCAGTCAAATCCTTCAGCTTCTTTGGTTTCTTCTCCTTGGCAAAGGTCCGTCTTGATTCCCAGAAGTGATCTAAAGTCTTGGGGTCTGGGCCCCAATATTTATACTCAAAAATCCTTTGTCTCTGAAGGCAGAGAGTGTTTGTGCCTGACCAAAACCAGTTCTGTGCAGCTTCCTGGCAGGAGGTGGAGACAGCATTGTTGAAAGCAGACCTGGCCCAGGTAGCTGAAAGGAAATCTCCTCCCCCTACTCTCTATTCTATGAGGGCTCAGGGAGTGAAAGGAAATCCCCGCCCCCTACTCTCTATTCAGCCAAGGTCCTATTCAGCCCAGCCCTGACCCATCAGACTGCTGGAGCCCAAGCCCTCCTGTCACTCACAAACCAGACAAGCAATACACAACCTAGCAGAGGCAGGCTGGATGGTTAGGCAAGAAAATACCCACTTTCTAAAAGTGGTATTTTTCAAACACAGAATGTTAAAACCAACTTTACTAAAAGATGTATTTTATCATTCTGAGTTCAGGCATACTAAATTCGTTTTTCTACCATGTTCCCTGGGTCAGTTAGGATTATAAGATGTTATAATCAAACTGCCCATTCTGGCCTATGGGGACAGGTAGCCTTGCAATAGTGAAAAACGAAATTGGCTGTAATTCACTATCAGGACATGCCACACACATCAGGGCATGTCCTACCTCTTACTTACAATGCACCCTGCCCTTAGGCCTACCTTTGGGGTGTCTGATATGTAGAAAAGGGAAGGTTTAGGGACTGGTAAGTGGGTGCACTTACCAGGTCAACATGGCAGTACTAGACTGCACACAGGCTCTGCAATGGCAGGCCTGAGACACACTTTACAAGCTGCTTCTGTGGGTGGCACAACCAGTGCTGCAAGCCCACCAGCAGCATTTGATTTACAGGCCCTGGGCACACATGGTGCACTATACTAGGGTCTGACAAGTAAATCAAACAAGCCAATCAGGGAGTCACTAATCCATTACAATACTGTACAATAGGGAGCATTTGCACTGTGGCACTGGATAGCAGTGGCACAGTGCCCAAAGCATCTAAAACCAGCAAAACATATCAAAAACAGAGGAGACAACAGCAAAAAATGGGAGGGAGACTCACGCCAATGGTACCAGGTCTAACAAATACTGTATAGGGAGGGATTCTGGGTGGACAAGATTTAAAGGTTATATATTTTTACACCATAGTTCTCTCCATTCAGGAAGTGGAGTACTTATTTCAAACTAATCAAATGGTATTTAATAAAGGTGTATGACTTCCCTTAAACATGTAGTGCATGGAATATGTGATGGTAAAACCAAAGTATGTAACCCCCCAGTTTGGTTGCCTTTCAGGACATAGTTTTTTAGGTCTTTGAGTTGGCTTTGTCCCGTGCTTCATGAAAGCCTCCTATTTTTTTGGGGTTGAAGGGCCCGATTCACAGAACTAACTTACGTCAAAAACGTAAAGTTAGTACCTTTTGGTATTCACAGAATACACTTACTCATTTTGGTATTCACAGAATACACTTACTCATTTTGGTATTCACAGAATACACTTACTCATACTAACTTTATGTCCGCATTCGGGCCGGAGATTCCGGCCGTTTGTGGAGATTCCGGCCCGGAGGTGGAGATTCCGGCCGTTTGTGGAGATTCCGGCCGTTTGTGGAGATTCCGCCACCGGCCGGAATCTCCACAACCGGCCGGAATCTCCACAAATGGCCGGAATCTCCACAAACGGCCGGAATCTCCGGCCGGAATCTCCACAAACGGCCGGAATCTCCACCTCCGGGCCGGAATCTCCACCTCCGGGCCGGAATCTCCACAAACGGCCGGAATCTCCACCACCGGGCCGGAATCTCCGGCCCGAGTGCGGACATAAAGTTAGTATGAGTAAGTGTATTCTGTGAATACCAAAATGAGTAAGTGTATTCTGTGAATACCAAAAGGTACTAACTTTACGTTTTTGACGTAAGTTAGTTCTGTGAATCAGGCCCTGTGTTTTTATATAGTGTGAACCCAAGCCAAAGGTATTGGAGCGCTTTACACGAGCACCAGTTACATAGCGCATTCTCGAGCCGAAGGCATTGGAGCTCTTTACACAAGCACCAGTTACATTGGCAAAGGCAGCCCACGAAGGGGGCATAAAGGGCCGGCACATTAGCAACTGCCTGGGGCCTGGAAAAAATGTTTTTTCGTCCCATGGCGTGCCAAGCAAGGGGAGGTCCTCTCCCCAGAAAGGGAGGGGGGTGGAAAGGGCTTCATAGAGGAGCAGAAGGGTGCAAATGCTTGAGCCGATCAGGGGCCTGTTATTTTTTGAATACCCCTATGAGGGGGTAACAACCTAACACAGTCTGTATAAAATTGGGCATACGATCTACCGGGTTAATTACTAGCGCTCACTATTCACGAGATTGTGTTCCAGCTCTAGTATCAATTGCTGTGCTCCGAGGGAAGGAGGAATCACCCAATCTCCTTATATACAGATCTAACTGATCTTTAACATATGACAACCAAGACCCTGAGCACACGCTAAATCTCATCACATTTAAAGTATAAAATACAATGTACAAAGGTTCCTTTTCTTGTTCTTTATTTTCTTTCTTTTGCCCAGCCAACACGTGTTTAGTTGTATAGGGAGTTCCCCACGACTTCTTCAGCTCTGTCTTCCTCTTCTACGTATGCCACGTGGGGACCGCTGGGCAAGTATTAACCAAAGAGGCATGCCAGGGACAGCTGATTGCAGCGACGTGACCCAACTTGCCGACCCCGGACAGAAACGCGCCCGACACAATCAAAAGAGGTCAATTCGATAAGAGGAGGTCGGAGCAGCAAAAAGAGAGTTAGTCATGGACATCCCTGTAGTGACGAGACTCGACTCACCCCCCCACTACCCTTCCCCAAACAACCCCTCTCTGTGGGGGAGCGAGTCTTACTAATAAAAGAAACATTAGGAGAATGCAGAAGCCCCTGTGGTTTTGAGTTAACAGCAACAGAGGCTACAAGAGAAGAGCGGGGAGCAACCAAAGACAATTTTGCAAAGGGGCTGGGGACAGCTCAACATGAGCAACATGACCCAGAGCCTCCCCAGACCTCCACCCTCCCTCTTCTCCCCACACATCAACTAACAATTAGCGTAAACGGCCCGGGGGCAACCAAAAGGTGACACAACCCAGCCAACTGCACCAACAGAGGTCATGGAGAACCAAGAGGCAACGGGACAACCTGGCGAAGTGAATGGGACAGCCAAGCGAAGTGGAGGAGATGCTGTAATTGGCGAGAACTGCTACAGCTAGGCATGGAAGAGAGTGGCTGCTTCACCTGCTGGTAGAGGATCCAGGTGAATGATCCAGCAGCCAACAGGACAGCAGTTCCCTAGGTAGCGGGGGAGACTCTGAGGATCTGAACATCGAGCAGCAGCTAGGTCAAAGACCCAAGAAGCACCAAAGAAACACAAGTAGAGGGGTGAAGAAAATGGGTGATAAGAGAGGACTAGAGGCCAAGGACCTGCCACCTGAATCCATCCAGGTGACAGTGGGATCCAGCAAGAAGGCCAGCAACAAAGCAGCAAATGGTGAGAATATTAGTGCGATTGTGTAAGAATGTTTAAAATCATTTGCACCATTGTTGTTCAATGGCTCAGTTGCAGCGCAAGGGCAGAGCAGCGTAGGGGAGTGAGCAGCGGGGCTGGGCACGCACAACAGATTGCGCTAGCAGAAAAGGGAAGTGTATCAGGGCTCCCATGGCATCTAATGGAGCCGAGGCACCCCATCCAGAGGCCAACAAGTGGGACACAGGTCCTCCCTTTAGTAGGAGGCAACCGTACAAGGTCATCTGGTAGGGCAGAGGTAGGGGGATAGGAGTGGAGCATCTTGGGCCTGGAGCCTGAAAATAGCAGGGGGCCCCCGTCACTCATGGAAGCATGGGGTATCACAGTAGGGAGCCGGATACCAAGAGGAAGAGCCCAGCATTGATGGGGCAGGCACCAGAGGTTTACACAAGGTCCACACCAGGACAGCCCTCAATGGTCACAAAGGCAACAGGTTTGGTGAGTCTCATCCCATTAGCAGTGCAGGAAAGGATCTGGAGAAAGAAATTTATAAATAGCTTTACTTTATTAGAGATTCAACTGGAAGACCTAGATCTGATGGTTTGTAATAAGAAAGAAGAAGATAGGAGAGAGAGAAAGAGTGAGAAAAGAAAAAAACTTCGATAATCAGATGACGCATTCAGGATTATGGCATGGATCATCGTAGAAAAACCCCCACACTGCCCACAAAACTATGCCTATATGAGGCAAAGATACATGAGGCAGAAAGACCATTTCCAGGGGAGGCATGGCTGGAGTACAACAAGGGCTTTAGATTGAAGATGCAAAACACACCCCGACATGGAGAGGGATCAGAAGGACATATCTGGGTTCATTTATAAGATGATGGTAGCTAAGGAAGCCAAGGGATGGTCAGGGAAAGCAGAACAGCCCTTTAGGAGCACCCCCTTTAGGGGGCGGCAGGATAAGCAGAGGACCTGTTACAAAGCAAAGCCATATTCCAGCTGGACGACAGTAGCAGATAAGGTGAGCACAGCGATATGCTGGAAGTATGATACAGATGAGCGCACATGGGGGGCTTGCTGAAAGTTCAGGCATGCATTCACCAACTGCAGGGGAGACCACCTGGCCTCAGGGTGCAGGCGCGGCAAGGGGCACAGTGACAAGCAAGAAACGAAAAAGAAGTGCTAGCAGAGCAGCCATAGTAGGGGGGACCACAGTGAAAGGTGGAATTTCCAGCTAGCCAGGTCCCTCATAATCAGGCACAAGCTCAGAGGGCTAGCTAATAGTTACAACAACAGCACTGCTGATAAAGGGTTTTCAGAAAGGTTTTAGTATCCCATTTGAAGGTTCCATCACCACAAACAGGAACTTAAAGTCTGCCCAGGATCACCCAGAAATAGTCTGCGAAAAGATTAGGAAGGATTTGGGTCGAATAGAGGGCCCCCCTGTCACCTCCCCATTCGCTGTGGGGCTGGTGATATCCCTTTAGGGGTGGTATCTAACAATTAGCTGGCCAATTCAGACTCATACACCATCTATCGTTTCCCAGAAGGAGCA
Organism: Calotriton arnoldi; assembly: GCA_963921515.1. NCBI lineage: Eukaryota > Metazoa > Chordata > Amphibia > Caudata > Salamandridae > Calotriton > Calotriton arnoldi. The sequence continues at coordinate 641,400 of CAWUFW010007832.1, read as the reverse complement.
TCTTTGAATGATGGGATCAACCCGGAGGCATGCTTAGTGGGGTACTCAATCGTAGAAGAGCGCCATAGACTTAGTAAGGGCGACAGGAAAAGGGTCACTCATGGCAAAGGTGAACATTGAGTCTTCTTTTAGGCTCTTTCCAGAGAGCTACCACCTCCTGGGTTTCCAATTTGAAGGACAGACAAATTTCGACAAGGCAATGCTACTTGGGTGCTCATTATCTTGCTCTTACTTCGAGCAGTTCAGCACGTTTATAGAATGGGCACTGCACCAGCGACATGGACGTGGCATAGTGAGCCGGCGCGTTAACAACCGCCTGGGGCCGGGAAAAATGTTTTTTGCGCCATAGTGTGACAAGCAAGGGAAGCCGCCCCCGCCCAGGAAACGAGGAGGGTCGGCGAAAAGGGCACCAAAGAAAAGCAGAAGGGCACAAAACCTTGGGCCAATCAGGGGCCCAGTATTTATGTAATCCCCCTATGAGGGGGGGCGGACAACCTAATACAGGTTGGGGGGAAAGGAGGCTTATAAGCGTCGCTGCCTCTTCAGTTAGCGTGCTGTCCCCGCTCCTTAAAGTGAGAAATCGTAACTGTAGCCCACCCTCCCACACCTGAGAAGAAACAATGTTGCAGTATCAAGAAGGAGGAGGGGGCGATACAAGTGTTGGTAAAAGCGCAAGTGTTGGGAAAAGGACACACTCCGGCAGGGCAGTGTGCTGGATGGAGACCACTTACCTGGGGATGCATTACGGCAGGTTAAGTTGGCCGACAGGGGGAGTAGGCGGAGCGTGGCACTCGCAGCCCAGACCCGCCGGACGGCAGGGCACAAACGGACATACACGGTAGCGAGCTAAGGCTAATTACTGTGAGAAGCTACCCCCCCGCAGAGGACAAGTCCAACACAGAAACTCTATTTACCTCCCAAAAGTGACATGTATGATTGATGACATAGCAACAATTGAAGTATGTGTTGATTTATGGCAGGCTCTACGACCAAACGTAATTGATTTATGACTGGGTATCATTTATGACCTTTCAAAGTGATTTATGACCCTGTAAAAGTGATTTATGCCCCAGTCAAATTTATTTATGCCCTCAAATCATGGGCACTTGCCAATCATACATGATAATAAAAAGCTGCGGCCAATGATTTCCCAAAATACAACCCACGCCTCATGTCTTCCTAATCTAAGTCATCGTAATGTGAATGGTGGAGTGGGCCAAGTGTGGTAGTAATTACAAGCACACATTCTCTCTGGGTGTTTATCACTTCAGCTGAGGTTTCGTTCAGCTTCATACCCTTGTATCCTGCTTCAAGATGTTCTGGGGTTTAGCCATGCATGGACTCGAGGGCAGCAGAGAAGGGCTGTGTTCATCCTACAGGCATCGGGTATAGCTCCTGACGGGCTGGGATTTAATTTTTAGATGTTTCTATTAATAGTCATATTTATATATTTAACATTTTATTTCTGTTTATCCACATTTATATTGTGGTGAGCAAAAAACAAGGTTGTATCTACTGTATGCCACATTAGTATCACTATGAAGAATGACCCATGCTTCGTCAATAGTGGTAGTAGTGTGGTAGCCTCTGCCTCCCATGGGAGTCTGGTGGATGTTAGTGCTACGAGCTGCTACCGACACCTACAAAGCGTTGTAGATGACATGAGCACCTTGTGCTCTGAAGTTACTCACAGTCCCCTCGGGGCCTTTCCACATCAAGCCCCAAGCCGCCTGGCAGGTAGGTGCCCCTTTCTTATCTTTGACATCACAGCAGTACCATGCTCTATGTATAGAGGGAGGGATACAAGCCTTGATCCCCTGAGAATGTTTACTGAACTAGGGCACCCCCACGCCACAAGAAGGTGCACAGTTCTCTGTTTCGGTCTTTCTGCACCATGATTGTGCCAGGCCCCAACAGAGAGGCTGAGACAGAAGCCGCTCGTAGCCAGAAGGAGGGTTTTCTGGGGGCAGTCTCGTAGTACTTCCTACAGGACTATGGTTTCCGGTTTACATTCCGCTTGCACCGCACTACCGAAAGGCGCTGTACATCATACCAATGGCAGATTGTGCACTATACAAGTGGCCTTTAACAATACCTCCACCACCATACTGTGAGCAGTTCCAGTGGCCATTCAAGAGCGCCTGCCCCTGGTAATGGTGATTAAAAGAGAGAGGGCTCAGAACGTCTGCAAAGGTTTTGCTCTGTCTAAAGCTACAAGTTGATGTGCGAAGCTAAGGACCTTCACTGACATTTTTACAAATTATCCTGCAGTGACTTTATTCTTGGGGTAGGACTTCCCTTTGAATTTTCAGATGGAAAGTGAATCCTTCCTTGTTCTACCCTCCCTCCTGTCCGTAAGAGATCCAGTTACCTCTGGAAGCGTCTAGAGGTGATGTAGTTGAAAGTGGGTGCTATCTGCAAAACATGCGATGCAGGCTTACAGTAAGAAGTATGTGAACAACAAAGGAGACGCTGACAGTGTGTAGTCCATTCCACTGAGCCCTGAAGCTTTGTTCTGCGCCTTGCAGGACTCCTCGGAGCGCTAGACACAATCCTTGTGTGATGACATTGTTAGGTTCTGTTAAGGAACCTTTGAATGTATGAGTTCTACATGTAGTTGAAGAACACTCTGAACATTCTGGCAGAGTCAGTTGACTTGCCGCACTGGTTGATGGATGAGGTGAATTAAAATGTACCAGATCGAAGTGTTCTGTGCCCTGTGTAATTAGTTATATATATGTGGCAGACACCATCAAATTTGGTGACGAGTACGAGTAATGAGCCCCTGGTATTCCCCTAAACATCTGCATGTTGAAGAATTTTTTGCCCTTTGAAAGTTTGCGTTACAGACGTCGTAGAAGTGAGGTGAGATCAGGCCTGGAGGTTTGGGCGCGACATTGGAGGTCGTCACTGCATGGCCAATGGTTGGAAAGATAGGCTGAAGCATTTTGGGCTGTGTATGAGGTCCGACGTCTGTTGAAACGCATTTGCGTTTCAGGTCGGCCGTTGGGAGCCTGTAAGCTCCATTGACCATCAAAAGTGAAGGGGATGTTTAGAAACAGGCTCTATTTCCCATTGAAAAGAGCCTGTTTGTTTGCATGGAGACATCCGACTTGCATCTTATTTTTTTCGTGCAAGAAGCCCCATCGCCTGTTGAAAACAACCCAATTGTGTGTGTGTGATGACGGATGGCGGCCATCTTTGGTGATTGGGAGATTTCCCATTCACTATTATTAATTTCAAGTTCGGAACATCGATGCTAGCAAGCAGTGCTTACTGTTTTGGGTGCCGATCATTTATATCTTCCGTGACTGGCATACCGTGCAAGAAGATCTAACCTTACTAGTATAAGTAGCGGTACAATTTGGTGCTAATTGCTTTTATCTTCAGTGATTGGCACACCGTGTGAACAGTGGCACATCGTGAAGTCAAGGCTGCATTTGGAAAAATCCCTTTGGAATTTGACACTTCGGTGATTTGCACACCTCATTGTTTAAGTGCTTGTCACGGTCAGTGATTAGCACACCTCTTGGACAAATCTGCATGGTACTATTGGTGATTGTTACATGCTTGCATTATTATCCTTAATGCTGAGTCTAGTAATGGTTTTGTTAATATGGATATCGATGTTTTTCTCAATAAAAATGAACTATCGTCTTTATTATTAGAATCACCCATCCCGAACTCCTCATCTACCTCGACACGCAAGTATGTAGTCAGGTAGGTCCTGCGACCTACGCCCGGGATTAATGATTGTTGGGTCACAGGTGGAAGGGTGCATAGCTGGCAGACAAACACGCGGATAGGAAACTCTTGATCAATCCCACAGAGAGGCACAGCATCACTACAATGGTCAGGGGAGATTGCCCCCAATAAATCACACATGGCCCGAGAGGGTACGCATGCTTCTGAAAACACCATAAAGTCAAAGACCACATGAGTTAGGAACACATAGCCAATCAAGACCTAGCACATGTAGTTATCACGCGCTCCTCATACCGGGCATCTGGACACATACACCACTGGCCACACTGTGTCCACGCAAGGTCGAGACCCACCTGCAGTATCCATTTGACCATTCTTTTCTGACTCTAAGGCAGCAATTACCATTCCTCATCATATATGGTACGATAGAAACGTTTATTGCTTATTGTAGAATTGTATATAAGATGTAAGAGAACCCAATGTAAATTGAGACAGTCCTCGGACCGTGAGCCTATAACTGTTCTACCGGCCGCACTGTTTGATTAAACAAACTGTTCCTGTTTTGCCAAACACCACTTGTCTTTTGTTTTTTAAGGGAAATCAAACCCAAGCAACATTTTGGTGAGCCAGATAGGAGGATTGGGACCTTTTCCCTGACCCCAGCCGAAGGAAGGGGACCTCACCTGGATGGATTCACGTTGCACAAAGACAAAGGTGGGCAGACGCCGCAATTGATTGGAAGTTCTGCTGAATCCGTGGGATGGAAGTCTGTCCTGAAACAGCCATCACAGAGGGTAAGAGACTACATCCGAACCTGAAACATTGTCTTTTAAAGAGTTTGGTGTATGGCAAACTAGGGAGAAGCGTAAAAAGATAACCTGAGCGCCCTGCCACTGACGGGGTCTGGCATATTACCTATTTTATATGACCCAACTGTATCAGTTGTACGGCGGCCTCGAAATCGATCCTGCTGAAGTCACCTTTTTTCGATAGTTAGCAATCTGGGAAAGGTGAATATTTATTGTATAGCCCCTTATGGCTCCCAGGATGCTATATTTGTGATACAGCTATCCTGAATGGGCGGAGTTGGCATCTCAGTCTCATAATTGTTTAGTTAAAAAGGATTTCTCAGTGCAAAACAGGTTTCTTAACATCATTAGTATCTGAAAGGAGTGAGAGGTGTTGGTCGCTTGGACCTCTGGGCGTAACACAGAGTGTGTGCTTGATCCCTTGGTGTGAAACAGGGTGTAATTTGGACGTTCGGGAAAACGTGGACCCAGGAAACTGAGTGTAACTTGTGTCTGGCCAAGTGGGGCTGGTGTTTCCCACGTCATTACGTTTGGTGTCTGTGACTACCACCTTTTTCTAAGAGTGGTTAGTGGCAAACTGTCCAGTTCATTTAGGAACATGTTCCAATCTAGTCTTCTCTTACTAGAGAATATTGTGATGAAACTTAACCATTTTTGACAAAGTGATTTTTTCTGTCGACCATTGCTGAAATCTGTTATTGTATGTGATGTTATTGCATTGATTATCATTGAAAATTATATTGCGTAAAAATTGAATTCATGTAGATTTTGCTCTAACCTATTGCATATTCGCTCTGTGTTACAATCAGGGAGGAGGGGCAATAGTTTCTACATAATAAAACATACACATTGTTTTTGGATTTAAACTGCAGAGTGTGCTTTTATATTTAATGTTTGCTAAAGACTTTGTATTGTTCATTTGCTTGTAAAGCGTTTTAAGGCCTGATCAGTGGTAGGAAGCCCTACATAAATACAGATACAATTACACATTCATTTTATGTAGGCACAAGACGTTTACGTTATTTGCCCAGAGTCACAGGATGTTGAGGCGGCACCGAGACTGAGCCTATCTACAGAGTGCATCTTTTATAGCTGGCTCAGGCACCTGCTTTCTTCTCTCCCCTCCTACACCTAACCCTGTTTACTCTACCCCACTAACTGACAAGAGGAAAAAAGCGCTATGAAGCAGCGAGCACTGGCTGCTTCATAACGCATTTTTTTACCAGTCCTTTTATCCACCCCCACCGGCTCTCCCATTCACCACCTCCACCTGATCCCCCAATCACTACCCCACTCGATTGCCAAAGCCAATACCTCGCCCATAGGTGAGACCTATTGGCTTTGCCAATGCTTGTCTTCTAAAGCTGCCACCCTCTGACCAGTAGCAGCCACTCATATTGGGAAGTAGTGGGGCAGGGGGAGGGGGAACACAAACAACAGCAAAAATAATTATAAATAAAGAAAATTGGACTTACCTGTTCCGACGGCCGCGGCCATGCTCCCGATCCTCGCATCCTTGTCAGGAGCCTGCTGCACACTGTGCAGGCTCCCAGCTCCCAATCGCAGCGCTGCTCATATGCTGGGAATTCGATTGGTCTGAGCGCTTCGGTTTGGCGCTCAGACGTAAGCTCGGAGCCTCTGTTGGTTTCTCCACCCAGCTGTAAAGCACAGCTCAGTGGAGAAAGGCCAAGTGCGCATGACGGTTAGGCCAACCCCAGAGGGCCAGCCAAACCGTCATGAGCACTTGGCAGTGCCCACCACTCCCCCCTTCACCCTGGTGCTGCAACTGCAGCGACAGTGTAGGTGGCCACGCCCGTCCCTCGGCTCGCAGTTGCAGCCTGCGGAACTAAAAATAAAATGATAATATAAATGTTTTATTATCATTTTATTTTTGTCCTTTGCCTCTGCTGGCTTTCAGCAAGCGGGGCGACGCTCCACCGCCATAACGGAGGAGCCGCCCCTGCGTCTATACAATATTGCTTTGTTTGTCATTCCACTCCAGATAATTGCTTCAATAAACTTCTCAAAAATCATCTAAAATCATCACTTTGCTTCATAATTTGCTTAGTGTTGGCCGTTGAAATCTAGTGCAGGACACTTCCCGGTAGCAGTGTGATCCACAAGCTAATAAATCATAACTTAATCATATTTGGAGAGTTTTATACTGATTTGCAAGTGGCTTCTTTGTAGAAATTCAGCTTCGGTGCTTCCATTTGCCCAGGTTACCCTTTAATCCAAGGCTTTCACCCACATCCCTAACTCCTTCATGAGACTGCCATTGAGTGCTGGGGTCCATTTTTGACACCCATATATCATCTACTAATATTTTGGGTTCTCTTAATCATTTTTAGCAAAAGAAGGAATGCATCGTACTTAATAAAATATATACCACCTCAATATCAAATCAAATTGGTACAAGCAGCAAGGTAGTCTCTCATCTTGTGATGTGTCTTCATGTTTATCAATGTTTTTCACTGGTAAAAAGCATGCTTTGTTGTGACCTCACCAGGGTTTCAGATGCGTGTAATGTCTACTTTCTGCATAGATTCTTCTTCAAGTATTCTACAAGGGACATCCTGGTCCTTGCCAGAATCCTGTTAACACTAGCCATCAGCATTATACATTTCTCTCTAATAGTGGCCTAATTGGCATCACACAGTAATTTTTGCTAATCTGTCATCTGCATTGAGTTTAAAATGTTCCTCTGTGTGTGTCTACATGTATACCTGATTCACAAAGGTAAATTACACTTTTGAGTAAAAGTTTACTTTTTTAAAGAAAGATGTGTTTGGGGTTAACAGTGGTCCCCCAACAAACTTTTTTTTTCTTTGTCAAAGTTCTTTTTTTATTCAACATGACTTTCATATGACAGTACAATGCATGAAAACATAAAGGACTTCATATGAGCAATATAGTCTAATAGTAATACAGCTTCTCTTTTTGGGAAGTCCCAATGCCCCCCTCCCTATACTTAAGTCATGTCCGCTTTGTTAATCCGATATTTAGGGCTTATAAGACATACAATTTTTATAAACATGCCCCAACTATCTCACCCCTTCCCCCTCCCCTCCCTTCCCTTCCCTGGTGATGGTGGATTCTTCTTGATCTTACGACTGGACTGTCAGAAATTTGTCAAGTAGTAAGGAGAAGCTCCCATGCAGCTCGACTTGCTCTCTATACCTCATGGGGAGGCCTCGTGTGTGTAGTGGTATAATCTAGCCTGGGTCCTGGCTAAGTTAAAACTGGAATAGGTGCATAGCTCGTAATGAGGGTGCGCATACTGCAGAGGGGAGCCCCCAAGAGAGAAAGGAAACCAGTAGGCCCCATTTATATTCAAAGTTCTTGTATTCGTCTCTAAAAATATCCGCTAATCTTTCCAGGGTGAGCATTCTCCACAGGCGTGAGTGCCACAACGACAGGGTTGGCGCTTCTTTCTTTTTCCAGGCTGCCGCTATTGTCGTTTTGGCCGCCCCTAGACAAGCCCACATTATTGCCTTATCTGCTCTCGTCTGGTGTTCTAGGTCTGGGTCTCTGATGCCCAAAGGTACTTCCTCTATAGATGTCGGTATGGGGTATCCCAGCATGTCTTTAATGTGTGTTAGAATCTCCTCCCAGAACGTTCTAATCGTAGGGCAATCCCACCAGATGTGGCGGAAGTCCCCGAGTAGGCCGCATCCCCGCCAGCATAGATCGGAGGTCTCCGGAAATATCTTTTTGAGTTTAGTGGGATAAAGGTACCAATCAAAGAGGGTTTTATAGTGGGCCTCTCTTAAGGCCACTGAGTGATTACTCTTGGCTATATCGGACCATAAGTGTTTCCATGCCTCTTCTGTAATGTCCCTCCCAACCACTTGCTCCCAAAAAGTCATGTAACGTGCCCGTGGTGCATGTACTGTTGAGAGTAACAGACCGTAGAGAGAGGAGATCACCCCCTTTATGTTGCCCGCCCTCTGTACAAACTGTTCTATTGGAGTTCGTTCTCTGGTGGCTGCTTCCCTAATCCGAGGTTGGGATACCCAGTAAGTTGGAGATATTGGAAGTGGTCGCTGCTTGAGACATGAAACTCTCTTTGGCAGCTCTCAAATGTAAGCACGTCGAAATTGTGAAAAAGGTCCGAGACCATCAAGCAGCCCCCCTCCCTCCATGCGTCAAATGGGCCCTCTCGCATTGTTGGGGAGAAGTCTGGATTGAAGTGGATAGGGGTGTAAGGCGAAGGGAAGGATGTCCATCTCCCATCCCTCGTAACGGCGTCCCATACCTTGAGGGTGGTTTGTGTCGGGGTACTAATGTATGCATTGGCCGGCCTGTCTTTCTTCTGCTTCCAAAGCACATCTCAAATCGATCTACCCACTATTGCCCTGTCTATGTGGAGCCAATGTTTGTCAGACTCCCTCATGGACCACTCCACCACCACCCTCAGTTGGGCTGCTTTGTAGTACAGGGTAAAATCCGGTAACGCCACACCCCCCTCCTTCTCCACGCGCCATAATGTGTGGAACGGGATGCGAGCCCTCCCATTCTGCCATATGAATTTAGTAGTAAAAGAGCATAGTTTGGGCAAGAGATCGCGATCCAGATCGACCGGGAGTGCCTGAAACCGATAAAGTAGCTATGGGAGCATTGTCATTTTTATGGCGTTTATCCGTCCAAGCCAAGAGATATACAGTGGTTTCCTGCGCCTGAGGTCTTGTTGGCGTTGGGACAACGGGGGGGGGATATTGGCCTTATAGAGATCCTCTATCCGTGGGGTGAGCTGGATACCCAAGTATTGAAGGGAACGTTTGGCCCACTGAAAAGGGGTCTGTCCCCGGAGCTGCTGAACTTCTCCTACTGGGATCGTGAGATTTAGAATAAAGGATTTCGACAGGTTGACTTTGAAGCCCGCTACCGCTTCAAGTTTTCGAAGTTCTGCCTGCAATGCCTGTAGTGAGGGGCCTGGATCTGTAAGTGTCATCAAGATATCGTCCGCAAAGTGCGAAGCCTTATGGTCTATACCCCCAAAACGTATCCCCTTAATCTCCGGGTTGGCCCTGAACTGAATTGCCAGAGGTTCGATGCTCAAGGCAAATAAAAGAGGCGAAAGCGGGCAACCCTGTCTCGTGCCTCTACTCAGTGCAAATGGGAGTGACGTAGACCCGTTGACCTGGACTCTTGAGTGTGGCTGCTTATAGTTAGCTCTGGCCATAATAATAAACCTTTCCCCAAAGCCGAAGCGTTCCATGGTAAGAAAGAGGAACGACCAATCCACCCTGTCAAAGTCCTCCTCCGCATCTAGGCCCACCAACATCGCCGTAATTTTAAATTTTGAGACTTTTTCGATCAGGTGTATAGTCCGCCGAATATTGTCATGTCTCTGTCTCCCCTTTATGAAGCCATATTGATCAGGGTGGATTAGTGCAGGTATTAGGTTTTCTATTCTTGTTGCCAGTATGGCTGCGAACAGTTTAGCATCTAAGTTTAAAAGGGCAATTGGCCGGTAGGAGGTGCAATTCTGGTTTTTTCCCCGCCTTGGGAATAACGGTGACTACTGCCTCAGCCATGGAAGTCGACACATTGGAATCCTCCGCTATTGCATTGAACAGAGAAGTGAGGTGAGGTATAAGCTCCGACGCGTATGTTTTATAAAAGTGCGCTGTCAACCCATCGGGTCCAGGGGCTTTGTGTGGTTTGAGTTTCGAAATTGCCTTTCCTACTTCCTCGGGAGTGATCAGGCCATTTAGTTGGTCGTTCTCCAAGGGTGGGACTTGGGGCAGATCTAGGGAATCTAAGTATTGTTGCTGCATTTCTTTATCCGGGGGTGTGCCTGTGTAAAGATCTTTATAAAACCCTCCAAATATGCGCGCCTTTACCTCGTCTGTGTGTGTTAAGTTACCGTCCCCATCACATATGCCCCCTATGTATTCCCGTTCCCTCTTTTCGCGTAGCTTTCTAGCTAGGCGAGTCCCCACCTTGGCTTCCTGGGCATAGGATATCTGGCGGAGCCGCAATAGAGTGTACTCTGCCCTATTTGTATAGATCGCCTTGATTTTCCCCTTCAGTGCACTGACCTGTCGTTGCAGTATCCGAGAGGGCGCCTTCTTATGGTCTCTCTCTACTCTCTCCAGTTCTGCCTCCAGCTCCACCCTTTTCTTAGCCCTCCGCTTATTCAATGTGGAATTTAATTCAATACATTTGCCTCTGAGGACCGATTTAAACGCGTCCCAGTTGTTTTGGGGTGATGTGGCCTGGGGTTGGTTTAACTCAAAATATTCAGTAATTGTTGCTCTCAGTTCATCCCAAAGAACCCTGTCCCTGGTTACCGACATTGGGAAATACCATCTATGTGTGCCTGCCCCGTTGCATCCCCAAGACAGGCTAATTGCCACTAAACTATGGTCAGATATAGTGATTGGGAGTATCTTCGCTACTTGGAGAGAGCCCAGTACGGATTGACTTAAAAAGAAGTGATCCAACCTAGAATAAGTCAGATGTACGTGTGAAAAGAAGGTGTAGTCTTTGGTGGTTGGGTATAACGTCCGCCACGCGTCCCTCAGACCTAAGGCATGTATTTTCTGTTTGATCCCGTTGGGAAAATTGCTTGTGGCCGCCCTGTGGGGTTGAGTACTGTCCATCTCAGCATGCCAGGTTAGGTTAAAGTCACCCATAAGAACCGTTGGACCTTCTGCGAACCCACCTATCAGTTCTAATAGGGAGGTCAAAAACATTGGCTGTTCTATGTTGGGTGCGTAAGCGGAGATGAATGTGCATAACCTGCCTCTAAATTTCCCCTTAACCATGACTACCCTGCCCTCTCTGTCTGCCTTTATGGCTTCAGGTTGGAATTTTGCCGTGCTGCGAAACAAGAGTGCGACTCCCTTCTGTTTAGAGCTAGCTGATGATCTATAGACTAAGGGGTAGCTTTTGTGGCAAAGTCGTAGCTCCTTGGTTTTTTTAAAGTGTGTTTCCTGCAGCGCTACCACCTCAAACTGGTGGTCTGTCAGATATTTCCATATTTTTTGCCTTTTGAGAGGCGAATTCAAACCTTTTACATTCCATGAGGCTATTGATACCATCTTGTAGTCACCCACCCCCTCCTCCTCTCATGCATCTCCTTCATGGTCCGCAACCTCCCCCCCAAACTCCTCCCATCGTAATCAGAGACTGACCAGGCTGGCAACGGAGAGACCCCTTGTAATCCCATCCTACATGGTTTGTCCTACTGTCCCTTGTGACCACCACCAGATACCCCCCCAAAACAAAAAGAACAGGTAACCCAAGAAAACTTTTGCTGAGTAACTGACGGGTCCCCAGCAGGCTCAACCTTGGAGATTGAGATCATGGTAGCGGGCGACTCCGTTAGTGCCCGCAACCCCGACTGTCGGTTGCTTCGTGCATAGATAACCAAGTAAGAGTTTGTTAGACTATGGTCCATTGCGGAAAGACAGTTGTGAGTAACGTGCAGATTAGGCTTCGTCTACATTTCGCATGTCCAGGGGTATTGCTGTCCTGTTATAAAAGTGTGTCTCTCACAGTAGCCCTCGTCGTCACTCTATCTTCATTTTTGGCTGGGATTGCCTTTGGAGATCGTGCGCCATTGGGAGGAAGTTCCTTTTGTCAAGCCCGGCCCTCTCGCGTGTCCCTGGCCGCCCTCGACTTCGGGGATAGGGAGACCCAAAATGCAAAGTCCTTCCTCCAGGTCGGAGATGTTTTGAGATTTGTTATTGAGTTCCAAGGTCAGACCAAAGGGGAATGTCCATCTGTACCTCATGTTGTCCTCTCGGAGCTTAGATGTTATCGGTCTGAGTTGTCTGCGCCCCAATGTGGATGGGGCCAGATCCTGGAACAGTAGGCACTTGTAACCTTGGAAAGAGGTCTCTTCTTTCTTTCTTGCGGCTTGTAAAATCGCTTCTTTTGTTTTAAAAAAGTGAAGCTTGACAAGGATGGCGCGTGTACGTCGCCGCTCACCCGATTGCTGATTCCCCACGCGATGTGCCCTATCAATCTTAATCTTCATCTGGCGCGGCCTCGAAATTTCAGCAAAGAGCCCCTCAACGAAGGCTTCCAGGTCTGGCCCCTCCGAACCTTCTTCTAGGTCCCTTATTCTAATGTTCTCCCTCCGGGACCTGTTTTCTAAATCTTCTGCCTTTAGGAGCACCTGTTGAAGTTGCGAATGGAGTTCCTGTTCTCTCTCATGTAACTTCAAAGTGCGAGTGTCCAACTCTTGTGTCTGGCCCTCTATCTCCAGGACTCTAGTGCCCACAGAATCCACATCTTGCTGGAGGGCAGACATGCATTCAGTGAGGTCGGCCTTTAGCTGGTCCATGGAGGTCCGTAAGTCTTACTTAATCTCTGCACAGAGCTCAGATTTCAAGTCCCTGAGTGAGGCCACTAGGTCCTCCCTGGTGAGTCCCATCGTGCTTGCTTGTCCCCCTTTGTCGTGGGCTTGTCTCCTCTCCGTAGGCACAAAAAAGTTAGAGACCTTGTTCGCCGCCTCTTTCGGTGGCATATGGGCAGCGTTGTAGGACTTCTCCACGTGGGAGGTCAACCCCCCATCCAAACGACGGCCCCTTGTGTTGGCTATTGCTGTTTTGTGACCTTCTGTCAGTGAGCAGCAAGTTCAGTAATAGCTCTCTCTTAATGCAGCATTAGGCATCCATCTTAGGGTCAGGCATGTAATGTGACTTTGAATGCATCAAAGCGCTGCTCAACTGCCTTTTGTTTTGTAATACATGAGTTGTGTGCGCCGGCTTATTTTCCTTTTCTTCCTAACCCCATCAGATTGCCCATTCTGGCTGTATTTCATGACTCTGGTGTGCCCCCGGTACGGGCGCCATCTTGGGGTCAGGCACGTCCCTCAGGATTCGGCCCAGCTTTGAGACCACTCGCCCCCGGCTATGGTGCGGATGAATTCAGGGGGGACCCCCACCACCGGACCTCACCAGCGCCCTGCTCCGCAGCAGTCATGCGGCCCCCGCTCACCTCCTCAGCATGTCGGGTAAGACCCCGCCATATCACAGGTCGTGTGGGCACTTCACTGTTGCGGAGAGCCTGCTTCCGCCCCCCCCCCGCAGTCGGTGCGCTTCGTTTGCCGGTGTGCTGCTCTTGAAATGCTCGTCCTCCGGGCAGGAGCATGTCCGCCAGACCTCATCCGCTCCTCCCTCTCCGAGCGGACTAGGCCATCAGCGCCATTTTGTTTGCTCGCACCGCTTCAGGAACTCACAAAAATCTGTGCCGTTTGCAGACCGGATTTGGTCTCCCGGCCTCGCGGTGCAGTCATTCCACTTTCCGGACTGTTTCTGGTGAAATCTGGCTATCTTGCTGTCTCGTAGCAGTGTCCAACCGATACGGGGCTCCGGAGCTGGTGTGGATCACGTCCACCCACCCATCTTGCCTGGCCCACAAACTTTTTTTTAACATTCACAAAGGAGAAAGGCTGAAACTCTCCTGTCCCTTTTGAGAATGGGTTACCACTACAACTTGTGGGTCAGTAACTTTTCAATGGTTTATGACCACTATTTCGGTCCTAATCAATTGATACGTATGCATAGGAATCACTATTTGGAAGGCACGCCTGCAAAATGGCTCTTCCAATCATCAATTTATTATCCATTTCTAAAGCCATTTTAGGAGTCGAATAAAAGTTACTGACTCCTAAAATGGGTTTAGTACATTGGAAAAAGCATTTTTGCAGCCACAGACTCCAAATTGAAGTATTTGCCACCACATATAGATTTCCAAAGTAATTCCCCATTTCTCAGGGCACAACTTAGAATCCAAGTTATTCCTGTACTGAGGAGCTACCAATCACCATGGCAGCAGTAAGTTTGCATGGGGAAATAATGCCTTACTATTCTTAAGTACCTTGTAATGAGGGGCTTAGTCAGCCGTTATCAAGATTGGGAAACGTTAATCAATCATGTAGTGATTGAAGAGAATCCAAATGACCTCGAGAGGTGTCTGTAGTAGATTGGTCTGTGCCTGGGCTGCACCAGTAGAGCCTTTCTTTCCCTTGTCAACATTTATATTAACTTGCTATGCTATGCAATGCTATGCTATGCTGTGTTATGTGATAATATAACAACAATAATAATAGAAATAGTAATAACAATAATAATTGTAACAATTATAATTACAAAAAATAGCAACAACATCAACAATAATACTAACAGAAATCTTATTATTCTCATCACGAATATTTACTAATATTACTATTATATCAAAAATGACTAAAAAAATATTTTTTATTTATTTTTAGAATTAAGTGCCAGCTGTACGAACATTTCATTTTGCGAGTCTCTAATTCTTTCATGTAGTAAATGAAATGTACTAATGTGTCTCAGAAACATTAGCGATTCCCAATGGGGTCGCAATTGACCTGTCTCATCAATATTCATGAGGCAGGTCGCAATTTGCAACCCTTTGGGAATGGGCAATAACAAAGGGCTGGGAACAGCAAACCACCATGTATGTGTTTGCTTTTAAATAAAGCAACTTTAAAAAAAAAAATGCAGCCCGTTTTCCTTTAAGGAAAACGAAATGCGTTTCAAAAAGAAAAATGAAGCGTTTCTGTTTCATTTTTTAAGGGTAGGCAGTGGTCCGTGGGACCACTGCTTGCTCTTAAAAAACATTTTCGCTACTATTCACAAAGGTGAAGGGGTCCCCTTGAGATCCCTTCCTGTTTGCGACTGGCTTACCACCAGTTTGAAATTGGTGGTAAATATGATTGTTTTGCGACCGCATTTGTGGTCATGAAACAATCTTCTATCCCTAATAGGAAGGGAAACCCTTGGCACGCACCTTCCTAATAGAGACTTGCAAAACCTATTTTGTGAGTTGGTAATAGGTTACCGACCTGCAAAATAGGTTTCATACATGCTACAACCCTTTTTAGCAGTCACAAATTGGCCGATTTCCCATTTGCGACCTCTAAAAATGGTTGTACATCTGGCCCCAATTGTTGTTGTTGGTATTGCATGTCTGTTTGACGTAATGCTAAATTTATTGACACTTCTCTACAGGTTTGATGCTATTTCAATTAAAGCATTATTGCCATTTACAAACCTTGCTCTGAGAACTGTAAGTTCATATGAGTGGCTTTTTCTTTCAACGAAACACCTAAGAAACTTGTTGAACTTTGGAGGGTATTGGAGGCTGGAGCCTGGCTCCGAAGCAGGAAGGATGCTGTAGGCTCCTCCTATACAGGGAGGCAACACTAGTTAGAGAGACAGTGGGAAAAGCAGCAGGTGGTCAGCGACCGGGCTGATGCTGGATACCCACCAGCTGTGCAGGACAGGCAGGAAGCCCGAAGCCGAGCTGCAAAGTCTCGATTAGAAGTTGCAGGACCCCTCCTCTTGGAGACCTGACTACATCCCCACAGGGTTAGAATGGAAGGTCATTGTCAGGCCAGTAGCGTAGCCAGCGTGTCATGGGCACTAATGCAAGGAAGGTATTGGGCACCCTGGCTGCTGTTTGAATTATAAAATACAGCAATAATCAGGGTTTACTCGGTGACACTGCACCTGCTGCACCAATGGAAGATATGTCCCTATGCCACCCTGCCCCCATGCCAAGCTAATGCTGTTTACTGCACTGCAGTGAGATGAAGCACCTTGCAGTTAAGTCACTATGGGAAGTGTGTGAGCTTAATCATTTTTATCAAGCTTGAGCTTCCTGTGTTCACTATTGAGTACTATCATCTCCCACTACATAACCAGCTCTGTGAGTGTACCACAGGCCTGCTACAGGCTATTCGTTTTAGTAATCGACACAAGGGTCACTTCTAGTCACATTACACCCAGGCACACTCCCTTCAGTCACAAACACAGCATAGCTCCATTACCCAGAGACAGTCCTACCCCTCCTTGAGAGCCAGGTAAAATTCACTCACCTTCAAAACATCCTGCAAAGATCTGCTCTTTGTGCTCAGAGTCCCCCTAGATCACTTTTTCCATTATCAACTTCTCTCACCTAAAGTGAGCCATCCCCACTTACTGGACTTGAATGTACAATGCCTGATGTAACTTCTGCAATCGTCTTGTCATTTCTCATTGGCTGCCCTCTCTCTCTCCTATAAGAGGACCCTCTTTAACCATGCGTTGTTTAGTTCTTAAGTGATATTTGATGTACTCTCTGAAACAGCAGTTGGGTTTGCAATATTCATCAATTAAAACCTATTACAAATAACAAGACTGCTCTTTAGCAGGGAAGGTGACTTCCTGCTGCAACTGGACAGAGCTGCAGGCTACAAGCTCGAATCCTTGGAGGCCCAGCTTAGCATTTTATCCTTTCAAGGTCGATAGACTGAGTACCATTAAATTGGTTGATAGTAACGCCTATACTTAAAGTTCTTACAAAATGAAAAACTGCAGCATGAAGCACTACCCATAAAAACAAGTTGCCATCCGACTCATTTATTCACAAAGCATAAAAATGGGAGAAATTGAGGGAATTCCATTCGTCAGCTGTCTATAGCTGAAATAAATCCTATCTATGAAAGTGCCTCCTTTCCTGTCAATTACATCTAGGCACTATGTGAAATGGATAGAGTCATTCTCAGATGGGTACCAAGTTTAAGATGCCTGGATACAAGTTAAAAGTGCCTGGATACCCTCGCGGGTGGCAAGCGACGCTCTACAAATCCATCTAAGATTACAATACATTAAATGAATGAGGTATAAATACAACTATTCATCATATAAAACATAACGCTATAAACAGGCACAGCATCTATTTGTGACATAGCAGGTAAATGTGACATAAGTATACAGATTGTTGTTCCTTATTACATAAATAATTATAATATTATTATAATAATTACTATATATTGTTCCTTAGAAATCACGCTGCACTAAATAATGTTTAATATAATAAATAATTTCATGGTAAAAAGTAAAGTAAAACCATATAAATTATTGACAGAAAGCTGCTATCGGCAGACATTCAAGACCGAATATAAAGCAAATCATTAATCACGGCATGACATAAAAACATCAATAATTTCTGTGTTGCTGGGTTAAAAGCAGTTACAGCAATATTTCTACTTTATAATCGAATATTAAACCATGAATCATAAGGCCCTAAATTAACAAATATAAACATAAGTCATCAGTCACTACCTTTTCTTATAATTCTTACACTGGCGAGTTCAAACTCATCATTTCCTTTTTACACAATTTTTTTAATATCCATGGCCAAATTGAAAATTATAGCGAGCCCTGTGCAACATTTATTGTATTCCCCACTGAAACATATTGAAAGTGCCTAAGAGACTGTGTTCATGCATACGCCACATATAAATCTTAGATATTGTCATCTTTAATGAGTAAGGGCCTAATTTAGATTTTGGCGGACAGGCTGTTCCCTCAAATCGCGGCATATGTCCCATCCTCCGTTTTTGGGGTGCCATGGGCAATAATCCACTTGTAATGTAGTCAACGTTTTTGGCGGAGTATCCTGGCTGCCAAAATCTAAGCAGGGCCCAAGGACCTGCACATAAAGGCACTATATGTGGGACAGATTTTTTCGCATATGAGCCATAGAACACATTTACGCTGCCGGGTCACAGGAGCCTTGCAAGACCCAACAAGGCCAAATAAATCAATCTGATGTGGTCTAAATCTTACAACGCTGTATCAGGTTTGAGTAGTGAGTCTGGAGAGTAAGTATTACCCATTGAATTACAGGTAGATGACCCATTCAGAACTTCACTCAATCCTCCTTGAGGTTCCAAATGATAGAATATTCACGTGAAAGGGTTCTAAACATTTGTCTGAACAGTCAAGCATTATCCCAGGAGTTTGGTACGCTAAACTGAATCAATAATTTAAAAAAAAGATCAAATCAATAGCCTTTTTAGCAGTTCATAAACGTATCCTACCGCTTAGTGATTAACCATTTAGTAAGGTAATTCTATGGAATTGTACAACTTTTGGTTGAAGAGCAAGGTTAGAGTTCACACTTTTACCTAGTTCAAGTCGAAGTGCAATTTGGAGAGGTGCTCATCCTACGTTTTACCAGCCGGCAAAGACAATTTATTTCTATTTACATTCAGTTTCACAAGCGATCCAATACTGCGACACTAGATAGTAAAGTCAAAATAATTTTGTTATTAAAGGTCTCTGTGACCAGTTCATGTCAAGCCCATGATGGAGCACTGGGCCGGTCTTACCGTTTATCCTGTGATGAATCTTTTAGTTGCCTGAGAGGTAAAGGGAAGTTAACATCAATCCAACAATTCAATTTACTGTGTAGTCCATTTGGCCACACATTAATGACCAGGGATTGATGAGTAAAGTTGAATGAGTTTATTACAAATTAAGGGCCAAAATGATACATATGAATCTCAAGAACATATTGTAAAGATATAAATTCACCAAAGGTAAACTGAAACGTCGAATGAAAATAAGTCTTAGTAGCATAAGGCATTCAAGAATTTCAGTTACAGCAATACAAAAGATAAGAAATAGGTTTGATGATCAGTGAATATGTTTCAATCCACCTGTCTATGCATGAATAAATCTAAAGTTGCCTAAACTAGTCCTAAACTAAAATGGGGAAAACTGGATAAAGCTAGTTAAATCAGAGAAAGCAGGAAGGTGTCAGCATAGTGTGGACTTCAGTAAAAGTTCTCCAAATCAAGAAAATGTATAGCATAAAGCCACACAATAGAAATATGAGCAGAGAGGTCTGTACCTCTCAGTGTCCTAAAGGTATCTGCTCTAAAGACTAAAGTGTGAGTACCAGTTAAACCCACAGGACATTCGAGAATTCTGTCATCAACTGCAGTAGGTTTCCATTTCTCACAGTAGAAATTGGCAACTTCACTTGATTTGCCAATCCTACGGTTTGCACATCAGGATGACCTTGGATGTCTCCCTGCTCCTGATACTACATGAATAGGAGTCTTCTCCTAGTTTGTTAGCACCTCTCATTCTCGCCAAAAGTCCTTCTCCCGGACCTCACTATCTCTAACACACAATATGCCTTTCACTAACCATGAGATCATGAGAATGCACCTGTAAAAGAAAGAACATTTGAGCACAAGCAAAACTTTCATATTGAAGGTTAAACATTAAAGACAAAATGCTTAGGGCCTTTGGTTAAGCTTAACATTAACAAATGAGTACATAAAAAATGCAATTTCAGTAAAAGCAGTATAACACGAAGTACACAAGTATAAGTGTGAACAAGAACTACAATTTGTAACATTATAATGAAGACATTAGAGCACACACTTATACAAATTCCTAATTTCTACAGTGAGTGCACTCCAGCAGTATGTCTAGTACTACAGTATGTCTACATTAATAAGGTTAAGGCACACAGTAGAAATATTGTGCTAATGCACGTAAGTATTGCTCTTTGGTGACTTATAGGGGTGGAGCTTAAATTGTGCGTCTCCACCTGCCTCAAACAAATGACTGAAGGACTGAGTCTTTTTAGATGGAATCAATTGTTATAAGTTTTGATTTGCTGTTTTTTCAAATGTAAGTTGCATTGCAATGTAAATGCCCCCTCCCACCCATTAATAGGTATACTCTTTCACAGGTAGTTTTACTTCTTTCACAGCCCCTGAAAACCAGCTAGTACCTCTCCAAAGAATCCAACTTTGTTTTTATTTTATATTCATTTTGAAATCTTTATATATTATTTTCACATGAAGGCTCGAATAATCTTGTCAATGTATGCCAATAAAGAAACAGCATAACCTTTAGTCTGGAAAGGAAGCAGTGTGTGTTTGCCAGGTGAACCATCATATAAGAAACTTATAATTTAACCAGCATTGTCAGTTTCGATAGGTTTAGCTCTAAAAGGCTAAGCTATTATCTTTGCCATTGCTACTTTCAGTGGCATTAACATGCCAAAGTGGGCACCAGCGTGTCATAACACATGCAAATGCATGTGTCATAATGCATACACATGCATGCTGACACATGGCTGGCCACTTTGAAATGGGCTTTCTATTAAATAAAAGTTATTCCAAGACAGGTTTTCTATAAAATAAAAGCAATTGCAAGATGGGCGCTTGCGGAGTGATGCATTAATGGGCATGCTTTGTGACATATGGTTTGTGATACACAGGCTGCCATTTTGGCATTGTTAGTTTACCATTCTAACATAACGGATGGTCATTTAAGAGTAGTAAATTAAAAGGAAAAACACAAAAAAAGAACTAAGTAGCCCAGAAAGCATTGGGGAGGGGGAATAAATAGAAAGAATAGGAGTAGGTGGCAGAGGAAAAGCGGGAGAGACCAAAGACCAAGGAAACACGTGCCCTGCTATGGAATGCTCTAAAGTAGAGAAGAGTCCTCTGAAGTGTGAAGGCGAAGGATACTATTCATTCAATCGGAATACTGTAAGACTGAAATTCTGGGTGTGGCAAACACAAGAATATGGAGAAAAGCCATTGAATTAATAGCAGATGCCTGCGATAGGCAATAAAGCTACCCAGCCACGGTCAAGGGGCTAACCCAAAATTTCAAGTGTATGTTATGTATTAGAAACAATAGGTCTGCCTACAGACAGCTAAAGCTGTAAAACTAAAATTAATGGCTCTGAGCTGGATTTGACCTTTAGCCACTTGAGAAAAGGTTGAACGCCCGCCTTTTCAGTCACCACATGGAAGAACATGCACTCCACCACCATATACTTGCTTACTGTGCCTATACACACTGGTTTGTCTTGAAAGAACATTGTAGTTGTTAGTACAAGGACCCTGCATCTAGAATAGTTGATCCCTTTTCTTCACCAGGGCCACTACCTGAGTTCCTAATGGAAGTTGTTTAAAGCTTTGCCGTGATTTCCTGTCTTGGTTGTATATGTGTGGAGTGCTTAGAGTCAGCTAGATCTGCCTTAGTGCTATCTAAGAGTAACTATTCATTTGTTGATTCTCTTGTTAAGATTCTTCCTAGATAATAAAGAATATCTAGAAGTGGACGGGTCCTTGTGGTAGCCTGAAAGGGTCATGGGTGGCTATCAGGCCCGGCTCCAGGAACTTTTATTTGGGTGGGCCAAGGGTGCATTCGAGTGGGCCACTGCGGGCCCGATTTGTCGCTTATATGTCTAGCCAGGCCTGCTTCTGGGCCCTCCTTTATCTCTCCTTAGTCTTACAAGGCCCAGTAAAATGCACTCTTTTCAAAATCTCTTTCTAAATGTTATCACTCTCAAAAGTTTTTTTTTCCCATGTAATGTCCCTTTGATGGGAAGAGGAGGTTTCTAAGGTGGGAGTATCAGGCAAGTGACACTACTCGGGCACCCTCTGTGCGAGCCTTCAGGGAGAATCCCTCTTCATTACTACCTCCACCTCACCCCTGACTCAAACTCAGGATATAAAGAGTACTCCATTGTTTGGGGGTTGGCTTTACTGATAAAAATGTATAACTGCCCAAACAAACTCTTTTTAGCAACATTAGAATAATGAAAGACTGAAGAAGTTCTAACTATATCACAACACAAAAAAGCGAAGTTTGTATGCAGCTCTTTGATGACAGTTCATAGGTCAAGTCTATTTTAGGATGGTAACTTCTGAACTGCAAGTAACACAAGGATCTCTGTGACAAAGGCAGTAACCCCCTGAGCTACTGCATGACTTCTTTGAATGGCAACATAAACAACAATGGATGTTTCTTGTGTGTGGTTGCTACAGAAAAATTCATATTCATTGATAATCATTACAAAAAATTGTACATATCCTCCGTTGTATTTAATCCATTAGGTACCTTACTATCTAGATCTAAAATGGTATGTGTTTCTAGCTGACGTAATAGTTTTTCCCTATTGGGACTGGTAGCATTGCGTATCGCTCAATGAATGCTGTCTAATAAAACGCTGTGACCCCTTGGATCTGGCTGCGGTGCACTTCTTGTAAGGAGGAGCGTTGTTGGATATGTCAGTGGGTGACTCCGAACCCGCTACGCCGCGGCCGACCTGCTAGAGTCTTGGGCTTCATAATCGGAGTTTGTGCTGATGGATTGTGGTAGCTGGAGCCTGACTCGCTCGCCTCCGCTGTGAATAAGTATGGGGGTGCCCATGAATACAGTATAGTGGAAATGAGCAAGGGATGGAGCCGGAAAACGTTCCAGGCTCGCGGATTCCGAGTGAGGAAACGCGCAATAAATGACAGTGAGCGGCATGTTTTTGTCCCAAATTTTATTTACAAATTAATTTGTGCGCATTGAAGTTAACTGAACTCAAAATTGTGCAGTGTTCCGTGGAATTGGTATATTTAGAACGCTGCATTGGGATTGAATTATGAATTAAAGATCACTGCCCATGCTCAAGGACAAATGACCGGAGGACGACGTCAATAATTTACGTGGTCTTGAAAACACGTGGTCATTTCAAAATGAGCCGGTATACTTGACTCCCGTGAACAAGGCTCGTGGATGGAGCCAAAACGCGTTGGGATTGGGACTGGTAGCATTGCGTGTCGCTCAATGAATGCTGTCTAATAAAGCGCTATGACCCCTCGGATCTGGCTGCGGAGCACTTCTTGTAAGGAGGAGCGTTGTTGGATATGTCGGTGGGTGACTCCGAACCCGCTACGCCGCGGCCGCCCTGCTAGAGTCTTGGGCTTCATAATCGGAGTTTGTGCTGATTGATATATATATATATATATATATATATATATATATATATATATATATATATATATATAATGCAAAAAGAGTTGCCTCTAGGTGGGATGCACTCCCAGGTGGAAATTATGCCAAAGCAAGGGCACACGCCATGAACAAAGTCCTTTTCTGGTTTCCTGTCAGACGCGTTTCGGGCCAACGCCCTCTTCAGTGGCAGACCATGTGACGTGACGGCGTGCGGCAGCCACCAGTAAATCCCGTAATAATTATGCTCAGGTGAACCACCTGAAGCAATGCTTCCTGGGACTGGTGGTTCAGTAAAACCCAAGTGGGTCGCCGCCGTCACTCACATTCAAAAATGTCTTTAAAAGGATTGCCGATGTTCGCGCCGGCACCCCTGCATATAACAGGCACCTCCTGTTCCACAGTTAGCTGCCCCAATAAAGCAGCCGCGGACCCGCAAGTGTTTCGTGGTGGTGCAATCCCGCGACCAGGCAGGCCGCTATACAAAATGCAAAAAGAGTTGCCTCTAGGTGGGATGCACTCCCAGGTGGAGATTCCGCCAAAGCAAGGGCACACGCCATGAACAAAGTCCTTTTCTGGTTTCCTGCCAGACGCGTTTCCGGCCAACGCCCTCTTCAGTGGCAGACCATGTGACGTGACGGCGTGCGGCAGCCACCAGTAAATCCCCGTAATAATTATGCTCAGGTGAACCACCTGAAGCAATGCTTCCTGGGACTGGTGGTTCAGTAAAACCCAAGTGGGTCGCCGCCGTCACTCACATTCAAAAATGTCTTTAAAAGGATTGCCGATGTTCGTGCCGGCACTCCTGCATATACCAGGCACCTCCTGTTCCACAGTTAGCTGCCCCAATAAAGCAGCCGCGGACCCGCAAGTGTTTCGTGGTGGTGCAATCCCGCGACCAGGCAGGCCGCTATACAAAATGCAAAAAGAGTTGCCTCTAGGTGGGATGCACTCCCAGGTGGAGATTACGCCAAAGCAAGGGCACACGCCATGAACAAAGTCCTTTTCTGGTTTCCTGCCAGTCGCGTTTCGGGCCAACGCCCTCTTCAGTGGCAGACCATGTGACGTGACGGCGTGCGGCAGCCACCAGTAAATCCCGTAATAATTATGCTCAGGTGAACCACCTGAAGCAATGCTTCCTGGGACTGGTGGTTCAGTAAAAACCCAAGTGGTCGCCGCCGTCACTCACATTCAAAAATGTCTTTAAAAGGATTGCCGATGTTCGTGCCGGCACTCCTGCATATACCAGGCACCTCCTGTTCCACAGTTAGCTGCCCCAATAAAGCAGCGCGGACCCGCCAAGTGTTTCCACGGTGGTGCAATCCCGCGACCAGGCAGGCCGCTATACAAAATGCAAAGAGTTGCCTCTAGGTGGGATGCACTCCCAGGTGGAAATTACGCCAAAGCAAGGGCACACGCCATGAACAAAGTCCTTTTCTGGTTTCCTGCCAGACGCGTTTCGGGTCAACGCCCTCTTCAGTGGCAGACAATGTGACGTGACGGCGTGCGGCAACCACCAGTAAATCCCGTAATAATTATGCTCAGGTGAACCACCTGAAGCAATGCTTCCTGGGACTGGTGGTTCAGTAAAACCCAAGTGGGTCGCTGCCGACACTCACATTCAAAAATGTCTTTAAAAGGATTGCCGATGTTCGCGCTGGCACCCCTGCATATAACAGGCACCTCCTGTTCCACAGCTAGCTGCCCCAATAAAGCAGCCGCAGACCCGCAAGTGTTTCGCTGTGGTGCAATCCCGCGACCAGGCAGGCCGCTATACAAAATGCAAAAGAGTTGCCTCTAGGTGGGATGCACTAGGGCAACTCTTTTTGCATTTTGTATAGCGGCCTGCCTGGTCGCTAGATTGCACCACCGTGAAACACTTGCGGAGTCCGGCTGCTTGTGGGGCAGCTAGCTGTGGAGCAGGAGGTGCCTGTTATATGCAGGGTGCCGGCGCTGAGCATCGGCAATCCTTTAAAGACATTTTTGAATGTGAGTGTCGGCGGCAGCCACTTGGGTTTACTGAACCACCAGTCCCAGAAGCTTGCTTCAGGTGGTTCACCTGAGCATAATTATGCGAGGATTACTGGTGGCTGCCGCACGCCGTCACGTCACATGGTCTGCCACTGAAGAGCGTTGGCCCAGACACGTCTGGCAGGAAACCAGAAAAGGACTTTGTTCATGGCGTGTGCCTTGCTGGCACTCCACCTGGAGTGCATCCCACCTAGAGGCAACTCTTTGCATTTTGTATAGCGGCCTGTCTGGTCGCGGGATTCACCACCGCGAAACACTTGCGGGTCCGCGGCTGCTTTATTGGGGCAGCTAGCTGTGGAACAGGAGGTGCCTGTTATATGCAGAGGTGCCGGCGTGAACATCGGCAATCCATTTAAAGACATTTTTGAATGCGAGTGTCGGCGGCGACCCACTTGGGTTTTACTGAACCACCAGTCCCAGGAAGCATTGCTTCAGGTGGTTCACCTGAACATAATTATTACGGGGATTTACTGGTGGTTGCCACACGCCGTCACGTCACATGGTCTGCCACTGAAGAGAGCGTTGGCCCGAAACGCGTCTGGCAGGAAACCAGAAAAGGGCTTTGTTCATGGCGTGTGCCCTTGCTTTGGCGTAATCTCCGCCTGGGAGTGCAACCCACCTAGAGGCAGCTCTTTTTGCATTTTGTATAGCGGCCTGCCTGGTCGCGGATTGCACCACCGCGAAACACTTGCGGGTCCGCTGGCTGCTTTATTGGGGCAGCTAGCTGTGGAACAGGAGGTGCCTGTTATATGCAGGGGTGCCGATGCGAACATCGGCAATCCTTTTAAAGACATTTTTGAATGTGAGTGTGGCGGCGACCCACTTGGGTTTTACTGAACCACCAGTCCCAGGAAGCATTGTTCAGGTGGTTCACCTGAGCATAATTATTACGGGGATTTACTGGTGGTTGCCGCACGCCGTCACGTCACATGGTCTGCCACTGAAGAGGGCGTTGGCCCGAAACGCGTCTGGCAGGAAGCCAGAAAAGGACTTTGTTCATGGCGTGTGCCCTTGCTTTGGCGTAATCTCCACCTGGGAGTGCATCCCACCTAGAGGCAACTCTTTTTGCATTATATATATATGATACACTTAGAAATGCCACAGCTAACAAACGTCAGCAGGAGGTGAGCCAGTCGGGACACAATCCATCACAAGAGGAAGCTCCGTCTACTTCAGACTTGAGTTCTGCGTCGGAGAGTGAGTCGGATGCAGAGGGTCGGGCAAATCGACAGAAACGGAATCTAATTAGGCTCACAATGGGAGAGGAATTAGAGTACCTGAGACGCAGTAGGAGAGAAACACTGCGACCAAGAGGCCAACCGGCAAAAAACGGCGCACAAGGAGCAGGAGAGAAAGAAGGAGGGCAGTTAAGCAACGCCGGCAGCAAGCGGGGTGGTCGGGGACGGGGGACATGGAGGAACAAGTAAATAGCCCGACAGTCATACCCCCCCCCGAGACATGCCAACGCCAATACCATCATCAATCTGGCCAAAATAAACCTGACTGCGGCAGAGGAACAGCTTCTCTCCCTGGGGTTAACTTACTGTCCTGAATCCAATTTTGACTATACACAAACACGAGCAGATGTGTACAAATTTATCAGGAAACTGAAACTTCAGAAATTCCATAAATTACAGCCGCAAACCCAGTCCATTTCGAGTGCAACAACAATTACCTCTGGCACATCAAAATTAACAGTTGAAGACTACGGCATTCTGAAAGTTTTGCAGGAACTAGAAAGTGGAGCTGACATCCCCCAAGGAGAGGGACCGCAGGGTGTAAATACAGATGAGTATGCAGGACAGGAATCACCGGGACCCGGAGCATTGACCTGGAGTAAGCCAGAAACCCCCTTCAAAGCTAAATCTAAGTTTACACCGATCACGGTGAGAGATTCTGTGGATGTTTTTAATGAACTAGTCGTGGCCCAAATAAAGAAACTTAATATTCAAATCAACAAAGAAAAAAGAAAAATTTCGAATCACGAAAGAAGATATGGACAGCTCATGGCCAAATTCCAGAAAGAGGGGAACATAGTAATCAGAAATTCAGATAAAGGGGGAAATATAGTGCTTTGGCCCCTTTCGGACTATATGACAGAAGCTTATAGCCAATTAAACAACACTGACTGTTATCGAAAATGTACTCCCCTCAAGTTTAAAGCCATGCAGGAACAGTTCTATACTAAATTACTGGCGTGGAAAAGTCTGGGTCTGCTTAACCAGGAAGAATTCAAATTCCTAAGAAAGGAATACCCGAAAATTCCCATCATTTATTTTATTCCGAAGGTGCACAAGAACATTGAGAGGCCACCTGGAAGGCCCATCATTGCAGCCTGTGATGGGCCACTAGAAAACATGTCAAGGTATATAGACTTCTTTCTGCAGGAACATGTCCATAGTTTGGAGTCATATGTACAGGATACCAGTGACTTTATTAGAAAAATCAGGAATGTTAATTGGCAGAAAGGATACCAACTAATAACTTTGGACGTGTCCTCGCTATATACCTGTATTAGAAATTGTGATGGAACAAAGGCAGTGGAACACTTTTTGGCAAGCAGACCCATAGAGTACATGCAGCATAATAGAATGTTGATGGACATGCTGACTTTCTGTTTGGAAAATAATTTTTTCTTATTTAAAAAACAAATGTATCAGCAGGTGCAGGGGGTTGCAATGGGGGCCAGCTTCTCTCCCAGCTATGCCTGTATTTTTATGGGCTGGTGGGAGGAGTTGGTCCTCAAAAAGCAATTTGAGCAAATTTATAGTGGAAATGTTGTGTCCTGGCTCAGATATATTGACGATCTTTTTATTGTGTGGAATGGTACACAGACTGAGGCCAGAGATTTCATTGCTCAAATTAACGTGAATCATGTCAACCTCACATTCACATCATGCATCAGTGACAGTAGTGTTACATTTTTGGATGTGAGGGTCACAATACACAATGAAATTCTAACCACATCCCTATACCGCAAGGAGACAGCAGGCAACACTTTGCTCCATGCATCCAGTGCACATCCCCCCACTTAATTCGCAGCATCCCCTATGGGGAGATGCTGCGGTTGCGCAGGATATGTAGCAATGAAAGGGACATGGAGAAACACCAAATGGACAGCAAGGCACGCTTTCTGCAACGGGGCTATAATACTAAAATCATAGATGCAGCTATCCGCAAGTCCAGAAGTTTGGCTAGGGAAGATTTGCTAAACTATAAGGGACATCCACAGCAGTCATCAAATGAGGGTCTAGGGGTTCTCATGGAACCGGTCAGACTTATTCTGACTTTTTCTCGACAGGAAAAACAATTGCGGAGGATCATTCAACGCAATTGGCCTATAGTTAAGGATGACCCGATTATAGGCAGCACTCTCCCCAGATTCCCAGCCATAACATATAGAAAGTCAGCATCCATGGCCCATACCTTAGTTAAGAGCAGTCCAGAGGACCAAGAATCAGGGGTTGGCTTTCTGCGAGAAAGGGATTTTTAAATGCTCTAGCTGTAAAGCGTGTCTGTATGGAAGCAATAGAACGTCTTACCGCTCAGCTTTCAATGATAAGCCACATATGATTCAACAACACCTAACATGCAGAACAGACTATGCGGTGTATGTCTTGGAATGCAGCTGCAATCTAGCATACATTGGTAGTACTAAATTGGCGGCACACAAAAGGGTTCTGCAACATACTAGGGCGATAACCAAAAATGACCCCAGTTATCCGGTGGCCAGACACTTTAAGGAGCAGCATGGGAGCAACCTGAAGCATCTGAAATATTATGTTATAGACACAGTCCCGCCACAAAGGAGAGGGGGAGATCGAGAAGGAAAGCTGAGACGTCTCGAGACTCGCTATATTCTCGAGCTAGACACTAAACAGCCAGGGGGATTTAACACGAGTGAGGATTTGCATACATACTTATAAATATTACTTACTCTGCAAACCCTCACTCAGTGAAGATGTGGGTGTAAGAATAGGTTAATCCCAGATGTCACAGCAGCTCCCTGTTATTACATGAGTCTCCTTAGTCGAATTTGTAGGTTAAAGAAGATAACAGTATTTGAGAGAATTTAGCTATCTTTATTAGTTCAGTGCACGTAAGGGTCTTAGATAATTCAATTCTTTTCTTTTACCCGTGTATATTTGATATATAATTGCAATCTGACTATTCACTTATTTCTGACAATGAAATTGATTTTAGTGATAAGGATGTTTTAAACATATAAAAGCTTTTTTAGGTAATAATCTTTTACTTGGGTTTTAGACAAATGAATTGTATTTATATGACAGTTATATGTATTTATCTATTTATAGCATTTATTTACATATTTATGAGAATATATTTATGATTGTGGGAATCATTTTTCTTGACTCAGGTAATATATTAGGTGTTTGCCCATAGCCTATTTTGCACATGCTGTCTTTTGCACATGGTTTTATGTTGCCAGAACAACAACTGATGAGATATTATATTATTAATATAATGTTTTTGGCAATTTGATATGACGGTTTTAACTAGCACTAGCACTTTACATAATTTGCACTAGGTGGGGAATATTTAGGTTTTTATAAGGTAAATTTTAGGCACGTTGGCAAAATATCTATAGGAACAGGTATAAGCATAGCTCAATACGGTGATGGATAAAGAAAATGCATTGAAGCAAGAAATTTTGACAATAATTATTCATAATTATCTAAATAGGGAAAACAAGTGCCCTTTGTTTCATGTTTTACTAATCCATCAATTTTAATTGGATAATGATTGTATTTAAACAGTTGGGGATTTATGCAGTCATGCAGGAATTGTAAGGATTTTTACTATGTCTATTACCTGGAAAATATGCACCGGCACTTTAAAAGGGGTTTCACGTAAAGCAACGTTGTTATGTGATCAAGGCAGGGATCTGCCGAAACGCGTTATGGCGATGTGATGGTGTGTAGAATAAACTAAGAAATTAGCACTGAACCTGGGTCTGCGCTCGTTCTTTTCCTGGCAAAGGATTTTCAAGGCGAGAATTTGGCATAAATATATATATATACACACATTTGAATGTTGTTCATTTGACATCTGGGAAAGCCTTTCTGTTAGAGAGCATTTCATAAATAAAACCCCAAGCCTTATTCTGAAAAGAGAGTTTTTGATGTGCTTCATTTTATAAAGTGAAATCCCTTTCTAGGTAGTGTTATGTAATGTTTATTGCTTCGTCGTGTTTGAGCCTCCGTGTGGGAGGGTGGTATTTTACATTATCTGGGAGTGCAAAGCAAGACAGGCGCTCTGCAAAGTATCGAAAAAACTCTGCTTTGCTACACGGAGTTCCGTGAGCGGCAGAGTCCAGTACGTTCCGCTGTTCGTGCTGATTGTTATCACCAGGAGTTTCTCCCGCACTGTAAAATCAGCGCGAGTGGCACCACGCGGCGCACCAGAAGGCACTGCTTCTTTCTGCCGCCCGAGTAGATTATCTACTCAAGCTGCAGCTTCCTCAAGACAAGCGGCAGCTTCCTCAATGCCAGCGGCAGCTTTCTCAACACGAGCAGTAGCAACCTGCCGCGACCGCCCACGTTCAGAAATCTCACCGGGAGGTGGTCTAGTGTGCGATTTCTTTTGCTCGCCATCTTAACGTTGGCGAGCCGTGCAAGAGAAAAAACTATGCTCCGTGTAGCATAGTTCTTCGGAACTCCGCGCGGAGTGGGAAAAACTCTGCAAATTCCACTGGGGAGTGGAATTCTTCGCCCACCCTATTCTTTACACAGTTCAATATAGAAGCTGCACTGGGAGATTACTCATGTCAGCACTGGCTTTGCTTCTGCTGGTTGTCAGCTACTTCTGGGTTTTTCACAATCTGGGAACACACTGGGCTTCTCGTCCTGGACAGTCTCTCCTCCTGCATGACCAGACACTCTCTTTCCCTCTCTGTCCAGCCATGGTTTCTAGGTGCAAGACAGACCCTCAGCTTCTTTAGCAAGTTGTACAGACTTCAGGCGATGTCCCCTCGCTTGTGGGAGGCGAGACTGACTGTCATGTAAACACAGTCCTGGTCATAATGTAGCTCTTTGAGGAATCTGCAAAGCACTCCCTTTCTTGGGCAAGAAGAACTTGTAACTGAAAGAAAGTGGTGTGGTTTGTGTATCACTTATATACTAATTTTCCAGACTGGGGATGTGGAACCCTGTGTTATGTCTTGGAACCGGGATGTGGAACCCTGTGTTATGTCTTGGAACCGGTTTGGGATAGTTCCTTTCCAAATGTTGTTTTCTAGCAGTTGCACATCCACAGCCTTTGTGAATGGTGATGGCTCTCAGTGCAGGTAGTTATTATATTGACTCCAAGAAGATATCCAAAACATGAGCACAATATAGTGTGAAGACTCTACACCTGGCTGTTATCTGCCTTCCAGAAGTAGCAATCAGGGAGAAACAAAAGACCAGGCCCTGGATACCTCCTCACCTGTTACACCAGAATCTGCTGACACACCTTATCTCCCTTAGATCCATCAGGAACATCTTATTAGCAATCCCTTGCTAAAAATGTCCTCAGAATTTTTAAGGGTAGCTTTATCTCCTTCCTCCCTCATGATTGTGTGGGTCTCCTCCCTCACGTCACAAGAATATAAGCAGTACACTAGTAAAACTAATCTATATGGTGTTTTGAAGTTGTTTACTATTTATTTGAACATTGTATATTTTTGTGCAGTTGTGTTTATTTGATGGTGTCTGATATTATGTTATGTGTTAATTTTTGGATATATTTTTTTAGTATGTAGTTTTTGTTGTTTTATACATAAAAATACTATTGGTTTATTTTTTATTCTGAATGTATTCTAGTTTGGTATGACATTTATACTTGCAACCCGTTTAGATTTAGGGGATGATTGTGTTTTCTGACATTTTCTACTACGTCATTATAAGAAATTGGGTTACTGTTTGAGGAGGGTGAAACAACAGTCATTGTCAGGATGAGGCTCAACCCTCTGGTAGCCTGGTACAAGGCAGTCAGGCTTAACTTAGAGGCAATGTGTAAAGTATTTATGCAGGAGTTCAAACAGTAATAAAGTGAAAACAGAACACAAGAAAAACCCAACACCAATTTAGAAACATAGAATAAATTGTAATAAATAAACCAAGACCAAAACGAGGAAACTTCAATTAGTAGGTATGCTATTTTAAAAATTTCAATGAATATAGCGCCAAAAAGTACAAAGCGCCAACTATGGTCATGCTAGACTGGGACAAAGTCACAAATTCTGGCCGACCGCGATGGAGCAATGGCCGTCTAAAGGGACCCAGCTAGGCCCGCTGAACAAGAGTACCTTAAATCCTGGTTGTGAAGAGTTGTGCAGTCCTGCATCAAGGATGCATCACGCAGCCGAGGTTGATGTGAGGCCTAGGTTGGAAATGCATCGCGAGTGCCAGTTCCGAGGAGTTGCTAGGCTGTGATCAAGGTCCCACATCGTCGTTGAAAGAGGCAGTCGACAAGGAGGGCTTGCGATGTGAGCCTTGAAAGGCCCCGAGACCCCATCCCCCAGGGCTGATTTCTTTTGCAAAAAGGCAGGCCCCGGGGACTTCATACCGCAGGTAGCCATATAAAGTTTAAAGGGAGGGCCCGCTGGCTCGCAGACAGAGGTCGGGAGGACACGGCGACCACACTGCCTCCTAGATCTCTGGCCCATATCACCAAACTTTTTCACCCAGCCACCAGAGTTACAACCCCAACACCACTCCTCCTGGCGGTGGCATACAAATGCTACCGCCGCTGTTTATACCTCACCAGAAAACTTATCCCATATGCACCGGCCATACCACTAGAGGGCTCCCCCAGCGGGTCTGGGGTGCCTCATCCCTTGCACTTACAGAATGGCACGAGGCCGATATTCAGACCTTGGGAGACTTATACCGAGATGGCATGCTTATACCATTTGAATCCTTGGTTGAGGAAACGGGACTGCCACCGGGGCAGTTCCTGAGACACCGCTCATTGACTGCGACACTAACCTCCCGTTGGGGCGACATGACCGCGGAACCGAGCCAACATCTCACAGTACAGTACCTCCATGTCATGGGGCGGGGCAGACACCTAATCCGCTGGTTTGCGGCGTCCCTCCGTACACATGCAGCAATAAGTCTAGATCCACTGCGCCACAAGTGGGAAGCAGACCTAGAGCGACCTCTTGGGGACAAGGAATGGGGTAAGATAATAGGGAGCCCAACACGTATACCTAGAAACATGAGGTTCAGGCAAATACAGTTGTTCATAATCCATAGAGCATATCTTACACCCGAGACGATCAATAGGTATTTTCATCGCACGGACGCGGTGTGTCCTCGCTGCACCGAACCAGGGGCTGGACTGGTACACATGTTATGGGGCTGCCACAAACTGCAGACATATTGGCGAGCAGTAAGTGAACTACTGCACATGTGCACAGGCCGTAGCATACCCTTTGAATGGCCCACTTATTTATTACATTACTTTCACAGAACCCCGGCCTCTAAAGTCTCGTCCCGATTCCTTGACTTGGGTATAGTGGTGGCTAAGCGACTTATAACTAAGCGATGGAAGGCGCAGGACCCGCCGCACATACGGGCATGGAGATACTCGCTCTTAGCATGGGCCAAAGCAGAGGGAATTGCCATCCTACGGGAGGAAACGGTGGGGCTGCGACAAACACCTATAGCGGCGCAATGGGAGGGACTGCTTCAGGCCCTAAAGCAAACGGAAGGGGATAGCCTTGAGGGACCAACAGAGAACGAAGGAGAAGCCCTTGTAGTGAGTGACGGGCAGCCTGTCTGTAGACTCCTGGCATGCAATAAGTGCACACATACACCAACTGACCTTGAACATGGACATAGCCGTAGCCAATGGGTAGAGATTGCCGTAGCGATGATGTAGAAAAGAGAGGGGGGAGGGAGAGGGGCAGGGTGGGGGGGGGCTCACGTGGATGTTGTTTTATGCTGCTGTTTTCATTAGTTCTGAGTTCTGTTTGTTTTACCTATAACATCTGTTTAATCGATTATGCGGATTGTCCTTCAGAGTCTCTGTACACCACACTAATGGAGCCAAACCACTATTGATCGGTGACCTTTTGCTCCAACTGGAACGGACTAAATGCGGAGCCTCAACTGGTTCTTGAACCCATTATGTCATTAATACAGCTTATATGTAATGTTTGATCCAATTGCCATAATCTATTCGACTGTTAGATGGTTTGGTATATGGTCAGTAATACAAAATGTAATTTGTCTTTCATGAAGAGATACAACAAATTAATAAAAACAGATTTAAACAAAAAAAAAAAAAAAAGTTTAAAGGGAGGGGAGCCGCGCACCCCTCTCAAGCCGTAATAGGCCCCAGGGAGCCAATCCCCGTGATACATTAGTTTCCTTGTCCGCACTAGTGCATTTTTTAATGTCCCGCCAGATGGAAGCAAACACACATCCCAGCTGGCAGAATATTTAAACATGCTCCCTCTGGCTGGGAGCAGACTTATGTTCTGTTTCTCTGCCCGCACTGGGGCTTCCCCGCAGATCCCAAATGGTACTTGGTGGGTGCCCCGAGTTAAGGCAGGCCCCAGGAGATGGGATCCCCGAGACCACAATAGACTTGGGGGGGGGGGGGGGGGGGGGGGCCACGCTGCCTCCCCATCCATTTTAAATAAGGCATGGCCTCAGGGGATGGGGTCTCCGGGGCCTCTGAAGGCTCCCCTCCTCTTTTTAATAAAATACGGCCCCGGGGGATGAGGTCCCTGGGGCCTAATAAGGCTTGGGGAGGGGGTCCACGTGGCCCCCTTCTCCTTTATAAGTCATGCGGCCCCAGGTGATGGGGTCCCCGGGCCTGATAAGGCTTGGGGTGGGGTGCCGCATGCCACCTCCCCAAACAATTCGGACCTGGGGGATGGGGTCTTCAGGACCTATTAAGGCTCAGGGAGAGGGCTGCATGCCCCCCCCTTAATATATATATGTTTTTGCCCCGGGGATGGGGTCCCCGGGGCCAGAGGCCAACTCTCTGACACATCACCAAAGGCTGTGCGTGGGTTGACACCCTGCCGGGGGTGGGTTGGTTGCCTTTTGGTGGGTTGACCACAGAGCCTGGCCTATCCGCCAAACTCTTGCCAAGCATGGCCAAAGGCGTTGCACAGTGTGAGGTTGGTTGCCTGTGAGGGGTTGGCCCAAGGACCTTTGGGAAACCTCTTGCCGCGCACGGGCAAAGGCTTTGCGGAGTGTGGAGTTGGCTGACCCCAGGTGGGATGGCCATAGCGGCCAACCGTACGCAGCGCACAGCTGAAGGCCGTGCACGGCGGGCAGATTGGCTTTACGTATCGTAACAAGAAATTAATTTACATTAAAAAAACTAGAAATTCACTGAAAAAAACAAAGGTTAGGGTAACGTTATAGTTAGGTGACATGTTCAGTAACAATGTAACGGTTTGAACTAAAATAAAACAGAAATTCCCCAGTTATTTTTATAATTATCTCAAGTAACTGTAACCCATGCCTGAAGATATCTATTACTCACACCCTCGCCATGCACTGCTAATTACCCTACTTATTACATCACTCATGACATCTTCTATAACATCATTGATAATATCACTGCAACATTCACAGTGAAAATATTGATGAGTAAAGTGTGCATGGCGGGGGTGCGAGCTATAGTTACCTTAGAGCACGAATTATAGTTAGTTAAGACTGGTTAATTTCGGTGTTTTTTAGATTTTAAAATGTTACGTTGTTACTGAACATTTCACCTAACTATGAAGTTACTTTAACCTTTGTTTTTTTCAGTGAACATATATACATATTTACATATATGATAACGTCTTACAATTTCAAAAACATTAGCAATGTTAAGAACTATTTAAAAAATAAGTTAAAAAAAAAGAATCTGGGAAAAAGTGAACAAAAATAGGCCTCAGTACTCTTTCTTTTATTTTTACTATGTAGGAAATGAGAAACACAGTGTTATAAAAAAAGAGGAGTGAAAGAGAGGTAAGGAGGATAAAAAAGAGTGGGGGCACTGGGATAAAAATTTGTGATAGAGCCTCAGTGCTCTTTGGGGTTAAGTTAAACAATTTGCTTTGATTATTGCTTGTGTCAGTCCACCCTTCTTATTGTAAAGCGCTCTGATATCCCTCGGGATCTTGTTCGCGCTATATAAAACTTTATAAATAAATAAATAAAAAATAAATAAAAAGGAAGATAAAGAGGAAAGAGAAGTTCAGGGGAGGTAGTGTTCCCCTCAAAAATTAGATGTTAGGAAGGAGGAAAATTAAGGGGTTAAGTAGGTAACTTTTCTAAAAGGAGGAGGAAGAGGTGGAAGATTTAAAGTGGTGGATTGAGGGAGGGGTAAGAGACAGAACCCCTTCTTTTTTTATAAAAAAAATACAATTAAAAAAAGTGTAGTCCGGGAAGACCAACCAAGAGGGCAGATGTTTTAGCCAAGAAGAGCATTTACCAGGTTGCTTTTGTCAGCCTCGAATAACTATTCTAGGTGAAAAATCTCTTCATAAAAGAATCATGAGCATTCTTTCTTCAGCTTGGGTCTTCATCAAATACACACACATTTATATAAGTATCTTATTGTAACTCTGTAAATATTATTGTTATCACACAGCCACCTCTGACACAGGCACTACTGCTTTAAAATGTGTTTACAACAGCTTGTAATCTGCATGCTGTCATGCTTATTTCCAGAATACAGATTTAACATTTGGGGCATCAGTTATGTTCTCATGTCCCAGGCGCCAAAAGTCTGGGTTAGCGGAGGCAGTGCCTCTGCCAACCGAGCCACTGTTATCCCTCTGGATATTACGAATCCTCCTTGTTTATATTTTTCTTCCAAAACATTCCCCACTTCCATAGTGGCAGCAGTTTTAGCAAATAATACCGCCCAGGTATGATGACATCGGAGGGTGGGTATGGATAGGAAATACATCTGATGTGGCATCAGAAGGGCTGTCCTCCAATGCCTTGTGGATCTGGAGTCCAGTACCTGTGTGATTGTTGCTGTTGATGAGGCCACTGACAGAGACAAAGCACTGTGACGCCATCAAGAGCAACAAAGCACAGTGGCCCCATAAAGAGCAACAAAGCACAGTGGCTGCATCAAGAGCATCAAAGCACAGAGTCCCCAACAACAGCGTCAAAGCACAGTGGCACTATCAAGGGCAACAAAGCACTGTTGCCCCATCAAAAGCAACAAACCACAGTTACCCCATCAAGAGCAACAAAGCACAGTGGCCCCATCAAGAGCAACAAAGCACTGTGGCCCATCAACAGCAACAAAGCACAGTAACCCATTGACATCAACATAGCCCTGTGGCCCCATCAACAGCAACAAAGCACAGTGGCTACATCAAGAGCAACAAAGCACAATGGCCCCATCAAGAGTAACAAATCACTGTGGCCTCACCAAAAGCAACAAAGCACAGCGGCCCATTAACAGCAACAAAGCCCTGTGGTTCCATCAAGAGCAGCAAAGCACTGTGGCCCCATCAAGAGCAACACAGCACAGGGGCCCCATAAACAGCAACAAAGCACTGTGGCCCCATCAACAGCAACAAAGCACTGTGGCCCCATCAACAGCAACAAAGCACTGTGGCCCCATCAAGAGCAACAAAGCAGAGTGGCCCCATCAAGAGCAACAAAGCACAGGGGCCCCATCAAGAGCAAGAAAGCACAGTGGCCCATTAACAGCAACAAAGCACTGTGGCTCCATCAAGGGCAACAAAGCACAGTAACCCAATAACATCAACAAAGCACTGTGGCTCCATCAAGAGCAACAAAGCACTGTGGCCCCATCAAGCGCAACAAAGCTCAGTGGCCCCATCAACAGCAACAAAGCACTGTGGCCCCATCAACAGCAACAAAGCACAGTGGCCCCAACAACAGCAACAAAGCACAGTGGCTCCATCAAGAGCAACAAAGCACAGGCACCATCAAGAGCAACAAATCACTGTGGCACCATCAAGAGTAACAAATCACAGTGGCCCCACCAAAAGCAACAAAGCACATCGGCCCATTAGCAGCAACAAAGCACTGTGGTTCCATCAAAAGCAACAAAGCGCAGTGGCACCATCAAAAGCAACAAAGCACAGTGGCACCATCGAGAGCAACAAAGCACTGTGGCCCCATCAAGAGCAACAAAGCACAGGGGCCCCATCAACAGCAACAAAGCACTGTGGCCCCATCAACAGCAACAAAGCACTGTGGCCCCATCAAGAGCAACAAAGCACAGGGGCCCCATCAAGAGCAACAAAGCAAAGTGGCACCATCAGAGCAACAAAGCACAGTGGCCCATTAACAGCAACAAAGCACTGTGGCTCCATCAAGGGCAACAAAGCACAGTAACCCTTTAACATCAACAAAGCATTGTGGCTCCATCAAGAGCAACACAGCACAGTGGCTCCATCAAGAGCAACAAAACACAGCAGCCCCATCAAGAGCAACAAAGCACAGGCACCATCAAGAGCAACAAAGCACAGGGGCCCTATCAACAGCAACAAAGCACTGTGTGCCCCATCAACAGCAACAAGGCACTGTGGCCCCATCAACAGCAACAAAGCATAGTGGCACCATCAAGAGCAACAAAGCACAGGGGCCCAATCAAGAGCAACAAAGCACAGTGGCCCATTAACAGCAACAAAGCACTGTGGCTCCATCAAGGGCAACAAAGCACAGTAACCCTTTAACCTCAACAAAACATTGTGGCTCCATCAAGAGCAACAAAGCACTGTGGCCCCATCAAGAGCAACAAAGCTCAGTGGCCCCATCAACAACAACTAAGCACTAAGGCCCCATTGACAACAACAAAGCATAGTGGCTCCACCAAGAGCAACAAAGCACAGCAGCCCCATCAAGAGCAACAAAGCACAGGCACCATCAAGAGCAACAAAGCACAGGGGCCCCATCAACAGCAACAAAGCACTGTGTGCCCCACCAAGAGCAACAAAGCACTGTGGCTCCATCAAGAGCAACAAAGTACTGTGGCTCCATCAAGAGCAACAAAGTACTGTGGCCCCATCAAGAGCAACAAAGCTCAGTGGCCCCATCAACAGCAACAAAGCCTTTGGCTTCATCAACAGCAACAAAGCACAGTGGCCCCATCAACAGCAACAAAGCACAGTGGCTCCATCAAGAGCAACAAACCACAGTGGCCCCATCAAGAGCAACAAAGCACTGAGGCCCCTTCAACAGCAACAATGCACTGTGGCCCAATCAAGAGCAACAAAGCACAGTGGCACCATCAAGAGCAGCAAAGCACTGTGGCCCCATCAAGAGCAACAAAGCACAGTGGCCCTTTGACAGCAACAAAGCACTGTGGTTCCATCAAGAGCAACAAACCACTGTGGCCGCATCAACAGCAACAAAGCACTGTGGCCCTATCAAGAGCAACAAAGCACAGTGGCCCCATCAAGAGCAACAAAACACAGTGGCCCCATCAACAGCAACAAAGCCCTGTGGCCCCATCAACAGCAACAAAGCACAGTGGTCCCATCAACAGCAACAAAGCACAGTGGCCCCATCAAGAGCAACAAACCACTGTGGCCCCATCAACAGCAACAAAGCACTGTGGCCTATCAAGAGCAACAAAGCACAGTGGCCCCATCAAGAGCAACAAAGCACAGTGGCCCCATCAACAGTAACAAAGCACTGTGGCCCCATCAACAGTAACAAAGCACAGTGGTACCATCAACAGCAACAAAGCACAGTGGTACCATCAACAGCAACAAAGCACATTGGCCCATTAACAGCAACAAAGCCCTGTGGTTCCATCAAGAGCAGCAAAGCACTGTGGCCCCATCAAGAGCAACACAGCACAGGGGCCCCATAAACAGCAACAAAGCACTGTGGCCCCATCAACAGCAACAAAGCACTGTGGCCCCATCAACAGCAACAAAGCACTGTGGCCCCATCAAGAGCAACAAAGCAGAGTGGCCCCATCAAGAGCAACAAAGCACAGGGGCCCCATCAAGAGCAAGAAAGCACAGTGGCCCATTAACAGCAACAAAGCACTGTGGCTCCATCAAGGGCAACAAAGCACAGTAACCCAATAACATCAACAAAGCACTGTGGCTCCATCAAGAGCAACAAAGCACTGTGGCCCCATCAAGCGCAACAAAGCTCAGTGGCCCCATCAACAGCAACAAAGCACTGTGGCCCCATCAACAGCAACAAAGCACAGTGGCCCCAACAACAGCAACAAAGCACAGTGGCTCCATCAAGAGCAACAAAGCACAGGCACCATCAAGAGCAACAAATCACTGTGGCACCATCAAGAGTAACAAATCACAGTGGCCCCACCAAAAGCAACAAAGCACATCGGCCCATTAGCAGCAACAAAGCACTGTGGTTCCATCAAGAGCAACAAAGCGCAGTGGCACCATCAAAAGCAACAAAGCACAGTGGCACCATCGAGAGCAACAAAGCACTGTGGCCCCATCAAGAGCAACAAAGCACAGGGGCCCCATCAACAGCAACAAAGCACTGTGGCCCCATCAACAGCAACAAAGCACTGTGGCCCCATCAAGAGCAACAAAGCACAGGGGCCCCATCAAGAGCAACAAAGCAAAGTGGCACCATCAACAACAACTAAGCACTAAGGCCCCATTGACAACAACAAAGCATAGTGGCTCCACCAAGAGCAACAAAGCACAGCAGCCCCATCAAGAGCAACAAAGCACAGGCACCATCAAGAGCAACAAAGCACAGGGGCCCCATCAACAGCAACAAAGCACTGTGTGCCCCACCAAGAGCAACAAAGCACTGTGGCTCCATCAAGAGCAACAAAGTACTGTGGCTCCATCAAGAGCAACAAAGTACTGTGGCCCCATCAAGAGCAACAAAGCTCAGTGGCCCCATCAACAGCAACAAAGCCTTTGGCTTCATCAACAACAACAAAGCACAGTGGCCCCATCAACAGCAACAAAGCACAGTGGCTCCATCAAGAGCAACAAACCACAGTGGCCCCATCAAGAGCAACAAAGCACTGAGGCCCCTTCAACAGCAACAATGCACTGTGGCCCAATCAAGAGCAACAAAGCACAGTGGCACCATCAAGAGCAGCAAAGCACTGTGGCCCCATCAAGAGCAACAAAGCACAGTGGCCCTTTGACAGCAACAAAGCACTGTGGTTCCATCAAGAGCAACAAACCACTGTGGCCCCATCAACAGCAACAAAGCACTGTGGCCCTATCAAGAGCAACAAAGCACAGTGGCCCCATCAAGAGCAACAAAACACAGTGGCCCCATCAACAGCAACAAAGCCCTGTGGCCCCATCAACAGCAACAAAGCACAGTGGTCCCATCAACAGCAACAAAGCACAGTGGCCCCATCAAGAGCAACAAACCACTGTGGCCCCATCAACAGCAACAAAGCACTGTGGCCTATCAAGAGCAACAAAGCACAGTGGCCCCATCAAGAGCAACAAAGCACAGTGGCCCCATCAACAGTAACAAAGCACTGTGGCCCCATCAACAGTAACAAAGCACAGTGGTACCATCAACAGCAACAAAGCACAGTGGTACCATCAACAGCAACAAAGCACATTGGCCCCATCAAGAGCAACAAAGCAAAGTGGCACCATCAGAGCAACAAAGCACAGTGGCCCATTAACAGCAACAAAACACTGTGGTTCCATCAAGAGCAACAAAGCGCGGTGGCCCCATCAAGAGCAACAAAGCTCAGTGGCCCCATCAACAGCAACAAAGCACTATGGCCCCATCAACAGCAACAAAGCACAGTGGCCCCATCAACAGCAACAAAGCACAGTGGCTACATTAAGAGCAACAAAGCACAGTGGCCCCATCAAGAGTAACAAATCACAGTGGCCCCTCCAAAAGCAACAAAGCACAGCGGCCCATTAACAGCAACAAAGCACTGTGGTTCCATCAAGAGCAACAAAGCACAGTGGCACCATCAAGAGCAAGAAAGCACAGTGGCACCATCAAGAGCAACAATGTACTGTGGCCCCATCAAGAGCAACAAAGCTCAGTGGCGCCATCAACAGCAACAAAGCACTATGGCCCCATCAACGGCAACAAAGCACAGTGGCCCCATCAACAGCAACAAAGCACAGTGGCTACATTAAGAGCAACAAAGCACAGTGGCCCCATCAAGAGTAACAAATCACAGTGGCTCCTCCAAAAGCATCAAAGCACAGCGGCCCATTAACAGCAACAAAGCACTGTGGCCCCATCAAGAGCAACAAAGCACAGTGGCCCCATCAAGAGCAACAAAGCACAGTGGCCCATTAACAGCAACAAAGCACTGTGGCACCATCAAGAGCAACAAAGCACAGTGACCCATTAACAGCAACAAAGCACTGTGGCCCCATCAAGAGCAACAAAGCACAGTGCCCCCATCAACAGTAACTAAGCACTGTGGCCCCATCAACAGCAACAAGGCACAGTGGCCCCATCAAGAGCAACAAAGCACGGTGGTCCTATCAAGAGCAACAAATCACAGTGGCCCCATCAACAGCAACAAAGCACTTCCTCCTCCTTCAACTCAGGCAGAGGAACAGACAGGTTGGCCGCCCTGGCGTCTTTCGGTTTTTGGAGAATGCTACATTACTGTCAAACTCTGAATGAGATCCTTAGTGGATCCGTGGTTTTGAAAGAGGGTTGTGAAAGGAGGACACCCCTCACTGCCCATTGCTCACTTGGAGACCCGCCACAGGTTCTCTCCCTCGCTCTTTCCCTCTCGCCTTTGCCCTAGTCCTACCCTTTCGACTTGTGGCACCCCTTCAGTTGTACAGTTCTCTGTTGCCTTATAACTAGTCTTTTGTTCTGTTGCTTTATACATAGGTTTGCTTTCTATAAATGCACACCCATACATGCATGTGTAATGGTGCTACAATGTATGTGTTTGAGTGACGTGTTCCGTACTGTAGTCACCGTAGAGTTCTGTGACCTCATGAAGGATCTGGTACTTCTGTCTCACTTGTCTTTGTGTTTTTGTAACACCATCATGACATCCAATATTATTATAATTATGGTTTCT
This sequence comes from Calotriton arnoldi, assembly GCA_963921515.1. Classification (NCBI taxonomy): domain Eukaryota; kingdom Metazoa; phylum Chordata; class Amphibia; order Caudata; family Salamandridae; genus Calotriton; species Calotriton arnoldi. The sequence continues at coordinate 598,277 of CAWUFW010007832.1, read as the reverse complement.
CTATGTCTCCCATATCTAACTTCCTATATTGTTTTCGGGACAGGTTTTAGTATATTAGCATATCCAAGCTTTCAGCATCATCTTCTGACCCTGTGTATAGCTCTTCACCAGGGAACGAAACATATCATATCTTCAACCATTACCTCAGCAAAACTGATTTTGTGTACATTTTCAGCCCTAAAAAGAGACTATAACTTAACCTTCATTAAAAAAACAGAAACAAATCTTACTCTTTCTCATTCATATAACTTTTTGTGATCTCTGCCTGCAAGTCTTAAATTGCTGTGAATACAATTAACTCTCTCCCACCTCCAAAAAATAGAAAAAAAGATTACAGACTTAACACAAGAGTAATTACAGACAAAAGGGGAAACCCCACATTAGCAACATCAAAAACAACTGCACATTGAGAGGTTTAATTTTCAGATTAGGAGGAATTTGGCGACCTAAGAATAAGTGCTGTGAAGTGAGTAAGCCTGGGATTTAAGGATGTAGTGGAAGAATGGGCAACTTCACCAGGACTGAAATGGCCGCCTTGGAGCTTCCTGGCATCCTCTCAGACACTTCCTCTGAAGAGCTGAACAAGGGATTTTCCAACTTTTCTCTCGCACAGATTTTAAAAAAATCGAGAAGGAAAAAAAGATAATTTTCTAATATCCTATTTTCGGGCACAATACCTGCTTAATTATAAGTCTGTTTCGTGGCTGCCAATGTAGTGAGTTGATTACAGGGATCATAGCGCAGGTGGAGTGGAGCAGTGCGTTTGGTGTGCTCGTGTGCAGACAAGCCCACGTGTGTGTCTCCTCGTCAGCTCTCCCAGATCTCAGCGACAAGGCATCCGGCTCTTCCAAAACTCGAGCTTTCACCTGGGAATTCAGTTTTCAGTTTCAAGCTTCTTGGCTGACTTTAAGAGAGGGGGTTGGCGCTAAATAATGTGCGTGTAATAATCACGTTTACAAACAATTATATGTTGCTGACAAAAAAAGGGCTGAAGTTCAGTAACAGGAGCTACTAAGAAGGGGTTAAATCTGTTCATCGAGCTAAAATTTTGATTCCGAGCCAGGGTGTGCTTATTTTGTAAAAAAATAATAGTAATAATTATAATAATAAATAAATGAATGGGGACAAAGTTTCCCTTAGGAACCAGCCGCCCCAGCAGGAAATGGTATGTTGGCAAATTTAAGGATTCCAGCTCTTGAGTCCAGCTCATGCTTCTTTCTTCCAGCCTGTAGCGGCTGCTACCGGACCAGGCTGTTGGGGTGGAGAGGAGGGAGGAATGTAATTTTAAAACAAGCATTTGTAATGCAATAGGTCTCGCATTTGCGAGAGTGTAAGCTACTGGCATTGTAACTGACAATGCCTTTTATTTATCTGTTTAGATAATTAACACATATATAAAATACATTGTCATTTACAATGCTAATAGCTCATACTCTTGTAAATGCGGGACCTATTGTATTTCAAAGAAGCGGCCGTCATTGTCCCCGGCTGCTTGGAAAGTTAAAGCGGGCATGGCGCGCTGAATGTTGCAGGAAAGCATGTCGTGCCTGCAGTAGGAGAAACTTATTAAAGAAAGTAGTGCTTACAGACTAAATAAGATGTACTGTGTAACAACCGAAGTGAAGGGCCAGTCCTCATGGGAGGTTACAAATGAAGACAAGGCGGTACTAAGGAGGGACTAACAAGCCTATTAACGAATCAGAAGCCAGCATTTATAAAGGACAATGACACAAGCCAATGACAAATAAGGGCGGAGAGTGGGCAGGGCTTCAAGTCCATACTCGAATACAGCATGCCTAGCAGATCAGCGCATGCGCTGCCCAGACTCGACCTAATCACATCTACCTTCACCCTGATCAAGGTACACATACTGGTTAACCCATAGGTGATGGTACTGCTGCAGTAAGTCAAATCTTGCCATAGCATTGCAAAGTTCTCCGACACTGCTCTTCAATATCTGTATGAAGACGATGCCATAAAACACGCCAACTCTTTTCTTACTAATAACCATTACCCTATGAGATACTTCAGGTGCTAAATGACTTGGGCATCTTTCCCAGCTGCGTGATTAAAATGAGCCAAACGTTTCAAGTGGTTTTCGTTAACCACCAAAGTGGTTTGCTATTTCTTTTTTACCCAAAGTTAAATTTTAAAAAGGCTTCCCAAAAATTAAGATTGAAACCAATAGTGTTGTATTCCGCTTTAGATGTCCGTATATAGGTTTTCCTGAATCATGTCCTTATATAGGCACAATTCGCATTGCCCTTATAGAGGCATAGAATCCCAGTCCTTATTTAGGCATTAACCGTGCACTCCAAATACAGGCATGGTCACCGACATCCGTCCACCCTAACGTCACAACGAGTTCTTAGAAACCAGACCCTTAAGCTTCGGGAGTTCCCTAGCACAGGACTATTGATTTCTCCAAGAACTCATCTATTATGTATGAACCGTTATACCTTAAGGGTTCATTCCTGACGTCTTCCTCTGTCCGACTTCACGTCAATGCTAACATTCCAAGACACCTACCAGGTATAAATATACTTTCCCTTGCCCAAGCAAGTTTAGAGGAGACCTCGACTTTAGAGGAGCCGTATTTAGAGGAGGCCTGACGCACTGAGAAGACGCTGTCATCCCTGCTCGCAGAGAATCCAGCTTCCAGTGATCTGACTCCCTTCGCGGGGTGTTAGAGTTCCAGATCCGGAAAGAGATTCCCACCTCTCTCATTCTCAAGGTATGGAGCTGACTAGAACCTAGAGGGACTCTTGGCATACTAGACTCTTGGCATACTAGACTCTTGGCATACCAGACTCTTAGTATATCATACTTAGGGCTCCCAGTTTTATGGTATTTATTTTTTTGCCATTTCCGTCTGTATTTATCCATATTTATTTTTTGATAATTTTATCTGTATTTATCCATATTTATTTTGGGTTTCGTGGAAAAATTAAGCTGAAATTAGGATATTTCCACATTTATTTAACCAATAAATATGCACTCATACTTGAATGCCTGCCAGGTTTCAGTGCTGTGAACACCCGCAGAAGATAAATCAGTGCACTTATATGAAAATATGCACATTTCAGTATCAACCTTGTGCATATCTACTGCTGTAAAAGCCTCTTTACTAAAATTCCTTTCTTTTTTAACCCCCTTATCTATCAATCCACACATCTATTGGCCTGGCAGTCATGGCAGACAGTATTTAGAATTACTCAAAAAACAACTCAATTTCCGTTTTTATCCACATTTAAAAATAGATACAGACAAACAAAATGAATGTTTTCTGTCTGTATTTACCTGTAAAAATCAGTAAAAACGGAAAACAGGGAGCCTTAATCATACTATATAATACTTCACCTACTTCTTACCTTGCACCACACTTAGGTTAGGTACACTGGGGTAGAACTAGCTTAGAGACGCATCGTATGAGTTCTCGCATTTTTAGCTCATGTTATTTATGTACGTGAATATATGCTAAAAGATAATGCTATCGCAGTATTATTTATTTCTACTGCTTACACTGTACATTATTTATCTTGCATACTGTCTTGTGATCATAACAGCACATATCTCTTACACGAGAAACAAGACTGTTCAATAAACCCTTTTTATTGAAACGCCGTCTTTCCTTTCTGTGTAACTCTGTAGAAACTAAGCATGCACGATTGACTGAGTGAAACTGTTATCTATTGTTTCCACGATTCTGAGACGTGTTCCGATTCTAAAGGGAAACAAAGTTGTCATGTTTTGCGGCTGCCAGAAACTACTCCCTTCTTGTTCTCAAGGAGTGTCTAGTGGCCTCTGAGCTAGCTGGCACAAGTAATTAAGTTTAATATACTCGATAGGGACATACCGACCTCAGTCCTATGTCAAACCTATAGGGTATATTATTCCAATGCGCAGAGCCTATTAGGGAAATAGGAACTACACTAGAATAGCATCTTTGAATCAACTATACAAAGGATTAATGCTCACAGGAGCCTATGCAGGAAACCCAGAATTTCAGTGGACCTTGCCACTTATTACATGTTCATCAATGCAAAATGGAATGTACAAGCATATTATACAAAATGTTGTTCAATTATTGCTCCTTGCCCATAATAAATTCCAAAATATTGCTAAGTGTTTGGTACAATTCTTTGATTACCCTAGATTTCAAATCACTAAGAGTGTTTGCATCATTTGAGCCTTATATTGGACCCACACGCTTCTGCTGCTCCTATAGTGCAGGAAACTGCCCTGAAGACAACCCTGTGGGGCGATAGGCAATACAGAACACAATTGCAGCTGCCGTACAAATGGTAAAACTAAATTTTATTGGTCAAAAGTTTGTGATTATCAAAGTCAAATGAGTTTGTAATAATTCTCAGACATAAAAGCAATGGAGAACCACTATTAAAAAAAAATGTCATCTTTGATGGTAAGCGGTTGAGATATTTGAGAAATTGAATCGCTGTTACTGCTGTACCGTGGGAATGACTTGCAAGCTCCTTTCCACACTTAAAGTACAGCGTTGGTGTTGGGCAGTCTCTAGCTCTGTGAATCAGTTGCTCACGCTCTTCGTTCTCCCCATTAATAGTAGGTCTTATGCCTTGAAGATATTGATTGATCATAAAGGAAAGCTGTTATTTCTGATATCTGTGGGCAGCCTAAATGTCCCGGCTCTAATCTCGGAAGGCCTGACTGATGCTTCTATCATTCAGAGATCAATAAAACCCCTACCACTGGATTGGTTCATAGTAGCGCCTGTTGATGTCATAACTGCCAAAAACCAGGATATCAAGCTTTGTAAAAGCAAGTTACTATACTTTAAATGGATGCTTATGAGTACCAAATTGAATTCTCTACCAATGTTGTTCAAGGCAAACTAAAGTTCGTTTTCTGCCTAATGTATAATTACAGGGAGTAGATTCCATGAATCCACATTTAGTCAGGTTGATGAAATGTAAATGCCGCATAAAGTACAGTTTGTCCTTTTCTCTGCACAAAGACTGAAAGATGTGAAGAAGGCCCTCGGTCAGTTGAAAGCAACCCCAGCAAGACTCAGGGAATCAGAACACAATTCTGGGACTGTGAGAGCTGTTCCAGGCAGCTTGGCAGAATCTTTCATACCACCTTTATGCTACGCAAGGTTATCATCATTTGTGCAGTCCACACCTGTCGTTAGTATGGCCTCCCACCCCTGAGGGTTGTATGGATATATGTTTCTCATGATTTCAGGGTTTCCTCGCAGGCCGGATGCTGAACCATCAAAAGTGAACCACTAGGGAGCCTGACAAAATTTACTCGAAAAACTGTACCAACCCTATCAAACTCTTCTGTGGAATTCACCAATGTGGCATTAAAGGCCAGATGTGGAAAGCCATCCATGAAGACATACAGGCAACATGTGCAGAGACCACTTTCTCAAGGGTGAGAGCCAGATAAGGGCAGATCGCCCGTACAGGAGAAAAAAGGGCTGAAGAGCAGTGATAACCTAGAGAAAGATCAATGTGCGAAACCAACCACAAGCGAGTACAGGTCGGATCACAATATTTTCCACACCACTGATGGGGCCGGCCTGACACTAGTAACATTCAGATCTGTATGAATTGATTCTGCGCTTTTTAGCTCAGGGCAGCTGGAAGAAAGTAGGGGTTTGTTAAGCACAGATAGCCCAAGCAAAGGTAGAGTTGGAGTGCTGCGGTGTGCATTCAGTGGCAAAGACCAAATTCAATCTTCAAGAAATGACAGATACAAGGCATAAGATGACTCACTACTGAAGACTGCTCACCTCCCCTGGTCTGCATCTTAAAATACTTTATTCTTCCAGTTTGCAGTATGTGTCTCCCTCCCCTACATTACCCGTCCAGAAGAACCCTTGGGTACAGAGGGGGTTAAAGCGGGGTAAGAGGAAAGAAAGAATGAAATAACATAAACACAGACTCGGAAGGGAGAGAGAGAACGAGAAAATGGAAGAGAAAGAAAGGGCAAAAAAGAATAGAGACCAAAGAAAGGAAGAGAGAGAAAAGAGATGGGTGCAGGAAAGAGACGAAGGAGAGTTTGGTTTCTGTGACTTTACAGTGTGCGCGGCTGGACGCTGTCGCGTGGGTCCTAGTGCAAGGCAGGAAATGGGCCCCTTGGATGCTGTTTGAACTGTTAAATACAAGGATATTCAAGGGTCAGTGGCCCCTCAGGTGGCTGGGGCCCGGTGTCACTGCACTTTCTGCACCAATGGAAGCTACGCCCTTGGCTGGGAGTCCACTCTGTCTGCCAGTTCCTGTGCCGTGAGGGCATGGGTTCTGTGTTTCCGCGCATGCTGGGTGGAATGTGTGCTGTTTGTGTTCTATACACGACTGCTTCTGCGTCTACCTGGTCTTGAAGTGCCAAGAAGCACAGGTGCGCTTTAACCAATTGTTTAAATGCAGTGCGTGCATCGGTGTGTGTGAGTGCTCACACGGACTGTGCACATGCCTCTGTGAGGAGGCCAGAGAAAACCGAGTCAACAGTAAGTTTCGTCCTGCAGCACTTTCTACCCACGTCTTGCGGCTTCTTAGCGCTGCGAGTGACCGACAATGCCGCACATAGGCAGAGTGGAGATGCAGGGGCTCTAAGAAGGGGTGAAAAACAAAAAAGCCTCATTAACAAGCAAATGGTCTTTTAAAGACCTGTGAAGTACTCGGGTGCGGCTGTGTGTGTGCCTGGGAAGCTGTCTCAGCCCGGGCTGCCACACACGACGGGGGGGGGGGGGAGCTGAAGACCTTTGAGCCCAATCGGCGTTGCGCGCCTGCCCCTGCGTCCAGGCACCCTCCTGCAGATGAGGTGCAGCATGGTGAGGGCTGCTGGTCCAGGGCCATCCTCCGCAGCCAGGGAGTGGTTGCTGGGCTGGACGAAGAACTCTTTGCCCTGCAGGTAGAAGGCCCCTCAGAGGCCCCCGCATAGGCTCAGCGCCGCGCTGGACGAGGGGTCCCCATTCACAGTGCCAGAGTAGAAGCAGCTGGCCAGGTCCCCCGCTTGGCCGGCTTCCTCCCCCGAAGGGCTGCCCACGTACTGCAGAGTAAAGTCGGGTGCCAAGAAGCTGCGGTCCGGCTCCAGCTTTAAGGTCAGCTGCTTCCCGAAGGCGTCGAGCCGGTAGATCGTTTTCATGGGCTCGGGGGGTGGCGTGCCACCCTGGGATTCGTCCCACGACACCCGCACTGGGGATACAAGCTCTTCCTCCATGGTGCCCAGGGCGACATACAGAACAGGCAGAAATGCCAACTCGGGCAGCAGGTGATGGCAGAAAGCACCCGTTGCCATCAGCGGTAGCACAGCCCTTTCACAAATAATAAACCAATGCAAATATAAGGTAAAATCTTTGGGGTGCAACCAGCCTCCTGAAAATACACCGCTAGACGGGTTTGTGCATGTCGCAGGCAATATTGGGACTGTGGAAACATGTTCCCTCTTCACCCAATCCCGGCGTGTCCTTCCTTGCAACGTCTGCTCCTGTAGCCAGTGGAAGGGCTCCCGCGCTGACAGCAGGGCCGTAGCAACAAAAAGCTAATAAATTATCAAGCAGTAGTTTCCGCCTGGTTCTACTCCAGTGGGAAGGCAGTACTGTCCCGGGTCCCTGAAGAAGGAATACAAGGGAGAGCTAATGTTGGAGTAAGAGGTGGGATCAGTGCTTGAAATGGAAAAATAGAAGTTTGGGTACTCTGTAGCAGAGTACCTGCTTGTTTCTGAGAAGTGCTGGTACTCTCCAATTAAAAGTATTGCAGTTCTCTTGAGAAGTGCCGGTACTCTCCCTCTCAAAATAAAAAAGTGGCGGTACTCCTTACCGGAGAGTACCGGCCCAGCACTTGGTGGGATAGGAAAAGACAGGCTTCCGCAAAGAGTAGTGAAGCGAGCAAATACAGTGGCTGGCGGACGTGCAGAGTTACAGAGCACGTGCAGGTTTCCACAGAGCGGGACCGCCTTGTTCATGCAAACCAAACCACAGACCACCCCAGCTTCTTTTATCGAAGATCAGCCTGTTCCATGCTGGCGACAATACACTAGTTATTTTAGTAGAGGTTTATTTACAGAAATATTTGCAGTGTTTTCAGAACTGTAATGTTTTGTAAACTTATTTTTATAAGATGCATATTGTGCGCCTCAGTCTCACTGCTCTACCCGCCGCAATTATATATATATATATATATATATATATATTAACTTTTTGGGTAACCTTCTAGGAGCGCCGTCCCGCTTTACTGAACTCTTTGGAAATAGTTCAGAGTGAGGGACGGAGGAGGGCTCAGAGGACAGTGCATGCCCTTCCTCTCCTGAAATACAGAATCGGCGCGACGTGCAGGCTGTGAGAGTTGGGAGGAGCCTAAAGCTCTCTCCAGCTGTGACCGAGGGGGCTGCCCCGAGGCAAGTGGTTAGCTGCCTCTTAAATCAGTGGCTGTTGGTCAGTAGCCCAGCTCTATGGTGGGGTCACCTAGGGAAGTGCCCTTCTCCACGAGTGGCAGAGGAACGCAGCCCCCACCGCACCACTTGGGCAGGCAGCCAGGACTGTCCAGCGCCGGGGGGTCCATAGCTGCCAAGGTTTCAGATTGCTAGGAGTGACATTTTCATAATTTCTGTGAAATTATGAGTGATATTTCAACGACTACGAGTGACACTTTCTCGCAAGCAAAAAAGACACGGGAAACATATAAATATCATAAGTTATATCACTCATATGAGCATCGAGAAACTCTAATAGCTTAAAACTGCTGCAAAGCACCAGAAATGGAATGGCATTAACCGTGACTGCAGCCTTTAGTAACAGAGGGCATGCAGGCACTACAGCTGCGCAGAACTGCCAAGCCTTTTGTGTGTTAAATGAAAAAGATGCCACCTTGGTTTGGGCCATACAAACATACCTCTATGCTGGACGTTTAAGCTCTCCCACATCTGCTTCTGACGTGTCTTCTGTTCCCGTAGCCTTATAACTTCACCATGACGTGGCCCAAGACACTGTGCCTGCAGAGGTGCCCCTGAAATGTAGAGTGGAGAAATTCGGCACTAGCAGTTTTGGCCGTGGCAAGAGGCTAAAGACAGTTAATGACACTGTGAGGTGCGGAGGATTAGAATATTGGAGGCATGGGGCAACCATGAGCCTGCAGTGGACTCTGGGAGGAAGGCTCAGGCCACAGCCACCGCGGCGACCGCCTCCTTTGTTCAGTGCGTTCCGCGGCTGTCTGAGGCTGTCATCTTCTCCAAGCACATCTTGGCCTTTCTTAAGTAGGAGCAGGTGTGGGTATCTCTGCAACTACTGAGCTTCAGTGAGACAAAACCGTGCAAGGATCACGGATTCCTGACCCGGGAGTCACAAAATGTACACAAATGGCAGGTCTTTTTTTCTAAACAACGTAGCAAGCCTATCAGCAGGTGTAATATTTTTTTTCTACTGCGAGTGAGAACTCAACCCGATCTGTAAACTTACTGGCGTCTCACTCTGAGTGAGGCCCGAGGTCTCCGATTTCTTCCAGGCATGTCGTAACTTTTTGCGACTCCCCTTATGAAGAGCCTGGGTTAATCCCACTCTCGTCTATATGGGAAGGTGAAACGGAAACAAGAGGTCGATTGTGGGCGCCCGGAACATTCTCTAGCCTTAGGAGACATGTTCATTTGAAGCAGAGAGTGGGAAGCCTAAGCCAGTTGCCAGCCTGCCTCCGAGTGGCCTTCTTCGTGATCGCTGGAACTGAAAACATGAGTCTGCTGTCCATCCAGTGACAGAAGTCTGTCCTGAGCGACCGCTGCAAACGCGGTCACTGGCTCCGTGACGTGATGCCCGGCAATGATTGAATGCCATGCGGGTGATTTTTGACGGCCCGGGACGAGCAGAACTTAAGGCAGTTCTGCGAGCACCATGATTGCGGAGTCTGTGAGAGGACTGTGGGGCCTCTGAATGACGCGTGTGAGTCCCGCGTTGAGGTGACGATCACAATGGACTGTACTGCATACCCCCCACCCCCACAGATGAGATGAGAAAGAGAGCTCAGCCCTCCTGAGTCCTGGCAAAACAAAAACACCACCAATGACCACGAGCACACCGGCGCCGCGCACCGTAATCACACCAGATCACACATGACACTGACTGAGTCTCAGACACACACCTGGCAGGCCGCAGTACTGAGCTGCGACGTGATGACTGAGTGAGCAGGCTGCCTCTCAGACACTACAGAATCATGTCAAGATGACAGTGTGACGAGCGTTAGAACAGAAGTACTTAAGTGTACTTACTGTGAGAACTTGTGTGCTGGCTGCCTCGGCCTGACTCTCGGGCCTGCGCCGCACGACATGATGCCTGCAGTGCTGCAGCAGGTGTGCAGCGCCAGTCTCCCCGCACACACTGCGCGCCCGATGATGAATGCACTTCATCATCTCGACATGACTCACACTCTGTCAATGTGGTCACCGCCGCGGCCGGGCGGGACTGCAGTTTTGCAACATTGTATTGATTATTTCCGGCAAGCACGGGCTCAGCAGCATGATCCAATGTGTCAATTACTGACCCTGGAGTCTCGGAAGCGGAGAGCAGTGTGCACTACGCAGAGCAGCCAGCCCAGCACCCCCCGCGCACAGCACCACAGCCAGGCAGTGCGCGCTAGCAGCAGGGTTAATTTAGCCAACTTTCAGCGCGTCAGCAGAGAGTGGGCAAATGCGTGACAATGCATTTCAATGCGGTGATGCGGAACACCACACTGAAATGCGTTAGCGTCACGCCTGATGTGTGACACTTGGCAGGACTGGGGGTCTGCGCTGTGACGGGCGAACCTCGCTCGGAGGGAGATGTCATAAAACGAGGAGTGTGGGAGGGGGCCGGGCTGCACATGAGGGTGCGGGGCTCGGTGGGAGGGGCAGGGCCTCGTAGAGGACAATGGCAGTGGGAACAGTTTCAGAGCTGCACACCGGGTGCATTGGGCTGAGCTGTTTTACGGAGCTGTGCTGATGAGAGTTGTCACCGCTTGTGAACAGGAAAGGAGGCACCCGGTGTGGGAGGGCCCGGTCCAATGTCAGGATGAGGGCCCTGAATCAGCGTCGTCATGCCTGCGCTTCCTGCATTATCTGCCCAGCAAGCGCCCCACGTTCCCCCGATAATCCCACAGTGCAGGGAAAAGGCCAAGCGCCAGTGCTCACTTTTCAATGACGCACACGCACTCGAGGGAGCTCTTGCGCTTGGAGAGCACACGAGCAAGCACGTCCGGTGAACAGCATTAACACACATGTCTTCCCTTCTGGAACCTTCCACGACCGCTCTTGCACTTTCCCTCCTTTCTTCAAGAGCACCAACTCCTTTCTTCTACCCTGAGCTTAGACTCAGGTCTCTTCTCGCGGACGCGGAGTCCTTAGGAGCTTTTCAGTCATACCCGGATGCCGAGACATCTGGCGGGAATCTTCCAACATACTTTCACGATTTCCTCTCCACCTTTGCCCGCTAGTTTGACGTCTGCGACGCAAGTGCTACGATAGTAACTTTTTTTTTATATAGTCCTTGATATCACAGTTTTAAAGTGTCGAAGGGCGGAGACGTCGAAGTGAGAAAAATGCCTATGCCATTGGATTGTGGCCGTCATTGTCCCGGCTGCTTTAAAAGTGAAAGCGCGCACAGCGCGCATGGCGTTGTGCCTAACTAGGAGAAACGCAATAAAGGAAATAGCACACGCCTGTGTAACAACCAAGTAAAGGGGCCAGTAGCCATGGGAGGGTACAGATGACGACATGGCTGTACTAAGGAGGGGCGAACAAGCCTCATAATGAATCAGAAGACAGCATTTAGAAGGACAAACACACAAGCCAATGAAAAATATGGGCGGGGTAGTGGGTGGGGCTTCTCTCCCGCACTGAACTACCCCAGATCAACCCCAGAGCAGCGCTTGCGTGCTGGCTCAGGGCTCGGCCTAAAAAAGACTTAACTTTAACGGCCGGCAGCCGCCTCTCCTCCGTCCTCGTCCTCTTCATCTTCCTGTCCTGGCCGGCGACAGCAGGAAGCACCCTGGCAGACAGGCTCCCCTGAGCCAATTACAATGCTGCATTGGTCTGAGCGCCGTGGATTGGCGCTCAGACTGGAACAGGGAGCCTGTGCATGTTCCTGACCAGGCTGTGTAATGCAGCCTGGTAGAAACATACAAAGTGCGCATGAACTGTTTGGTCGGCCCAAGAGGGCCGGCCAAACAGTTCATGCGCACTCAGGGCGTGCATACCACTCCTCCCCTGCTTTGGCCAGCCCTGCCCCGCCCCACCACTGATTGCAATAGGGGAAATAAAATGATAATAACGATATGTTATTATCATTTTATTTTTCCTTTTGAGCAGTGGGGCGACGCTCCTCCGCCTTAGCAGAGGAGCCGCCACTTTCCTGTCTCTATCTCCTTTTTGCTGGCTCTTTTCATCCCTTCTCCCTTTGATCTTTGTGTTCCTCCTGGCTTCCATGTTGACTGCCTTACTCTCTATTGCTCTGGGTCAAAATCTGATGATGAAAAATAAGTCCTGAGCTCCAAAAATGAGTGGTGGTCACAGCCTGCAACCACCTGCACAAATTTAGCACTGATTTTGGCCTTTTCACATTTGTATATGCGTACTCATGTAGCATTTAATGGGTGGTTGTAGTACCTATAGGCCTAGCATAAATTTGCCTATCCTGTAAATGCAGGAATGCACAAATGCTGCAGTTGTGTTTCCTACACGAATGCTGTTTATCACATTAGAGCAAGCCCTCTTGGCTATGCTAATGCTGGAAAACAATTAGCCAAAAAGGATTGCTTTCAGTATAGAAAGTGTAATGGATAAAAAAGGCCTAATTACAATGTCGGGCGGACGTAACACCGTTGCAGTCTCGGGACCGACCGACCTCCGGTCGGCGGTCCCGACACCGCCGTTACAATACTCCCATTTGTCTATGGGAGCTTGTGCTGCGGCCTTAAACCGACCGTAGCACAAGCTCCCATGAACAAATGGGAGAATCTTGTCATCCCTGCACCGCGTGGCAGGCAGCCTGTTGGAAACTGACATCGTAATCCCTATAGCGGAAACGCCGTTCATAGGGATTACGTGCCGGTCTCCGAATGGCCTACGGGCTCCTAAAGCTTGTCGGAATCCAGCCAGAATGACCGGCTGGTTTCACTTTCGACCACCTGCATCATAATGCGGCAGTCAAAATTGAAACCCCAATGAGACTCAGAAAGCCTCCGACCTCTGGTCGGAGGCTTTCAGACTCTCATCATAATGAGGGCCAAAGAATTGAATGTGCCAAACTTTGCAATGCTTGAGTGTACCTTTCAGATGTAAAATATTTATTATGCATTTCCTTGGAAGCACTTCCTGTAAGGTGGAATGATGCACCAAACAGCCAATAGCATGAGGTAAGAGGGTAATATTTCTCTGAATGGGGCCAAACATCTCTCTCTGTATACCTTTAAGAATTGATAACAGTTGATCATCTAGACGCTGTGCTAGTAAGTCAGACCTAAGAACCAATGGTTTGATATATAATTTGTCTTGCTCTGTCTGCAGTTCTCTGTCAGTGCAATGTAGGTGTCTAAATGTTTTTCATGGAGAACAAATCTCTACGAGAAAAACACCAATGGCTGCGTCTGCTATCTGGTCACCGTAAATGTACCCTGAAAAGTGCATTTACGCTTCCACTGCCCATATATTCTCCTGAACTGCATGAGGGTTTTTCCCATCTTATTGAACACACTTTCTCAAAGTCCCATGATGTCTCTAAGGAAGTCTTTTACTGAGGTAACTCCCAAAGGCATTGTGGAAGATCAGAAACTCTGGATCGGGCTGTAGTCCGCTAGGACTTCTGACGGAGTTACCTCTACACCTGGTGGATCGAAAGGCAGGGCCTGGGGAGTCTCCATCGGAGGAGTAAACTCACACTCAGTGCTTTTTGTGCTGGCAGGGTGAAACAGTGAGTCATTCTTTAGCAGCATTATATAAACATTGGTTATGTTTTTAATGTGATTAAAAATGTAATTTTCACAGACGTCAGTGAAAAATGGGCGTAACTAGGGATATATATAGTATGTGTACCACACCGACAGTTGCACTGTGCGAAACGTCCTTTGTGCATCAGTTTCCCCCCGTGTGCCCGTATGTATTTTAAATATTCCTCATTTCTCGTGCCCGCCTTGGCCCTATGTGAGTACTCTTCTTCCTTTTTCACCCCCACACGGTGCACACCACATTATCTGACAGTCATCCCCAGGTATGATTAGCAACTGAAAATCTACCTTTTTGAAGCGTTTCTCTTATTTTTCACCACCAAACCATTACTGACACTATGGTTATCATTTGTTTTAGGTCCCCCTTCATTGCTAGGTCCTGATGAGACCCCACATTGTTAAGTGGGTCGAAACGTCGTCGACTAAGTGAAGCGAACCATTGTCAGCCACTATTACTGTATTAGTAGGCTGCGAGCACATATGTTTGATTTAATGGTCGCTCTTGTACATCTTTGATGAAACCTTGATTTTATGTCACAAAAAGTCACAACCTTGAAATATAAGTTTCACAATCACTTGGGATACCATGCACTGGATTTAAAATAATGTGATTACATTGTATAAAACAACGTATTTTCATACAAAATTCGTGTTATATGCCTCTTCTCTTTCAGACATCTTTTTTCCTTCGATTATTGTGATTGTGCTATTATATACTAAGTATCATTTGTTGATTGTCCACAGGAACCGTTGTTGTCTGTAAATCAGTTTCCTTGATGGCATGGCATGGTAGAGTATGGGGTGATCTTCAGTGGTATTGACTCCTGCTGTCAGTAGCGTGGTACTGATTCCTGTGAATCCAGGGGAAGAAGGGTGCAGGGCGAACCCACCGCTCTAGGATCTCCTTCCAGGACTACCCCGCCTCATGTCCTTGCGGTTGCAAAGCCTGCAGTTAGCAAAATCAGGGCCCTTCCATTCGCAAAAGCCTGAGTGGCAATGCCCAAAGGGTACATTATGACCAGAGCAACTGGAATTATACGATTGTGCGGGTGTGCCAATTGTCGCATAATTTTACATTTGTCGCATTTGCCACATAATCCATCATCTGCCGCACAGTCTGCAGATTTAAACAAAAAAAATTGTTTCTAGCTCAAACGTTTCTAAAGTTACTAAAAAATGCAGCAACACGTTGCAGTGCGGTGGAAGGCCCTTATCTAAACTTAACTGGTCAGCTTTCTGTTACTTATTGTTATATTTGGATGTTAAACTGGTACTAATGAGGTACAACCAATGCTCAGGCAGTGTAACCAAGTTTAAAAATAACAAAAATACAAAGTAATGCCATTACAAAATTTGCAGCATTATGCCACATAATTTGCCTTTTCTTGCTGCATAATTTACTCAACCCTGTCGCATAATTTGGCCCTCTCTTGCCTCATAATTCCAGTGGCCCTGATTATGACTCAAACCCTTCTTTGCGGCTCGCGGTACACACATTGTGATTCAGGAGATACTGTGAAAGGGTGACCCTCCTTTGAAATGCATCAAAAAGCTTTGCAATCACAATTCGAGTCTCAAACCATAGACGACATAACGACTCCTCAAATAAGCTAGTAGGGTATTAACAAAGTGGAAGCTATCCTTGTCCCTTAAGGGAATTCTGCAAAAAGGAATGCAGGGATGGGAGCCTGCTTTGACACACAGTCCTTCATCCCTGCGTTCATAAGCATTTGTAGGGATTCACAGACCGAATCCTTCCTTACCTCATTAATGTTAATGGGCAGGGGTTTCTGTGAATCCTACTGAATGCCAGAATACAGCTGTGACAGAAACATCTGTCTCAGGGCAAAAATATGTTGCCAGATGTTGCCTAAAAATTGCATCGGCGCTGTGACCTCAAATTAATACATCTCGCCCTCAGTCTTGCCTCTCTCATGGGCAGTGCTTAATTTGTAAATAAACAAGTGCCAGGGTCTGTGGTATTGCTCAGGGGGCCGCTGCAAGTTGTACCGCCGACTGGAACTGCCATCACTGCCACATGTCATTATAAACTCTCTTCTAAACACCACACCCCAGTTTGGTCAATTGCAGGCCTTCCAAAGAAATAAGCATTTGCAATGCAATCGGTCTCGCCTTTGGGACCTTATATGTATTTAGCTATGCAGCACATTAGCCTGGGTGCTGAAGCATCTACTGTTCTTTAACTTGGAGGGAAAGTAAGCACCAAACTGCTTGACACGCCAGGTATGGGAACACATGGAGAGAAATATTGCCTTTCAGCGGGATATGGTATTGTCCAAAGCTCTGTTTTTAATATAAAAGCAGGGCCTTCGGTGGTCATATCACTGAAAATACAAGATTTGAAAAAAATATTGTCTATGGGTGCTCATGGAAGACAATTTCTATGGACTGGAATCTAGAGAATGCTAAAGTGATTTTGGAATTTTCCTGACCTCTGCTGGTCGGTTCTATCAGGAAAGTTAAATAGAGGCAGTTGCCAGAAAGATAAAAAAAAGAAAGTCCCTCAGCAGAAAGCAATTCTGGTATTTTACAGACCTCTGCTGGTGGTTTTCTATCAAGACAGTTAAATAGAGGCAGTTGAACAGAAAAAAAAAGTCCCTAAGCGGAAGTAGACAAGTCCTAGTGCTGATCTCCAGAGCCCACAAAGTACATACACATATAAGTATATACTAAAGTATATACTAAAGTATATACAAGAGGTCTCGAATGCTCGACCTAAAAAAACGGCCTGGACGCTCTAGAATCATGTTTTACATGCTTCTTTAATTGTTAAACCATTTGCTCCCTTCAAAAATAGACAGACACTGCCACCATGCGGTGGACTCTCATAAGTACGGGCCGGTGTTAAGAGTTATGGGCTGGTGTTGAGCACCAGCAAACGCTGACACAAATTAATCTCTGCTGAGGGGTTTAGTATAATGAAGTAAGATTAGGTGACAGTGTGTTTTTGAGCAGCTGAATCCAAGCTGTGTTTGGCTATTATTTTCAGGTTTTGTAGAGGCTGCTTTAAAATATTCTTCTTGGATTAGCACTCTGTAACGTCCAGGCACCCTGCTGACCTACCATTTTTCCAAGATACCTGCTCAAACAGTCAGAGCTGCAGTTGCATACATGGGCACCTCTGGACAGTATCCAGAGAGTGTTCATCCCGCAGCTTCTAAAGCAGAATATTTCTAAAATAATAATAATTCCATATTATTCCATATAATTCCATA
This sequence comes from Calotriton arnoldi, assembly GCA_963921515.1. Lineage (NCBI taxonomy): Eukaryota > Metazoa > Chordata > Amphibia > Caudata > Salamandridae > Calotriton > Calotriton arnoldi. The sequence goes on along the minus strand of CAWUFW010007832.1, from coordinate 581,098 downwards.
ATTCCAAAGCGCGACTTCTCACCTCTAAGGGTATCCAGGCGCTGGGGGCTGTCGAGGAGATTAAGTGAGCTTTTGCCCGGAGTCACATGATGCTGAGCTGAGCTGCTGCTGGCGCCGGGCATCAAACCGGAGCCCCGCACTCCACCTATAGAGTGTAATGTGGCAATCGAATTTCTTGGAGCTGTTCTCCACAAATTGGGGAGCAGACAGATCAAGGTTCTTTAAAAATAAAACCACCGACTACCCCCCTTCCCCAGCCACCAGACGCCTGAAATTTGGAGAGGGTTAGGCAAGGTCAAACCCATTGCATTTGAATATGTTTGTTTGAAAATATCCTACTCACAGGAGTGATTTTTGTGGTAGGGAAAGAGGCACCTTTTACATTATTCACCAGTTTCAACCGCAGCCAGGCACACTAAACCGATTGTGGTTATGAACTGTTTAAGGAAGTGTGAAGCTGCAAAGTTTCTTGACTGAGTTTGCAAAGGCCCATCAAACTAGGGAAAGTTTGTAAATGTTTTTTCTTGGTAGCCTTCGTATGAGAATCGGGACTTTAGTGGTGACCTTATGAAACATAAATTCCATTATCACCAAAAAGCACTTTCCCACAACAGGAATACTGAAAACCTGGAGAATTTTTAGGGTGTACCTTCCTTTCCAAATTAAGGCCACCAGAGTCACTTGTGAGTAAATGATAGGCAAACTTCACTCTTACGTAGGAGAGATGGCATGCTGGGGGCACCACTTTGTGATATAAAGTGCCAGGAGCACCAGCAGCGCACATGTTTATTTATTTCTCCACGTCTGGATGCCTGGTCGCTGTGTGACTGAGCACCTCATCGTCCCTCGCCCTCCGCCTCATCCTGGGCCTTCATTTTGTTTTGTACCTGACTCGTGTGATTTACATTTTTGTCTTTTGTGTCAATTATTTTACTGCAAATTGGCCAGCTGGTTGAGAGTACAAGCACTGACTTATAATGTCAGCAAGCACCTTCCATGGATTCTGGCAACAGTGGGAGCCCAGGAATAGGCAAAGGAGTGCCAGCGCGCTGCAGGGCATCTTCCAGGCGACTAGTGCCCGGTGCACCTTCTGGGCAGTTGGCTCGGTGAGTTCATGCTCCCTGCTGACATCAGCAGTGAATATCAGCTGTTTGAATCCCAGCAGGGCAGACTTATACTTCCATCCTTCTTATGTCAGTATATTTAGTAACATTAAATTGTATAATGGCAGCTTGTTATTACATGATGTAGGAATGGCAGAGTGTGGTGTGAAGTGCTATATAAAATTCCAGATGATATTATCATCATCATCATTAATATTATTGTTGTTATCATCATCATCATTAATATTATTGTTATTATCATCATCATCATTATTTTACTACTTTGCACATGATAAATAACGATACCACGGGATACCTTATTTTTGGGGTGTGATAATTGCCACCTATTACAAGTTGCTGGAGAATAACATACAGATTTTGGTTTTTACCGCACCAAAATCTGCATGATATGGTAAATACCGTATGGTTTTCCTCATTATAGTTCGGCAGGTTTGACCTGCCAAAATTTAACAATGGTAGAGTTATCCAATACATCCAATAATTATAGGATGCATTAAATACCTGACAACTTGTAATTCCAACCGGTGCGTAAACAGGGGTTTACACACGGGTTGGAATTAACTGCACAGGTTGTAACCAGGGCCTTTGTATTTTGATCCACGAGGAACATACCTTCTGGGCTTCAGTGACATGGAGTCGCCCACAGAAAGGGATATGTCATGTTATTAGTTACCGTGATATAAAATTTAGGTTCATTTCTCTTGCCATTTTTGTGCATCGCACTGTTCTGCTATTGTTGTGATCTCTTGGCCTGCTGTTCTCATAGCAGTGTTGCCGATTAATGGGGTGAAGTGTGTGGGTTCTACTTGTGATGTGAGACTGAGGAGCAAGTGACACATGCTACCCAGTGAGCCGCATTCGTCCTTGTGATAGAGCAATGAATGGTAAAATGAGGTTTTACTTTAATCGTTCAAGTTCTTCAGTTTCAAACTGTGTCAGTGGCAACAAATATTTGGGATACAATGTCAGGAACTACAAAAGTGCAACGCTCCATCACTTAGCCGCAGAAAATTCAATTTTTTTATTGAATAATTTTTGCACCGTTTGAAGAACCTGCATGAAAAATCCCCAGAGATTTGTTTTAGCAAAATCCTTTAGGCCCTGGAGATTTTTGTAAAAATAATCAAGGGTGGCAAAAGAAATAGACGGCCCCAAAACTGCTTAACTTCGTGTCTCACGTGAATGAAACAGAAGGGGCACCAGCCTGGGGGTTCCCACTTGGGTCCCCAGACCATAGGTGTGGGCCCGGCGGCGGTGAAACCCAACGGCAATACTGTTTGAAGTTTTTGATTGTGGCAGGAGCCTGGGGTGCCGCAAAACCCTGCAATATCCAGCTTCCACCCTGATTGATTGAGGGGGTCCCCGGAGGAATCAGATAGAGATTTCTGTATTTGGCTCATTTTTACCGAGAGCATGGGCAGTAGACCTCTGCAGATCGACGGGGACAGGGGAGGTTGGGGTGGGTGCTTCGGCGACTCTCCCTAGGCCTTCACATGTACACTGTAGTAATGCCCTGAGGAGGTGGGCAGATGGTGCTTGTGCCAGTGGAATAAGTTATAACCCTGTTGTCCAGGCCTTAACTTGGGCGATCCCTCATTAGAATTGGCTCAGGCATGGTGGCATGGTTGTTTTGGGCTCAGCCTTCTAGATGCCTGACTCCTTGGTGTTAGGGAGCAGGTGAATTTGTCCTGAGTTAAATTCAGTAATGGACCTCGGAGATAGCACAAGGGGCCACAATCAATTCTTCAGTGCTGGAAGGGCCGGTTGGGTGGTCACCATGACTCTGGGTAGAGAAAACTTAGAAGATTTATTTCTAGTTATCTAGGTAGGTTTCAAATTACTGATGTAAATAGTTTTGTGTAAAGTGCACAGTAGGGAGAAAGGGCATCACACCAGGATTAACATTGACATTGACAGAGCTGTTTGTAACTGTCCTAGACAGACCTAGCAGCTGGAGAGGTTGTAGGTGATCACTGAGGTGCATTTAGTAGAGCTGCTTGTAAAACCCTTGGTTAATGAACCGCAAGGGGGTAGCACTATAAGTGAAGGTTTAATTGCATTAGCAGAGAGGCTTGTTAGCACACTGCTTCTAGAACAACAGAGGGATGGATGCAAGTTGAAGATTTTGGGCCCGATTACATCATAGGTGCTATTTTGCGTACCTGATAAATAATACCATGGGGTAATAGCACCTATTATGAGATTGTGGGGAATAACATATGGATCTTGGTGTTTAACGCACCAAAATCTGCATGATACAGTAAATATCATATGCTTTTCACCTGTTAAATTTAGCAGATTTGGAGAAGCTTGGGTTATTGCGTTTGCGTTAAATAAAACCAAACTCGTATTTCCGAAACAGGGGGTTTACGCATGGGTCGGAATTCACTGACCAATTTGTAATCAGGGCCTAAGGCAGAGCTGGTTGTAAAAAACAGCAGGGCCGTGGAGCTGTAGGTCAGATTGATTCACTGAGCTGCTGGTAAATAAGAGTCCTGCTCCTGCACAGCAGTGAGCCAGGCTTGGAGTTAGCTGGGACCACATATTCCAATTCTGTTCTATTTATGTAACAACTTAATTAACACTCATAACTGTATCCTTGATCTAATTTGAGAGGACTAACATGGGTAACAAGCGTTTGCAATGCAATAGGTCTCGCATTTGCGAGAGTTTGATCTATTGGCATTGAAAAATGACAATGTCTTTTATTTGTGTTTTGAAAACCAGCAAGCGGTGCGTAAACACGCACTTCGTACTTATTTATAGTCATTGCTTACAAGAAGCAAGTCTGGCAGTAACTGCACCTCTTTTACTGCCAGCCTTGCTTCTTGTAAGCAAGGACTATAAGTACAAAGTGCTTGTTTACGCACCACTTGCAGGTTTTCAAAACACATAACTAAAAGCATTGTCTTTTACAGTGCCAATAGCTCAAACTCTAACAAATGTGAGACCTATTGCATTGCAAATGCTTGTTTTATTAACCTCCAATTTTGTTGGTCCGATTATGTGTAAAGTGTGCTAGCACATCTGGGTAATGTTCGTGCTACATACAACAGTTTAAATAAAAATAAAAAATATGTCTGTGCTCCTACTCGCATGTGTGGACTGATTAGGTAATCGGTGACGGCAACAACCAAATTGTAAAGGGCATTTCCTGTAGGTGGCTTCAATAGACCCTTGTTGCATCCATTGCTTCTTTCTGGATGTTTATTTAGAGTCTGAGGAAAGTTTGGCATCATCAGGTGGCCTCCTAGTCTGTGGATATTGCTTGATTTTGACTCGGTGCCATGTTTACACAGACTGACTGCATCTGGTTAATCTGCAGAAAAGGTTTTTGGCGTTTGAGCGATATCGCCTTTTAGCCACCTTTTGAAAGGTCACATGAAGGTTTTGAGATTTGTAAAATGGGCGAAGTAGCTGTTGCATAGTGGCTTAGTAGTGCTTGGGTATGCGTGTGTTGTGTATTCATTTATTTATTTTTTAACTAGTTTTGTTATGTTTTATATACAAATCTGGTGTACCAGTACTGTTTGAGAACTGGGCTGTGGAGTACATTTAAAGGATTTTAAAAAACTTCAGACTGCACACATTTTGTCTATGGCTCGTTTTATACAGCGCAAGTCCTCCTGTTTCCTTCAGCAGTCGCTCACGCCATTGGGAATCTTTTGCTGTTCCCTTGGTGGGCCACTGAAGTTGCCGCTTATCTTTCATTTTTGTTTTGTTTACAGTTAGGACGTTTCACACACTACGGAATGTTTGCAGAGTTTATAAAGCATTAGCAAAGTTTTGAGTTGAGGGATTTTTCACACCCTCAGCCAATAGGCAAGGAGGAAAATCGGAAAAGGGTACAGAGTGGGGGAATGAAGTTGAAGTGAACGCCCCAAAAAGAGAAACATGATGAAGAAAAGGATCAGACAGATCCTTGGAAGAAAAAAAGGAAGGATTTGGGGTTCATCCTTAGACAATGTGTAAAAAAAACACAGCAAATTTTATTGATGTGAGAGAAAACTAACAAGACAAAACGTTTTTGTTTTTTTTACCAAAAAGGGCATTTAGCTTGCTGAATTTGTCACCCTTGTAAAGAGCAGCTTTTGTGAGAATTGATAGCAAACGAGTTCGATCAAAAGAATGATTTTTTATCGGTAATCATGCTTAGGAACACAGAATATATTTACTTCTTCTAGCTTTCAATACATTTCTCCCTAGTAGGTTTGGATGGCCTGCTTATGTATTTTAGCAGCTATTCTGCCGAAGGACTGGCTAGTTTGTGCCTGCGTAAATAGATAATAAATAATCCAAGCTTCTTGCTTCTGAGCACAGAGGCAGACAATAATTTATAGTTAAAAAGAAAGCGATTATAAAGTATGTCACAAAGCGGTTTTGAGGTCAGAAGAAGCGGGCGAGTGCCTCACTTTTATTAACTTGGCACCCGCTTCACAGCTTAATTAAACATAAAGCGCGGCCGCCGGAAAGTGCCCAGCCGTACTGACAAAGCAGTTTTGAGGTCAGAGGAAGGCTTGTGCCTTACTTTTATTAACATGGAGCCCACTTCACGGATTAAATAAACATTAAGCGCAGCGGCCGGAAAGCGCCCGGCCGTACTGACCTAGCAAATCTCCCCCATTGCAGCAAGCAGTGATGGGCAGAGAGGGCAGGGGGAAAGGGAGGGGAGGTGAAGAAAAAGTAGCTGAATCACAGCGGATGGCGATTAATCAAGGGGAATTAATGTGTAGTTGAGCGGTGCTGCACAGCAAGAAAACGGAAGCGATGTATTGGGTCGGGAGCCAATTAGAAGGCAGTAAAGAAGAGCAACGGTGGATTCAACCTATGAGAAGCAGCAGGTTGGACTTCACTCCTTTTAGTAAATACTACAAGTCTTGCAGCTAGCGCATGCGCGCTGCCAGGCTCGACCTAAAAACTGTTATCTGCAAAAGACAATGACTGGTAAAAATGTCTCTGGTAACAGTGATCACTTGGTGATGCTAATAGAGCTCCAGGTTAGGACTGAGGTGTACTGACAGAGTTGCTTGTGAGGCTTCTACATCATATCCAACGTGCCACTCTCCATGTATGAGAACGTTTTCTACTTTCAGTACATTAATTCAAGAGCTTGCTGGTGGTAACTTCGCTGTGTCCTAGTATCTCAAAACTGGGCTATATTTATGTTTACTTATTGCATGAATAAATGACTTTTATATACTTACTAGCAAAGGGCAAAATAATTGTTGCCAGAAATGCATCTGTTCAGAGTAGGTGTATGCAAAATCTGCATAAATTCCATTTGACGTAATTTTGCAATATTTTGGAAAAATGACTCAAAACTAAGATTATTGCAAATCAGACATTCGGCACTATATATTTACGCGATGCGCCCTCGTCACCATTTTGGATGTAGGGGCTCATCTTGTGCTAACAAAATAATACAAAAAACAGAAGTGCTGCAAACAAAAGCAACTTGTGTTCTGTTTTTCTGTTTGCTCGTCGTGTTCCTGTGCTCTTTTTTTAACCAAACGGACTTAAATCACACAATGTGGTGTAGTGGCATAATTTCAGGATTTTTGAGTAACATGCTTAACGTGAAATGCCAGAAATGCAAGATTACGCCGGCATAACAAAACTTTTGCCTAGGCTTAGTTATCAGCATTTGTAGCCCACATTATGTGTAAGTATTTTAGGTGGAGCTGCTCCCGCTTTAGTGATGTAATGTAATTTCCTGTGACGACATCTCAGGGCTATTGGTTATGATCTCCATTGTGATTATATCATCACCTGGCTAAATAGTAGTTTTACTACCTCAAGAGGGCCGGATAGCCTATTCTGCATTTCTGGCATTTCCCCAGTAGAGTGCAGGCTTAGCTGGCTACTGCCAGAGCAAAATGGGCTGCTGTGACTCAACCATGCCCACATGCCCAATTCTAGTATTGACCTCCTGCCGAGTGGAGGTGGTTAGAACATTTTTGCAAGGGATGATTTTGGTTTCCTGTCTGGCCCTGACTCAAAACAATCTTACTTTTTGTTGGTCACAAAATGTTAGCAAGTATTAGTGCATTACACATTCTGTTTTACCACATCTCTTTCATGTACTGCAGTCAAGAACAAGAATTGTCAATGCCAGTCAATCTGGCTTATAAATGGAAGTACTTTTTGTGTCATTGATGGGTTTAGACACTCAATAAGTCATTATACATGCACTCTGTCACGCATCTTTGTACTCGTGCTTCCATTAATTCATCCCCTGACGTATTCTTTTATTCACCCTCTGACACAACCACAATAAAACGCACACAAACTCAACAAAATATGCAAGATAAATTAAAACAATACAAGTAGAAAAAAGAAAGCATGGTGCATTCTAAACATGATGAGCATATTCTTGCAATAACAAAACTAAACCTAGCAGCGGGTGAGCAGCGGGGTCCGTCTTGCAGAGGTATTGTAAATAGTCTATAATTGTTTTTAAACTCCAGCATGGTCTCCACATCTAGAACCAACCTGTTGGCCTCCTTTGAACGGTAAAACAAGGATACACTATGGACAACAGCATTCCTTATAGACTCTTGGTGTGGAGGAAGTGGCCATGTGGGATGACGCGCATTGCAGTTGAAATGAGCAACAAGCAAGCAACCCATTAGCACTGCCTGGAGAGCTGTAGGATCCTCTAAAGAAACTTTAAAATAAGAACAGTAGAAACAATTAAATGAAAATGGATGTATAGAAGGAGAAACTGAAAACTAGAAAACAGGTCACCCAGCCTTGACACTGAAGCGCGCTCATTTTCAGGTGGGTGTACACATGTGATCAAAAAAAGCTGTAATTCAGGGCAAGGTGACCATTAAATGATGTGGACTAAATACCTATGTGTAGGCTTTAATACAGAAAAAATAACAATCCACCCTTAAACACCGCTTGACTTAGTATATATTTTCACTATCAATATGTCAGGTCTACTGTGTTTAGCATAACTTTTCATAATAAACAGAACAGACCTATAGCATTTTAAATGTGTTTTTCTAGTAAACCAATTAGACCTCTAGCTGTTATCATTGCCTAGTCTCCATAACCAACTGAGACCTCCTGTATTGAACTTATGCTTCTTCACAAGACAACTATCAGGCATACAACCATAAAATTACATAGTATAGAAAATTAAAGTTTGCAAAGCAAAATACTGCATCTCCTAACAAGGATCGTCTATACCCACAGGGTGTCAGAGGCGGTAACCAGCACCAAAACCCTTGGCTAATATGGTTATCAGTGAGATTCCATGAAACAAAATACCCATCAGTAGGCTTTAATACAGTCTAATAACAATCTACCCTTAAATCCCTATTGACGTTAACATATGCTTTTCACAACCAATATATCAGGCATACTGCACTTATCATAACTTTACATTATAAACAATTATGCCTATAACTATTATCATTGGCTTGTTACTATACCCTATTCAGACCTACTGTGTTGGTCATAGGTCTTTCTGCAAAGCAACTATAAGTTATACCACAATAACATTAAAAATATGTACAAAATGCAGTGGTCAAAACAGTATAAAATCTCTACTAATACGGCCTGATAAGGATAGGAGCCTTCTCAGGTGTCGCCCGAGAATCTGGAAAGCTCCACCCCCTGCAACTAGAATAAACCCCTCTACTGTGTCATTCAAGAAAGAAGTCAAAAGGATACTGATGAACAAATTTCTGCTGTAGAGCTCATGAACTATTCTCCTGGACAAGTTCTATTCCTTAGTCTGCTCCCATGCTTATTTCTGTTAGACTATGTGCTAAATTTTATAGGATGTGGTTTTTCCTGGGACCTGTGGCGCTCTCTCTTGGAGATTCACGGATTTACCACCTCTGACGATGTTGTTATTGTTATACATAATGTGTTTTTAAATAATTATCTTATTGTAAAGCGCTCTCATACCCGCAAGTGTCTTTTTCGCGCTATACTGAAAATCGCCTATCCCTATGGTCTGTTCCGGTGAGTCACCAACACCAAAACACTTGCCTGCTATAGTATTCTGCGAGATTCCAAGTAACAAAATACCTACCTACAGGCTTTAGCACAGTGTAAGAACAACCCACCCTTAAATGCTTCCTGCCTTTAGCATATGCTTTTCAAAATAAATAAAGACTACTTGCTGTATCATAACCTATCATTGTAAGCAGATCACATCTAAGGAATATGACATCATTTTTCGCAGTGAAACGATAAGGCCTCCAGCCTTTACCAATGGCTTGGCACGATATACAATACAGGCCTACAGAACTGCTCATTAGCTGGCAGCCATCAGGAATACATTTATAAATATGTTCAAAATTACAGTTGACAAAACTATATACAACCACTCTCAACTAGGTCTAACAAGGATCACCAGAGTGACATTCTACTCTCCGTCAGTGTGGGTGATCAGTACCAATCCCTCGCCTACCATGGTAATTTGTGAGATTACTTGGAACCAAATACCTTTCTATGGGCTGTAGCACAATCTGATTACACTCTGCTGTTAGAGGCCTATTGGTTTTACCACATGCTTTTCAGAATAAATAAGGCAGGCCTACTGCTTTTGTAATAACTTTTCATTAAAAAAGGCAGACCTACGGCATTTGACATAACATTTCACTGCACAGAAATCAAGCCATATAGCTGTAATGATTGGCTTGTCACAATACCCAATACTCGCCTACTATACTAAGCATAAGCTCTCCCACAAGGTAATTATCTGGCATACAGTCATAAAATTGCAAATATATCCAAAATTACTGGAGGTAAAGAAAAATACTATCTCTCCTAACAAATCTTAACAAGGATTTTCAGTGCAAATTTTCTTTATCGCTGGTTTGTCAGAGGTGGGTAGTCAACACCAAATCCTTGCCTACCAAGGTAATCTGTGAGACTCCATGTAACAAAAAGATGTATGCTTTAATTCAGAGTAATAGCGATCCACCCCCAAGTACCTACTGATTATTAACTTTTCACAATCAATATGGCAGACCTACTGCATTTATAGTACCCTTTTATAGTAAGCAAACAGGCCTGTAGACTTTATCATTGGCTTATTACCATTACCAACGTAAGCCTACTGTACTGAGAGTAAGCTTTCGACAGGGAAGCCATTCGGCATACAGACATAAAAGTACAAATGTATGCAAAAATACAGTTGGCAAAGCAAAATACTATCCCTCCTAAGAGAGCCTAATAAGTATTATTGTAGTGCATATCTTCTATCCCCACATTGTGTGAGGTTGGATCACGACCGCCAAAACCCTTGCCTGCTACAGTAATCTGTGAAATTTACTCTACAAAAAGTGCCTGCCTACAGACTTTAGCTCAGTGTAATAACAATCTATCTTTAAAAGTCTATTGTCTTTAACACATGTTTTTTATCGCAATAAATAGGTCAGGTCTCCTGGCTTTGTTATAACGTTTCAAAAAAACAGATGAAACCTATGAAATTTTAATTAACCAACAAGGACTATACCCTTCATCATTGGTTCTACACCGTACCCAACATCGGCCTATTCTAGCCAAATAAACTGGCAACCATCATCCACAGTTATAGAATTAAAAATATGTAGAACAAATACAGCTTGCAAAACAATATACAACCCCTCTCAAGTAGTCATAGTGAGACTCATCACAGTGGTGGGTGTTCAACAACAAAACCTGTGCTTATATGTCAATCTGTGATATTATATGTAACAAAATACCTGTATGTAGCCTGTAACACAATGTGATAACAATCAACTGTTAAAGACTTACTGGCTGTAACAAATGCCTTCATCAGTTAATAAGCAAGATCAACCGCCTTTGTCATAATGTTGCATAATAAACAGCCCGGACTTAACAATTCCAACTGCACCAACGAAGCCTACAGCTTGTCACCATAAACAACTCAGTCCTATACTTTTGAATGTAAGCTTTTCCACAAGACAACCATCAGACACAGTCATACAATTAAAAAGGTATACAAAATTACAGTTAGCTAAGAAAAGTACTATCTCTCCTAAGAGGGCCTAAAAAGGATTTTCACAGAGAAAACCGTCTATATCCAAGGTATGTCACATAGGGTAACCAACACCAAAACCATTGCCTACTAAGGTAACCTGTGAGATTCTATGTAACATAATACATATCTGTAGGTATACAACAATCCACACTTAAATATCTATTGATTTTAACATATGCTTTTCTCAATAAGTATGTATGGCCTAATGCCTATATCATAACCATTCATGATGAACAGATCAGGCCTACAGCCATGATCATTGGCTTGCCACCATAACTAACTCTGTCCTGCTGTATCAAGGATAAGCTTTTCTACAAGCCAAAAAGTGCAATACAAGTAGACCTTTTAGTCGAAGCACACAAATTCGACCCAATCAAATTCTGTACTCTGTAGCAAATATGTGTGTGGCGACTAAGTCCCGCTCTCAGTAGTAGTCTGAAAGCTACTTTTTCTTGATCAAATAAGGTAAGGCGACAGTTGCACTGTCAATCCAAACCTAAACATTCATGTAGATTAGTGTAGTCCTGGGCATCCTATGCTTCTCTAAAACACGAAACGTACAATCTGAAGTCTAAAGTTAATGATGGAAAGGGAAGGTGCTGGGCCTTTGGTACATTCTTCATGACTGCCCTCCTCACATCTGTGCTCCTGCCAGAGAAAACCAAACACCGTAAATTATCTAGTTATCTAAGACACTTTACCAGCATCACAATGTCATGTGTGTGTCTCAGAAAGTTCAAGCTCAGGCAGTCGTACTGCTGTCTACTCATACAGCTGGATAAATAAACAAAATAATCACCGCTGCATGGAGTGCAAGCACTTTTTTCTGTGGAAGCATACAACTTCTGCCCAATTAAAACATGTACTCCTGGCTACCAACAAGTGGACTGACCCAAAGTGCCTCTCTGTTGTACTTCTGATATCCTTGTTTTGGGTGATCATATTATGTCCGGCGACAGCTGCGTGGTACAGCCAGCCCTAAAAACGTGTGGTAATCAGATTCTGTGTAGTATGCATACATCCTACAGCTGTGCCTGCCCCCAATAAAAGAATGCCACTCAGTAAATAGTTGATAGGAGGCACTGAATATGTCAGTATTCTGTAGAATGGACTCCGAGCTTGTAAAGAATTTCAATAAACTCTTCCTAGGCCACAGGGCAGATTAATTTAACTGATATCAGGAATCTTGGGCTTGGCCATGTCACTCTTGACTTACTGCTACATTGGTGCCCGTTAGTAAACGTTGTGCTTTTCATGAAAAGAAAAAGTACTTTAGTATAAACATTATCAACACAATTCATGCATTTAACACCACAAATAGCTTCCCAAGCCGAAAGATAATCATTATAATTATTTTCCCACAGTTAAAGTATTAAGTGGGATGATATTTCTTTGGTAAAAACATGTTAAATGGTTTAAAGTGTTGCAACAAATCTTAGAAAAATTAATGCTTCTGTGCCTTTTACTGACACATTCCTTTTTTTACCCGGTCCATTCTTAAGAGAATCAAAATAAGCTTTTGTTGAATTAAGGAGTTAAAATATGTTTTAATTTAATGTTTAATTTAATGTTTTTAAAATCATTGCACTTGCAGTTATTGATTGGTAGTTTAATTTTAAGCATAATTAATTCTATGGAAAAGACATGGTCAACAAGCTACAACAACTCGATTTACAGGCTTATCATGTAATTATGATAGATTGTGAAAGCATCACATGTGACCAAGTGGCCATTTCAGGGTGTGAGAAAAATGTGAAAAAAAAGAGAAAAATGAAAAGGTAATCCAGTGGTTGTCTAGTTTTGAGGTCTAGCCATGCTCTTGTTTGAACAAGGTGGCTATAGTAATGCACAGTACACAATTTCACAAGGTGCAAACTGAATCACACATTGTAGATTTCTTGGCTACAGAAGTGTCTGCAAGGAGAACGGTAAAATAATGTACCTCTAGCTCCTACCTATGTCCCAGGGTTTCTCGGAGCCTTAGTACCTCTGGATCTCTCTGTGTGATTTGGATAATGCCCTGCATGACATGCTCACTGAATTAGGAATTAAAGGCTTGGCCCTCCCTTTCGGATGGGCGTCCCACAAGGCTCCATTTTGTTGCCATTATTGTTCAAATTTTACGTTCCCCTTTGGCGACATTGTCACACTAATTCGGCTCACAATTCTTCATGTATGCTGACGATGCAAGGTTAACTTTTAGTTTATCGCTCCAGAAAAATGACAACAACCAGAAGAAGACCACCTCAGGCTAGTTCTCGTCTAGTGGATAGCTTGTCATCATAAGTTGGTGGATCGCAAATATTTATCTAAAATTGAATCAAGACAAGACAGAGTTTCTCCTCACCTCCCAGTAGTGACATCAACGGATGTCGGTTGGCCTCCTTGTATGGGCACTCCTCCCAAAACAGCAACTTGTTTCTGCTTAATCCCTGTCTAGGGAATCTTATACATTGTAAACTTTCCTTAGATACTCATGTAAAAACAACAAGGTGATAGAAAGAATGCTTGAAATAATTTCAGGCACTGCCTAATCCAGATATTTTTTTTTGCCCACTGTGCTATTTTAGATAGGGGCCCGCCTTATGTAAACAAGAGAGGCTGACTCCGGAGCAAGGGGCTCACGGTTCGATCCTCGGCCCTGGCGGCAGCTAAGCTCAGCATCATGTGACTCTCGGCAATAGGTTACTTAATCACCCCGACGGCCCCCAGGGCCTTGAGACCCTTAGGGGTGATTAGTTTGCGCTTTACAAATACCGGATTTATTTATTATTTTAAAAGGAACAGTCCAGGCCCCTTCCAGATGGGAATACAAGCAATTCCAAACCATTTGCGACCTGCTTAGGTCTTATCAGTGAGATATAGCTTGAGTTCTATGGCACCGTGAGGAGGCACCAATGGCTGGGCATACCTGTCACACTTATGGGGCATCTAATGCAAAAGCAACAAGGTGATGGAATTAATACTTAAATTAATCTCAGCCACTGACAGTCATTCGGACTGCATTCCAGACCATTGTTTTTCGCCCACTGTGCCATTCTTATGTAAATCAGTCTGGGTCCTGCTCCAATAGGAACAGTTCAGCCCAAACTATCTGAAAGAGACAACTAGTTATGGTTTCCTCACCTTAGAATTACCCCACGGCGTCAGACTGGATCCGGAGAATTTTTCTTCAGCAGTACCCCTGTGCGTCGATAGGTGGCGTCTGTCGACTCCGCGTTCGTCGTTGGCGTCGTGATCACCTGGATGACGTTGCGGTATCTACTTAGATGCCGCCCTCGCGCACTGACGTCAGTTCTTTCTTTTCCCGCGCCAGCCAGCGCAGATCCGGAGAGAGCTGTACCTCGAGTCACTTTTTTACTCTGTTTTTGCGACTTTTGTCGACGTCTTTTTGAGTCGCTACGACTCCTGGTGCACAGGGATATCATCTTGGCAGACCTCTGGTGCCTGGAGCACGACCACGACCCGAAGTCGTGCTCCGACTGCCGGGCCATGGCCCGAAGTCATTGCGGGAGCGGTCCCGAAAGCTTCTGGAGGCCCGGTAGTCGGCTCCGCGCCGCTCGAGGTCCCGGTTGAGAGGGAGGTCCTGGGACCGGTCGGGGAGCCACCACCACCACTTGTGATCGAAGTCTTCGTCTTCGGGTAAGTCAAAGCACAAGAAGAAGGCGAACAAGCATCGTCCCTCTTCGCGTTCTCCCCGTCCGTCGGCCGACGTGACGCGGGAAGCGGAAGGTAGTCGTCCGGCTCCGCCCGCGGAGCCTGTTGGGTCGACTCCGGCCTTCCCTCCCTTTCCGGAAGCCGGAGCGACCCCTGCCCAGCTTCGCAACTTTTACGAAGCCTTACACTCCATCTTTGGGCAGCCCGACTCCGCCGGCGCGCCCTCGGGCCCCGCAGACTCGGCTGGGGGTTCAAGGCCTTCGATGCCGGCGGCTTCGGTGCCGCAGGGCCCCCAAAGATCCAGGCCTGGATCCGGATCGGCACCTGTTGACCTCGTGACACCTCCTCTGGCACCAAATACAGTGACTACACCTTCGCCCCCTCCGACGCCGGTTGTGTCCCCAGCCGACGTCGACCCAAGCCTCCCCCTCGATGTAGACACGGAGCTGGACCGATGTTGACCGACGTCGGGACCGTACTTTTGTACCCCTGTTCTCCCCTGGTGTGTCCTATCACCCTGAGTGGCTACCAGAGGAGGGTGAGGAGGACTGAGAGGGGTCTGTGGACCCTCTGGCAGACCAGTTGGATGAACCGGACTGGAGAGAGGAGTTGGGTGATGCCAGTGGTCTGGACACCTCCCCAGACCTTGGCATGCATTCTCCCCCTACCGTGGCTACGGAGGAGGGTGCATCTTACGCAGTGGTGTTGCGTAGGGCGGCCGAGGCCCTCAACCTCGAGCTTTCTACGGTGGCGGTCAGGACTAACCTCCTGAGCGAGGTGCTTCAGCCGGCGGCGGCCTCTTCGGAGCCCCTGCTGCCGCAATGAGGCCCTCACAGGCATCCTTTTGGGCACCTGGTCCAAGCCCAACACGAGGGCTCCTGTGGATAGGATGAGTGCCTGACACCACCGCCCGGCCCAGGGCGACCCCATTTTCCTCTCCCAACACCCCACCGCTGAGAGCTTGGTGGTCCAAGCCTCGACTTCCAAGGGCGTATTCCCTAACGCACCACCTGATAGGGAATCCAAGAAGCTGGACCACCTTGGGAAGAAGATGTTTTCTTCCTCCAGCTTAGGACTGCGGTCGGTGAACACTGCATGTCTCTTGGACCGTTACTCCCACTCGGTGTGGGACATGGTTGCGCAGGTGCTGCCACAGTGTCCGGAGGAGGCCCGGGCCATGCTCTCCCGCGCAGTTGCCGAAGGGAGAGACGCAGCGAAGTTCGCCATCCGATGTGGGCTGGACACCGCCGACTCACTAGGCACGACGATTTCCACGTTGGTAGCCCTTAGACCCTACGCCGGGTTGAGGTCTAGTGGCTTCTCGGGTGATGTCCAAGCTACGCTTTTGGACATGCCCTTTGATGGCCGTCGCTTGTTTGGCGACAAGGCGGACAACGCGCTGGAGCGCTTTAAGGACTCCAGGGCTACGGCCAGGTCCTTGGGCCTTGCATCCACCTCCCGCCCAGCGCAGTCTGCCTTTTGCCTCTTTCGTGGCTACGGAAGGGGTGCCCCACCATGTTCCACCCAGAGCCTCAGGCCTGCGCAAGCTGTCCAGCCTCTGCGCGGCCGGAGACGTGGGACCCACCGTCGTGGGTCTGGGGGCCAGCGGGCGGGCCAGTCCACCAGCGCCCCCTCTGCAGCAGCCTCTAAGCCCTCCTAGTCCGACCTTTCAGGGCCACCATTTGCCAGTGGGCGGCAGGATTCACCATCACCTCCCCCACTGGCTCACCATCACGTCGGACAGGTGGGGTTTGCAGATAGTCCGTAGGGGCTACTCCCTCCCCTTCGAGACTACCCCTCCATCCATGCCATCGCAGGTCGGAGGATCACTTGGCCCTTCTCCAACAGGAAGTTATGGCTCTCTTGGCCAAGGGAGCCATCGAGCGAGTGCCTGCCCCAGAAGTAGGTAGTGGTTGTTATTCCCACTGCTTTCTGGTGCCCAAGAAGGACAAGGGCCTGCGTCCTATCTTGGATCTCAGGAACGTCAACCGCTTCCTCCGGAAGGAGAAGTTCAAGATGTTGACACTGGCTCAGGTCCTTTCTGCTCTCGACCCTGGAGACTGGATAGCAGCGTTGGACTTGCAGGACGCTTATTTTCACATCCCCTTCCTGCCCGCCCATCGGCGTTACCTACGGTTCACGGTAGGCCACGAGCACTTTCAGTTTACCGTGCTCCCCTTCGGCCTTACCAGCCCAGCGCCCCTTGGGTGTTCACGAAAGTGATGGTGGTGGTCGCGGCTCATCTGCGCAGATCAGGGGTTCCAGTCTTCCCCTATCTCAACGACTGGCTGTTGAAGGCGGGCTCGCCCCAGGCTGTCGTCTCCCACCTCCAGACTACGGCCGACCTCCTGCATTCGCTGGGGTTCACCATCAATGTGCCGAAGTCACACCTGATTCCCTCTCAGAAGCTCCTTTTCATCGGAGCGGTTCTGGACACAGCACAGTTTCGGGCTTATCCTCCCGAGCAGCGAGTCTGGGATATTCGGCCTATGTTTCCGATCTTTCAACCTCTATCCCGGGTTTCGGTCAGAATGGCCCTGAGGCTACTGGGCCTCATGGCTTTCTGCATCCTGCTGGTGGACTATGCCAGGTGGCATATGCGGGCTCTGCAGTGGGACCTGAAGTTCCAGTGGGCACAGCGTCAGGGGAATCTTTCCGATTGCGTCCAGATCTCGGAGGGCACTGCGCACCAATTGCAGTGGTGGCTAACGAACCGGGATTGGCTCAACGGCAGATCCCTCTCCCTTCCCCAACCAGAGTTCACAGTGGTGACACATGCATCACTGCTGGGGTGGGGCGGCCACATGGGAGAGGCGGAGATCAGAGTCCTCTGGTCTCCGGCGGAGTCCGGGCCCCATATCAACCTTCTGGAGCTTCGGGCGATTCGTCTTGCACTAAAGGCATTCCTTCCCTCTGTCCGGGGAAGAGTGGTGCAGGTGTTCACGGACAACACCACCGCCATGTGGTACTGCAACAAACAGGGCGGGGTGGGGTTGTGGACCCTATGTTAAGAGGCTCTCCGCCTTTGGACATGGCTGGAACATCAGGGCATATCTCTGGTGGTTCAACACCTGGCAGGTTCTCTGAACGCCAGGGCGGACAAACTGAGCTGCAGGTGCATGATGGATCACAAATGGCGTCTTCACTCGGAGGTGATGCAAGGTCTCTTTCAGCAGTGGGGAGAGCCTTGGTTAGATCTATTCGCCATCGAAGAGAACGCGCAATGTCAGCAGTTCTGCGCATTGGAATTTCCAAGGCGATACTCGCTAGACGACGCTTTTCGTCGCGAGTGGAGTTGCAGTCTTCTATACCCCTTTCCACCTATACCACTTCTGCCCAGAGTGCTGAAGAAGATCAAGCACGACCGGGCCCAAGTCATTCTTGTGGCCCCGGATTGGGCATGAAGAGTCTGGTATCCCGAGCTATTACACATGGCCATCGATCCTCCAATCAGACTGCCTCTTCGGGAGGATCTTCCTTCGCAGCAGCAGGGGACGGTCCTCCACCCGAACCTGTCCAGCCTCCACCTCCTTGCGTGGAGATTGAGCGGCGACAGTTGACAGCCTTCGACCTTCCTCCCGAAGACTGTAACGTTATCTTGGCAGCCAGGCGTCTCTCCACCAAAATGGTATACGCCTGTAGATGGATCAAGTTTGTGGCATGGTGCGCAGCAAAGGCTGTGGATCCCCTTTCTGCCCCCCTTTCAGAGGTTCTCCTCTTCATTCTTTCTTTGGCCCAGCAGGGCTCTGCTCTGGGCACTCTCAAAGGCTATCTTTCGGCCATTTCGGCCTTCCTTTGGCTGCCTGACCAGCCTTCTCTTTTCAAGTCCCCTATTGTAAATCGTTTCCTTAAGGGCATTACTCACTTGTTTCCTCCAACCCCTTTCATAATGCCCCAGTGGGACTTGAACCTGGTTCTCACTTATCTTATGTGCGCTCCTTTCGAGCCGTTACATAACTGTCTTCTCAGACTCCTGGCCCTTAAAACTGCCTTTCTGGTTGCCATCACCTCTGCTCGCAGGGTGAGTGAGCTTCAAGCCCTTTCTTCTAAACCTCCTTTCCTGGCTGTTCATTCGGACAAAGTTGTCCTTCGCACTAGGCCTTTTTTCCTTCCCAAAGTGGTTACCTCTTTCCACATAGGACAGACCATCACTTTGCCCACCTTCTTTCCGCCTCCGCATCCTTCTAAAGAGGAAGAGAGGCTCCACCGTCTGGACCCAAACGTGCGCTTTCGTTCTATCTGGATCGCACAAAGCAATTCCGGGTGGATGACCAACTCTTTGTTGGCTATGCAGGCACCAAGAAAGGTCGGGCGTGCAAAAACGGACCATCTCCCGATGGGTCGTTCTTTGCATCAAAATCTGCTATTTCATAGCGAAAAAGGAACCTCCAATGGGGTTGCGGGCCCATTCCACCAGGGCGACGGCAGCCACTACTGCTTTGGGACGTGTAGTCCCTCTTCATGACATCTGCCAGGCAGCTACGTGGGCCTCCTTGCACACGTTTACTAAACACTTCTGCCTGGACAGCTAAGTCCGGAGAGACGGCTTCTTTGGCCGTTCAGTTCTCCAGGACTTTCTGGTGTGAACTTGGTTCGCAGACCCACCTCCGGGGTTGGTTTTGCTGGGGTATCCATTCTAAGGTGAGGAATCCATAACTAATTTGTCTCTTTCAGATGAACAAGTTACTTACCTTCGGTAACGATATATCTGTAAGAGACAAAGATTAGTTATGGATTCCTCACCGCCCCACCCATCCTCCCCGTTATGCGAACTGACTTCTAGGGTAAGGGACTCCCTTTAAGGGCCATAGTTTTTGTGCACCAGTGGTCAGTGTCTTGCATGGCTCTGCGCTTCTGGCGTGGAATGTCGTGTAAAGAACTGACTTCAGCGCGCGAGGGCGGCGTCTAAGTAGATATCGTGACATCATCCCGGCGATCACGACGCCAACAACGAACGCGGAGTCGACCGACGCCACCTATCGACTTGCAGGGGTACTGCTGAAGAAAAATTCTCTGGATCCAGTCTGATGCCAGGAGATAATTCTAAGGTGAGGAATCCATAACTAATCTATGTCTCTTACAGATATATTGTTCCCGAAGGTAAGTAACTTGTTCGCCAGGCCCGGTCCTCTCTAGATGGGAACACGAGCAACACCAGACCAGTTTTTACCCCCCTAAGTATTATCAGTGAGGTGAAGTGTGAGCCTTACGGGACAGCGAGAACGGGCCCCACATCTGGGCATACTTGTGGTACTTAGGGCATCTACTGAAAAAACAATAAGGTGATGGAAGGACAGCTTGATACTCATGTAGCATCTATATCAAAAAACAATTTTTATCATTTGAAGATGCTATGTCACATTTTTGCTTTTCTTGACTCAAAACTTAAAACCCCAGCAGTCAGAGCCATTATTCCATCTCGGCTGGATTCTGGCAATGCAGTTCATCTATCAGCTCCTAAAAACACATTTTATGACTACAACGAATAAAGAAAGAGGTGGCTCACCTTATTTGTGGTCTCCAGTGCTAGGAAAACGCCCTCCATTTCAGACTAATTTTCAAATCCATTCTCAGCAGTTATAACCAACAGATTCCCCTGGTATAGGTCCCATAGAGTACTAAGATCATCACATTAATTTTTGTTAGCGATGCCCAAATTGTGCCCGCCATATATGGGGAAAGAACATTCTCAAGTGCTGCTGCGAGATGTTGGATTTCTCTTCTATTTAACCTGAAAAGCTTTGCTTCTCTCCCTCACTTTAGAAAAGCCTCAAAAACCTTTCTTTTTATACAGAATGCACCCGGTAAGGGTTCGCGGCACTGGGGCCCTGGGCCCCCGTGGACTTGCACCCTCCCCCTCTTTCAATCAATTAATCAGGTGTTAAGCGTGACTACTCACCCGTAAGGGTCTCAAGGCGCTGGGAGGGGTGCAGGTTCCAGTCCATCAAGGAGGGGGTCTGTCGAAGAGCCAGGTCTTGAGGCTTCTCGTGAAGATGGGGAGTGATGTTGTCTGAGGTGGAGAGGTAGGGCGTTCCAGGCTCTGGCCGTGAGGAAGGAGAAGGAGCGGCCTCCCGATCTGGTCTTTCTGGTGCGGGGGGCCACGGCGTAGGAGAGCTGGGCTGATCGTAGGGTTCTTTGGGGTGCGTGGAATTTGAGTCGGCTGTTCAGGTATGCTGGTCCGGTGTCGTGAAGGGCCTTGTGTGCGTGGGTGAGAATCTTGAAGGTGATTCTAGTCTCGATGGGGAGCCAGTGGAGTGTGCGCAGGTGCTGGGAGATATGGCAGTGTCTTGGCAGGTTGAGGACCAGTCTTGCGGCGGCGTTCTGGATGTTTTGTAGCTTGCGGGTGAGGTTTTTGTTTATTCTGGCGTAGAGTGTGTTGCCATAGTCGAGTCTGCTGGTGACGAGGGCGTGAGTGAAGGTCTTTCTGTGCTCGAGGGGGATCCATTTGAAGGTCTTACGTACGAGGCGCAGGGTGTGGAAGCAGGAGGATGCGACGGAGTTGATCTGGCGGTCCATTTTGAGCTCGGAGTCCAGGATGATTCCAAGGTTGCGTGCGTGGTCAGTGGGGGTGGGTGGTCCTCCGAGGACGGGGGGCCACCAGGTGTCGTTCCAGGCGTCGGGGTTTGGGCCCATGATGAGTACTTCTGTTTTGTCGGTGTTGAGTTGTAGGCAGCTGCTTTTCATCCATTTGGCGACAGCTTCCATGCCTTCTTGGAAGTTGTGTTTGGCTGTGTTGGGTTCATTGGATAGGGAGAGGATGAGTTGGGTGTCGTCTGCGTATGAAACAATGTTGAGTCCGTGGGTTCTGACGATGGGGGCGAGAGGAGCCATGTAGATGTTGAAGAGCGTGGGACTGAGGGAGGACCCCTGGGGAACTCCGCAGGTGGTTGGTGTAGGGTCAGAGAGGAAAGGAGGGAGTCTGACCCGCTGCGTTCTGCCGGAGAGGAAGGAGTGGATCCAGTCGAGGGCCTTGTCCCGGATCCCTGCGTCGTGGAGTCTGCGTATTAGGGTGCGGTGAGAGACTGTGTCGAAGGCTGCTGAGAGGTCGAGGAGGATGAGGGCTACTGTTTCTCCTTTGTCCAGTAGGGAGCGGATGTCGTCTGTTGCGGCGAGGAGGGCGGTTTCTGTGCTGGAGCTGGGAGCAGGCAGGGGAGGCCACAGGATCATGGGTCACATTTCCTGGCCATTGTCTCTCGATAGGAAGTCGCCATCATGCGTGATGCGGCACTTCCGGTAATGATGTAGAGTTGGCATGGAGCTATGCAGGCCCAGTCCGACCTGGCCTTCCCTTTTCATGAGGCGATCGCCACATTGGGACCGAAACTGTTGCATTCATTTGAGGACTACAGCATAATTTCTCCTGCTCTCTCCTGACTTCCTGTGCTGCGCCTAGGCCGAAGGAGTATTGGCGCACTCAGAGGCTGTTTCCAGGTCAGCAGCCCCATTTTGCAACCCTACTCTGGCACGATGGAGTAACCCCCCAATTTATTGATTGTGGAGTGCTGCATCTGCTTGGTTCCCGTAACATCCCTGCCTATAGATAATACACAGAATACAACAAAAAACCTTGCCTGTACTAATCCTTATTCCAAGTAGCAAATCATCTAGGTGACAGCAAACAAATTATTGTCGACCTTTTCAAGAATTATTCAAAAAATATATATTTTATTTTTCATTTTCAAAGATCATTTTGTTTTCCACATAAAATCATGATTCAACAATTTTGTACATTGCACCACAAGACCAAACAATTAAATAAATATAAATCTATACACAAATAATAAACAACATCAAAAAACGACCTGCTCACATACAAAACATGAAACACAAAACAAATACACTAAATCATTTTTTTGCAAGAATTATTTACATTGGTTAACTGCAATTAGTAAAGGGGACTCCTTAGGGGCTTCAATGAAAGAAGTGAGCCCTTTCATCGGTTATATCTAATCGAATCTCTCTTGCACGTCCCGGCTGGGTCACGGGAGAAGGATCCTTCTCCTGTGACCCAGCCGGGACGTGCAAGAGAGATTCGGAGACGCGAGCTCTGATGAAAGGAAATTTGTTCCTGCCACGAGACCGCCCACATTTAAAACTAGATATAACCGATGAAAGGGCTTACTTCTTTCATTGAAGCCCCTAAAGAGTCCCCTTTTACTAATGCAGTTACTCATGTTAGTCAACAATTGATTGAGTCTACAAAGCGAAATCGGCCGATTTCGCCAAATAGTGATTGGTCCTGAGGAGAACCCCCAGCTAACAAACCATGGGGTTCGAAACGCGTCGACCCTTTTGTTGTTTTTTTTGTTTAAACAAGTGTGATTAATAATAAGATGTTTTCTGCCTGGTTAAATGAATTATGAAATAAATGTCCATATATTGGCACAGTGCAGAAATTTCTCTGTTGAATAATTCACACTGTTTTTTGTTGGTTTCTCTAGCTAGATTAACCAATGTAAATAATTCTTGCAAAAAATGATTTAGTGTATTTGTTTTGTGTTTCATGTTTTGTATGTGAGCAAGTCGTTTTTTGATGTTGTTTATTATTTGTGTATAGATTTATATTTATTTAATTGTTTGGTCTTGTGGTGCAATGTACAAAATTGTTGAATCATGATTTTATGTGGAAAACAAAATGATCTTTGAAAATGAAAAATAAAATATATATTTTTGAATAATTCTTGAAAAGGTCGACAATAATTTGTTTGCTGTCACCTAGATGATTTGCTACTTGGAATAAGGATTAGTACAGGCAAGGTTTTTTGTTGTATTCTGTTTAGAGGCTCAGCCTTGCTGATTAGAGCCATACCCTGTTTTGTTTGACAGACTATAGATAATACACAGCCCTGATGAAGTAACTTAGGTACATCCTCAGTAGATGGGCAGCAGCCTGTGCCTATTAATACTAACATCAGGGGCGGCTCCTCCATGTGGGCGGAGGAGCGTCGCCCCACTGCTTTCTCGCAGTGCGAGAAGCAGAAACGTAAAATGGTATTATAAATACCATTTTACGTTTCTGCTTCTCCCACTGCGAATAAGCAGAAGGGTTTGGTTGGGGGCGGGCGGGTGGGCGATCCTGCTGTAGGGCAGGGGAGTAGTGGCTTGCCCACTCTGAGGGCGCTGACTGTTTGGTCCGCCCCAGGGCCGACCAAACCAGTCATACACACTCTCCCTTTTCTCCATGTAGGCTGCATGCAGCATACATGGAGAAAATGGCCTCCCCATAGATGCCTGTGTGGTCGGCGTCCCAGCCAATCACAACACTGTCATTGCAGCGTTGTGATTGGCTTAGGAGAGGGGAGGGAGGCTGCCTGCGGCTGCTTCCTGTTGCAGAGAGGACGAGGCAGACCGATTACGCGGAACCGGGCCGGCAAAGGTAAGTTAACTTTTTTTTTTAAATTAAACCTCCCCCCACGCGACCACCCGCCCCCCACCCGCGAGTCATACCGGCCGCGACTGACTAACATGATATCACCCAATTTACTGATTGTGGAGCACCTTATCTGCACGGCTCCCATCACATTGGGGCCTCTGGTTCCCCCTTTCTTTACCTCCAGCACTGGCGTGTACAGGCGTCCCTCACCAGTGTGCTAGCCCAACCATCCCTTCCTGACCCGGGGTGGCTGTTTTTTCAGGCCACCCCGGTATTTTTATAGTCGTCTGACACATGGACAACCAAGGGGGCAGCTGCCCAGGGTCAGGAATACAGGTCAGCACTTTCTGGTGCGGTGTTCAGAGGTACCTGGAAGGTGAAAGATTTTTTGTTTGGAACACTTGCATGGTTGTCTGGCTTGTATTTATTGTGCTGCTCTCTTTTTTCTGTTACTTTCTTTGAGTTCTGTCTCACAGTTACATCTTTACCACTATTGGGCTTCAGTGTTTTGTAACTGGTATTTGTGGAGCTTAACATCAGAGAGCGGAATGCTGAGAGCCAAGGGCTGTGCATGCAAGAGAAAAGGTAGAGACCCTGAGCTGGCCTATTTGTTTACATTGGTATTAAAAGAATTAGTGGGTGAAGGAGGGTTTACAGAATCATCCTCTGATTCTAGGTTTACAGTTTACCAATAGAGGCCATGGAGCTGTAGTTCCTAGTCTCGCATCCTGGGCCACAGTGGCAATACAGTACAGGAGAGGCAGGGCCATAGCAGGTCGTCAAGCAGTGAAGGCAATAGGGCTGCAGCCTCCCATCACCTTTTGTGTGTTTCATGTACCGCCCTAAGTGGCATGCGTATGCCCATACGTGGGTCCCATGCTCACTGTGTCACTGAAACTAAGCTGTACCGGCTGATGAGCACATAAATAGAGAGCAACTGCTCCTTGTGATCCGATTCAGGGAGGACTGGGCTTGGCAGTTCGGTCTGGACTGTTCCCATGAGAAGAAGGGTCAAGACTGATTTGCATATGGCTGGGTCCCTACTGAGGTGACACGGTGAGCAAAATAATGATGGGTTGGACTGCTACCCTGAGCTATTGCCAGTTATCCAACTTATTGCAAGCAGCCTCCTATCACCTTTTGTGTGTTTCATGTACTGCCCTCAGTGGCATGGGTATGCCCAGACGTGGGACCTATCTCACTGTGTCACTGGAACTAAGCTGTACCCAGCTGATGAGCCCATAACTAGGGCAAAACCAATTCCTGGGTTGCTTGTGTTCCGTTTCAGGGAGGACCTGGCTTGGCAGTTCGGTCTGGACTGTTCCTATGAGGAGCATGGTGACTGATTTGCATATAGCTGGGTCCAAACTGAAATGGCATGGTGACTGCTACCCTGAGCTATTGCCAGTGGTTAGACTTATTGAAAACAGCCTCCCATCACCTTTTGTGAGTTTCATGTAATGCCCTAAATGGTACGGGTATGCCCAGATGTGGGTCCCTTGCTCACTGTGTCTCTGGAACTAGGGTTTACCTGCTTGATGAGCCCAAAACTAGTGCAAAACTGGTCCTGGGTTGTGTTGGGTTTTGTGTGTTTCATGCCCAGACGTAGGTTATATGCTCTCTGTGTCACTGGAACTGAGTTGCACATGGCTAATGAGCCCATAACTAAGGCGAAACCGGTCCTGCGTTTTTTGTGTTCCAGTTTAGGGATAACCCATCTTGGCAGTTTGGGCTGGACTGTTCCCATGAGGAGCAGGGTCAAGACTGATTTGCATATGGCTTGGTCCAAACTGAGGTGGCATGGTGAGCAAAAGAACGATGGGTTGGAGTGCTACCCTAAGCTATTGCCAGTGATTAGACTTATTGTAAGTAGCCTCCCATCACCTTTTGTGGGTTTCATGTACTGCCCAAAGTGGCATGGGTATGCCCAGATGTGGGTCCTATGCTCGCTGTGTCTCTAAAACTAAGCTTTACCTGGCTGTTGAACCCATAACTAGGGCAAAACCAGTCCTGGGTTGTGTTGGGTTTTGTGTGTTTCATGCCCAGACGTGGGTTCTATGCTCGCTGCGTTACTGGAACTAAGCTGTACCCAGCTGATGAGCCCATAACTAGGGCAAAATCGGTCCTGGGTTGCTTGTGTTCCGATTCAGGGAGTACCTGATTTCGCAGTTCGGGCTGGACTGGACTGTTCCCATGAGGAGCAGGGTCAGGATTGATTTGCATATAGCTGGGTCCAAACTAAGGTGGCATGGTGAGCAAAGGAACGATGGGTTGAACTGCTACCCTGAGCTATTGTCAATGGTTAGACTTATTGCAAGCAGCCTCCCATCCCCTTTTGTGTGTTTCATGTTATTCTGGCACAACACAAGTATGGTCATTATTCTCCAAGAAGACTCAATTCATATGCCAGTATTAGAGACATGGAATGTGTCTACTCTTAGCCACAGAAGAAGAGCCTGGCTGTTGCGTGGGCAGGCCAAGATCAATATATGTTCTTGTATGGAATATCAGTCTCTGTTTTGACAGATCAGGTAGTACTAATGACTATTTATGACAACTTTATGTAGAAAAATACCTCTCAAATAGAAAGGTGAGGTACAGACTTGATGGGTGACTTCAAAATAGTACAGAAGGCAGGAAAGGATTACAGTCCTGCTGACTACATCCACACCAAGTTCCTGTCATGAAGGGCCGACCTTCACCAGCCAAGTAGCACATCAATTTTCTCCTGCATTAATCTGCCCCATGAGAATTTCATTGGATGAGTTTGCCAGGAAGTCCCAGGGGCATAGCTTGGTCAGTAAGATTGGGGGGGGGGGGTGTAAGCTTCTGATTTCCCAACCATCACGCTGGCACATGAAGGAGCTGGGTTCCACATTCTAGATTTACTCTGGAACCCTAGGCCGATGTCTCTCTTTGTCTGCATGAAAGTGTGGAGGGGAGGAAAATCGTTAACAAATTACTCATTACTGCTTCAATGAACTAGGACTCCGAAGAATCACAGACTCCTGATCCAAAGTTTAGTTAGTTTATTACAAAGCCAAGAACAGTTGGACATACAAAAACCTTAAGACGAGGGCGTAGAAATACATTGGAACTAATACAAAGACAAACCTAAGAGTGAAATTGAGTTGGTGAAGCATGCACAGAATAATCAGTTCCAGAACCAGGATACAGAAAAGAATGGCTCCGACGTCCAAATTTCCCTTCATTGGGGTTCATAAGTGAAAAGCATTAGTCTATCCCTACACTGCCGCTAACGTGACATCCCTACTTAGCATTTCCCAGGCAAGTTCCGTAAAGGTGTCAGCACGTGAAGTCTTCCTAAGAAGTCTGTCTACGTTGAATAGGTCAAGTAGCATAAAGCTACAGAGCTCGTTCTAAGATGCTCTCTCTTTCAAGGCAAGGCAGAAGTCCCCGGACTCTGTCCCTGACTTCAATACAAGAGCTTCAGGTAGCGTCCCAGAATTCACTTCGACATCACCCTATCCAACAAGGCACCTCCTTGTAGGTAACTTCCCATGGGGCAGCGATGCTCCCAGGCCTTGGCTTGATGACCTTGATTCCAAGGCTCTCTCTGATGAGAAAGAACACTGTCCCTCATTATCAGCATCGCTGTTCAATGTATCTTCTCCTCCCTAAGCCTAACTCCTAAAACAAAGACATTATTCTAACTAACAAGGATGAATTTCTCCACCTGCAACAGAAACATGAGAAAGAACAAATTCAACATGCACATTTAAATTCACTAGCGAGTCTAATACGAGAGCTTCCAGGGAGAAATACAATTCAGGCCTACAGAAATCGGCCAACATAAGAAATAGCACAAAATTTTATAAGACACAGATATAAATGAACGTTATTACTGAGCATATTTAAATATACGCATTACATAAGTATACTAACTATGCTAATATTCGTTAGCCACATGTACAATTCTACAAATTAAGGTTTTCTTCTAGTCATTGCAATGCTGATTTCTTCACATTTACTCTGAAATACACCTAACACCACTTTTCACATTATTACAGCACACAATCTAATTACCCAAATCTTAACACAATAAAGGATTATATGCGGGCCAGAACTACCCATGATTATAGTGCACCCCTACGATTTAAAGAGCAAAAATGTGCTCTAACAGTCCCCCCCCTGATGACTAGTGTCATCATACACATTTTCAACTCCCTGTAGAAAGAACCGACCTAAACAGAAGTTGTAGCCAGTCTTCCCTGTTGAAACTTCTCCAAGTTCTTAAGATTCTCATAGTGACGGTCCTGCAGTCTCTCCTGTCTCCTCTCTCTCTGTCTAAGAGAGTTTTCAACCTGTCTTGACCAATGCCATCTGTAAGCTCTCACAATTCCCTTCAACAAAATGATTCATACCACAACTATTACTATTGGTTTCCAGATATAACCAAGAATTCCCTTTCCAAGATTTGCAAACCAACTTCCAACTTTCCCAAATCCTTTACCAACCTTGCTCCAAACTCCCTCAGTTTCCAAATCATGTATCTCATGATGTGTCTCAGTGATGTTACTTATATATATTTCCTCA
Organism: Calotriton arnoldi; assembly: GCA_963921515.1. Taxonomy (NCBI): domain Eukaryota; kingdom Metazoa; phylum Chordata; class Amphibia; order Caudata; family Salamandridae; genus Calotriton; species Calotriton arnoldi. The sequence continues at coordinate 552,378 of CAWUFW010007832.1, read as the reverse complement.
GATCCTTGCTATGGTCTGGGATATAAGTACAGCACTGTTGAACCCTCCGCATTTTACAGACTCTGCCCTCTTTTGCTAATAACACATCTAAAGCAAGATGGTTTTGCATCACCATAGCTCTTATCAAGACCATCTCTCCAAATACGAGTAGTAGTGACTGGGCTGTATTGACTGACAACTTATCCACTATAGTTGACAATTTTCGAATCTTAACATCATATAAAACCACTACCAAACTTGGTATCAGTGCTCCAAACACATTTCCTACAATCTCTCCTGCACTTGTACCATGCCTCTCTCTATGTGGTGACTTCCCTTCCAAAGGCCTCAAATCCTCCACATGGTAATCTTAGGAAACACAACAGCCACATAACATATGCCATACCAGTTCAGTGGCAATCGGACATATGCATTTCTCCCACACACAAAATACACGTTTGGCACCACTTGTACTGTCTCCTGCAAGAACTTCTTTGCAGTGGCTTCAATTGTGAAGATATGATCACACACACTCCGTCCCACAAATATCTTGTCATAATAAGTCTGTACTTGTCTGATGCAAAGCTTTCCTCACTGTTTCCTATCTAAAGCTATTGGATCATAACTTCCCCTAGCCTTGTACGCTAACTCTTCTTTGGTCCATTCAAAATGTCCTTTTCTATTGTTAAATTGAACTGCTAATGATCTATGTCTATCTTCTACTTGATCTACAAATTTCTTTTGTATGTCAGTCAGCATGCATGTCAAATTATGTCTATGTGCATAAGCTGTATCTAATGTAACAGTAGGTATGAAATACTCTTCCATTCTCTCTTCTTGCTTGTAATAATCATACTTGTTCAAGTGCTTGTAAGCTGGAACCTCTAATAGCACTACATCATAATTCGAGAAATAGTACTCATAATGACCTTTACCATAAAACATGCTAAGCAACAGACTACAAGTGATACCATACGTCAGAGGCAGATGATGGCATCTGTTACCCTCCTCAACTGATCCAGGTAATTGCATACACACATAACAATCTCTCACATCCATCGTATTTACATACTCATACAACAACTTTGCATAAGCATTCACCGTATAATCACTTTTAGACAAATCTACGTGCAACAAGCGACTAGTCTGATCAATCAAAGCACTATCAGCTCTTAATGTACCCTCTTTTGTGCTAGAGGTGATAGGTGTTGATGTCCCATGTACTCCCACCCCCTCAGCCTCAGCTTCGTGTGAACCTATAATGGACATAATAATGACTACCGCTATAACTACAATTACCCCCACTACAAGTGTACCTATTATACATTTGTTTCTATGGTTCGTATTTCCAGACTCCATCTTCAAATAAGTTCGGATTGTGACTGTTAGAGGATAAATGCAAAGTCTTTTTCTCTGCCTCTCACTGTTGTACAACAAAGTTCATACACAGTTTCTTGAAGTCATAGAAACAATTCTCTCAGTTCGTTGCACAATTATTTACACAGCTGAAAGACTTCCCTAGCCCTCTTTCTTCTTCTACGGAAAAGTCCCTAATTTTATTCTTCTTCCACTCTGGCTTAGGTTATCTTCTTTTGAGCAAAACATTTTTTGATTTACAGTTCACATTTCATCACATCCCTTATGAGATAAGAGCCAATTTCCTCAATGACATGCTGCAAAAGTTTAATTCGAAATGAGACAATCTCCTGAGCTAGTGGCTGATACCCAAAAGTTGGAAACGTGAGATCTTCCAAAATCAAGCTCCGTAAGCCACTCAGTCTCGGTGGATCTGGTACAGTCAGTGTCAAAACTCCATTAGCCTCCACTCCAGGGACTAACAGTTCAATTTCAGTTATCAACACTGAAGTTCCTCGCCTCACTCGTCTGGACCTCACTCTCCCGGACCTCACTGTTCCCGGCATCTGTGACCAAGTAAGTCCACTCCGGGGCAGCGTATCTCTGGCACGGTACTCTCACCCTCCTCGACCCTCTCAGGCTCCCCTGTGCTTGTTCTGTTTCACTTTGATCTGATTCAGACGTTTCAGATATGGGAGGAAAATCTCTTTCCGCAAGTCTCAGGTTCTGCCTTTTCTATCTTACAGGCCATGATTCTGTTGCGACCTCAGTTTTCTTCCACAGTACTCGACCACTTTCCACCCCAGTCTCTTCAGCTGAGTCTGACTCTTTACCACTTGCAACGTTACCGTCTCCCTCAGAGTCTGTACCTGGGTCTTGTGTAGCGTGACCCCCCTCAGCTCAACCTGGTGGGTATCCAGCCTCTTCAGGAACCCCCACAGCTTGGCTTGCCCTCTCCAGTGGCCTTGCAACCATGGCTAGATTCTCTTCAGAGAGAGGAGCTGTTTCTTCCGAGGGTCCTGAAACTCTGCGGGTATGGGAGGCGTGAATCCAATTTGGCTAGCCTCCGCACTTCACAGCAGTGCTCGTCACCAAGATCACCTGGTAAGGACCTCGCCAGTGTGCATCAAGACAGTTCTTCCTCACATGTTTCCGGACAAGGACCAAGTCCTCTGGACACAGGTCATGACAAAGGTCCTTCGCGGTCGGTGCAGTCGCAGCTTCAATCTGGTGAGACACAGAACGAACCACATCAGCCAGTCCCTTGCAATAATCAAGGATCATATCATCGATGATGTTTATCAATACGGTAGAATGGCACCACAGGCATCGCCCTCCCCATGAGAATTTCATGCGGAGATAATCCAGTTCTCCTATCTGGAATACTGCGCAAACTCATCAACACCAAAGGCAATGCATCAGGCCAATTAAGTGATGTTGAAGAGCACACTTTCGCCATTCTCATCTTTAGAGTCCCGTTGATTTGCTCTACAATTCCTGACGCCTCCGACCTATAGCTACTGTGTAATCTCTGATCAACATGTAAGGCCGTACAAAACAGCTTCATGATCTCACTATGAAAGTGAGTTCCTCTATCCTATTCTAATGAAGTTGAAAACCCGAACCGCAGACTGAGCTCCCTCAACAATAGCTTGGCTACTGTGAGACTATCACACCTTCTAGTCGGATATGCTTCCATCCACTGTGAAAATATGCACACTACAACTAGAATTTACTTCAGCCCATTGCACCTAGGCATCTCAATGAAGTCCAGTTGGATTCAGTTGAAAGGACCCCCGATCATCCAATGTGACTCAAGGCAACCACAGTTTTCTTTCCAGCATACATCTGTTGACACGTAACACATCGATGACACACTCCTTCAGCAAACGCACAAAACCTCTGGTTGAACCATGTTTGTCTGAACATTCCCGCCATTGCATCTCTCCCAATGTGAACCGCTCCATGGATCTGTCTCACCATAGGATTCGCTAAACAATCTGGTAACACCGTCTGATGAGACCCAAATACCATCACCTCTCTTTTCACAACCTGCTTTAATCCAACCAGCTTCCTTTTGGTCTAACACTTCTCCCTGCAGGTGCCTGACCTCATCCCAGGTATCCACTATGGCTAACATCATGCTGAGCTTGGTTCTCTCTGTGCTCTCACCTGAGTAGTGCCTGTTAAAAAGGCAAACATAAATAGCACAAAAGCAGGCAACTTCATCTGCGTACCTTTTCCCGACAGTCACAAAGTCCTCCCCCTTCCCGTGGGCAGCACACTTCACGACTGCCACTTCCTTCGGTCGTTGCAAGGCTTCCAACAGTTGTCTCACTTACTCTCCATTTCTGATGGGAGATCCTGATGACGTTAAGAACCCCCTCTGTGACCATAGCTGTCCAAGGTCATGAACCCCACCAAAACCGTACTGGCTATCGGTATAGATGACGACCGACCTGGATAAGGGCTTCCATGGTAAGGAATCTACTAATTTTTCTGATCTTCCGAAGCTGGAAAAAGTAGGTGGAGACTACCGTCCCGATCTGGGACTTCAAAGAAAGGTTGTTGTCGATTGTGACCCCAAGGCTCTTGGCTGAAGAAGATGGTAATGGTGGCGTTCCCAACTCGGCAGGCCACAAATTCAAGTTCCAAGGATTTCGAGAGTCACCAACTAAGATCAGTTCTGTTTTGTCTGGGTTAAATTTTAAAAGTGATTACTATTCATCCAGTTACGTATATGTAACATAGGTGTCTGGAAATTCAAGATGGAGTCAGAGGTGTTGTCTATGGTGAAGATCAATTGCAAGTCATCTGCATAATTGAAAGTGCACACATTTCTTTCACCTAGAGACTTAATTAGTGGAAGAAGGTACAAATTGAACAAGTGTGGGGACAAGGAAGATCCCTGCGGCACGCCGCAGTTCAGTTTAACTCTGGGAGCCGTGAACTGGGAAAGGCGAACTGATTGGGAGCGACCATCTAAAAAGGACGTAGGCCATTTGAGGGCAGATCCCTGAATCCCCGCGTTCCTGACATGGTCCACCAGAATGTCATGGTCTACTGTGTCGAAAGCCGCAGATAGATCAAGGAGCACTAGAGCTTGAGTAGTGCCCTTGTCTGCTTCTTTCCTCATTTCATCTAGTACAGTCAGGATTACTGCCTCAGTTGAATGAAAGGGGCGAAAGCCCGCTTGGTGAGAGTCAATATGGTCTGGTACTGCCTGAAGCCCCCTCCCCTTAATAAGCCAAATACCCTTGGGAAATGGGGACCCTCCTGGCTCCCGTGGAGGCTCACCGCCCCCCTTTCCCCCAAGGCAAACAATGCAAACACCACAACTGTTTGGATTAGGGGTCTTAGTAACCCCGGCCGTATTTTATTACATAAAATCATCAAAGCATTGAAATTCTTATTATTTACATTATGTACAATACGCAGAAAGTCCAATACATTGATGGGTACAAGATGTCAATTGGCTAACCTTAACATGCTTCTAGTACATAGCCATTCCTATCGTAATCTAAGCGATGAAGATATTCTCTTTCTGCGTATCCCTGTTAGAGCCTACGGCAAGGTCAATGACTGGCGGCCCCAGATCCCGATCAAGCTAGGTCCCAACCTCCTACCAGAGTGACCTTGCGTAGGGGGCCCAGCTTACCGGATGGATACCTCCCCCGGGCCCCCCCTACGCCCTCAAAGTTAAACTCCATAAAAGGGCGCTGCAGTTATGCATCCTTGCGCCCTTGAGCGCATGCGCGTGCGGGGATTAGCCAACCAGCCTACTGGAAGCGAGACTTCCCTTCCCCCCGCACCCCTCCAGCCTACCGGCTGTAACTGCCCCTGGAGTTCCATGAGAGACCCTCTGTCTCCCCCTCGGGGGTCCCCATTTGACAATGGTGATGCCCGCTAAGGACCGAAAACTATGCTCACCAATCATGACCTTACCGCCTGACCAAGGAAAACACATAAAAATACGACAAAATTAACTATCCTGAAAATTGAAAACCATTTAGTTAAGAAAAAGCAAACATTTTTAATACCAACATTATGACAAAGCATCAAAACAAGTACACTCATTTACATTACTCCTCCTGAAAATAGAAAAGACATACTGATCACACAATATATCTGCCTTAGGGGATGGTGGGTGGGGAAAAAGAATCGTTGAGGCCTCCGACTGAGGCCCTGACCCGTCACGCGACCTGCAGGCTGGGGAGCGGCGAAAAAGAGACCGTCCGCTCTGCTCCCCAGCCTTTTAAGACGCAGGGTCAGGCAAGCCGGTTCTGACCGGCTTGCCCGACGTTGGCCGGACGCGTGAACAGGAAGCACTTGTAAGTGCTTCCGGTTCACGCATGGACAGCCAATCGTGTGTGGGGATCAGGGGAGGCAGGGCGCCACGTCACTTTTGTGCGCGGTGCGCCCTGCCTCCCCTGGGTGTGGGGGCCCGGCGCGACCGCCATACTGGCGGCGTGCCCGAGCTGTGCCCGCCTTGCAATATGGTCTGGTACTGCCTAAAACCCCCTCCCCTTAATAAGCCAAATACCCTTAGGAAATGGGGACCCTCCCGGCTCCCGTGGAGGCTCGCCGCCCCCCTTTCCCCCAAGGCAAACAATGCAAACACCACAACTGTTTGGATATGGGGTCGTAGTAACCCCGGCCGTATTTTATTACATAAAATCATCAAAACATTGAAATTCTTATTATTTACATTATGTACAATACGCAGAAAGTCCAATACATTGATAGGTACAAGATGTCAATTGGCTAACCTTAACATGCTTCTAGTACATAGCCATTCCTATCGTAATCTAAGCGATGAAGATATTCTCTTTCTGCGTATCCATGTTAGAGCATACGGCAAGGTCAATGACTGGCGGCCCCAGATCCCGATCAAGCTAGGTCCCAACCTCCTACCGGAGTGACCTTGCGTAGGGGGCCCAGCTTACCGGATGGATACCTCCCCCGGGCCCCCCCTACGCCCTCAACGTTAAACTCCATAAAGGGGCGCTGCCGTTATGCATCCTTGCACCCTTGAGCGCATGCACGTGCAGGGATTGGCCAACCAGCCTACTGGAAGCGAGACTTCCCTTCCCCCCGCACCCCTCCAGCCCACCGGCTCTAACTGCCCCTGGAGTTCCATGAGAGACCATCTGTCTCCCCCTCGGGCGTCCCCATTTGACAATGGTGATGCCCGCTAAAGACCGAAAACTATGCTCACCAATCATGACCTTACCGCCACAGGCCAGTATAGTTGCCCGACTATCTGGCCTCCCCCCTCTGCCTACTAGAAGGTCATGCCCTGCGCCTTGCGCCCTCTAACCATGCCAGTATGTTCTCCATGAATATCTGATTACCACGACTTGAGAGATGAACACCATCCTGCAGAAACAACTGCTCCCCTCGGATGCACCCATGACCCATAGATCTAAGCTTCGGGGTCTTGAATAACTTTTCCATTTTGTTGTTAATCCTCTTAACCGAATGATTCAAGGCCCACACAGACTCACCCCCTCTCCACTTGAATCTAGGAATCATTTGTGACCACACTATCATTGCCTCGGGGCATGTCTTTGCCAACCACCCTACTTCAGTAAGCAGGGTCTCGACTACGCCCCTCCGCCCCAGGTGCACCAGGTCGTTACCCCCTAAATGCAAAATACAAACTGCAGGAGGTCCCTGACATTTTTCAACGCGCGTGTCACCAGGTCCCTGAATTGACTAAGTCTCAGACCACATTGCCCGTAAAACGAGATTTTTGCACCTGCCTGCCGCGCCCTGACCTCATAGGAACCTGTAACAAAGAATTTTTGTAACCTCCTTACATACGAGTGGCCGATTATCCACACATCCTGTTCCGTGTGTTCCCAGGCGTGAACCTGGTCTGTAACGTGCCCTGTGCGTCGATGAATTGTTGACTGTTGTCCTCCTGCCTGACAGGATGTTGCAGTCTTTGCTGAACGGTGGACCGATGCAGGCTTCCCCCCTGCGTCACAGGATGTAGAAACTGCAAATCAAACCATGAAAGAAAACCAACCGTCAGCGCATTATTTTTGACACTTCTAGAGCATGTGTAGGCGCACATAGCGTTTATAACAATTCAAGGACCATCTACCAATCCTTTGCACCTCACTCCCAGAAAGTCCCCTGGCCACTGCTTCGGTGGCGGCCCCTATCCTAAAGGAGTGGGTCCCGAAACTGCCTGGGTCTAAACCGGCTTTCTGCATGGCTAGGCCCATGACCCTCTTAAACTGGAAGATAGTGAGCGGGGTCCCATCTGAGTGCACAAGTAATGGCCCCCCCCGCGCCCCTTGTACGTTGCGCCAGAAATGTCTCCAACCTGGCGATGGGGCAGCAAGCGCTTCCTTCAGCCCTACGCAAGACCACCCCTTCCCCCCTGCCTTCCTGATCAGTTTTGGACCTGGGTATTGATATCAATAAAGAGTCCCCCTGAATCTGCACGTGCGCCAACTGCAGCCCCCCCTGCCAATCCATTTTGTTTTTTGCTACCAGCTCCCCTATCCTGAAAGCGCCATAGAACGCTAAACAGAAGGCCGCTTGGAACAAAAGTGCTTCCCCAGCTGAAGTACACACTTGGTACAAAGCATCCATCAGTGTGGCCAATGTCTGTATTCCTATGGGTCTTCTTACGTCCGGCTGCCCTCCCTGTAGGCGTTGCCACCCTCTCAAGGCTTTCCGCACTATAAAAGTGCCAGTGGGATCCCCCTTTTCCCTAATTTTCGCGAAGAAGGAAATGGCTGCAATATGTCGCCTTGCTGATGCTACTGAGCGCCCCTCATCTCTCATAGTTCTCAAATAGGAAACGACAGACCTAGTGTCATGCATTTTTCCTCTCAACTGTCCCCCAAGAAATAGCAGTAAGCCCCAAACGCCCCTTCGTATGCCCTCCTGGTCCTGGGTGCTAGGCTAGCTGCCACGAGGTCCGATAACTGGGGGCACCAAGCTGCCAAAGCTGTTCTGGGAAAGGCGTTGGGTTCTCTGCCGCCTCTGGGTGATGAGACCTGAATACCTGCATCTTAAAGCGAGAGAGCGCATCAGCGGCATGGTTTAATACTCCTGGCACATGTTTGGCTCTAAACAGCAGATTCATTCTCATGCACTGCAGTATTATCTCCTTTAGTAGGCGCAAAATCATCTTACACTTTGCATTTTGATTATTGATACATTCCACAACAGCCATGTTATCGGACCAGAATACCACAGATTGGTTCCTCAGTTGTTCTGGCCAGACGGTCAATGCCACCAAGATGGGGAATAGTTCAAGGAAGCTTATGTTACTTGTAAGCCCCGTGTCCTCCCACCACGCTGGCCAGCGTTTGGCAACCCATGCTGGACCTAAAATGGCGCCAAAACCCTCGCTACCCGCTGCGTCCGTCATCAACCCTATCTCTGGGCTGGACCTGGGGGGACTGGGCCACACAACCCTACCGTTGAAGTCACGCATGAATGCCTTTCAGATTCGCATGTCCTGCCTGACCTCACTAGACAGTCTGGTGTGATGGTGCTTCTCCCTGAGTCCTGACATAGCCTGTGCGATGGTGCGCGAGAAAGGTCGTGCCATTGGAATTATTCTCAATGCAAAATTCAGTTGCCCTACGACCTGCTGTAAATGATGTAGTGTAACCTTCTCCTTTGTCAAGCAATGCTGCAAGGCAGCCCCAAAAGCCTTGATTTTTTCTAGGGGCAGCCGTGACACTCCCTGCACAGAATCCAACTCTATCCCCAGGAATTCAATCTCAGTGCTTGGCCCCACCGTCTTGCCCTGTGCCAAAGGTACGCCAAAGTCTTGCATGAGTGCACAGAACCTCTGCAATGCCCACCCGAGGCCTGAGATTCTGGTGCCCCCAAGAAAAGGAAGTCATCAAGGTAGTGTAATACCCACTGGTGCCCTGTCGCTCGCCTGAAAACCCATTCCAAAAAAGAGCTGAATTTCTCGAAATAGGCGCAAGATACCGAACATCCCATAGGCATACATTTGTCCACATAATACTTCCCCTTGAATTGAAAACCCAACAGGTGAAAATCAAGTGGGTGCACTGGCAGCAGGCGGAAAGCTGACTCAATATCTGATTTTGCCAACAATGCGCCCTGCCCCAACCCCTTAAGCATCTCAACTGCTTGATCAAAAGAAGCGTACTTGACACTGCATAGGTCATCATCAATGGCGTCGTTCAGTGACACACCTCTGGGGGCCGAGAGATTATGAATCAGTCGGAATTCCCCTTGTTCTTTTTTGGGCACCACTCATAATGGGGAGCAAACAAAATCTTGCATTGGGGGGGCCTCAAATGGGCCAGCTACTCTGCCCAACCGAACTTCCTTCTCAGTTTTTGCTGCCGCCACCCCTTCATTAGCCCTGACCGATAGCTGATTCTGGCAATGCGACACCCCCACGTAACCAGGCGCGGGGATCCTGAAGCTGTCCCTGAAACCTTCCTGCAAAATTCTAGCAGACTTGGGGCAATTGTAACTGTTCAACCATGGTATCAAAACACTTGTTTTAATGGGAGATCTGGCCTTACCTAGAGACACACTCTCAGTCCTGCTTCTTGCCTCCCTTGTCCTTTGCTTTCTTAAAGCATTTGGACTCTGGGTGCGAGGAGTTGCCACAGAAAGAACATGCGTGTTTGAATTTACATGTGCCAGTTGCTCTGTTACACGAGCGCCTGTTGAAATCCCAACACGCCCCCTTACTTTTCCCCCTCCCCTGAGCTGCCTTGGTGGCCTGAACGAAAGGGCTGACCCTGAAAGGTGTCTTGCGACTGACCCCGGGTGGTGTCCTGTGGACCCTGATCCAGCGCTAACAATAAAGATTCTTCTCCTATATGCTTCGGTCATCCAGGTACAACTATCCCTCCAAAACACAAACTATATCCATATGACGGTGGGGCCCATAACACCGCATATACATTCACTCACTCATTTATTCCCTGGATTTCCCTCCGTCCTTAACCTAGGAGAAAAACAGTAGAACGATTCGCTGGAAGGAGACGGGATACCTCTTTAAAACGACATAATATTTCTCATTACTTTTAAGGTATTCCGCTCATTGGTCGATGGACCAACTAGTAGGAATCAGTTGATGGTGATTAAGACCAGCTCAATCACAATAAACCTTTTAATATTTTACATTAATCATTGAGCTAAAGAACCACTGAGTCATTGTTTAAAGATAATAAAGTTTATATAAAGTTTAGAAGCATGAATAAGTTTTAGGTTTATTATTCAGATTATTACAGTTATCATCATTATAAGAATAAATTGAAATTGCAATGCATACCTATTAGATGGAAGAATAAAGTTCGTCACAGCAAGAACTCCCAAAAGATCTATCTATCTGTCCTGGAAAACAGGCCTTCTCGTTCCTTTCCTCTTCAGTATTTTAAGAATAAAAGTCTAATAGTTCTAAATGGAAAATCTATCAAGAGTAAAAAGGTTCTCCAAAAGCAGCATCTTATGCTCAATCAAAAATATAAAATAGCAGCAGCAGCATCAGCTCGTCAGCCATCAGCATCTGCAACCCCAAAAGTGGCTAAAGCAGCATCCCGCTAACAGCAGCTAAAACCCCTCCCCACCAAGAGTAGGTCTTCTTATACCCTAATTCTAGCTTACTAAATAAAATGTTGCATCTTTATGGCGTGATTCTCTCTAATTGGTCCATTTGAGTCCATATACATCTTTTTATCAAACTTCCTTGTTCTAACCAGTTCTTTGTGGAATGTCCATGCTTGCATCGTTTCTCACAGGTTCATGACATTACTCATCCGCTTCGGTCAGTCCAAATTGTATCACTTTCCGATACTTTTTAGGTTCAACAGTTCTTTGTATTCTTTTGTTCATTTATTCACTCTGACTTCTCACGCTTCTTGCTGACCCGTCTTGGCACACATTTATTCTGTAAGGTCATAATAGCCTTGACCATACTTCCATCCTAGGCTCTTGGAACGATCACATGATCACTCTTGTTCACGGCCTTTCTCCTTTTCCATAATTCCTCTCTCGCGCACGCGTATTCTAGCTCATGGCGGCCATTTTATATCGCTGCTCAACAGGCCTAAGCGCACTAATTATAAAGATAAACAAAATATAGTTAGGAATAAAGAATATAAACCCTTTCGTTTCCCTCCCGTCATTCTACGTACCCCAAATTAGGTATTACCTAGCAAAAAGCAACATATAAAGCCGTCCCTTACTTACCATCGCTTTATTTTGCCACTACACGTTTTGTTTTCAAAGCACAAATCATGCATTTTATTATTCTATTAGTACGCAAATATTATGTTATGTTAGCCACGTCAACAATTATAAGTAAATTAGTTTGCACGTAAATAGCGTGTTAATCAATCAATCATGTCATTTATAAAGCGCACTACATACCCGCGAGGGTCTCAAGGCGCTGGGGGAAGAGGGGGGTGGTGCTGCTACTGATCGAAGAGCCAGGTCTTGAGGAGTCTTCTGAAGGCCAGTAGGTCTTGGGTCTGTCGGAGGTTGGTGGGGAGGGTGTTCCAGGTCTTGGCGGCGAGGTGGGAGAAGGATCTGCCGCCGGCGGTCGTTTTCCGGATGCGGGGGACTGTGGCGAGGGCGAGGCTGGTCGAGCGGAGCTGGCGGGTGGGGGTGTAGAAGCTGAGTCGTCTGTTGAGGTAGGCTGGTCCGGAGTTGTGGAGTGCTTTGTGTGCGTGGGTGAGGAGCTTGAAGGTTATCCTCTTGTTGACAGGGAGCCAGTGCAGGTCTCTCAGGTGGGGTGTGATGTGGCTGCGTCGGGGGATGTCGAGGATAAGACGTGCAGAGGCGTTCTGGATGCGTTGCAGCCGTCTCAGGAGCTTAGCCGTCGTTCCTGCGTAGAGGGCGTTTCCGTAGTCCAGCCTGCTGGTGACGAGGGCCTGGGTGACTGTTTTTCTTGTTTCGGTGGGGATCCACTTGAAGATCCTGCGGAGCATTCGGAGGATGTTGAAGCAGGATGAGGAAACGGCGTTGACCTGCTTAGTCATGGAGAGGGTGGGGTCGAGGATGACCCCTAGGTTGCGTACGTGGTCGGTGGGTGGCGGGGCTGTTCCCAGTGATGTTGGCCACCAGGAGTCGTCCCAGGCTGAAGGGTTGGAACCAAGGATGAGGACCTCCGTCTTGTCCGAGTTCAGCTTCAGGCGGCTAGTCCTCATCCATTCGGCGACGGCCTTCATTCCTTCGTGGAGGTGGGCTTTGGCGGTGTGAGGGTCTTTGGTGAGGGAGAGGATCAGCTGGGTGTCGTCGGCGTAGGAGATGATGTTGAGGTTGTGCTGTCGGGCGACGTGGGCGAGGGTGCCATGTAGATGTTGAACAGCGTTGGGCTGAGGGAGGAGCCTTGGGGTACGCCGCAGATGATCTTGGTGGCCTTGGATCGGAAGGGGGCGAGGCGGACGCTTTGTGTTCTGCCGGAAAGGAAGGATGTGGTCCAGTCCAGGGCCTTCTCTTGGATCCCGGCGTCGTGAAGGCGTGTTCGTAGTGTGTGGTGGCAGACCGTGTCGAAGGCGGCTGATAGGTCCAGGAGGATGAGGGCTGCTGTTTCTCCGTTGTCTAGCAGGGTTCTGATGTCATCGGTGGCGGCGATGAGGGCGGTTTCGGTGCTGTGGTTGCTGCGGAAGCCGGACTGGGAAGGGTCCAGGATGTTGTTCTCCTCGAGGTAGCGGGTCAGTTGTTTGTTGACGATTTTCTCGGTGACCTTCGCGGGAACGGGAGCAGAGAGATGGGTCGGAAGTTCTTGAGGTCCTTGGGGTCTGCCTTGGGTTTCTTGAGTAAGGCGGTGATCTCGGCGTGCTTCCAGCTTTCCGGGAAGGTTGCTGTCTCGAAGGAGATGTTGATTATTTTCCGGAGATGGGGCGCGATTACCTTTAACCCTTCACATGTAACATACATTGTTGGTTACTTACTTAAACGAACTTGTTTGTTAATCATTTTACGTAAATATTAGGAAGTTAAAAAAAAATTCTTTTACCCTGCTCCATCAACTCCCCCCTTTGGTGATTTTTAATATCACCACAAAACCCAAGTTACACATTTCTATCAGACAGCATATTTCTTGATCCGTTTGTTTTTGTTAGTTTACACAACTGTATCCCTTTCAACTTGTCTCTTGGTCTTCTTATACATGTTCTCTTTTATCTCTTCTAGCTCTATTTCACCCATTTCTCTCTCTCTCTCTCCTTGTTTATCTTATTTTCTTTTTCTATTTTATTCTGTCTTCTTCTTTTCTTTATACATGTAATTATAAGCTTCAGCACTAAAATTATTATGATTATCATGGTTGCTATTATTATGACTTTCCCTATTATTAATCCACTCATTCTAGTAAACCAGTTTATTACTGAAGAAAACCCTTTACCAAGTTTTCCAAACGCACTTTCAACCTCCAGTGGAACAAGTTCTTTGTGCAAACTTGTAATATTCTTTATATACCTTTGTATATTTTCACTTTTATCTGGAATGTAAGTGCAACAATGTTGGACTTTCAGCATTCCACAGACTCCACCCTCTTTTGCCAAAAGAATGTCAAGGGCAAGTCGATTTTGCATTACCATAGCTCTTATGGCAACCATCTCGGTATTTACCATCAAGAACCCTCCAGCAGTATCTGTAGATAAACGATCTACCACTGTGGATAATTTCCGAATTTTAAATGCATTCAAAGATATTCCCACTGCTGGTATCAATGCACCAAAAATATCACCTACTATTTCTGAAAAACTTTCCCTTTTCCTACGTGTAAAGGTCTTTATCATTTCGTGTGTTCCTTTTTCTGTTCTATCCATATGAAAAATCTTTGGAAAGACCAGGCCTAAATAACATGACCTATACCAATGGTCCGGCAACCTGTAATAAGCCCTATTACCGCAAACATAATAGCTCCCTGGAAATATTGGATCTTTTCCCCCTTTGAATCCCCATCCGCCTAAAATTTGATAATTGTCATGGCAATTACTGGAACCCACGAAATAATTGTCATATCTTGTTCTATTCCTTCTAATGCACAACCTTCCCTGTTGGGGCCAATCCAGAGTCATAGCTGCATTTGTCTTTTTCTTGTCATGTTTCTCTTCCTCAAACGCCCAAAGAGGTGTTTTTGTCTCTTCTATCACTTGTCTTTGAAATTTCGCTCTTCTATCCTCAACCATTTCTAAAAATACCTTTTCTTCCTTCTTTAACTCACAGGTAAGGTTGTTTTTAACTATATTATCTAAGGTTAAAAACTTATCTTCTATGAAAAATTCACCAAACGTTTTTCCCTCTTTCACTTTATTTAGTTCAGGAACTACAGAAATTTTCGCAAAAATCTTATCTATATCAGTGTAATAATATTCTAATCTTCCTGTCTTATAAAATAAACTTGCTAAAACACTACATGTTATTCCATACGTCAAAGGAAGGTGATGATAGGTCACACCCTCTGCAACAGACGCAGGCAATTGCATACAAACATAACAATCTCTTACATCCATTGTTTCTACATACTCATATAATAATTTTGTAAAAACATTCTTTGAAAAATCTGTTATTGATTTGTCTTTATGTAATTCTGCACTACTTTTTAATATAGCTGTTTCTTGAATGTTAGCTCCTCTTTCTTTCTCTGTGTGATTAGACGTTTCTTCTATAGGTAAACTAATTGGAATAGTGATTGCTAAAACCACCCACACTGTCATTAATAATCCTGTACAAAAGAAGCACATCTTACACCATCTGCTTAAAAACTCACATCTACATTTTCTATCTTTAATATCTTCCATTTTGTTTTATAACCTATTTATTTATTTACAAAAATTGTGTCACCACACCTCAGAAATGACTTCTTAGCCACCCTGCACTCTAATTTTTGTCTTCGTTTGGTACTTTCTTTTAATTCTTTTCAGAATTCTTCTTTGCCAAATCCAGTATTTTGTCAACTCCGGTAGAAATTCGTTCAAGTTCTTCAAGTTTGTAGCACTTCACCTTCACCCATTAGGTTTCTTTGTTCTGGGTTCTCATGAGTGTTCTCTTCTTCTTTGATATCAGTTAAAGCAAGGTACAACCATTCAGGCGATCTATACTTCGGATTTACTTTCTTTACTCTTTTCGTTTTCTGCAAGTGTTTTCCACCTTGTTGGTCTTGCTCTTTTGACTTGTTATTTCATTCACTTGTTCAGCACTTTTTCCATCTAGCCTTATGATCCTGTATCTTAGTTTTCTTACTTCGTTGGGCCAATTGTCTCCTTTTCTTGGCCTTTTTGCCTCACTTTCTTTTTCCTCTCTTTCTGTTTTCCAAGTTCTTTTTCTTGACTCTTGTTTTGGTTTTCTTTCTTCTCCACTTTCTTCAGACTCTGTTTCAGTTCTTTCTTTGTCTCTTATTTTGAATTTTATAATTTCATTTTCTCCCTTTACTTGTGGTTCTTTTCTTATTTTCCTTCGTTCACCTACTTCTGTCCCTCTTCGGTGTTCTTCCGTATTTGTGTCAATTTCTCTATCTGCTTCTAAATTTCCCTGTTCTTTTGTTTGGCTTCCTGTCCCTATTGCTCCTCGGGGATCTTCCGATTTTTCTAACTTTTTGTTTGAAACTCTCCCTTCTTCATCTATTAATATTATCTCCGAAGGATTCTCACCACAACTTGTACTTGGTTGCTCACTGTCACTGTCTTTGTGCTCAGTTTCTTCTCTTATGCTTTCAAATTTCCAATTTTTTTTCAGATTTTCCTCACAATCCGAATGATCTGTATCAGATTCTGAAGTGGTGTCTGATATTTCCAGATGTCGACTCACATGTCGATCTTCAAGTTCTGGAACTTCAGCTATTTCCTCCACTCCTTCTGTTGTTGCACTTGTAGTTGGGTCTTCCAGATGTCGACTTACAGGTCGATCTTCAGATTCTGGTACCCTGTTCGTTTCTTCTTCCGCTTCCGATGCTGAACTGTTATTCAACACTTCCAGATGTCGACTCACATGTCGATCTTCAGGTTCTGGAACTCTGATGGTGTGACTGGCATGTATCCAATGTTTCACTCCTGCACATTTGACTGCAGTGGTTGTCACCAGTATCACCTGTCGCGGTTCGTCCCAGCGAGGAACCAAACAGTTTCTTCTTCTATGGACTTTTATGCGGACCCAATCTCCTGGATTCAAGTCGTGAGCTGGTTTTCTTTCAAGAGTGGTCGCATCCGGTCCAACCTGATGAAACACAGAACGCACCACATCAGCCAATCCTTTGCAATAATCCAGCACCAGATCATCAGTTATAGTCAGTAGTTTGTTGACAGGTACATGTGCTTGTCTCATTGCTCGTCCCATAATTATCTCGTGGGGACTGAGTCCAGTTTTCCTTTCCGGAATACTTCTGATTGTCATTAAAACTAATGGCAAGGCATCTGGCCATTTGAGTCCTGTGGCTTGACACATTTTTCCTAGCCTGTTTTTAATTGTTCCATTCACTTGCTCTACTATTCCAGAAGCCTCTGGTCTGTATGCACAATGCAGTTTCTGTTTAATACTAAGTGCTTCACAAATCAGTTGAATTCATTTGTTTTGGAAATGTGTTCCTCTATCCGTTTCAATCGTGACTGGAAAACCATACCTCGGAATGAATTCTCGCAGCATAAGTTTTGCTACCGTGATTCCATCATTCCTTCTGGTCGGGTATGCTTCCACCCAACGGGAAAACAAACAGACGACTACAAGGACATACCTTAGTCTATTGCTCGGGGGCATTTCTATGAAATCCATTTGCATTCTAGTGAACGGACCTCCTTCTCGTCCTATTGTTCCTAGACTCACTACTGTCTTCCTTCCTGGATTTAACTGTTGACAAACAAGACATCTTTGACAAAGACTCTCAGCTATGGCTCTGAATTTTGGATTATACCATGTTTGTCTAAATAGTCTGATCATTGAATCTCTTCCAATATGGGCTTGTCCATGGTACATCCGTGCCATGTCAGAAATCATGCTATCAGGCATAACTGGTCTTTCATCTCTGTAAACCCAAACATCATTTTCCTCATTTTTTCTACATCCCGCTTTTAACCAGGTATCTTTCTCCTCTTCATCTGCTGCTTCCTGCAATTGTCTCACCTCATCCCATGTCTCAACAGGGTTAGTAAAAAGCAAAGGACATGAAATATGCTCTCTTTCCCGATTTCGATTTAAAGAGACTACATTCTTTGCACAATACTGGGCAATCTCATCAGCATACTTATTGCCGACAGTTATGTAGTCTTCCCCATTTTTATGTGCATTGCACTTCACTACAGCAATCTGTTTAGGCAGCTGTATCGCCTCAAGCAGCTTTTACACAAAATTTCCATTTCTAATCGGCGTTCCTGCAGACGTCAAGAAACCTCTTTGTGACCAAATCTGACCAAAATCATGCACAATCCCAAAACCGTATTGGCTATCCGTCACAATTGTAATCCGTACATTTCTTCCCAACTTGCAGGCTTGAATCAGGGCTATTAGTTCTGCTACTTGGGCAGACCGTATCCCTTTCAGACAAAATGCTTCCATTACAGTTGCTACTGTGCAAACTGCATATGCTGCACTTAGAACTCCATCATCTGTTCTCAAACATGAGCCATCCACGAACAGAATATAATCTGATTCCTTTAAGGGCTCATCTCGTATATCTGGTCTCGGTTTTGTACAATATTCAAGCACATTCAGACAATCGTGATCCACTTCATCCATTTCAATCACACTCTCTTCATCTGGCAATGACGTTGAAGGATTCACATTCATGCATCTGTCAATAGTCACATTATCTGCACTCAAAATTACTTTTTCATACCTAGTCAGCCGACTATGTGTCATGTATTGGGTTTTTGTTCGTGTCAAGAGAATTTTCACAGAATGTGGGACATATACTCTCAGTGGATATCCCATCACTATGCCTTCACTCTCTTCCAGACTCACACAAGTAGCAGCAACTGCTTTCAAACATCCAGGCAACGCTTTCGCTACAGGGTCTAAAACAGCTGAAAAATATGCAATAGGTCTTTTCATAGTTCCATGTCTCTGTACCAAGACTGAAAACGCACACCCATCTCTTTCACTGCAATACAACTCAAAGTCTTTCTCATAGTCAGGCATTCCCAATGCTGGAGCTTCACACAATTTCTTTTTCAGCTCTCTGAATGCTTTCATTTCCTCATCATTCATTTCAAAAGGATCTTTAACATCCTTTTTTGTCAATTTATGCAACGGTTTTGCTATCAAGGAAAACCCACTTATCCATTGTCGACAATATCCAACCATTCCCAGAAACATTCTTACCTCTCTTTGCGTCATTGGAGCTCTCATTCCTTGAATCATTTTTATTCTCTCGGTCGTTACCTTTCGCACTCCTTTCTCAATTTTATGCCCTAAATATTGGACTTCTTGTTGACAAAACTGCAATTTTGACGGGGACACTTTATGTCCTCTTTTGGCTAAATGATTCAGCAAAGCAATTGTATCATTGACACATGCTTCCTTCGTTTTTGATGCCACCAGTAGGTCATCAATATACTGAACCATCACTGACTTTTCTGGCATTTTTAAATCTTCCAAGGATTTCTTTAAAATCTGATTAAAGATCGAGGGGCTTTCTGTGTACCCCTGAGGAATTCGGCACCATGCCAAAATACGCTCTCCGAACCTGAACGCAAATAATGGCTGGCTATCTGGATGCAATGGAATAGAGAAAAATGCATGGCATAAATCAATCACTGTGTACCATTCTGCTTCACGTGGAATCTGGTATAGAATCACAGCAGGGTTCGGTACTATTGGGCAACAAGGCACAACAATTTTGTTTACCTTCCTCAAGTCCTGTACAATTCTATATGTTCCGTTTGGCTTTTCAGTCCCATTATTGGCGAATTACATGGACTGCTCATAATTTCTTTTAGAATCCCTTGTTCAATCATTTTATTTATTACTGGCGTTATTCCTTCAATTATTTCTGGTGTCAATTTATACTGGGGCGTATTTGGGTAACTCGTTCCCTCTTTTACGGAGATTCTAACAGGGTCTACTCCTGTCATTAATCCTATATCTTCTCCTGTAAAGTCCCACACTTCCTCTTTCACTGTCTCTTTTAGTTCAATTGGTATTTTTCTGCATCAAATACAGGAAACAAATCATTTACTTCTGGTTCTAAATTTACCATTGTCATTTTATACAGTACATCTTCATCTGGGGTCTGAAATGCAATTCCATCTGGAGTACAATAGATAGTGCAATTCATTTTGCACAATAGATCACGTCCTAATAGGTTCACAGGACTGCAATCACACACCACAAATCGGTGCATCTCACTAATTGGACCAATCTTTACCTCTACTAATTTTGTAAGAGGCGCCTTAATTTGCTAATTCGATACTCCAACTACTTGGATATGTTCACCTGAGAGAGGAAGGTTTGGAATTTCCACTGACCTGACAGTAGAACGGGTAGCTCCAGTGTCCACAAGGAATGTTACATTTGCACCATTCACTTCTCCATCCACAAATGGACCTGCTTGATCTACCTCTAGAGTTGCGCCAAGCACGCACTCTTCCCCCTCTCCTAGGCACCGTCAGAGGCTTTCATCCATCTCATCCTCATCCTGTCGTAACCAATATTGAGAAATGGCAGCTGCAGGCGGCAACTGTGTTACCTGCTCTCCTCCGTAGAATCCTGTTTCTGTACTGAATTTCTGTTGGTTAACACTCTTGGGAAGTGGTGGTTGTGGCACATGACTCTGTTGAGTAACTACCTCACTCTGCACCTGTGGATTTAATGATTGATTTTCCGCATTAAGTTTTGGAGGAAATTTACACTCGTTTCTCCAATGCCCTAACTTTCCGCAATTGTGGCATGGCCACTTTTTCTTTGCCTCGTCTATGCTCATTTGTCCTTTTCCTTTGCCTATATTTGGTCTAAATCTAGCCTGTCCTGTCTCATTAACTGTATTACTCAATTGAGCTTCTTGCTTCTCTGCAACTTTCACCTGTGCCCACATGGCTTTCTCTTTCAATTTACGCTGTCTACTCTCAATATCATCACTGCAATACTTAGCATATCTCAAAACCTCGTCAACTGTGCTATTCTGCCAACAAATCATATGCTGCTTAATCATTTCACTTATCTCCGGTTTCAACCCATACACAAATCTATATACAAAATGACTCATATCCTTCTCATTTAGTGTCTCATGGCCACTATACTGTTTAAAAACTAACAATAGCCTCTCATAATATGCATGCACTGATTCTTTACTTTCCTGCGTGGTTCTGTCTATCTTTACCCAATCCGTTTCTTTAGGTGGAATCTTATTCTTCAAAAAGGTAATTACTTGGTCATACTTCCTCATCACTTCTGGTCCTGGCACTCCTGTTTTAGCATCCCTTGGATATTCTACAGTTGGCCAATCAATAGTAATCTTACATTCTGTCCACAAATCAGCTGGTACTACTATATCAAACAATCCATCCAAGTCTATCCACAACACCTTTGAAACTTTAACAAATCTCTCCACTTGTCTATACCATTCTACTGGCTTCTCTCTCAACTTTGGGAAATCATTTGTAAATGACAGTATATCCTGTCTAGACCATGGAACATGCACATAACTACCTCCTGGAGTTTCTCTCATCGGGTACTCCCTTACAATTGGTTCCTTATCTGTTACTGCAAAAGCCAAAGACGCTTTATCTGTTACTTTCTCATTCTTTTTAGTCCATCTACTTCTCCATCTATCCACGTCACCCCATTTTCCCAGCAAAACAATTAATTCTTTTATTTGGGTCAATCGTCCTGATGTGTTCAGATTTTCTATATCTTTCTCACAAAAATCTACTCTATATGGTTTCTGCAACGTTCTCACTTTGACAAATTCTACTCCTAGTTCATTCGCTGTCTCTTCTAATTTGTCATGTAAATTTCTAGCTCTCCATGTAATACTCTTGCACAAAAACATAATCTCGTCATCCTGGTAATTTTTCAATTTTTCTGTACCAATCGTTCCCAAAATCAATTCTTCCATGTCTATTTTTAACCTAATTACATCTAATGGTTTTACTTCTGTCTCTTTCGTTTTTAGCGTTTTCATCCATTCATTTAATTCATCTGGAGTTGGACCTACAGGCGTACTATTTAATTCTATCCAATTGTTACTCCTTTCTGGTGTCTCTGATGCAGACTCCGTTACCATAGGTATTCTCCTAAACTCATTCTCATTTATCGTCAAATTAGTAGGTGGGCTTGGTCTATAGGTACTAACCAAATGGTGTGCACCTTCATTGTCCAGTTCCATCCCTTCTCTCCTTCTTTGCAAATGTGAATTCATAGGAATCACTAAAGAACGTTCATCAATTTTCTGATTCTCAAAAACTGGCATTACTGGACCTATCGTTACTGGTACAGTTACAGCTTCCATATTCTTTGTTAATGCTCTTATCTTTTCAGTCAATTCTCTTGTGGTTTTTGCTAATTCGGTTGTATTGTCACTTTCTATCTCCTCATTTTGTGAAGTTTTCAATTGATCTTGTGACCTATTTATCTCATATCCTCGTTCGGGATTTTTATTCCTCCCAGTTTCCATTGACGGTGCATTAGGTGTCACCCCCGCAGAAGTCTGTTGGTATGGAGGTGGGTTTCTGTTTAACATATCTTCCAGCAATTCGTCTTCCGTCTCACTACCACCATACCCATATTTTTCAGTAACCACATGTTTCTTTTTCTCTGTACACTTTTTCTTTGCTTCTTCCTCAACTGTAAAAGCTGGAAACAAACCTCCTGTCATATTAGCATATCTCCAACGCTTTATTCTGTCCTCATGATTTACTCCCCATAACCTTCCAGGCACAAACTCATGATTCTTTAATCCTCTGAATCTCTCTCGTTCATACATCTCATCTTCCCATTCACTTAAAGCTTCAAACTGTGTCGGTCTAGGTTTAGGTTCTAACAATGCCATCTTCTCTCTTAAATTTCGAAGTACAGCTACACTAAATGAACCATTCTCAGGAAAAGCCAATGCTCCATCATTCTTAGTATATTTTGTCCAATTTTCTAACCATATGCATGTATGATATCCGTACTTCAGCATCGTATGCGAAGCTGGTCATTTCGGCGGAGGAATTACTTGTCCCTCTCTAGTCACTACCTTTTTGTCTTTCTTAAAGAAGTTCTTAACTTTCGACATCCACGACGTTTTCTCTCTACCATACTCATAATAAGACATGATTCACAATCGCTTTCTCTCCTCAAAAGATCTGCAATTCAACACTGTTCTCTATGCGTTTATTCCAACCAATCCTAGCGCGACTCACACCAACGCTCCAATCATAAACGTCCACGTCACTATTCTATCCGTCCACTCCTAGCGCGACTCACACCAACACTCCAATCAGAGCGGTTTCTGTCTACAGCGCACTGTCCAATCCCAGCGCGGCTTTTGTCTACGTCAGTTCTGCTCCTGACTCTGTATGACTAGCGCACTGTCCAATCCCAGCGTGGCTTTTCTTCTACGTCAGTTCTGCTCCTGACCCCTCCTTTACAAAATTTATCGGCAATTTCTTTTTCAACAGTTCTTCGTTAGTTACAACATTTAAAACACATTTCCATTGTCTGATTCGCTAAACCAAAGAAATAGCTTTGTCCATTTACACAAGAATTCTGTATTTTCCAGTAGGCAGCGCTTACCTCTACCCTACCACAGAATTTTTCTGTTTCGCCGATAAAGTAGCACTTCCCTCTACCTTACCCTTCTTTCAAGCAAGCGGTAAACCCGTTTCTCTGGGGATAAAACACATGTGGAGACTATACTGCTCCTGAGAATTAAGGCCAGAGTTTCACAAGAAAACCGGTCGCTATTTCACTCACACACCTTTTATACGGAAAATGTCCCTATCATAACACAACCTGTGTTATCACCAATATGAACTCAGACAATGCACTATTCCATGTGACTTCTCTTGCCACACGTGTTCCACTTCCTACTTCCCGGAAGCGTGAAAACTTCGACTTACATATAACATAACGCGACTCAACATAAAGTGTTAGACATGAAATAATCAATAATCACCAAACTAATCTATAGTAACCATAACTCTGCTACCAAGAAATCTGATTCAGCGCTAACAATAAAAATTCTTCTCCTCTATGCTTCGGTCATCCAGGTACAACTATCCCTCCAAAACACAAACTATATCCATATGACGGTGTGGCCCATAACACCACATGTACATTCACTCACTCATTTATTCCCTGGATTTCCCTCCGTCCTTAACCTAGGAGAAAAACAGTAGAATGATTCGCTGGAAGGAGACGGGATACCTCTTTAAAACAACATAATATTTCTCATTACTTTTAAGGTATTCCGCTCATTGGTCGATGGACCAACTAGTAGGAATCAGTTGATGGTGATTAAGACCAGCTCAATCACAATAAACCTTTTAATATTTTACATTAATCATTGAGCTAAAGAACCACTGAGTCATTGTTTAAAGATAATAAAGTTTATATAAAGTTTAGAAGCATGAATAAGTTTTAGGTTTATTATTCAGATTATTACAGTTATCATCATTATAAGAATAAATTGAAATTGCAATGCATACCTATTAGATGGAAGAATAAAGTTCGTCACAGCAAGAACTCCCAAAAGATCTATCTATCTGTCCTGGAAAACAGGCCTTCTCGTTCCTTTCCCCTTCAGTATTTTAAGAATAAAAGTCTAATAGTTCTAAATGGAAAATCTATCAAGAGTAAAAAGGTTCTCCAAAAGCAGCATCTTATGCTCAATCAAAAATATAAAATAGCAGCAGCAGCATCAGCTCGTCAGCCATCAGCATCTGCAACCCCAAAAGTGGCTAAAGCAGCATCCCGCTAACAGCAGCTAAAACCCCTCCCCACCAAGAGTAGGTCTTCTTATACCCTAATTCTAGCTTACTAAATACAATGTTGCATCTTTATGGCGTGATTCTCTCTAATTGGTCCATTTGAGTCCATATACATCTTTTTATCAAACTTCCTTGTTCTAACCAGTTCTTTGTGGAATGTCCATGCTTGCATCGTTTCTCACAGGTTCATGACATTACTCATCCGCTTCGGTCAGTCCAAATTGTATCACTTTCCGATACTTTTTAGGTTCAACAGTTCTTTGTATTCTTTTGTTCATTTATTCACTCTGACTTCTCACGCTTCTTGCTGACCCGTCTTGGCACACATTTATTCTGTAAGGTCATAATAGCCTTGACCATACTTCCATCCTAGGCTCTTGGAACGATCACATGATCACTCTTGTTCACCGCCTTTCTCCTTTTCCATAATTCCTCTCGCGCACGCGTGTTCTAGCTCATGGCGGTCATTTTATATCGCTGCTCAACAGGCCTAAGCGCACTAATTATAAAGATAAACAAAATATAGTTAGGAATAAAGAATATAAACCCTTTCGTTTCCCTCCCGTCATTCTACGTACCCCAAATTAGGTATTACCTAGCAAAAAGCAACATATAAAGCCGTCCCTTACTTACCATCGCTTTATTTTGCCACTACACGTTTTGTTTTCAAAGCACAAATCATGCATTTTATTATTCTATTAGTACGCAAATATTATGTTATGTTAGCCACGTCAACAATTATAAGTAAATTAGTTTGCACGTAAATAGCGTGTTACCTTTAACCCTTCACATGTAACATACATTGTTGGTTACTTACTTAAACGAACTTGTTTGTTAATCATTTTACGTAAATATTAGGAAGTTAAAAAAAAATTCTTTTACCCTGCTCCATCAACCCCCTCTGAAATGTGTTAGGTATATGATCATGTCAATCTGATTCCAGCCCAGTGCAGGGTCAGATGCCTTAGCTCTTCTAAAATCTTTTTCATAATCTTTCCATCCATTGCCACCATAAGTGTCATGCGCACAAGTGATCCTATTCTGGTAGCAAGCCATCTCTGAGGCAAGACCTGGGAAACCCTCACCCATTATTGACGTGAAAACCTTAAAACCTTTGATCCAATTCACCAAAGTCTCCTCAACCCTAAACTTCAACAACATACTAGCCCACTCTCTTGGGTGTGTTCATTCCTTATTCTTTTTGGCCTCCTCCCTTTCTGCCTCATCCAGGAGCAGGGAAAACATATTCACATAGGAGCCCTTCCAAATCTTTTCTTTAATTTCTTGAGACACATGTCGCCCTAATTGCTCTCTAACAGAGCAAACTTCACCTAAACCCAAAGGTGGCAAGGTTTGCGGCATACCTGTTGGCGCTGTCTCTGCTGGCTTTGCTGCTCCTGCATCTGCTGGCGTGGTGGCTGCGGGCGGGACTCCTCCGCTCCCCATTGGCCCTGTACCCGCCCCCATCACGCCCCTCGCTGGTACAGCTAGCCCATCTCCGGGCTTAACCCCATCTAACTGTGCCATTATCTGTCTGGCCTTCTCCAATGCATTCTCCCTGCTACCCGACACCCCTGCTGCTGGGGACCAGTTACCCACTTTTTCCAGCCAAGGAAGTACTGCTGCTAGATTAGATACCAAATCGGGCTGAACCGGCGTGCTCCCGATGGGCCCCCCGTCATGGGGACCAGCGGGGCCTGTGGGGTGCCCCCTGTTGCTCCCGGCTGCCCGTCAGTGGGGAGAGGGGCACACGGTGTACTTGGCTGACCCCCCGCCGGACCTCCTGTCCCCTCGTTTCTAGGCTGATCTCCCCCACCACCCGTATTTGGCTGACCACCGTTGGCATGTGGGACCGGTACGGGCTCCACCGACAGGGGCACCACCCCTTCAGGGGCTGGTGCTGTGGCCCCATCCGTCCCATCCCCTTCCCTAGGTGGAGGCGCCCCACCTTTCTTAGGTCTAGTTCTTTTAGGCACCGGGGGAAAAGCTGCCTTAGGGGCTACCCCAGCTCGCCTGGGCCTATCCTCCGTCCCCTCTTGACCATCCACCTTATCCCTTAAAGCAGCTAAAGCCAGGCCCATATCATCCACTTTCTTCATCATGGAGTCCATTGCCCCCATTTTTCGCATCATCGTCTCCATAAACTATCCATGCGTGAACGCTGCTTGTTCCGCTTCACCTTAGGGGCCATTGTTGTACGCACCACAATGCACTGGACAACAATAGAACAGTAACCTACTAGCTGGCACCAGGGCCCCACAATATGCTGTGCACCAATGTAATTACCGGTTAATCAGGGCACAAAAACACACCCCTTAAGAATCAACCTCCAACAATGGCACACACACCAACAGCCCACTGCGCTCCTGTCTGGGACACTGCCCAGACCCTTACCTTGTAGAAGTAGCAGCCACCTGGCCGGCCACAGCACCCACGCCGCCAGAGCTTCCGCCCACCAGCTAGTCTAGTGGGTCGGGTGAGTATTCTCAAACCCGCGTGGCTCCCGGCGACGATGGAAAATACAGGCCTGCCAGTACTGCCCCAAGGCGAAACAATCCCCGTGTCCTGAAACACTCCTGAAACCAACGAGTGTCTGCAACTTCCTCAAAACCCAGTTCGGCCAGCCGATGCTCTGTGCGCAGACCCTGGAGTGGGGAGATAAGAAAGGAAAATTGCGGGAGGACTACCCGGGCACTCCTCCACCAAATTGCGGGCAAAAAAGAAGCGTAGCACCTCCCAGGCGCTCTGATTCCTGATGTGCTGCCCCCCGCCGGTGTGGAAAACCAAATGCAGGCAAAAACTGAAGTACAGAACTCCCCAGGCGCACCGATAGGTTAAGCGCTGCCCCCGCTGTAGGGAAATCAAAATGCGGGCAAAATTGAAGTAGAGCAATCCCCAGGCGTTTAGAATCAATTAGGCGCTGCCCCCGCTGTAGGGAAATCAAAATGCGGGCAAAAATGAAGCAGAGCAATCCCCAGGCGTGTAGAATCAATTGAGCGCTGCCCCCGCTGTAGGGAAATCCAAATGCGGGGGGAAAACCAAAATGCTGGCCAAATTGAAGCAGAGCACTCCCCAGGCGCTCCGCTAGCCTCTCCCCGCTGCAGGGAAATCCCAAATGCCGGCTACGTGCAGCGGTGCACTCCCCAGGCACTCCGGTGTTGAAGCGCTGTCCCGCCGGTCGCTAAAATCTGCCGATCCTTCTCCGCAAGTACCTGCAGTGGAGAAAAACGAAAAAAGGTGAAAAAGAATCGTTGGGGCCTCCGACTGAGGCCCTGACCCGTCACGCGACCTGCAGGCTGGGGAGCGGCAAAAAAGAGACCGTCCGCTCTGCTCCCCAGCCTTTTAAGATGCAGGGTCAGGCAAGCCGGTTCTGACCGGCTTGCCCGACGTTGGCAGGACGCATGAACTGGAAGCACTTGTAAGTGCTTCCGGTTCACGCATGGACAGCCAATCGCGTGTGGGGATCAGGGGAGGCAGGGCGCCACGTCACTTTTGTGCGCGGCGCGCCCTGCCTCCCCCGGGTGTGGGGGCCCGGCGCGACCGCCATACTGGCGGCGTGCCCAAGCTGAGCCCGCCTTGCAAGGAATTGGGACTGTTCGAAAAAAGAGCAGAGACAGTTGGCGACATGGGCTTCCAACGCCTTAGCCAAAAAGGGGAGCAGTGAGATGGGGCGATAGTTTGTGAGGACTAAGGGGTCTGCACCTGTTTTCTTGATAAGTGGAACTATTACTGCTTCTTTAAAGGCTCTGGGAACAGAGCCCTGAATTAGTGAATCATTCAGTAGAGAGAGGGCAGGATCAGGGCATGCATAGAAGACTTCCCTCAAAATATGAGGGGGCAGCTGTGGGCAGGAGATCCAGATTTGACTTTGGTCAGCAGGTCCAGGAAGACTTCTCTGCTAATTACGGGGAACTGGTGCAGAGAATGAGGGTTCCTGGGGGCCGATGGCTGAGCCTCAGGGGAGGGATTAATGAGTATGCTGGCTTTATTAATAATGATTTTATCAATAAAAAAGGTGTTCAGAGAATTACATAATGACTGAGTAGGGACTAATTTTACTGTAACTCTATCCGGATTGGATAGCTCAGTAACAATCGCAAATATGTCTTTGGATTTATTTGTAGAGTTCAGGATCTTGTTAGAGAAGTAAGTGGCCTTAGTTTGTAAGATGGATTTTTTTATATTGTTTAAGTTGAGCTTGATAAGTATCTTTTCTATCTGGAGAGTAGTTCCGTCTCCGGATACGATCAGTGCGGCGCAGGGCATATTTTAAGTCTTCTGAGAACCATCTCTGAGCATCATGCGCCTGGCTGTTTTGGCTTTCCTGAGAGGGGCATAGATATTGCTAGCAGCCGCTAGCCATGATTTGATATTTTTTTCACTTTGGTTAACAGAAAACTGATTTGTGGGTCCCGTAGTAACCAACGAGTTACAGAAGGCATTGAAGTTGGTACGATTCCAGTTCCTTGCCATTAGACCCGCCTTAGCTGGGGGTTTGGATGTAATCAAATTATTAAGGGAAAACTTTATTAAGAAATGATCAGACCAGGTGCATGAGGACACCGTCAAGGTGGACACTGTGAGATTGGATGTCCAGATGTGATCAAGGATATGTCCTTTTATCTGGGTGGTAGATGTCACAATTTGGACGCAGTTCAGCCCGTTAAGTAGATCGGTCAGTTCTGATGAGCATGGACCACCCATCTTATCTTTGACCCAATAGTTAAAGTCGCCAATTAATAATATTTTAGCATGGTAGATTAGTAAGTGGGGAAAAGAGAGGCATATTATGAGGGGGCCTATACATCAGCCCGCAGATCAGGGGGAAGAGAGAAGTCAAATTTGATAACTAAGCTTTTCACGGAGGTGATGTCTAGCGCAGTGAGGGTGGTGAACTTCAACTCTTGATGAATTATGGGAGCAATCCCTCCCCCAATTCACTAACGAGTCTAATACGCTTCCAGGGAGAAATACAATTCAGGCCTACAGAAATCGGCCAACATAAGAAATAGCACATAATTTTATAAGGCACACATATAAATGAACGTTAATAGTGAGCACGTTTAAATCTACTCATTACATAAGTACACTAACTATGCAAATATTCGTTAGCCACATGTACAATTCTACACATTAAGGTTTTCATCTAGTCACATATCATTGCAATGCTGATTTCTTCACATTTACTCTGAAATACACCTAACACTTCACTTTTCACAATATTACAGCACACGATCTAATGACCCAAATGTTAACACAATAAAGGATTATATGCGGACGCGAACTACCAATTATTATAGTGCACCCCTACGATTTAAAGAGCAAAATCGCGCTCTAACACACATAATGTTAATATACACTATACGACAAGCAGGGCGCACATGAGGAGCTTAAGGGGCAGTGGAAAGGGGGTTAGGAATGCAAATTGGTAGGGGTACTAAGTGAGAGAAAATGCATTATTTTGTGAAATGACTAACATTTTTGAAGTCTTTTCAAGCAGAGAGAGGGAGAGACTGTGTTTGAGCGTTTTTGTCTGTGTGTATAAATTCCTGGAGAAATCTCACAATCACCTCACCATACCCGACAGAAAGCACCTGTACCCAACTATTTATCACAAAAACAATTATTAGGGGGTGTAACACCCCAAACACTTCCTCTGAAGCTGCGCCACTGGGCAGTCCTTACCGGAACCAACACTGTGAGGAGAGTCACATCCCTGCAAGTGGATGAAAGTCAGCACTGTAGGGGTAGACAGAGAAGAATTGATGACATTCAGGCATTTGCAGGCAGAACAAAGCACCAGATTAATTATTCTGAATTCTCTTCCCCAAAGTGAGGTGGGCATTGCTCGTGCCTTTCTATTCTATGGGGTATCTTCACCTATGTGTACCCATTAACGTCTCGTCAGGGGTAGCAAGTGCTATATAAATAAAAAATATTTTGTTTGTGACAAGTGACGCTGTGACATTGATTGGAACTCAATTCTTAAGTGTTACAACTCACAATGAAGGTCTAATTCAGGTGCTCTGGTCAGACATGTTTTTAAAAAAAAGTGAATGTAAGCGGTGCTTGCGGGAAGCGCGCCAATGCTTTCGGGTCGAGTTCAGGCTATATAAAAACTGCAACAAAAAAAAAAGTCTTTATTTATAAAGGCACCAAAGCTGTGGAATTAAGGGTACCAACCAATCGGCTTCACCTGTATGTCGCTGCTGGTACCAAAATTGCAAAAATCACCTAAAGCCGGTATTTTGCCTCCTTATCAGTACACGCTTTAAAATGTAAAAGTAGAAGAAAACACCTGAAAATGCGTTCTACAGGTGCACTAATGATCATTAAAGTAAACAGAGACAGAAAGGCCATGTTTAAAAAGAAAACAGACGATTTAATGTAAAGTTATATTCAAGAATTGGATCTGGACCTTCGCAGAATCTTAAAGCGTGAATGGATAGCTGGTATTTTTCTCTATGAAAGGTGGCAAACCGTTGATCTTACTGTCACCTCAAATTCAAATACATAATTTTGAGAGGAGCTGCCGCGTTCTATGTGTCAGCTTATTATGAGCCTTTACCTGCAATTATGTTGAATTAAATCAAAATACAGAGGGAGCAATTGAAGCAAAACAGGCTGCAGAAACCCCCTCACCCCGGGTACAGCGCTTCCAGCTATAACAATTCCAGCACCAGCAGCAGCTTTGCATTACAATGGTGTCTGACTCTTGTCGGCTACAGTATCTATGCAGCCAGCAGTGGCCCGCCCATTTCATTATGTTTAATTGGTGTGAAATAGACTAGCGGCTTTAGGGGGTGATAAGGTGTTTTGCATTCACTGCTTCACTGAACCTCCCTGCCCACTCAATTCAGTCTCGTTCAGTTCTCATATCTTGTTTTGTTCTCCATCTGGGCCTCAGTCCCTCTCTCCTGTAACCCAGACAAGTTGTATGAGAAGATAGATTAAGGTTTGTTTTCTTTCACTGGTACGTGCTTTCTTAGCGACGCTTCTTT
Source organism: Calotriton arnoldi (assembly GCA_963921515.1). NCBI lineage: Eukaryota > Metazoa > Chordata > Amphibia > Caudata > Salamandridae > Calotriton > Calotriton arnoldi. The sequence goes on along the minus strand of CAWUFW010007832.1, from coordinate 521,168 downwards.
GAAATAGGGGTGACGTCACTGACGTGCTCAAGTACTTCAAGTCGGCCAACGCAGTTGGCTAGGGTTACTTTATGACTCCCACGTCATGAGTGCAAATGGGAACCTTCCTTAAACTACAGCTCAGCTGTGCAAGATTCAGAAACGGGTTGGCAATGATTTTAAATATGAGGCCGATTCGAAGTTTTTTTACACACGTTAAGGCCATCTTACTGTAAACGGTAAACGCATCCAATTATTTATTAGGATTTTTGTGTAGCTCGCTATCATTCTAAAAGGAATCTCTTCGCACTCAGGGATTTTCTTAGGACAAGTCATCATAAACATAACATTTTTAACCATTTGGGAACCCTGTAAATAATTCTCGCAATGGTAACAAGAATTCACACATTACAATCCCATTAGTAATTAACAAAGCGCATCTGTTGTGCGTCCACGTGTCTTGTGTTCGACCTCATGGTCACAGGTTCAATACCAGCGGGTCCACTCAGCCTTTCATCCTTCTGAGGTCTATAAAATGAGTACCATTGAGGTAGGTAGCAATAAACATCTGTTATTCAGAGCCAAGATACTCTTGGGTGAATGTGCGCTTTACAAATACGCATTATGTTATCAAAATATTGGTTGTCTTTGCATAGCACATCTATCAAAACTGACTCTCTGAATGATGATGACTAAAATGTACATTAATTTACATTGAGGCATTTGCCTCAATTGTCACAAGACTGAGGTCTGAATTCCCTTGATCACACTTGGACCACACAGGTGAAACCATCTGTATTCCTAAGGGGAGGTCCCAAGTCTCTGTACCACTGGCCACCTACCATGGTCCCATCCCCCAACATTAGGCTGCCAAATGTGGGCGTCACAGTGTGGGACCAGGGGCTACAGCCCTATTGCCTTCTCTGGTACACTGTTGAGCCAATGCCCCCAATCCGTTGTGAATGTCCTTACTGGATACGGATTGCTGTCCATCACCTCAGAGCTGTGCAAACAAGTATTTGATGGAGGGTACATCTGTCCTTAGAGTCACTTAGCGCTTCCTTTCATTAGCCCTTTGAACCTTGTTAAACTTACAAACCCCGACTACCCAAAAGGAATGGGTTGAAAAATGCTCCAGCCACTTTCCAGCGGTTGGTGAACCAGGTGCTGTCTGGACTAGAGGCCTTCTCTGCTGCCTACCTGGATGACATAGCTGTCTTCAGTAGCAGCTGGGAGGACCATCTGGAGCATCTCCAGGAAGTGCTACAGGCTTTGCAACGGGCTGGTCTAACCATCAAGGCCAGCAAGTGCCAGATTGGACAGGGATCTGTCGTGTACCTGGGACATCTGGTGGGCGGAGGTAAGGTGCAACCCCTCCAAGCCAAGATTGAGACCATCTTGGCCTGGGAGCCCCCAAGACCCAAACAGAGGTCCGAGCTTTTCTCGGCCTCACGGGATACTACCGCCGGTTCGTCAAGGGATATGGAACCATCGTGGGCCCATTGACGGAATTGACTTCAAAGAAGCAGCCACGCAGAGTCATCTGGACGGCTGACTGCCAGGAAGCCTTTGAAACCCTCAAACGTGCAATGTGCACCGCACCGGTGCTTAGGACTCCAGACTTTGGACGGGAGTTTATCGTGCAGACAGACGCTTCTGAGCATGGCATAGGAGCTGTGCTCTCGCAGCTGAATGACGATGGCCAAGACCAGCCAGTGGCCTTCATCTCTCGAAGACTACTCCCCCGGGAACAACGGTGGAGTACCATCGAACGAGAAGCCTTTGCTGTGGTTTGGGCGGTAAAGAAGTTGAGGCCATACCTTTTTGGTTGTCACTTCTTGATCCAGACCGACCACAGACCCTTCGCTGGCTCATGCAGATGAGAGGCGAAAACCCCAAATTGTTGAGGTGGTCCATTTCCCTCCAGGGGATGGACTTTCGGGTGGAACATCGACCCGGTGTAGACCACGCCAATGCTGACGGTCTCTCCCGGTTTTTCCGCCTTAGCGACGAGAACTCCCTAGAGGTTGGGAAGCTCTCCCTCTTTCGGCTGGAGGGGACGCGTGTTAGACCTGTCAGCCCTAGGGTGGTCTTGCCCTGTTTTTTTCCCTTTTGCGCCTCATTTTTGCCACCATATTTTTACTGGACCTAGGTCTCCGGGCGCCTTGCCACTGCTAGCCAGTGCTGAGGTGCAGGTGCTCTCTCACTAAAGATGGCTGCCACAGGCCCCTGCTACTGCAGAGGGGCCTCACACGCATACACACTAGTAGCCAGGGTCAGGCTGGGACATAGGGATACAGTATCCATCCCGTCCCCGCCTCTGGGCCACATAGCTAGATAGGCGGAAGGTTCCAGAACCTTCCGGGCTGTGGGAGGAGTTATATTTTGCCGCCTTTAGGAGGGTCACCTGACCTAGGGGTATAAGAGGCTTGGAGGGAAAACTTTTAGTCAGTTAGGTTGGAGCACCACTGATCCTGGGAGAACCTCTGCCGGAGTACAGGCTTTAGGGCCTAGGGGGAGACCTACACTACTGCTGCTGACAGGGCTGAGGCCCTGCTGTGGTAAGATAGCTGAGGAACGCCCACCACCCACTGACCTTGCCCAGTGTGAGGGGACCCAGGGAACCACCTTCAGCGTGCTGGGAGGAACATCAAGCACTCCCAGAACCACCAACTCACCCCCCCCCCTCAGAAGAAGGAACTTCTGACAAGAAACTTTTGACAAAGAACTCATAATAAGGAACTTTTGACAAAGAACTCATAATAAGCCACTTCTGACAAGAAACTCATGACAAGTATCTGAAACCAAGTAACTGGAACCAAGCGACTGCCATCCAGTCACCACAAGCTGTACATTCAACTGGGGACCCCCAGGTAACGCGCGGGACGCTGTGCCCTCCAGAAGCGCCGGGGGTCAGACTGCCTGATTCCCCCCTACAAGCGCTGGACCCCCACCCTGTGTGTCCTACTGCAAGCGCTGCCCTCCTCTAGCGCTGGGCTGTCCAGAAGCCCTGGACCTTCACCCCTCTTGAGTGCTAAGGGCCAACTCTCTGCCCTGTGGTGAGCGCTGCGTGTGGAGAAGCGCGGGGGTTAAGGGAAACGCCGCCTGTGAGGAAATGCCGCCTGTGAGGAAGCGCCGCCTGTGAGGACGCGCGGCTGCCCAAGATCAAGGCCGCGGCCTCCAGCGCCCCGAGAGAAGGCACTACACGATCCCCGACGCCACCGCTGTGGCCCTGGTACCTGTACCCCGTGGTAGGGGCGACGACGTGCTGCCCGCGCCGTGGGCACCGGGAGGTAATCGCGCCGGAGGGGCTCCACTGCCAGCGGGAGCCCCCGAATCACCCCCGTCACCGGTGCCGCCCGGGCGCTGAGGCAAAGTGAAGGCCGCGCTGGGCCAGAGAAGGAGGCGGGAGCGTTGCCCGGCAACGCGAGCACAAGCCGCGTCAGGGGCCCCACCCCCAAAGAAGCCGCGACGCCATTGGACGCCGCCGGAGCCCCGGAAAGGACCACGCCGGAGGGGCTCCACTGCCGGCGGGAGCCCCCGAGAACCCTACCGGACCGCAACGAGGACGAGAGAGTCTGGGAGCGCGGGCCGCCTCCCCCGGTCTGGGCCCTTGTGTCGATAGAAGCGGGCTGGCCGGAGGAGAGGCGCCCGGCCCCCATCCAGGCCTGACAAGTAGTAGCGGGACAGTCAGGTGAGCCTGGGATGACTGGGGGGAGAATCCCTGCTATTAAGGAGGCCCCCGAACGAAGACGCTTCCCCTGTGTGCTGTCCTGGGTGGAGTGGGCAGGGCAGGAGCCTCCAGGAGATCGCGCTGACAGCGCCCCCTTCAGGTGAAACGGGCCCCGTACACCAGCTGAGCTGGGGCCCTAGAACTTTACCCTCTTGCGAGGAACTAGCGCCGGAGAGGCCACTGTATTCATGGCCTCCATCAAGTCCCTGAATGAGGGGAAGGTGCCCCAGGTGGGAGGATTAATATACAGGAGGTGAAAGTACTTACAGGAATTGTGCCTAATCATTATGCCTGTGTTAACCACTGTTTAGGCCTGATGCCTATGCCTAAATGGAACCGTCTTCGCCTAATGTGAAGATGATTAATTGAATTAAGTTGAAGGGTTTTATGTTGCAGGTGTACCGGAGTTGCGACGCCCCCTACTAAGTGTGGGTGCGCCTAGATTAATGCAGGCCCATATTAAAATGTATTGAGATGGCCTTTGTAAGTAATTGAATACTCCTGAAGGTGAATTGCATGTTTAAGCCCAAGTGTTATTAATGCACCTTGTGATCATTATTGGTGCTGTGTTTAGGAGATGATTCCTGCGGCCTTTTGGTGGCCTACAATGTTGATGATGCTTTAATAAGAATGCGCACCAGTTGAGTAACGCAATGATTTTTAATGTAAAGCTGAAGTAATCTGCCTCATCTGATGCAACCTTGATTTCTATAAAAGATCTTGATTTTAATTACGCAAGCCTGGTGTGGTGTCATGTTATTGCATCCGCATTTCTGAGTCAAAGTAAGAGTGTGCTGCACAACTGCCTTACACATTGCCTTCGCGTGCCTTCCCCGCTTTGCGCCATGCTACCGTGCCGGACGCAGTGACCCCGTTTCCAACATTTGGTGTTCAGCGGTGGGATAAGGACTGGTGCTTGTGCAGCACCCTACAGTGACTCAGTGTGCGCCGCAATTAGACACCTATTGTAATGAGAGTGCTAGGAATTCTATGGTAATTGCCGACTGTGTACATTCCTGTGATAGACCTGTTACCTACAGTTTAGAACCCCTTCCTTAAATTGTCTGGGACCCCACCTAGGAGGATGGAGTTTGAGTTAGCCAACCTAGAAAGGTATACGGTGACACAGCTCAAGGAGTTCTGCCTAGAGAAGGGGTGGCCGTCAAGCGAGGCGCCAGGAAGGAGGTGCTTCAGAAAGCTTTGAGGGCATGGGTAATGGCCCACCTGGAGGGAAGAGGGGATGAGGAGCAGGGGGAGACAGACAACCCAGGAGAACTGGACCTACTGCGCATGGATGTTAGCGAGAATGTGTTGCCAGGAAGACGTTCCAGGGCAGGCAGTAGTGCGTCAGGGGGAAGTTTGTCACCAGAGGAATTGGAGGACAGAAGGGAGCAAAGGCAATTAACATTAGAACTTGCTAGGATGGAAAAAGCCATGGAGGAAAGGAAGCTTGTACATGAGCTTAGCCTGAAGGAGCTAGAGCTCTGGACCTTGCAGATGGAGATGGAAGGCAAAATGAATGGTGGCAGCGTACCTGCTGGGGTTCCACAGGAGCCCAAATTTTATCTACCCAGGGAGGTGATAGCCAGCTTTAGTGTAGTAGATGACATCGATAAGTGGTTGGCGGCGTACGAGGTAGCTTTGGTGGCCCATAGAGTTCCTGAGAGCTACTGGGGGGGAGGTCTCTACAGGTACATACCTCCACCAGTAAGGGACACACTTTTAACCTTGGATAAGGGGGATCAGACCAACTACCCTATCATGAAGGAGGCCCTGCTTAAGAAGTTTGGCCTCACCCCAGAGAAGTACCGCCAAAAGTTCCGCAACAGCCACAAGCTCCACACACAAAACTGGGTGGATTTTTTTGATTATGCCCGGAAGGCATTGGAGGGTTGGGTGCGTGGCAGCAATGTTGATGATTACAAAGGGCTGTACGACCTGTTCTTGAGAGAGCACCTCTTAGAAAAATGTTTCCGGAGCTGCGCCAGTACTTGGTGGACCGCAAGCTGACCAATCCGCGGGAGCTTGCAGAGGAGGCAGACACGTGGGTCAGCACTCGGGTGTCCCACAAGGGAGCCGGGGCGGACCCCCCGAAAGGTGGACAGGGGTTCCCCCAGAAGAAAGAGGGGGAGATAAAAAGAGGGAGTTTTTAAAGGCCCCCAAAATAGACCGCCTGGGAGAGGGGTAGGTTCCCCATCCCAATCTGGATTCCAGAAACCCACTTATCCTGACAGGAGTCAGCAGCCCAGAACTGTCCGGTGCTACGAGTGCGGGGAGGTTGGACATTATAAGGGGATCCCCAGTGTCGCAAGAGAACCCCAGCCCCCACAGGAGGTAAGAGCCCCGGGGTGGCCAGTGTAGCGCTTGGGGAGGAGTTGTCCCTAGGTAGGGGAGGTGAGTGGACAGGCTTGACCTTAGTTTCCGTGGGGGATAGAGAGATCATCCCACGGGTTCAGGTACCCGCGAACACTGCCAAGTATCGGCAGAGGGTCCTGGTGAACGGGGAGGAGGTGGAGGCTCTGAGGGACACAGGTGCCAGCATGACGATGGTGAGACGTCAGCTGGTGTCCCCAGAGCAGGTGATTCCTGAGGAATTCCACCCGGTTGTGATGGCTGATAATAGCCTGGGTCATTACCCCGTGGCCCAAGTTCCCTTTGAGTGGGGAGGAGTATCAGGTCTGATGAAGGTTGCGGTGAGCCCTGCCATGCCAGTTGACTGTCTGTTGGGCAATGACTTGGAACATACTGCCTGGAGGGAGGTAGAGTTCAATGCCCATGCTGAGATGTTGGGGTTACCAGGATGGACTTGCGTCGTCACGCGGTCCATGGCTGCCCGACAAGGAACTCAGCCCGGGTTGGAGCCTGAAATAATGGCCCAGCCCACTGCTGGACGAGGAAATGTCCAGGAGGAGACACCCGGTGAGATGGATGGGGAGCCCGCAGAGGTGACCCCGGAGTCCGCTGAGGTGGTTGGTTTTCCCGTGGGGGACCTGCCGATCCCTGCAGAGTGGCAGGTGGAAGGAGGGCCCACCCGGGAGGAATTTTGCCGGGCGCAGAAGGAGTGCCCTACGCTTGAAGGCATGCAGCAACAGGACGAAGCCCAAGCAGCTGGAAACGAGACTGGTAATTACCATGTCTACTGGGAGGATGGTCTCCTCTATAGTGAGCCTAAGGCTCCGGTGCATGGGTCATCAAGGGCCGTGGTGGTCCCCCAATGCTACCGAGCCTTTCTGCTAGAGTTGGCACATGAGATACCACTAGCAGGACACCTGGGCCAGGACAAGACGTTTGCGCGTCTAGTCCCACATTTTTACTGGCCCAGGATGCGCGTCACTTCTGACACTTTTTGCAAGACTTGCACCACTTGCCAAGCGAGCGGCAAGACGGGGACTAAAGTAAAGGTCCCTCTAGAACCTCTCCCAGTTGTCGATACCCCTTTTGAGCGGGTAGGGATTGACATTGTCGGGCCATTGGACCCGCCGACTTCTGCGGGACATAGGTTCATTTTGGTGCTGGTAGACCACGCCACCCGGTACCCAGAGGCAATCCCTCAGAGGACCATCACAGCACCGATGGTGGCGCGGGCCCTGATGGGGATTTTTACCCGAGTGGGATTCCCCAAGGTCGTGGTGTCAGATAGGGGCACGAACTTCATGTCGGCCTATATGCAGGCCATGTGGAAGGAGTGTGGAGTGACCTACCGGTTCTCCACCCCTTACCACCCCCAGACGAACGGGCTCGTGGAGCGCTTTAACAAAACCTTGAAGGGGGTGATCAGGAGCCTACCCGAGGACTTGAGAAGAAAGTGGGACGTCCTCTTACCCTGTCTGCTCTTCTCCTACCGAGAGGTGCCGCAGAAGGGGGTCGGTTTCAGCCCCTTTGAGCTGCTCTATGGCCACCCCGTTCGGGGGCCCCTCAGTCTTGTCAAGGAGGGGTGGGAGAAGTCTTCCTCGAAGCTTCCCCGTGATGTGGTCAGCTATATGCTGGCATTCCTCAGCCAAGTGGCCAAGCTGTGGAAGGAGGCCTCGGACAATCTGGAGGCAAGTCAGGCCGTCATGAAGCAATGGTATGACCGGAACGCGCGGACGGTAGAGTTAGACGCTGGACAGAAGGTGTGGGTCATGGAGCCAGGAGAGCTTAGCGCCCTCCAGGACCGGTGGACTGGGCCGTTTGAGATCTTGGAAAGGAGAGGCCAGACCACATATGTCGTCGATGTGAAGACCCCCCGTCAACCCCACAGGGTGTTCCACGTCAACAGCCTGAAGCCACACCAGGAGCGTTCCGAGCTCACTCTCCTGATGATAACAGATGGAAGTGAGGAGGAGGAGAGTGAGCCTCTGCCAGACCTTCTGGCGGCCCATGAGAAGGATGGTTCGGTAGAGGGAGTGGTCCTCGCCCCATGATTAACCCCGGAGCAACAGAGGGACTGCCGCCAGGTCTTGGGGCAGTACGCCTCGTTGTTCTCCCTCACGCCTGGAATCACGCACCTGTGTACCCATGATGTGGACACAGGGGACAGTCCGCCAGTAAAAAACAAGTCTTACCGGCTGTCCGATAAGGTCAAGGCTAGTATCCAGGGTGAGGTTACCAAGATGCTAGAACTGGGGGTGATTGAGCCTTCCAGTAGCCCTTGGGCTAGTCCGGTGGTGTTGGTGCCGAAAGCGGCCCCACCGGGCACCACACCAGAACTTCGGTTCTGTGTGGATTACCGTGGACTCAACTCAGTCACCAAGACCGACGCTCACCCGATCCCTCGGGCGGATGAGCTCATTGACCGGCTGGGAGCAGCCCGGTATCTGAGTACCATTGATTTAACGTCAGGCTATTGGCAGATCGCCATGGCGGAAGGAGCTAGGGAGAAGACTGCGTTCTCCACCCCCGAGGGCCACTTTCAATTTCGGGTGATGCCCTTCGGGTTGAAAAATGCTCCAGCCACTTTCCAGCGGTTGGTGAACCAGGTGCTGTCTGGACTAGAGGCCTTCTCTGCTGCCTACCTGGATGACATAGCTGTCTTCAGTAGCAGCTGGGAGGACCATCTGGAGCATCTCCAGGAAGTGCTACAGGCTTTGCAACGGGCTGGTCTAACCATCAAGGCCAGCAAGTGCCAGATTGGACAGGGATCTGTCGTGTACCTGGGACATCTGGTGGGCGGAGGTAAGGTGCAACCCCTCCAAGCCAAGATTGAGACCATCTTGGCCTGGGAGCCCCCAAGACCCAAACAGAGGTCCGAGCTTTTCTCGGCCTCACGGGATACTACCGCCGGTTCGTCAAGGGATATGGAACCATCGTGGGCCCATTGACGGAATTGACTTCAAAGAAGCAGCCACGCAGAGTCATCTGGACGGCTGACTGCCAGGAAGCCTTTGAAACCCTCAAACGTGCAATGTGCACCGCACCGGTGCTTAGGACTCCAGACTTTGGACGGGAGTTTATCGTGCAGACAGACGCTTCTGAGCATGGCATAGGAGCTGTGCTCTCGCAGCTGAATGACGATGGCCAAGACCAGCCAGTGGCCTTCATCTCCCGAAGACTACTCCCCGGGAACAACGGTGGAGTACCATCGAACGAGAAGCCTTTGCTGTGGTTTGGGCGGTAAAGAAGTTGAGGCCATACCTTTTTGGTTGTCACTTCTTGATCCAGACCGACCACAGACCCCTTCGCTGGCTCATGCAGATGAGAGGCGAAAACCCCAAATTGTTGAGGTGGTCCATTTCCCTCCAGGGGATGGACTTTCGGGTGGAACATCGACCCGGTGTAGACCACGCCAATGCTGACGGTCTCTCCCGGTTTTCCGCCTTAGCGACGAGAACTCCCTAGAGGTTGGGAAGCTCTCCCCTCTTTCGGCTGGGGGGGACGCGTGTTAGACCTGTCAGCCCTAGGGTGGTCTTGCCCTGTTTTTTCCCTTTTGCGCCTCATTTTTGCCACCATATTTTTACTGGACCTAGGTCTCCGGGCGCCTTGCCACTGCTAGCCAGTGCTGAGGTGCAGGTGCTCTGTCACTAAAGATGGCTGCCACAGGCCCCTGCTACTGCAGAGGGGCCTCACACGCATACACACTAGTAGCCAGGGTCAGGCTGGGACATAGGGATACAGTATCCATCCCGTCCCCGCCTCTGGGCCACATAGCTAGATAGGCGGAAGGTTCCAGAACCTTCCGGGCTGTGGGAGGAGTTATATTTTGCCGCCTTTAGGAGGGTCACCTGACCTAGGGGTATAAGAGGCTTGGAGGGAAAACTTTTTAGTCAGTTAGGTTGGAGCACCACTGATCCTGGGAGAACCTCTACCGGAGTACAGGCTTTAGGGCCTAGGGGGAGACCTACACTACTGCTGCTGACAGGGCTGAGGCCCTGCTGTGGTAAGATAGCTGAGGAACGCCCACCACCCACTGACCTTGCCCAGTGTGAGGGGACCCAGGGAACCACCTTCAGCGTGCTGGGAGGAACATCAAGCACTCCCAGAACCACCAACTCACCCCCCTCAGAAGAAGGAACTTCTGACAAGAAACTTTGACAAAGAACTCATAATAAGGAACTTTTGACAAAGAACTCATAATAAGCCACTTCTGACAAGAAACTCATGACAACTGTTACACTTTAGGGACCTGGTTAGCAAGGGCACACCGTAGGCACTACATTACCCAGAATGCAACACTAGGGAGAATGGTTGTGTGCGCTCACAGACTCACCACGTGTCCTTTGTGGGGCATAAAGACAGCCCCTTCCCAAGCGCAGGTGCTTGGCAACCTCCTACCTGCTGGACCACGCCTTGTTACACCTGTGCCTTGTTTCCCTTTCGAGGAAGTAGAGATCGAGTGTTTTGTCTAACGGAGACCTCCCGGGATTGAACGCTCTCCTGCCTGCTGATTACCGGGCGGTTCTCTCTAAACTCCCTCGCATGTTCTACGAGTGATTTATTTATATAACGCGAGTCTCACGTTCTGATTTATTTAGCTCCCGTTCATATTAGGTAGCGGGATTTCTTGGCTCTCCTCCGCCTATTTTTGCATGAGTGCCGAGTGCGCGCACTACCTCTTATTTTTGTGATTAAAGCCGGGAATGGCGTTACCGCGGCTAGAGAGTTAGCGGTCTTTTGTTGTTCGAATCCTTCCTCGCGCTACATCTCCCGACCCTGTTGGAATCGGATACTAACCTCTTCACATCCTTGTTGAGTGGATCCTTGGAATCTGGACTTTCTTGCTAGCCTGAACTTCTGGCACTGAGTCGCTGTGAATATAACAGTTGCTCTGTGAGGACACCCTGCTGGCTAGAAGTTGTGGACAGAGATTACAGTGCTACACGGATGTTATACTGGTGAGTCTGGGGTAGTACACAACTAGTGAAGGGGTTATATCATAAATAGGAGGTGGGTGGTTAAGATTAGGAACATACAGTTGTTACTCATCTGCATTCTTTTTGTCTGTTTTGTTTTAGCACCTCAAGGCTTCTTCCCTGCCCCTTCTGAGAGTCCTGGGGAGAACCTTACTCTTGCCCTCACACTGGTGGTCCTGAGATGTCTCTTCTCTCCCTTGTGGGTAGACGACTAGTAATCCGGTAATATCCTGATCTAGTGATACCCAAGGGGAGAGTGGAGGTCCTTCTTCGCTCCCGAGGAATTGGCACTCTACCGAGTACACTAGAAAATCCGACAGATTGCCAAGCCCACGTTTCTTTTTTCCCCTGAGCGAAGATGGAAATGGCGGACATATTTGATACGCTCCTGGGTGGGGCTATGTCCGCTGATAATCCTGTCTTAACTATGAACGAGTTAGTTGCAGTAGTAACCAGTTTACAACAGGAACTCAGGGGTGTAAAAACTGAGAATTCTAGGTTAACGTCTGAACTAAACATGGTGAAAGCCCAAATGCAAGATGACACTAGCCTCATGCATAGTACAGTCAAGCAAAAAAAGACCTATATACAACCTGCCCGCTTTCCAGGTCCTACCCCTTCTACTGTCCCTACCTCCTTCTCGTCCTCTAGCACACCCACAGCGCCGGTGAATGTAACGGTGGTTACCCCACCACAAACACCATTAGCGATGCCTGAGAGATTTAATGGAGACAATACTAGATACTCAGTGTTCATGAACCAATGTCAGTTACAATTTCTGTGTAGGGCAGCCTCTTTTCCCGACGATGCCGCAAAAGTGGCTTTCATCATTTCCTACCTGACGGGTAATGCAGCCTTGTGGGCTGTGCCTCTGGTGGAAAATAATGATCCCGTCCTGTATGATTTAGCACGCTTTAAGGACAGCATGAAGAATTTGTTTGCTCGTCACTCCTATATGCAGGCGAGTGATAACGAATTGTTAGGATTAAAGCAAGGGTCAAAAGATCTGTTGAGCTATATCACTACCTTCAACCGACTCGTGGCTGAAACGCAATGGCCGGAGGAGAAACGAACTTCCCTATTTTATAGAGGGCTGCGTGATGAGTTGAAGGATGTCTTATCGCAGATTGTGACCCCTCCAGAGGACTGTCCTTCTTTTATTGACTTGGTGGTCAAACTGGATCATCGGTTGAGCGAACGGAAGGGAGAATGCACAAAGGGGGACTTCCCTCGTTTTCTTGTACCTCGCATTGAAAAGAAGGAAGTAAAGGATAGCGTAGAACCTATGCAGATAGGTGGGATTCGTGGCCCGCTGTCCCGAGAAGAACGCGATAAGCGGAGACGACTAGACCTATGCCTTTACTGTGGAAAAGGGGGACACTACGCCAAGGACTGTGGTGTTAAACCGAAGGGAGGACCCCGACTACCTGGTGGGAAGACGGGATCCGCAGTCCAATCGGAAAACTAATAGACTTGGGGAGATCTGAGACCAGCTCTTCAAGTCCTAAAGCTTCATGGGTCTCTTTATTCCTTGCCAACACCTCCACGGTAGTCCCTAAACATTTTACTATTTCAGTAGTATTGGTAATGCCGTCCCAGTGCAGAATCCCCTTATCAATTATGCTAGACTCTGGGGCAACTGGTAATTTCTTGGACATTACGTTGGCAAAAAGTCTGGGGATAGAATTTCTACAGAAAACTCACCCTGAAAAGGTGAGGGCAGTGGATGGCACAGAGTTATCATCTGGCTTAATACACTATCACACTTCCGTTCTGACCATGGTCTGTGATAACGGGCATGCCGAGAAAATACAATTTGATTTGATAGATACACCCAATTTTGGCGCCATTCTGGGAGTGCCCTGGTTACAGACTCACAACCCTCACATTGACTGGGTTACCCGAAAGGTAACACTCCGTTCCTCTCATTGCATGTTGCACTGTTACCATGATTCCTTGCCTGTCACCCCCTCGCTTAGTTGTGCACTCACTGATTCAGGGAATACCACCTTGCCTGCAGAATACCACGAGTATGTAGTGGTCTTTGACGAGGCCAAAGCTGTAGCATTACCACCGCACCGGCCTTTTGATTGCCGTATTGAGCTAGTACCAGGTGCTACCTTGCCGGTCAGCCGAGTATACGCGCTGACAGAACCGGAAAGCCAGTATTTATATGACTATCTCCAAGACATGTTACAAAAGGGTTTTATACGCCATTCCACCTCGCCTGTCTCATCCCCTCTGTTTTTTATACCAAAACGTGAAGGGGGTCTGAGAGCTTGCCTGGATTATAGAGCATTGAATAAGGTGACTGTAAAAAACAAGTATCCTCTCCCTCTTATTTCCGGTCTCTTAGACCAAGTACGAAAGGCGAAAATCTTCACCAAACTCGATTTACGAGGAGCCTATCATCTGATTCGGGTAAAGGAGGGAGATGAATGGAAGACGGCGTTTCGCACGAAATACGGGCTGTATGAATATTGTGTGATGCCTTTTGGGTTGTGCAATGCACCCGCAGCCTTCCAGTTTTTTATCAACGAAATTTTGAGAGAATACCTTGATGTGTTTGTCATCGTCTACATCGACGATATTCTGGTTTATTCCCAAAACGAAAAAGAACACGTCACTCATGTGAAGCTCATACTTCAACGCCTATGTGAAAACCACCTTTTTGCCAAACTGGAGAAATGCATATTCCATACTCAGAAAGTAGACTTCCTAGGGTTTGTAATTTCACCAGAAGGTATTCACATGGACCCCGCCAAAGTATCGGCCATTGTGAAGTGGTCTAGTCCTACCTCGGTAAAGGAGGTGCAATCATTCCTGGGATTCGCCAATTTTTATAGGCGCTTTATAGATCATTTTTCAGACCTCATCACACCCATAACCAAACTGTTAAAAAGGGAGTGTCTTTTAACTGGGATGACAATGCAGAGACATCTTTTCAAGCATTAAAAGATAAGTTTATTACAGCACCTATTGTAAAACACGCAGATGAAACTCAACCGTACTTCGTAGAAGCAGATGCATCACAATACGCCGTTGGGGGTGTCTTATCCCAAAGAGACATTAGAACAGGCGCCCTTCATCCGGTAGCATACTTCTCAAAGACTCTATCCCCCGCGGAACAAAATTACACCATTGGGGAACGAGAGCTCTTAGCGATTAAGTTAGCATTTCAGGAATGGCGACACTACCTATTAGGATCCCCTCATGTGATCACTATTTATTCAGATCACAAGAATCTACAATTTTTTAAATCTGCAAAGGCACTCACTCCTCGACAGATGAGATGGGTCTCCTTCTTTAGTGAATATGATTTTCTTATTAACTTTAGACCAGGAGCCAAACAAGGAAGAGCGGACGCTTTATCACGACTAGGTAAAGAGTACAAATACATGTTAGACACTCCCCCACCCATGATCCCTGCTAATAAGATGGTGGCCGTTGGTAAAACTGAGGGATTTACAGACAAACCTTTTTATGAGAAACTGTGTACTGTATACCAGACCATTAGTACAGAAGAGTGGTTAGCAGACCCTATGAACAAGATTGAAAACGGTTTGTTTTTCCATGATACTCTCCTATCCATTCCCTCTAAAGAACTACAGAGGGTCATCATGAACTGGTGTCATGCACTCCCCTTAGCTGCACACCCAGGAGGTGAGAAAACACTACTGCTGTGCAAGAGATGGTTCTGGTGGCAAAAAATGAATACAGACGTTTATGAATACGTGAAAGGGTGTACTGTATGTGCTCGTCAGAAAGCACTGCATTGTGCCCCAGCTGGATTGTTGCAGCCCTTACCCATCCCTCCTGCCCCTTGGTCGTCCATTAGTATGGACTTTATCACGGATCTCCCTGTGTCCCAAGGGTTTACTGCTGTTTTGGTTGTGGTGGATATGCTTTCAAAGATGGCCCATTTCGTCCCCCTCAAAAAAATACCCTCTGCCAAAGAGTTCGCATATAACAACTCCACGCACGCCTCCTCCAAAGTCTCTCCATTCTTTTTCTCCTATGGTTATCATCCTAGATTCCTGCCTCTTTCCTTACCCCCTTCCCTCTCACGAATCCCCGCTGTGTTGGAACACCACACCCAACTCACACATACAAGAATTAACAGAAGCCAAGGAAAGGATGAAGAGACAAGCTGATACACATAGACGGCCTGCCCCTGCTTATCAGAAAGGCGATCAAGTCTGGTTAGCCACAAAAAACTTGAGAATGTCTGGTCCTAGAAAGTTACAACCTAGATACATTGGGCCTTATACCATCTTGCATAAAGTCAACCCTGTTGCTGTAAAGTTAGAACTCCCCCAGAGATACAAGTCCATCCAGTTTTCCACACCTCACTTCTTAAACAATATTCTCCTCCGTCCTGTCCTGAACCTCCTCCCCTCCTCTTATCATTAACGGGGAAGAGGAGTATGAAGTACGACGCATACTTGACTCACGAAGGTACAGAGGGAAATTGCAGTATTTAGTGGATTGGGTAGGGTATGGCCCGGAAGATCGAACCTGGGAACCGGCTACAGGCGTACATGCCCCGCTACTAGTGAGAAGGTTTCATGCCTTGTATCCCTCCAAACCCAGACCGGTGGGAAGGCCTTTGGGCGGGAGAACTGTTACACTTTAGGGACCTGGTTAGCAAGGGCACACCGTAGGCACTACATTACCCAGAATGCAACACTAGGGAGAATGGTTGTGTGCGCTCACAGACTCACCACGTGTCCTTTGTGGGGCATAAAGACAGCCCCTTCCCAAGCGCAGGTGCTTGGCAACCTCCTACCTGCTGGACCACGCCTTGTTACACCTGTGCCTTGTTTCCCTTTCGAGGAAGTAGAGATCGAGTGTTTTGTCTAACGGAGACCTCCCGGGGATTGAACGCTCTCCTGCCTGCTGATTACCGGGCGGTTCTCTCTAAACTCCCTCGCATGTTCTACGAGTGATTTATTTATATAACGCGAGTCTCACGTTCTGATTTATTTAGCTCCCGTTCATATTAGGTAGCGGGATTTCTTGGCTCTCCTCCGCCTATTTTTGCATGAGTGCCGAGTGCGCGCACTACCTCTTATTTTTGTGATTAAAGCCGGGAATGGCGTTACCGCGGCTAGAGAGTTAGCGGTCTTTTGTTGTTCGAATCCTTCCCTCGCGCTACATCTCCCGACCCTGTTGGAATCGGATACTAACCTCTTCACATCCTTGTTGAGTGGATCCTTGGAATCTGGACTTTCTTGCTAGCCTGAACTTCTGGCACTGAGTCGCTGTGAATATAACAGTTGCTCTGTGAGGACACCCTGCTGGCTAGAAGTTGTGGACAGAGATTACAGTGCTACACGGATGTTATACTGGTGAGTCTGGGGTAGTACACAACTAGTGAAGGGGTTATATCATAAATAGGAGGTGGGTGGTTAAGATTAGGAACATACAGTTGTTACTCATCTGCATTCTTTTTGTCTGTTTTGTTTTAGCACCTCAAGGCTTCTTCCCTGCCCCTTCTGAGAGTCCTGGGGAGAACCTTACTCTTGCCCTCACACTGGTGGTCCTGAGATGTCTCTTCTCTCCCTTGTGGGTAGACGACTAGTAATACGGTAATATCCTGATCTAGTGATACCCAAGGGGAGAGTGGAGGTCCTTCTTCGCTCCCAAGGAATTGGCACTCTACCGAGTACACTAGAAAATCCGACAACAAGTATCTGAAACCAAGTAACTGGAACCAAGCGACTGCCATCCAGTCACCACAAGCTGTACATTCAACTGGGGACCCCCAGGTAACGCGCGGGACGCTGTGCCCTCCAGAAGCGCCGGGGGTCAGACTGCCTGATTCCCCCCTACAAGCGCTGGACCCCCACCCTGTGTGTCCTACTGCAAGCGCTGCCCTCCTCTAGCGCTGGGCTGTCCAGAAGCCCTGGACCTTCACCCCTCTTGAGTGCTAAGGGCCAACTCTCTGCCCTGTGGTGAGCGCTGCGTGTGGAGAAGCGCGGGGGTTAAGGGAAACGCCGCCTGTGAGGAAACGCCGCCTGTGAGGAAGCGCCGCCTGTGAGGACGCGCGGCTGCCCAAGATCAAGGCCGCGGACTCCAGCGCCCCGAGAGAAGGCACTACACGATCCCCGACGCCACCGCTGTGGCCCTGGTACCGGTACCCCGTGGTAGGGGTGACGACGTGCTGCCCGCGCCGTGGGCACCGGGAGGTAATCGCGCCGGAGGGGCTCCACTGCCAGCGGGAGCCCCCGAATCACCCCCGTCACCGCTGCCGCCCGGGCGCTGAGGCAAAGTGAAGGCCGCGCTGGGCCAGAGAAGGAGGCGGGAGGCGTTGCCCGGCAACGCGAGCACAAGCCGCGTCAGGGGCCCCGCCCCCAAAGAAGCCGCGACGCCATTGGACACCGCCGGAGCCCCGGAAAGGACCACGCCGGAGGGGCTCCACTGCCAGCGGGAGCCCCCAAGAACCCTACCGGACCGCAACGAGGACGAGAGAGTCTGGGAGCGCGGGCCGCCTCCCCCGGTCTGGGCCCTTGTGTCGATAGAAGCGGGCTGGCCGGAGGAGAGGCGCCCGGCCCCCATCCAGGCCTGACAAGTAGTAGCGGGAAAGTCAGGTGAGCCTGGGACGACTGGGGGGAGAATCCCTGCTATTAAGGAGGCCCCCGAACGAAGACGCTTCCCCTGTGCGCTGTCCTGGGTGGAGTGGGCAGGGCAGGAGCCTCCAGGAGATCGCGCTGACAGCGCCCCCTTCAGGTGAAACGGGCCCCGTACACCAGCTGAGCTGGGGCCCTAGAACTTTACCCTCTTGCGAGGAACTAGCGCCGGAGAGGCCACTGTATTCATGGCCTACATCAAGTCCCTGAATGAGGGGAAGGTGCCCCAGGTGGGAGGATTAATATACAGGAGGTGAAAGTACTTACAGGAATTGTGCCTAATCATTATGCCTGTGTTAACCACTGTTTAGGCCTGATGCCTATGCCTAAATGGAACCGTCTTTGCCTAATGTGAAGATGATTAATTGAATTAAGTTGAAAGGTTTTATGTTGCAGGTGTACCGGAGTTGCGACGCCCCCTACTAAGTGTGGGTGCGCCTAGATTAATGCAGGCCCATATTAAAATGTATTGAGATGGCCTTTGTAAGTAATTGAATACTCCTGAAGGTGAATTGCATGTTTAAGCCCAAGTGTTATTAATGCACTTTGTGATCATTATTGGTGCTGTGTTTAGGAGATGATTCCTGCGGCCTTTTGGTGGCCTACAATGTTGATGATGCTTTAATAAGAATGCGCACCAGTTGAGTAACGCAATGATTTTTAATGTAAAGCTGAAGTAATCTGCCTCATCTGATGCAACCTTGATTTCTATAAAAGATCTTGATTTTAATTACGCAAGCCTGGTGTGGTGTCATGTTATTGCGTCCGCATTTCTGAGTCAAAGTAAGAGTGTGCTGCACAACTGCCTTACACATTGCCTTCGCGTGCCTTCCCCGCTTTGCGCCATGCTACCGTGCCGGACGCGGTGACCCCGTTTCCAACAGAATTGCTTTAACTTAAACGAGGGCGAGACCTATTGCATTTTCAATGCTTGTTGCTATTTTGTTCGTGCATTGTTCTAAGTTAGCATTCGCGGTACTATTTTATGTTTAGCCACCATTTTGAATCATGCTATTAACTGCGTATGCCCTCCTCGAGAAGCAGGCTGCAGAAAGTTCAGTTTCTCCAAGGTTAGGTCTCGCTGTACTAATGAATACACTGTTTTATTAGCGCATACCTTTTCCACTAGATAGAGGCCTTCTCCCACTAGTCTAGCGGTAGGCACGGACAGAACGACCTTGGCATAGAGATAATGCGTGCCCGGCCTCAGAGTCGAAACTCATCCTACTGTACTTCTTTGTTTCAGCTGCACCTGCTTGTAAAATTCCATTATGGGCGGGTCTTCCTTGGTTCTGAAACGTACATAATATATCACCATGTTTACTGAAGTCAGTCCTCTCTGCAGCACCCCTAAGCGACTGGGCAGACGGGGCTCCGCTCGAGTGTATCTGAATAAACATATACTTGGTTTGTATTCTCTGTCTGACCGACTCTTCATTTGTATGGAAGGCTGAGAGGTGGTCGTGAGTGACCCGGGTGACCCTAATCGGGTCACTTTCTTCATTTGTGCCCGTTTTTCTGTCTTTTGCGTGCCTTTTGTCAATTGTGCCTGTAAATTGTCTTTTCTGTATTTTGTTATATTTTGCCTGTTTTTGACTGTTTACTGTTCTTTGTACCTGTGTCGTTGTTGTGCCCATTTTCGCCTCCCTTTCCTGCCGCCGCTGTCCCCGCGGCCCCTCCCCTCTGCCGGTTCCCGCTCCCGCCTCCCAGCTGCGCTTCCCTCCCCCTTCCCTATTTAATGGCGGCTGCTGCGAGGGAGCGCAAGCAAGACCTCTGACCTCCTGGTCAGAGACCTGCTCTCTCCCCCAGCAGTTCTGCTGTTGTGCCGCTGCCGCTGACCCTGTTCACCTGTTGCTGGTAGGTGTTTGAGGCCCTCCTCCAGCCACATGCTCCTGCCTGTGCCTCATCCCTGGTGGTCCAGTGGGAGAGCCTTGCTCTTCTGCTGGTCCGCTGTTGTCTGTCCTGTGTTTGTGCCCGTTTTTCTGTCTTGTGTGTCTTTTGTCAATTGTGCCTGTAAATTGTCTTTTCTGTATTTAGTTATATTTTGCCTGTATTTGTTCTGTTCTTCGTACCTGTTCCGTTGTTGTGCCCGTTTTCTCTGCCCTTTCCCGCTGCTGCTGCCCCCGCAGCCCCTCCTCCCTGCCGGTTCCTGACCCTGCCTCCCAGCTGCACTTCCCTCCCCCTTCCCTATTTAATGGCGGCCACTGTGCAGCCACGCCGCTGGCTCGCCAAAGGCAAGCCCGTCCGCAACCCGACCACGACCAGTGCCAGGGACCCTGGATCTCCGAGCACCCACCGCTACAACACAGCTGCCCTCCTCGCACTCAACCCCGGAAGGAACAACAACTGTCAGCTGTCCACACCAAACGCCACCCACGGCCAGTTCTCCTGCTGTCACTGCTGCCAGACCTTCACCACCCTCCGCACCCCTACAGCCACCGCCCCCACGCTGGACACCAACACCAATGAAGCCCTGAGGTGCATCCTCCTCAACGTGCGCTCCCAGCACAGACATGCTGTAGAGATCTGGGACATCCTCAACACACTCTCGCCAGACGTTGCCTTCTTCACAGAAACCTGGACCAACTCCACCTTCGCCCCCGACATCGTCACCCACATCCCCGACGGATACAAGAACCAGAGGAAGGACCGCCCCAACCGCCCAGGAGGAGGACTTGCCATCGCACACAAGAGCTCCCTCTGACTCACGACCTCCAGCTCGAGCGACAGTCCGCCCACCACTGAACACCTCCACTTCTAGATCCAGACCAGCCACAAAACGACCCTAAGAGGCACCCTCGCCTACAGACCTCCCGGACCCCGAACTGCGTTCACCAGCACCATCACCGACCACATCGCGCCCTACGACATCGCGTCCATGGACTACATGCTCATCGGAGATCTTAACTTCCACCTCGACAACCTCAGCGACCCCAACTCCGCCACCCTCCTGGACAACCTTGCCAACCTCAGACTGAAACAACTCGTCACCACCCCCACCCACAAGGCAGAACACACCCTCGACCTCATCTTCGCAGGAGGTAACAACATCCACTTCAGCCAAACCACACAACCCCATTGATGGACTACCACTGCGTACACTTCCACGTCAACAAACCCACGGCGCCCAAACCTGCACCCGCCCTCCACGAGCAAACTGGAGCAAGGTCACCGAGGAGCAGCTCAACTCCACCCTCAACCGTGATGCCCCCACCACCTCGACCGACACCAACCTCGCAGCTAAAGAACTCCACAGATGGATCACCAACTGCGCAGACGAGCTCGCACGCCTACGTAACCCAGACAGACAGCGCCCCAGAAAGGCCACCTGTTTCTGCACCGAACTCCCAAGAATCCAGAAGCTCCTGCAGACGTCTTAAGAAGAACTGGAGAAACAGCAAATCATCGGAAGACCGCACCACCTACAAAAACGCCATGACAGAATACCACCAACGCATCAGATCTACCAAAAGGACCTTCATCCAGAACAAGATCGCCGCCAACTCCAGCAACTCCAAGGAACTCTTCAGCATCATCCAGGAATTTACCAAACCCCCCAGCAAAACCACGGACAACACCCCCTTTCAGAACCTCTGCAACAAGCTCGGCTCCTACTTCCATCTAAAAATCAAGGGTCTCTAAGACAACTTCAACGACCAGACACCTAACTCCGAAAACACTCCCTCCTCCAGCAACGCCAGCTAGCCCACCATCTCCTCCTGGACCCTCCTGGACCCCAGTCACCACCGAAGGCACCGCATCGACCATGAAAGACATCCACTCAGGAGCCCCCATGGACCCCTGCCCCCGCACATCTTCCACAGAGCCACCATCGCTCCGGAACTACGACGCACCATCAACACCACCTTCAAAACTGGCATCTTTCCCGACGACTATAAAGGCGCAGAAGTCAGACCCCTACTCAAGAAGCCCTCAGCAGATCCCAGAGACCTCAAGAACTACCGACCCATCTCCCTCCTCCCCTTCACGACCAAAGTCACAGAGAAAACCGTCAACGTCCAACTAACGAAATTCATCGAAGAAAACTCCACCCTCGACCCCTTCCAATCCGGATTCCGCAGCTACCACAGCTCGAGACTGCCCTACTCGCCGCCACAGACGACATCTGACCCCCCTCGACCAAGGACACACCGCAGCCGTGATCCTACTCGACCTCTCTGCAGCCTTCGACACCATATCCCACCACACACTCACCGCCAGACTTCACGACGCCGGCATACAGGGAACCGCCCTTGACTGGCTCCGCTCCTACCTCACCAGTAGAACCCAAAGCATCAGACTGCCACCCTTCCTCTCCGAACCCACAGAAATCAACTGCGGAGTACCCCAGGGATCGTCGCTCAGCCCCACACTCTTCAACATCTACATGGCCCCCCTCACCGCCATTGTCAGACAGCACCGACTCAGCATAGTATCCTACGCCGACGACACCCAGCTCATCCTCTCCCTCACCAAGGACCCTATCACCACCAAACTCAACTTCCAGGAAGGAATGAAGGACGTTGCATCCTGGATGAGCAGCAGCTGCCTGAAGCTCAACTCAGAGAAGACAGAGGTCCTTGTCCTCGGACACTCCCCCTCTGCATGGGACAACACCTGGTGGCCCACCGCCCTTGGCACCCTCCTCCCCCACGGACCACGACCAAAAGCTCGGCATCGTACTCGACTCCTCCCTCTCCATGACCCGACAGGTCAACGCTGTCGCCTCCACCTGCTTCAACACCCTCCACATCCTTCGAAAGACCTTCAAATGGATCCCCCCGAATCAAGGAAGACCGTCACCCACGCACTCAGCAGACTGCACTACGGAAACGCCCTCTACGCCGGGATCAACAAGTCTCTGCTCCGCAAACTCCAGACCATACAGAACACCGCAGCCAGACTCGTCCTCGGCATCCCTCGACACAAACACATTACCCGACACCTGCGTAACCTCCACTGGCTCCCTGTTGAGAAGAGAGTAACTTTCAAGATACTCACCCACGCCTACAAATGCCTCCACAACATCGGACCCCAATATCTCAACAATAGAATCTCTTTCCACGTACCCAAAAGGAACCTCCGATCCGCCGACCTCGCCCTCGCGGAACCCCCGCGCATCCCCAGAGCAAGAACGGGTGGAAGAACCTTCTCCTTAATCGCGGCCAAGACCTGGAACGAGCTCCCGATCGACATCAGACGCGCACCCACCCTGCATATCTTCAGGAAGACCCTCAAGACCTGGCTCTTCGACTGACTGGAGCTGCTCACTCCCCCACCCCCACAGCGCCTTGAGACCCTCATGGGTGAGTAGCTCGCTTAAAATCCCCTGATTGATTGGCCGTCTCAGTTTTACCAGGTCATTACCACCCAAATGGATGATGATAAGTTCAGGGAACTAGAGTCCATCATGAGCTTTAAACTCTTCAATCTATTCACATATTTGCGTGATCCTGAGACCACCCTTTCCGCACCATTTTAAGAGTATGTTCGTCAATGCGGCCGGCTGTGTTCTATGGAGCTGCTGCAACTGGTACGAAGGAGTGACTGATGGCCCATACAACCTTTGATGGCATGACTACTAGAATAAACCAAAGAGAGAAAAGCAATGAGACAACACAGCAATAAAGACAAAATCAATAGTGATAACAGCTCAGGCTGAATGTAACGCTTGAAGCATGGTGAGGACCATCACCATATGCACCTCACTTTTTGCTGTTAGAGAGCCACCTTTGATGCGAATGTTGCGCCACCTATTCTAAAGGATTCCGAAGAATAACTGGCTGATCTACCTGTATGGACCAGAGGGCTGCAGTAAAAATCTGAAAGAATTGATAGAGCAAGATGGGCTCAACTTTGAGATGGGTAAAAACTGCAGACACGCTCACGGCCGGTCACACTGCCAATGGGGATTTGGGGGGCAGCTGACCATAGGGAAGTCTGCCCCCCGGGTTATTTGGGGAAGATGAGCAGACGGGCGACTGCTCCGGGGGTGGGCTACATTTGGGCTACATATGTAGCCCATCGGGTATAAAAACAGGCATTTTGTAGTGCCAGCCAACATTTTGTGGTAACATGGTGGCTGGCACTTAGCGTAATTTTTGCTAGTTAGCATAATTTTGCAGTTATTTAGGCTAGATCAGCAATTTGGTAAAGTAGGCTCCGTAGGTAGGTTTATCACTTACTGTGATGGCGTTGTCCCAAGACAAAATGGTGGCGCAGGCCATGAAGCTGCTGAAGGCCACGGGTCGGTTAGATCTGCTGGTTGAGGGCATGTCGCTGCGGGCGGGCCGCCCCTCAAGAAAAGCATCAGAAGGAGTGGCAGCAGCGGTGTTCGCATGTTCACCGCTGCTCCAGGCCCCCGATCGCAGCAGCAGCAGGTAGGCAAGCGTGGCCGCTCACGTCTTAGAAAAGCGGCCCCTGTGCGGAGAGGTGGTACTGGGAGGGCGGCAGGAGGTGCAGGCCGGCCCTAGTAAGTGGGTGATTCAGTGGAGCAGGAGTGCGCGGTGCATGCTCCTGCAGGGAATGATCGCGAGGCCTCAGCGGTGCAGCGCGAGAACCAGCACATGCTAAAGAGGGGCGAGGCCGCCGCCCATATGCACGCGGTCCCAAAGAGAGGGAGGGGGATGAGTGCTGAGACCTGTGAGGCTTGGATGAAACAGCCGGCAGCGCGCGTACGTGCATGGTCTGCTTGGTAATCTAGAGGAGCGGGAGGAGGACGCTCCAAGGGCTGAGGCTCCAGGGGTGGGGGAGGGGGAGGGAGGCAGTGTATTTTAGGGAGGTGTATCAGGAATGGCTGAGGGAGAGTAGGGAACTTCAGAGCCAAGGTAGTGGGCTGGGTGGGGACGATGGTGGAGCCGGGGCATTGGAATGCTATAGACTGGGGTCAGGGGTGCCTGGTCAGAGAGAGCTCCGGCAGGGGTTAAGGCACACTGGCTGGGTTAGGGGCAAGGGAAAGAGGATGGCAGGACTCAGGAGATAAGGGGGAGTGGCAGCTGCGAGAAGGGGGGGCTGGGCGATGCAAGAGGGGAAGTGAAGGCCCCCCCAAGAGGGGGCGCTGTCCGCAGTTGCAGCAGCAGAATTAAGCTGGAGTGAGGGCGAAGCGGAAGATCGGGGTGGGCTACAGAGGAGATTTTCAAACCTCACGCACGTTGGGCGGACAGGGGGGACGGGACTATGCCCCGGTTGAGGGTTTATGGCAGGGCAGGCTGCAAGGGGACGGTGCTTGGCAGTTAGGAAGGCGTAGCAGCATCGGCCAGGGAGGGGGTGTAACCTGCTTGCGGGCGGGGCCTGAGGACAGGAAAGGTGGTCAGTTATGGGAGCGTGCCAGCACACTCGGCCTCCATTATCGCTCGCAGCTTAACCCCGGATCGGGCAGAGCAGACTTGGACGAGCTTCGTACGGCTCAGTGGCCCAGAGGGGAAGAGAAGGCTCAGCCCCGTGTGGCTAGCCGGAGGACGTTGGACCATAGGACCACCGTACCAGGAAGATCTACCGCAAGCTCAACGGAACATCACACAGGAGCAGTGAGCGCTACGTTTGAGGTGTTTAACCTAGAGAGGTGTGGGTCTGTTTCGGCGGGCAGTCTGGGAGAGCCGTACTTGGACCCTCAGCGGCGGTGGTCCGAGGTGCCGGACACTAGTGTGTTGGATTTTGATGAGGAGAGTCTTGAGGAGGGTGAATTACGTGATGAGGATGAAGTGCACAGCATAGAAGGGGTGGTTAGGCCACAACAGGAGAGGCAGGGGGGTGCTTCTAATCACTCTGGTGCTAGTGTTTTGCAGGGCTACAGGTTCCAGGCACACTCAAGACCAAAGTGGTGAGACCCAGCGGAGACTGGAGTTGGCGATGCGGCAGGCACCTCCACGGGCACCAACTGTGGCACCAGGTGAGACACCCCAAGCGACGTTTACGCCAGTGATGGTGTCGGTGGGGGTGGAGGCTAAGGGGGCAGGTGATGTTGTAACTCTAGGGGGTGGGGTTTCAAAGAGGGCAAGATAGAAGGTGTGCGAAAATGGACAAGCTGGAAAGCAAAGAAGTGAAGCTTAAAACACTCTCATACATGGGGACCTCCAAACCTTTAGGGGCGCATCTTATGGCGTCCACTAAAGAAAAAATATGGAAGGGCGAGTATGTTGAAATGATGAAGTTGCTGCACAGGGAGTTAAGGTCAAAGGAGGGGTCTAAAGAAGAAGAGATGGAATTATCCAAGGGGCCCAAGGTTCCGGTCACTATTGAGAACTGGACAGCTGCTTTTCTTATATACACTAGTGTTTACTGCGAAAAATACCCGGAGCGGTCTGTCGCAATGTTTAAATATATGGATGTAATTCGGAAGGCACACCTCAATCACGGAGGGTACGCCTGGGTACAGTACGATGAGTTCAGGGTCCGCATGGCATTTGACACAGAGGCACAATGGGGCGAGCTAGACATGGATCTATGGCAACACACAATGGGCCCTGCCAAATTCGGCAAGACCATTTTCACAGCAAGCAGATTACCGATAGTTTATCAGCCCTCCAGTGGAGCCCCACCCGGGGAAGGGTGGGGGGAGTGGGGAGAGGCCAGGCCAACGCCTTCGGCACATGCTGGGACTTCAATAAAGGGAGCTGCACCAGGGAATACTGCAAATCCCGACACAAGTGCTCCAAATGTACAGGCAAGCATGCTCTGGTCAATTGTTTCGGGGCAGGGGAGGGCATGCTTCAACCTGGCAGGGTCAACAACAGAGTTACAGCGGGGGACAACAGGGACAAGCAGGGGGCTTCAGGGCAGGAAAAGGGGGACAGGAACCTGCAGGGAAAGGCTCGTACACCCATTACGCTTGACAGGCTAGATATTTGGCTCTTGACTTACGACAGACGAGAGGACGCTCGGGTCTTGCTACAGGGGTTCACTTGGGGTTTCAGACTGGGGTACCAGGGTCCGAGGGCGAGGCGGTGGGTGGACAATTTGAAATCGGTGCATGAACACAGGCAGGTGGAGAGGGACAAACTGGAAAAAGAGATCCAAGAGGGTAGGATGGCAGGCCCCTTTGACGATTGGCCAATGAAAGCTTTGATTGATTCCTCCATTGGGGTGATTCCAAAAAAGGAGCCAGGACAATTTCGGCTAATTCAACAACTGTCCTGGCCGGAGGGCCAGTCAGTTAACTTTATTCCTGAGGAGCAAGTGTCATTTACATACTCCTCGGTTGATGTGGCCTTAGCACTGATTGAGAAAGTGGGACGGGGCACTGATGGCAAAGAGCGACATCGTCGGCCTTCCGTTTGTTGCCGGTACACACCGCTGACTTTCAATTGCTGGGCATACAATTTGAAGGAAAATGATACGTGAATAAAGCACTACCCATGGGCTGCTCTATATTGTGCGCCCTCTTTGAATGTTTCTGCACGTTCTTGCAATGGTTGTTTACCCAAACTACTGCCAATGTCAATGTGACTCATTACCTGGATGACTTCTTTTTTGTTGGGAGTCCCACGAGCACAGCCTGTCAGGAAGCGCTGACAAGGTTCCAAGAGCTGATGGGGGACCTGGGTGTGCCCTTGGCACCCGAGAAAATGGTGGGGCCCACAACTGTGATCTAATTCCTGGGGATTGAAATTAATTCTGTGGTGATGGGAGCCAGGTTGCCCAAGGATAAGAAATGGGCCATGCAGCAACTGCTGGGCGCGATGCCGGGGAAATAAGTGACGGTTAAAGAGATGCAGGTTTTGTTGGGTCACTTGAACTTTGGGTGCAGGGTGGTCAGAGCAGGGAGGACTTTCTGTAGGAGGTTGGGCCTGGCCCTAGCAGGGCTGCCACTGCCACATCACCATGTCCGCCTAGCGACAGGAGTGAAGGAAGATCTGAGGATGTGGGGATTTTTTCTGAACTCATTTAATGGGATTCCCTCGGCGTCGTTGACGGACTTTGAATGGGATGTGCAAATCTTCTCTGATGCACCGGGGGCATCAGATTCGGCCTTTACTGGCAAGGACATTGGTGTGCTGAAGAATAGCCACAGACATGGAAACAGGGCGGCCGCAGTATTGTCTTTTTAGAACTATTTCCACTGCTGGTGGCACTGGTGCTCTGGGGCGACCAGTTTCATAATAACAAAAGTGCTGTTCCGGGTGGATAACATGTCAGTGGTACAGGTCATTAACAGGTAGTCCGCAAGGGACACGCAGGTGTTGAAGTTGTTGAGGGTATTTGTGTTGCAGTGCTTACAACTTGATGTGATATTTAGAGCAAGACGTGTCAGGTGTGGACAATGACATTGCGGATGCTTTGTCTTGTTTACAGTGGAGGAGATTCCATGGACTGGCCATGGACGCGGACAGTATCAGGACCAGGATGCCACAGCACCTATGGTCTGTCGGAGAAACAGGATGCTTAAATTGGTAGCAGGGTCGCTAGCCGTGTATAAACGGGCAGAAAATATTCGCAAGCGTGGGCCGAATTGTAGGCGGGAGGGGCGCGGCAAAGATCTGAGGAGTAGGCCAGGGTGGAAGACGTGGTACAATTCATATTGGGTTTAATAGAAAAAGGTCAGTCCAGGGTGATGATTTTGGGTAAATTGGCAACCATCACGTTTATGGGCAAGCTGTATTTGGGGTACACGCCATCAGCAGGCGAGCTTGGGAGGAGGATTCTTGAGGGTTGGTCGAGGGAACAGGGTAGGTTTGGGAGCAAGAGAAAACCTCTGACGCTGGATATCTTGGGCAAAGTCCTGGCAGAGTTGCCGGGCATTTGCAGCTCAGCTAGTGAGGCAGTACTGTTTTTCACGCTAATGTCGTGGATGTTTTTTCTGCGCATTTTGGGTCTCTGAGCTTTTGGGGGGAGGGGGAGACGAGGGTTACTATGGGTGGAGGTCTGTGAAACTGGAGCGGGATTACAGGTGTGGTTGTACAAATCCAAGACGGACCAGAGAGGTCAAGGGAAGTGCGTTCTTTTGCCGCCTTATCCGGGTGCGGACTTCTGCCCTATGTGATGGGATATGACCTTGAAGCGGTGGGCCACCCTTGGGGGCAGGTTGCTGTTTCTGCATTGGGTTGAAAAACCAGTGTCTGCTTTTCAGCTGTTGGCAATCTTGCGAAAGCTTTAGCGCGGGTGGGGCTGGACGCCGGGGGCTTTGGCACAAATTCCTTTAGAATTGGGTTAGCTACTGAGGCGGGCAGACAAGGGTGGAGCAGAGACAGAGTCATGGCCTTAGGGCGCTGGTCATCCAACTGTTTCCAGCGTTATGTGTGCGCAGCGGAAAAGTGTTGATACGTGGCGTGCGGGTTGTCATATTGTGTTTTTGTTTTTCAAGTTCAGTGCCAGGGCCGCTGGAGATCGGTCTGAATATATGGATTGTGGGACATTCTTTCATAAAATGGGCAGAGCGACAGGCCAAGTCCCGCACCCACGGGTCAAATTTGGGGTTTAACGATGGCTTGTATTAAATCTCCTGGTATTCAAAAGGGGAAATGCGATGGTGCGATTTGTTGCCTTGTTTGAACAGGTTATTAGTGGGCAGAAAGTGCCCCAATATATTACTCATTTATTTAGGGGAAAATGACCTGGTGGTGAGGAAAGGGCTGGCTTTGGTGAAAGACATGAAAGAGGATTTGAAGGAAGTGGGCAGGCGTTGGTCAATGTGTCATGTCCTTTGGACAGAGTTCATCCCGCGGATGATTTGGAGAGGATTTCACTGCCCGGCAGCTATAGATAAAGCAAGGAAGAAGATTAATAAGGAGATGCGCGCATTTTGTAGTGAAGCAGGCATCAGCAGGGTGGTGATTTCGGATTTACGCTTTGAAGATAAATAGTTTTTCAGAGATGATGGTGTCCATTTGTTCTTTATGGTCATGGAATTGTATCTAGTGCAGTTGAAGTTGGAGTTGGTCAAGGTTTTGGACATACGCTAGACGGGCAGCACCTTGGGGGCGCAGAAAAAGGGGGGACGGGCAATGTGTCCCCCCTCCCGTTTTCTGGGTGGCGGTTGGCAGAGAAGTTGCCATCATTTAACGGAGTTTATTCTTGTTAACAGCACCAACTCGGGCTCAAAGGGAATGGCTAGATTAGTTCACGCCTGGAGGTCACTGGAAGTTCAAGGTTATGTAGGAAGTCTACTGAGTAGGGGTTAACAGTTGTAGTAAAGGGTTGGGGAGTTTAAAGGGCACAGTTACAGTTAAACAGATCTAGAGCGGGTACAATATTACTGTATTAAGTTGTTGTGGGTGGAGGGAGAATTTTAGGAGAGGGGGGTAGCTTAATATGGGTAAGTTAATTGTATAGTGAGGTTCTGGTTTTGTGAGGCAAAGGCCTAGGTTGTGTTGTGATTTGCACCTGTTCCAATAAAGCGGCCTTTTTCACACAATCCTGGTGTCAGTGGTCCGTGCTGCTCCCCTTTTCCCCAATGGGGCTTTGGGGGGCAGATGACCCTATGGAAGAATGCCCCCGGGTTATTTGGGGCAGTGGAGCAGTCGGGCGACTGCTCTGGGGTTGGGCTACGTTTGGGCTACATATGTAGCCCAACGGGTAAAAAAAACAGGCAAGGGTGTCTGCGTTGACACTAGGCAGCTACAAGTGTGCCATCATATTGAGAAAGCAGAACTGCCCCATATCTTTGTAAATATGGTGCAGTTCCGCTCTCTCCCTTTCACTCAATGCAGTTCAGTAAGGTCACTTGCTGTGCTGCTTTGGGTGAAATCTTAGTAAATTACGGCTCTCATGGTCTGAGCTTCACACGTGTTCGTTTGGAACGGCTGAAAACATTTAACATATGGCTATTCGAATTTCATTACATTGTCCTTTTCTTTCTGTCACAATCAATGTTGCCCTTCAAGACTCCCTCAGTGCTTCCATGAGCTATGCATGGAAAAGAAAGTAGCAGCTAGGCAATGCCATGCAAAAGGGAAATTTGTCAATCATAAAAATATGAAATAATCCACCTTTTTTAGAGGTTGCGCTTTATAAGAATATTTGTCAGCTCAATGCAAGCAAGCTGTCAGCGCTTTGAAACTTATCCATTCACAGTGGAGCTCAAGGACTAAGGAGAGATTTAAACAGTAATCCTGGACCCATTACTGATATGTAATGTCCTTTCAATGGTACAGACCAGTGCTTTAAATGGGCCGGTACTGTCCGGTACGGAGTACCGGCACTTTTTTATTTTGAGAGGGAGAGTACCGGCACTTCTCAAGAGAAATGCTTTACTTTTAATTGGAGAGTACCGGCACTTCTCAGAAACAAGCAGGTACTCTGGTACAGAGTACCTGCACTTCTATTTTTCCATTTCAAGCACTGGTACAGACAATATATTGCCCTGTGGAAATAATACAATGGTGCCAATTACTGCAAGGGTGCTTTCCCTCTACACTGTTATCAGACATGGTTTACTTCTTATGCCTTTCCAGATCTAAATAATTATTGTTCTCATCCATATCTTCTATTTTGGCTTGCACTGCTTTTGTGCTGCATTTCCCTCTTTACATCTCCTCCCTTCCAGTTTCTCTAGTTGCCTGCATTGACCCTCTCACGTGCCCTTGACTGCATTTGCACCAATATTATCTTCACCATGTTTGGCTTTCGATGACTTTTCCAATGGTACCACATCAGCCTGCCTGTTTTATTTACAATTAATAATAACATGTGTTTTATTAAGAATAGACTGGTATCTTAATCCGACAGGCCGGTTTTATGCCTTCTCTGTCAGTATTAAAATTCAATCATGGATGTTTTTGCATATATTTTATTTATATATCTTTTGTATTGTTATAGACAATTTACATCACAAACAGCATTAGCAATTCTGAGTGTCTGGGGCTTTACTATAATAAAGGTCAAACGGTGAAGCAATTCACCTATGTTGAACGTGAGTGCATAAAAAATGTACCATCACAGAATCGGGATTGTTAGAAAGTTGCTTGATACATGTAATTATTACACACCACATGAAGATTTCGCCATTTGGTATAGTGGGCTATTACTGGCTGCCAATTACCTTACTGCCATCATATGAGGTGTGAACTAGAACCACCCTTCGGAAACTTCCCCACTCTTTCAGCACTGACTTTGGATTGGCCATGTGAAAGGCAGCGAGTCTTCTAAGACCCTCAATGCTGCCCGGTGCAGGGTTCCACCTCTAATTCACTTTGGGTTCGCTATCAAAATAATGAGGCAAGCGCTGGAAACTGGAAGAGAAGAAAATGGTTTATTTCTCATGAGGAGATCACGTCAACTGAGACACCGGGATGTCTGAGGGAAGTGTTCTGCTGACAACTCCCTTGGCTCTTCCTTTTATACAGGTTTGACACAATGCATTAGTTTGATCAACATGGTTACAAAAGCTTGGGGTCCCCGCCCCGGGCAGGTTGTCACACAAGCCCAACAGTAATTCTCTTCCCACCCAGGTCAAACAGACAATCTTATCTTGCAGCTGGACCTTGCTTCAGGGTCTAAAACATGTGAGACCGGTCAGATCTAAGAGTCCGTTCTGTTGATAAAAACAGGTCCCATTGTTGGTAATAACAAGTCTTGCTGTTTGCAGTGCAATAAATCATTTTGCAAGAGTCTTTTTGGTGTTTGGAACCTGTTTGTGTAACTAGGTGTAGTGAAGGGTAGAGCGTCCAAAGGCTTATCTGAAAACAGGGATGAGAGGAAAAACGAGTTTGTGGCAGCAAGTGGCGCTGAGGTTTGTTGTGGCAATAGAGTTTATAGCCCCCAGCACACATACCAGGTCGGTCAGAGGGTCAGAGGGATGCTAGTAAGGGCAGGGTGAAACAAAGGTGACCAACAGAGTACAAAATGGCTGTGATAGATCAAAATGACTGCAACTTATGTGCACATAAAATTCCACCAGACAAGATGGCGAAGGTAATGTTCATAATTGTCATTTTGCTTTTAACAGTGGCCCCTTTGAACATAACTAGCCAGCTTGTCAGTCTATTTCGATCTCCATAATGTCCTGTATCTCTTGATCATACATTACTCTCATTTTTGTTAGCTGAGTGTCCATAGTCTTAGGGTGTAAGGTAGTTATGCAAAGAGAACACAAAGGTGGTATACAGTGTATACCCAAACAACAACCACATATTGTCAATACTGGGACCAAGAGAATCATTGATATTTTCCAACCCCACTCCTTCAGGATGCCCCAAAGCCAACTTCCAACTGTCCAAGTCTCTGATCCTTGATGAATTTCTGAAGATAGTCTATGGAGATGTTCGATTGCTTCATAGACAGAAGGTGAATTATCAGGAATGTGTACACAGCAGCTGGCACCGATGATGCGGCATGCTCCTCCACGGTCCGCTAGTACCACGTCCAGGACCATGCGATTTTGCAGGGTAACCAGACGGACCGCTTGGAGCTCAGCAGT
This sequence comes from Calotriton arnoldi, assembly GCA_963921515.1. Classification (NCBI taxonomy): domain Eukaryota; kingdom Metazoa; phylum Chordata; class Amphibia; order Caudata; family Salamandridae; genus Calotriton; species Calotriton arnoldi. The sequence continues at coordinate 488,144 of CAWUFW010007832.1, read as the reverse complement.
GTTGTTGGTGAGGATGCCAGCAGTGACGTTCAGGGCGGTCTCTACCGCTTGGGACAGATGTCTGATGGCTCGGCTGTTTGCCATCGGACCCCATAGCGGGACGAGCCCTTTTGCTGCGTCGAGGAACTGTGATGAGGCAGAGTCTGCTTGATCAATGTCTTTAGAACGCTTTTCTCGATGATGCTCTGCAGGGGCTGTGTAGGTTGGTTGCAAAACAAAGGCGATATAGCATGTGCCCCCCCCAGTTTCTTGGGAGCCAGGTGTAGGCTTTGGTTCCACAAACAAAGTACATATTGGGTGATGCAACAAGCGCTGGGGGTTGGCAGTGTTCAAAGTCCTTACAATGCTACAGGTGCTGTGACCCACATTCTTAGTCCCACGGCCTTCAATGCATACAAGGCCAGAGACGTTCACCACAGATAGGGCCACAGTCAGTGTTGCAGCAGTTCTTTTCTTCAGGTAGGAAAATGTGGCTCTGTTAGGATTATTGAACACTTGCATTTCCACTCGTTCTTTGGCGGGGACATCAATCTGGAATGTCGCATTGAAGGTGTGAGGGCAGAAGGGGGCGGCTGTCGTTCCTGTTTTGTTTCGCCAGAACTCGTTGTAGAACTGGGCGATTGTTCCGTCGGAAGTGGCATTGTCTTTGTAACTTTCTTGTAGGAGCATCATCCAGGCAAGGCAAGATCCGTGAATAGAAAAGGGCGAAGGGATGAAAGGGATGGAATGTTCAGTGGCATGTGGTAACAGCCCACAGACCCAACAGTTGGTAGCATTGGTGGCAAGATTGTGTTGGTGCAACATCTGCACGAAAGAATTATTCCAGAATTCTTTGCGTCGTTCTCGGAGATGTGGCGGTAGTGATACCAGGTAGTGTTCTTTCTTGGTGGTTGGTTGCATGGTGGGTGACAATGTTCTGTATGCAGGTGCATTCTCTTCAATGATCCAGAGTGCGACCATTAGCAGGAGACAGGTGAGAAATGCGGCTACAAGTGCAATTGTCTTTGTGCTGTGCAGGTTAGCAGTCTTGGTGTCTTTGCGGTGGTTTTGCAGGTGTTCAGTTTCTTCCATCATCTTCGAGGAGCTCAACAACTGTTAGGACCACAGACTTTTGTCTGGCGCTTTCCTGGTAGCGTTGTTTGACTGTGCTACCGATCTGAGACCTTGACTCAGTTAGTGGCCTGGTCGTTGGAGCTCCCTCCTTTCGTCGATCTTAGGTTGTACCCTTTCCTGGATGGCACCGTGGGGTCGGGAAATTCTGATAGTTCGAGGGTGTCTTCTTGTGGGTAGCAACTCAGAGCTGGTCGGTCTCTCGCGAGTACTTCCTCTTGCACCTCCACCCCTTCACAGGTTGCCAGGGTTGGAGGGACTCGTTTGCAGTGATGGGCATGCAGCCAGTTTCGTTTTCCTTGCACTCGGAGGGCAGTTCGGGTGGTGATCAGGACTTGCCAGGGGCCCGTCCACCTAGGCTCCAGATTCTTCGTTCTTTGGAAGTTGCGAATTAATCTATGGTCGCCTGGCTTTATTTCATGTCCCGGGCCCCTGGATACGTCAGGCAAGGCTTGCTGCACCTGTTGGTGGATAATTGTTAGCTCGTTTGTCAATTTATGCAAGTAATCCGACATTAATATGTTCGGGACATCGTTAATGGAGGTGGGTCTTGGTGCCGCCCAAATGCTCATAGGCCTGCCGAAGACCACCTAGCGGGGGCAGTCGGTGTTTGGTTGGGGTGGAGCGCATCGATAACAATGCCAATGGGAGGGCGTCGGGCCATTTCAACCCGGTCGTGGCAACTATTTTGGCTAGTTTTAGTTTCAACGTTGCATTGTGTCTCTCTACCAGGCCCGCTGATTGGGGGTGGAAGACGGCATGGAACTTTTGTTTTACCCCCAACCCTCTCAGTATGTTCTGTATCACCTCGGCTACGAAGTGGGGGCCGTTGTCGCTCCATAAAATTCTGCAAAGGCCGTATCGGGGGAAGAATTCTTTCAGCAATACTTTTGCAGTGGCTAAGGCGGTATTGTCGCGGGTGGGATAGGCCTCCACCCATTTGCTAAAGCGCACACAACCACCAGGACATATTTTAGACCAAGGCATCTCTCTAGTTGAATGTAATCCATTTGAAGGATTTCAAAGGGGTGGTCAGGGACTCCAAACCCTCCCCGTGGTACTACTGTCCCCTTCCCTGGGTTGTGTTGTAGGCAGACTATACATTGTTGTACTAGGCGTTTTGCAGATTCTGCTATCTTGACGTTATGCCATACTCTGGTGATTAGTTCAATCATGGGAGTGGAACCTATGTGTGCTGGTAAATGTGCCATGGTCAATATGGGGATGAGGTAGGCATTGGGTAACAGCCATTTATTTCCGTCTTTAGTTCTCCAGCAATCTTCCTCGTCTTTTAGTCCCACCTTTTCCCACTCGGTCAATTCGTCTTGTGTGCCTGTAGTCTGTATGTCCCTTACAGTGGTCCTAGCGTCAGTCCATCGTTCAGCTTGTGACCTGGTCACATACATTCGTGTCGTAGTTCTGTCTCCTGCCGTGGCTCGGGCAGTAACGTCTGCTAGTGCATTTCCCTGTCCAATGAGATCAGTCACTTTCCTATGTGCTTGGCATTTTATCACTGCTAACTTCTTGGGGAGGAGGACTGCTAGCGTCAAGGTGGAGACTAAATCTCCATGCAGGATGGGTGTACCGTGTGAAGTCAGGAACCCTCTTTCTTTCCATAAGATCCCAAAATGGTGAACCACCCCGAAGGCATATTGGCTGTCGGTGTATATGTTAACTGTTGTGTCAGTCGCTAAGATACATGCTCGTGCGAGGGCAATGAGTTCTGCAGCCTGGGCTGAACGTTGGGGAATACGGGCTGTTTCCAGAACGGTTCGGGCTGTGGTGACAGCGTATGCAGCTGAGGTGGTGCCGTCGGGGAGTTTGATGCACGAACCATCCACCCATAGTTCTCCATCTGGTTCTAGAAAGGCGGTGTCTCTGAGATCTATTCTACTCTTTGTTTGTTCATCGGTTAGTGTCACACAGTCGTGTAGTGGAGTCACGCTAGGATCATTTTCGGGTAGGGGTAACAGTGTGGCTGGATTGAGGGTGGTGCATCGCTTTAGGGTAATGTGCGGTGCTAGCAGGGTCAACTCATATCCTGTCAGTTGGGCGCTAGTCAAGTGTTGGGTTTTGGTCTGGTTTAGTAGTGTGTCGACTGCATGGGGTACTAAAACAGTGACTGGATTGGAGAGTACTATTCCTTCGCTCTGGCGTATCGATACTGCTGCAGCTGCCACAGCGCGCAGGCACGCTGGCAGTGCTCTGGCTACTGGATCGAGGGTGGCAGAGAAATATGCACAAGGGCGTTGTTTTTGACCAATTGATTGTGTTAGGACAGACAATGCACATCCTTCCCTCTCGTGCGTGTAGAGGAAGAATGGTTTGGAGTAATCCGGGGTTCCTAGGACAGGTGCTGAACAAAGGGCATTGTGTAGTTCTTTAAAGGCTGACTGGCATTCGGGGGTCCAGGGGAGAGGTGAGGGGATGTCTTTAGCTAGGAGGGAGAGAAGGGGTTTGACAATGAGGCTAAAGTTCGGTAACCACTGTCGGCAAAATGAGGTGAGACCTATCAAAGAGCGGACTTGTTTCTGATCTTTGGGGACAGGGGTGTCTAGAATTGTCTGGATCCTGTCAGGCGTGAGTTTCCTCCCTTCTTTGGATAAAAGGTGACCCAAATAGGTCACTTGTGATTTACAGAACTGCAATTTCTTTCGGGAGACCTTGTGACCATTCTCAGCAAGAAAATGGAGTAGTTTGATGGTGGCTGTGACGGCTATTGGTATGGTGTCCGCTGCTAGAAGGATGTCGTCTACATATTGTATTAGTGCCACTCCATCTGGCAATTGTATGGCGTCCAACTGTCTTTTAAGCGCCTGGCTATAGATGCTTGGGCTCTCAGTGTACCCCTGAGGTGCTCTGCAAAATCTGTACGAACTGGAGTTTAGGGTGAATCCAAATAGATAGCGGCTGTCCTTGTGTATAGGTATGGAAAAGAATGCGTTTTTGAGGTCAATTACAGTGAAGGTGGTGGCAGTGGAGGGGATTAAGGTCAAAATTGTCGTGATGTCGGAAACTACTGGGTATTGTGGCACTACGATTTTGTTTATCTCCCGCAGGTCAATGATGAAGCGGTAGGCTTTTCCGTCTCCCTCTCCCTGTCTCTTTACAATCGGTAGTGTGGGACTATTACAAACGTTGCTCACTACTTCCTCTACCACCCTTGCCTCTACCAAAGAGTGTATGATCTCTGTCAGTGCCTTCTCACCCTCTGGCGATATTTTGTACTGCGGTACTTTCGGTAGGGTTGCGTCCTGTCGTATTGTTACGTGTACTGGGTCAATCATCATTCGTCCTACGTCTGAATCAGCCCTAGCCCATAAGTGTGATGGCAAAGTGTCCAGTAGGGATGCGTCAGCCTCGGAGATGGGAAACATGTGCTGATTAGGGTTCTCTCTATGGCGCTGGGGGTTGTCATACAGGACGACACGCACTCCGTCTGGGGAGCATCTGATAGTCGCATGGAAGTGTTTCAAAAGGTCGAGACCCATAATGGCGTCTGGGGTGTTGGAAGAGAGGAGGAATGTCGCTTCGACGCTATTGTTGTCAAGGTTAAAAGGGATCGGTCGGGACAAAGGGTTGGTGGAGGGCGTACCGTCAAATCCTATTGAGGTCACATGTGAGCCTGACAAGGGTGCCCTTGGAATCAGTCGTTTGGATAGTGCACTACGTGTTGCTCCCGTGTCTACCAGAAATGGCGACTTTGTGCCCAGGACCTCAGCAGTAACATAAGGGCCTTGCTGATCAACATAGAGCTCGACTGGATCCCTCCCTTGCCTCTGGCTGTCCTATGCAAAGTCGTACGCATTGTCATAATCTGTCTGTTGGTACTGATTCTGTTTGGGATGGTCAAATGTGTTCACTCTTCCTGGCCTTTCCTCGCTTGCTTCACTCGCGTACCCTCTCCCACGTCCTCTTCCTCTCTGTCCACTTGCTATTTCCCTCGCCCCTCTGCCCCTACCAGCTCCTAACAAAGCCGGGCATTGGGTTTTCCAGTGTCCATATTCTTTGCAAAATGCACATTGATCCTGTCCTAGGTCTTGGCGTCCTACATATGATGTCGATGAATTGTTTCTAGGTGGCTGTACTCTAGGGGTATTCTGCTGGTTTCCTCCCCTATATTGCTCCCTTCCTGTATTCGCCCCCTGGAGTTGTGCTTCCATTACCCTTTCCTTCAAGTCCTTCTTTTTCCTTTCTGTAGCCCTGTCATTTTCATTTCTCTGATGCTCATAGTACTGGGCCATTTGGAGAATGGCCGCCGGTTTAGATGCTGCCCAACTACTTTCGCTGGCTTGTAATTTCTGGGATACATCTGGCAGTAGTCCTTTGACATAGTTCTGCACAAATAAGTGGTGTCCGGTTGCGGTGGACATGTCTTGTCCACTGTAATCGGAGAACACCGTTTCAAATCTGGAGAAATACTCTGAGACATCCTCTTGTGGTTTCTGGCGGCACGCGGTTACTATGGACCAGTATATCTTTTTCTCTGGGATCAGCGTTTTCACTTTCTGCACTATTTTGTCAGGGAGGTCCAATATTGCTTTAACCGGTTTTTGACCAGGGTTCCGCTGTTTATCTAGTGTGATAAGTTGTTCCCAGGTATGACCAAGCAGTTCGGTATGGTCTATTTTCCTAATCTGTTTCCACACATCTGCTGGCAAACATAACCCGAAGAACAAGTCTATGTCGGCAAGTGTCATTATTGTTGATCCCAGAGCGGTACTGATGGAGCAGGGAAAATAAAAAAATTTAACCCCTAACAAATTTTATAAATTATTAATAAAATGTTCGTTTAAATGTATTAATCAACACTGTATGTGTGGGAATGGTAATATGCCAATGTGTGTGCTAAATAATCTATTAATGAATGTCCGTGTGTCTAATTATAACGTAAAAATAAATGCGTACTAATAAAAATAAAATGCATATTATTGTGCTTCATAGAAATAAAACGTGTTGTTGCAAAAACAATAGTGATGGTAAGTAAGGGTCAGCTTAAATGTTGCTTTCTGCTAGGTAATAACTAATTGGGGTACGTAGATGACGGGAGGGAAACGAAAGGGCTATTTTTCTCTATTTTAATTATGTTTTGTTTGCCTCAAATTAGTGCTTCTAAAGTATAACCGAGTGGCGAGATAAAATGGCCGCCAGTGGGAAGATGTGCGCAGGCGCAAGGGAACACATGACACGGGATGAAATCGGAGAAAGCTCAACCTCATGGTGTAACAGAGAGGCTAGGATGCAAGAAATGGTCAAGGCTGATGTGACCTAATTGAACTGATAGTGTGCCGTGATGATCAGCAAGAGTCCCGTGGGAAACCAGTTTAAAAAAAAAGGACAATGACTGCGGAGTTCTCGAATGTATCGAAAGAAGTTACAAATGAACTGATCGAAGCGGACGAAAACATGTTTGAGCGTATGGGAAAGGAAATGATCCAAGGACCATTGAATCCAAGAGAACTTGATTAAAAGAATGAATATGATGACATGCATGGACCAATGAAAGAAAAGCGTGATATTAATGTTGCAACAATTAGTTAGCAAAGTTAGAATTAGGGTATAAGAGGGCCTACTCTTAGTGGGAGGGAGTCAGTCGCAGTCGGAGTCGCAGTCGCAGTCAGTTCCAGTCCATTCCAGAGTCGCAGAGAGTCGCAGAGAGTCGTGTTGGTGGCTTCCAGTGCTGGGTGGTCCTGATCGATCCCTTACTGAGCGGGAGATGCTGAAAGACTGTTAGATGAGACGGGTTGCAGGTAGCTGATGCTGACGAGCTGCTGTTGCTGTCTTAATTTTCCAGTTGAGTATGAGAATCAGGCTATTTCTAATTCTTAACTTAGGTTAGAAATCATTAGGCTAAATTAGGAAGTTAGGCAGGTAATTAGGGTTTTGGCTTCATGACAAAAATGTCCTTTCCGCAATAAATTGATTATGTTTAATAAAATTTTGAATTAATAAGGAATGATTTGATTGAATAAAGCTTAAATTCTTTTTCATGCTTTTAAAATCTATATAAAATTTAAGATTCTTTAAACCAAAATGACTCAGTGGTTATTTTCCTAAGTAATTGTGACATCAGAAATTGGTTATTGTGATTCAGCTGGTCTTAATCACTATGAACTAATTTTTTACCTGAATGATTCATCGACAAAACAATGAGCAGGAATATCATAAGAAATAACTAAAAGAAAGCGACAAACTAAAGTAATAAGATATCCCGGCTCTTCCAGCGGTACATAAATGGTGTTCTCCATTTAGTTCTCATGCTTCTCCTAGGAATACAGATTTTCGTAAAGGTATAAAGGAAATCCAGGTGTGTGCGTGTGTGTTAGGCGATGTTTATGGGCCCCATCGTCATGTGGATATGAGAAAATATAGTTTGCCCCTGGATGACCTATAAGTGACCTAGGAGGAGAATAGTTTTATTGTACGCGCTGCATCAGATTTCTTGGTAGCAGAGTTATGGTTTTCTATAGATTAGTTTAGTGATTATTGTTTATTGATTATTGATTATTTTTTATGACTAACATTATATGTTGAGTCGTGTTATGTTATATGTGAGTTTTCACGCTTCTGGGAAGTAGGAAGTGGAACACGTGTGGCAAGAGAAGTCACATGGAATTTGGTACATGGTCTGAATTCATTTTGGTAATAACGCAGGTTGTGTTATGTTAGGGATTTCTGTGTGAAAAGTGTGAAATTGGAATAGCAAATCACGTTTACTTGTGAAACTTTGGCCTTAATTCTCAGGAGCCTAGTCTCCACATGTGTCTTATCCCCAGAGAAACGAGTAAATTGTTTGTTTGAAAGAAGGGTAAGGTAGAGGGAAGTGCTACTTTATCGGCGAGAGTACATAATTCTGTGGTAGGGTAGAGGTAAGCGCTGCCTACTGGAAAAACAGGATTCTTGTGAAAAAGGACAAAACTGTCACTTTTGTTTAGCGAATCAGACTATGGAATTGTTTTAATTGTTGTAACTAACGAAGAAACGGCGAAAAGAAAAATTGCCGATAAATTTTGTAAAGGAGGGGTAAAGAGTAGAAGTGACGTGGGACAGTGCCGCGCTAGGATTGGATAGTGCGCTAGTCACGTGAACCCAGAGCAGGAGTGACGTAGAAAAGTGCCGCGCTAGGATTGGTTGGTTCACGGACGAAGAAAATTGTTCTGATTGGTACGTTAGTGTGAGTCGCGCTGTAATTGGTTGAAGTTCCGTACACAGAACAGCGTTAGAGTAAAGAGAAAACAAATAGAAAACATGCCGTATTACGAGTATGAAAGGGAGAGAACGTCATGGACGACAAAATTGAAGAATTTCTTTAAGAAAGACAAAAAGGTTGTGACTAGAGAGGGACAAGTAATTCCTCCGCCGAAATCAGCAGCTTCACATATGATGCTGAAATATGGATATCATACGTGTATATGGTTGGAAAACTGGGTAAAGTATACGAAGAATGATGGTGCTTTAGCTTTCCCTGAGAATGGTTCATTTAGTGTAGCGGTTTTGCGAAATTTGCGAGAAAAGATGACAAATCTAGAACCTAGACCTAGACCGACACAGTTTGAGGCTTTGACGGAATGGGAGGATGAGATGTTTGAGCGAGAGAGATTCAGAGGTTTAAGAGATCATGAATTTATGCCTGGAAGATTGTGGGGAGTAAATCATGAAGATAGAATAAAACGATGGAGATGTGCTAACATGACAGGAGGTTTGTTTCCAGCTTTTACAGTTGAGGAAGGGAATAAGAAGAAACGGACTGAGAAAAAGAAACATATGAAGAGGGAAAAGTATATGCATGAGAGCGAAACGGATGACGAGTTACTGGAAGATATTTTAAATAGAAATCCACCTCCGTACCAGCAGAGTTCTACAGTGGTGACACCAAATGCACCGCTAATAGAAACTATGCGAAATAAAAGCCCGGAAAAGAGAATTGAAGTAAATAGGTCACAAGAACCAGTGAGAACTTCTCAAAATGAAGGAATAGAAAGCGACAATGCAAGCGAATTAGCAAAGACCACAAAAGAACTAACTGAAAAGATTAGAGAATTAACGAAAAATATGGAAGCGGTTACTGTGCCTGTAACCATAGGTCCAGTAATACCCATTTTTGAGAATCAGAAAATTGATGAACGATCTTTGGTAATTCCCATGAGTTCACAATTTCAGAGAGAAAAAGAAAGGATGGAACAAAGTGCAAGTACAAGTAATTTGGCTAGTACTTACAGACCAAGTCCACCTACAAATTTGACGGTGAATGAGTGCAATGGTAGGAAAATGCATATGGTAACAGAATCTGCAACAGAAACCCCTGAAAAGAGTGGTAATTGGATAGAACTAAATAATACACCCATAGGTCCGACTCCTGATGAGTTAAATGAGTGGATGAAGGCATTTAAAATAAAAGAACCAGAAGATAAACCATTAGATGTAATTAGATTAAAAATTGATATGGAAGAATTAATTCTAGGAACGATTGGTACCGAAAAGATAAAAAATTACCAGGATGATGAAATAATGTTCCTGTGCAAAAGTATTACATGGAGGGCGAAGAATTTACATGACAAACTAGAAGAAGTAGCCAGTGAGATTGGAATAGACTTTGTGAAAGTAAAAACGTTGCAAAAACCATACAGAGTAGATTTTTGTGAAAAGGATATTGAAAATTTGAACACGGCAGGAAGGCTGACACAGATAAAGGAATTGATTGTGTTATTGAGAAAATGGGGTGATGTGGACAGATGGAAGGTTAGATGGACAAAGAAGAATGAGAAAACTACAGACAAAGGTTCATTGGCTTTTATGATAACTGAAAAAGAATCTGTTGCCAAAGAATACCCCATGAGAGAAACTCCAGGTGGTAGTTACGTGCATGTTCCCTGGACTAGGCAGGACATACTGTCATTTACCAATGACTTTCCAAAGCTAAGAGAGAAGCCAGTTGAATGGTACCGACAAGTAGAGAGGTTTGTAAAAGTCTCAAAAGTGTTGTGGATAGATTTAGATGGATTATTTGACATAGTGGTACCAACAGATTTGTGGTCAGAATGTAAGATTACAGTTGACTGGCCAACTACAGAATATCCAAGAGATCCTAAGACAGGAGCTCCAGGTCCTGATGTGATGAAGAAGTACGATAAGGTGATTACCTTTTTGAAGAATAAGATTCCTCCTAAAGAGACAGATTGGGTAAAGATCGATAGAACTACACAGGAAAGTAAGGAGTCTGTACATGCATATTATGAGCGATTGTTATTGGTTTTCAAGCAGTATAGTGGTTATGAGGAATTGAGTGAAAAAGACATGAGTCATTTTGTATACCGATTTGTGTTTGGCCTGAAACCAGAAATAAGTGATATGATTAAACAACACATGATAAACTGGCAGAATGGAAGTGTAGATAAGGTGCTGAGGTATGCTAAGTATTGTAGTGATGAAATAGAGAGTAAACAGCGTAAGTTGAAAGAGAAAGCAATGTGGGCACAGGTGAAAGTGGCAGAAAAACAAGAAGCTCAATTGGACAATAATAATGGGAATGAAACAGGACAGAATAAAATGCGACCGAACATAGGTAAAGGAAAGGGTCAAGTGAGTCTAGAAGAAGCAAAGAAGAAATGGCCATGTCATAATTGCGGAAAATTCGGGCATTGGAGAAATGAGTGTAAGTTCCCACTTAAACCTAATCCGGAACATCAATCATTAACTCCACAGGTGCAGAATGAGGTAGTTGTTCAACAAAGTCAGGTGCCGCAACCACCACTTCCCAACACTGTTAACCAACAAAGATACAGTACAGAAACAGGATTCTACGGAGGAGAGCAGGTAACACAGTTGCCGCGAGCAGCTAATATTTCTCAGTATTGGTTGCGTCAGAGTGAGGATGACCCGGATGAAAGATTCTGATGGTGCGCAGGAGAGGGGAAAGAGTGCGTGCTTGGCGCAACTCTAGAGGTAGATCAGTCTGGTCCCTTTGTGGATGGAGAAGTGAATGGTGCAAATGTAACATTCCTTGTCGATACTGGAGCTACCCGTTCTACTGTCAGATCAGTGGAAATTCCAAACCTTCCTCTCTCAGGTGAATACATCCAAGTAGTAGGAGTAGCCAATCAGCAGATTAAAACCCCACTTACTGAATTGGTGGAAGTAAAAATTGGTTCTTTTAGCAAAATGCATAAATTTGTAGTGTGCGATTGTAGTCCTGTAAATCTTTTGGGTCGTGACCTCTTGTGCAAGATGAATTGCACAATTTATTGTACACCAGATGGAATTGGATTTCAGACTTCAGATGAAGATGTTTTGTATAAGGTAACTTTGATGAATCAGGAACCTGAAACGAATGGTTTGTTTCCTGCATTTGATGCAGAAAAGCTTCCAGAAGAACTAAAAAGTGCAGTAAAAGAAAGTGTGTGAGATTTTACAGGAGAAGACATTGGATTAATGAGAGAAGTGGATCCCGTAAAAGTGACAGTGAAAGAAGGGATAATTTACCAGAATACGCCACAGTACAAATTAACTCCGGAAATAATTGAAGGAATAACTCCTGTGGTAAATAAGATGATTGAACAGGGAATTCTAAAGGAAATCATGAGCAGTCCATGTAATTCACCTATTATGGGACTGAAAAAGCCGAATGGAACATATAGAATAGTACAGGATTTGAGAAAGATCAACAAAATAGTTGTACCCTGTTGTCCAATAGTGCCAAACCCTGCAGTGATTCTATATCAAATTCCACACGAAGCTGAGTGGTACACTGTGATAGATTTGTGTCACGCATTTTTCTCTATCCCTTTGCATCCAGATAGCCAGCCATTATTTGCGTTTCGGTTTGGAGAGCGTATTTTGGCATGGTGCCGAATTCCTCAGGGGTATACAGAAAGCCCCTCAATCTTTAATCAGATTCTAAAGAAATCTCTGGAAGATTTGAAAATGCCAGAAAAATCAGTGATGGTGCAGTATATTGATGACCTATTGGTGGCATCAAAAACCAAAGAGGCATGTGTAAGTGACACGATTGCCTTACTGAACCATTTAGAGAAAAGAGGACATAAAGTGTCTCCTTCAAAATTACAGTTTTGTCAGAAAGAAGTCCAGTATTTAGGGCATAAAATTGAGAAAGGAGTGCGAAAAATAGCGACAGAAAGAGTAAGAATGATTCAAGGAATGAGAGCACCAATGACTCAGAGAGAGGTAAGAATGTTTTTGGGAATGGTTGGATATTGTCGACAGTGGATAGGTGGTTTCTCTTTGATTGCAAAACCATTACAAAAATTGACCAAGAAAGAGGTAAAAGACCCTTTTGAGTTAAACAAGGAAGAAATGAAATCTTTCAGAGAATTGAAAAAGAAACTGTGTGAGGCCCCTGCTTTAGGCATGCCTGATTATGAGAAGGATTTTGAGTTGTACTGCAGTGAAAGAGATGGATGTGCATTTTCAGTACTAGTACAAAAACATGGCATGATGAAAAGACCGATTGCTTATTTTTCAGCTGTATTAGATCCTATAGCAAAAGCATTGCCTGGATGCCTGAAAGCAGTTGCTGCTACTTGTGTAAGTCTGGAACAAAGTGAAGGTATAGTGATGGGGTATCCACTGAGAGTATATGTTCCCCACTCAGTAGAAATTCTTTTGACAAGAACAAAAACACAGTACATGACACATAGTCGGCTGACTAAGTACGAAAAAGTCATCTTGAGTGCTGAAAATGTGACCATAGATAGATGCATGAATGTGAATCCTTCAACATCATTGCCAGATGAGGAAAATATAATTGAACAGGATGAAGTAGATCATGATTGTCTGAACGTGCTGGAATATTGCACGAAACCAAGAGCGGACATAAAAGATGAACCGTTAAAGGAATCTGATTATGTCATGTTTGTGGATGGCTCATGCTTAAGAACAAAAGAAGGAGTTTTAAGCGCAGCTTACGCAGTGTGCACAGTGGCAACTGTGATGGAAGCGTCTTGTCTGAAAGGAATAAGGTCTGCACAAGTTGCGGAACTGATTGCTTTGATTCAAGCATGTAAATTAGGAAGAAATGTACGAGTCACGATTGTGACCGATAGCCAATATGGTTTTGGCATCGTACATGACTTCGGTCAGATTTGGTCACAAAGAGGATTTTTGACATCTGCAGGAACACCTATCAGAAATGGAGATTTTGTTAAAAAGCTGCTTGAGGCGATACAGTTGCCTAAACAAATAGCTGTAGTGAAGTGCAAAGCGCATAAGAAAAACGACGATTACATAGCCGTTGGCAATAACTATGCTGACGAGATCGCCAAATATTGTGCAGAGAACATGGTGTCCCTGAACAAAAATAGAGAAAGGGAGCATGTCTCTTGTCCTTTGCTTTTCACTAATACTGTCGAAACATGGGATGAAGTAAGGCAGTTACAAGAAACTGCAAGAGATGAGGAAAAAGATTACTGGATAAAAGCAGGATGTAGAAGACAGGAAAATAATGGTGTGTGGGTATACAGAGATGAAAGACCAGTTATGCCTGATAGCATGATTGCAGACATGGCACGGATGTACCATGGACAAGCTCATATTGGGAGAGATGCAATGATCAGACTTTTTAGACAAACCTGGTATAACCCAAAATTCAGAGCCATTGCTGAAAGTCTTTGTCAAAGATGTCTTATTTGTCAACAGTTTAACCCAGGAAGAAAAACAGTAGTGAGTCTAGGAACAATAGGACGAGAAGGAGGTCCATTCACTAGAATGCAGTTGGACTTTATCGAGATGCCCCCTAGTAACAGACTAAGATATGTTCTGGTGGTCGTCTGTTTGTTCTCTCGTTGGGTGGAGGCATACCCCACTAGAAGGAATGATGGAACAACAGTGGCAAAACTTATGCTGCGAGAGTTCATTCCAAGGTATGGTTTTCCAGTCACGGTTGAGACAGATAGAGGAACACATTTTCAAAATGAGTTGATCCAATTGATTTGTGAAGCATTGAGTATTAAACAAAAACTACATTGTGCTTACAGACCAGAGGCTTCTGGGGTAGTAGAGCAGATTAATGGAACAATTAAAAACAGGTTAGGAAAAATGTGTCAAGCTACAGGACTCAAATGGCCGGATGCACTGCCTCTTGTTCTGATGACCATCAGAAGCATCCCTGAAAAGAAAACTGGACTCAGTCCTCATGAGATGATCATGGGACGAGCAATGAGACAAGCACACGTACCTGTCAACAAGTTATTAACTATAACTGATGATCTAGTACTGGATTATTGCAAGGGATTGGCTGATGTGGTGCGTTCTGTGTTTCATCAGGTTGGACCGGATGCGACCACTCTTGAAAGAAAACCAGCCCACGACTTGAATCCAGGAGACTGGGTCCGCATAAAAGTCCACAGGAGAAGAAACTGTCTAGTTCCTCGTTGGGACGAGCCACGACAGGTAATCCTGGTAACAACAACTGCTGTCAAGTGTGCAGGAGTGAAAAACTGGGTTCATGCCAGCCACACAATCAGAGTTCCAGAACCTACTGATCGACATGTGAGTCGACGACTGGAAGTGTGGGATAAAAGCTTAACAGCTGGGACAACAAGGATAAGTGAAAGGGTGCCAGAACTTGAAGATCGACCTGAAAGTCGACATCTGGAAACCCCATCGGCAAACACCTCTAGAGAAGAAGAGGAACAAGAAGAAGAAGAAGAAAGAAATTCAGAAGTTCCAGAACTTGAAGATCGACCTGTAAGTCGACATCTGGAAATATCTGACACAACTTCAGGATCTGATGATTCAGCTGCAAACTGGGAAGAATTCCGAAAGAGAACTTGGGGTTATAAACCAATTAGAGAAGAAACTGAGCAAGAAATTGAGTTAGATGAACAACCAAGTACAAGTTATGGTGGAAATCCTTCAGAAACAATATTAATAGATGAAGTAGGGAAAGAAGTACACAAAAAGTTAGAAAATCGAGAAGAACCCCGAGGAGCAATAGGGACAGATAGAGAAACAGAAGAACAGAGAAATTTAGAAGCAGAAAGGGAAGAAAACACCAAATCGGAAGAACACCGAGGAGGGACAGTAATAAGGGAAAACAAGAAGGAGAAAACAGATCCACCAGTAGGAGATGACGAGATCATAAGTTTCAAAATAAGAGACAATAGTGAAATAGTTGAAACAGAAACTGAAGAAAGTGGAGAAGAGGAAAAGGCAAACACTGAATCAAGAAAAAGAAATTGGAAAACAGAAAGAGAAGAAAGAGAAGGTGAAGCCAAAAGGCCAAGAAAAGGAGATAATTGGCCCAACAGCTATATAAGAAAATTGAGATATAGAATAATAAAAGCAGGAGACGAAAGTGCTGAACAAGTGAATGAGGTAACAAGTCAAAAGGGACAAGGAAAACCCAGTGGGAAAAGATTACAGAAGTCTAAAAGAACAAAGAAAGTGAATGCGAAGTATAAGTCACCTGAGTGGCTGTATATTGCACTAACAGATTACAAAGAAGAAGAAAACACTCACGAGAACCAGAGACTAAGAAGTCGAATGGGAAAAGGTGAGATGCAACAAAACCTGAAGTGAAAACTTATAGTGCTTCTGCCGGACATGACAATTTTACTGGATGTGACAAATCACCGGATGTGACAACGAAAGAATTCTGGAGAGAATTAAAAGAAAGTACCAAGCAAAGACTTTTTGAAAGCAGAGTGGCATTTAAGTCATTTCTGAGGTGTAGTGACACAATTTTCTGAAACTTAACAAATAGAAAAAGAAAAATGGAAAATAATAGGGATAGAAGAGATAAATGTGAGTTTATAAAAAGATGGTGCAAAATGTGCTGCTTTTGTACAGGGTTATTAATGACCATATGGATAGTTTTAGCAATCACAATTCCTATTAGTGTAGCTGTGATAGAAGCAAAGAATGATACTAAACCAGAAAAAGAGACTAATATTAAAGAACCAGTTATCCTAAGAAGTAGTGCAGAGTTACATAAGGATAAGTCAGTAACAGATTTTTCAAAAAATGTTTTTACAAAATTGTTGTATGAATATGTAGAGACAATGGATGTGAGAGATTGTTATGTTTGTATGCAGTTGCCTGCATCAGTGTCAGAAGGTGTGTCTTATCATCACTTACCTCTAACTTATGGAATAACATGTAGTGTAATAGCAAGTTTATTTTATAAAACAGGTAGATTAGAATCTTATTATACTGACATACATAAGATTTTTGCAAACATTCCAGTAGTACCAGAACTTAACAAAGTAAAACCAGCAAAAGTTTTAGGGGAATTTTTTCTAGAACATAGAAAATTAACCTTAGAAGAAATAGTTAGTAACAACCTTACCTGTGAGTTAAAGAAAGAAGAAAAAGTATTTTTAGAAATGGTTGAAGAAAGAAGAATGAAATTTCAAAAGGAAGCAATAAAAGAGGAAGGAAAACGCTTATGGACGTTTGAGGAAGGAAATCATGAAGGGAAAAAGATAAATGCAGCAATGACATTAGATTGGCCGCAAACAGGAAAGTTGTGTATTAGGAGAAATAAGACAGTCTATGACAATTACTTTGTAGGTTCCAGTATCTGCCATGACAATTATCAAATTCTGGGAGGTTGGGGATTCAAAGGTGGAAAAGATCCAATATTTCCAGGTATCTATTATATTTGTGGGAATAGAGCTTATTACAGGTTACCGGACCATTGGTATGGAACTTGCTATGTAGGCCTGGTCTTTCCAAAAATCTTTCATATGGACAGAGAAGAAAAAGGAACATACAAGATGATTAATAGCTTTACACGTAGAAAGAGGGAAAGTTTTTCAGAAATTGTAGGAGATATTTTTGGAGCATTAATACCAGCAGTGGGAATATCTTTGAATGCATTTAAAATTCGGAAATTATCCACAGTAGTAGATCGTTTGTCTACAGATACTGCGGGAGGGTTCTTAATGGTAAATACCGAAATGGTTGCCATGAGAGCTATGGTGATGCAAAATCGGCTTGCCCTTGATATTCTTTTGGCAAAAGAGGGTGGAGTCTGTGGAATGTTGAAAGTCCAACATTGTTGTACTTACATTCCTGATAAAAGTGAAAATATACGGAAGTATATTACAAATATTACAAATTTGCACAAAGAACTAGTTCCACTGGAGGTTGAAAGTGTTTTGGGAAAACTTGGTAGAGGGTTTTCTTCAGTAGCAAATTGGTTTACCAGAATGAGTAGACTAATGATAGGGAAAGTTATAATAATAGCAACTGTAGTAATATTGTTAGCCATGGTATTGAAAATAGTAATAACATGTATAAAAAGAAAAGTAAGACAAAATAAGATAAAAAGAAATAACAGAATAATGAAAGAAAGAGAGAGAGAAATGGGTGAAATTGAGTTGGAGAAAATGAAAGAAAGCATGTATCAAGAGACTAAAAGGCAAGATGAAGAAGAAACAGATGTGTAAATAACAGAAAGCAAAGGACAAAAGACAGGCTGCCTGAAAAGAAGTATAACTTGGGTTTTATGTGGTGATTTAAAAATCACCAAAGGGGGGATTGATAGAGCAGGGAAAATAAAAAAATTTAACCCCTAACAAATTTTATAAATTATTAATAAAATGTTCGTTTAAATGTATTAATCAACACTGTATGTGTGGGAATGGTAATATGCCAATGTGTGTGCTAAATAATCTATTAATGAATGTCCGTGTGTCTAATTATAACGTAAAAATAAATGCG
The DNA here is from genome assembly GCA_963921515.1 of Calotriton arnoldi. Taxonomy (NCBI): domain Eukaryota; kingdom Metazoa; phylum Chordata; class Amphibia; order Caudata; family Salamandridae; genus Calotriton; species Calotriton arnoldi. The sequence continues at coordinate 470,351 of CAWUFW010007832.1, read as the reverse complement.
TACTAATAAAAATAAAATGCATATTATTGTGCTTCATAGAAATAAAACGTGTCGTTGCAAAAACAATAGTGATGGTAAGTAAGGATCAGCTTAAATGTTGCTTTCTGCTAGGTAATAACTAATTGGGGTACGTAGATGACGGGAGGGAAACGAAAGGGCTATTTTTCTCTATTTTAATTATGTTTTGTTTGCCTCAAATTAGTGCTTCTAAAGTATAACCGAGTGGCGAGATAAAATGGCCGCCAGTGGGAAGATGTGCGCAGGCGCAAGGGAACACATGACACGGGATGAAATCGGAGAAAGCTCAACCTCATGGTGTAACAGAGAGGCTAGGATGCAAGAAATGGTCAAGGCTGATGTGACCTAATTGAACTGATAGTGTGCCGTGATGATCAGCAAGAGTCCCGTGGGAAACCAGTTTAAAAAAAAGGACAATGACTGCGGAGTTCTCGAATGTATCGAAAGAAGTTACAAATGAACTGATCGAAGTGGACGAAAACATGTTTGAGCGTATGGGAAAGGAAATGATCCAAGGACCATTGAATCCAAGAGAACTTGATTAAAAGAATGAATATGATGACATGCATGGACCAATGAAAGAAAAGCGTGATATTAATGTTGCAACAATTAGTTAGCAAAGTTAGAATTAGGGTATAAGAGGGCCTACTCTTAGTGGGAGGGAGTCAGTCGCAGTCGGAGTCGCAGTCGCAGTCAGTTCCAGTCCATTCCAGAGTCGCAGAGAGTCGCAGAGAGTCGTGTTGGTGGCTTCCAGTGCTGGGTGGTCCTGATCGATCCCTTACTGAGCGGGAGATGCTGAAAGACTGTTAGATGAGACGGGTTGCAGGTAGCTGATGCTGACGAGCTGAAGTTGCTGTTGCTGTCTTAATTTTCCAGTTGAGTATGAGAATCAGGCTATTTCTAATTCTTAACTTAGGTTAGAAATCATTAGGCTAAATTAGGAAGTTAGGCAGGTAATTAGGGTTTTGGCTTCATGACAAAAATTTCCTTTCCGCAATAAATTGATTATCTTTAATAAAATTTTGAATTAATAAGGAATGATTTGATTGAATAAAGCTTAAATTCTTTTTCATGCTTTTAAAATCTATATAAAATTTAAGATTCTTTAAACCAAAATGACTCATTGGTTATTTTCCTAAGTAATTGTGACATCAGAAATTGGTTATTGTAATTCAGCTGGTCTTAATCACTATGAACTAATTTTTTACCTGAATGATTCATCGACAAAACAATGAGCAGGAATATCTTAAGAAATAACTAAAAGAAAGCGACAAACTAAAGTAATAAGATATCCCGGCTCTTCCAGCGGTACATAAATGGTGTTCTCCATTTAGTTCTCATGCTTCTCCTAGGAATACAGATTTTCGTAAAGGTATAAAGGAAATCCAGGTGTGTGCGTGTGTGTTAGGCGATGTTTATGGGCCCCATCGTCATGTGGATATGAGAAAATATAGTTTGCCCCTGGATGACCTATAAGTGACCTAGGAGGAGAATAGTTTTATTGTACGCGCTGCATCAGTACCTAGCTCGGTGTAAAAGGCGGTGGGGTTCTTTCGTTAATCCGGTAAAGATTTACGGAACGTCAAAATGTCCTGTCTGTCCCATGGTTGATACACCCAATTGTAGACCACCCTTCCTCTAGCATCTTGATGGTTCATATCGTCATGAGTCCCTTGTCCTCTAGGAGGTACCCAATAAGGGGCAGCTTCTTTTATCGGCATCATGCTATCTGGTTTTTCCACCGGGGGTCCTGCTATCTTAGATGTCCTGTCCTTATCTATCCGTCCTTGTTCCACGAGGTGACGGAATACCTCCAGTGTGGATGAAAAGAGTTCTGTAACATCGTTGTCGCCTTCATCTCCGGTGTCTACCTTCCTATAGAGAGCCACTAGTCGCTCGGGCCCTACATCTTGGTACTTCTCTTCATATGCAGTAAGAGTGTGGTAACAGAGACGTACAATAAAGTATCGTTTGCGGTTTTCAACATAGGAGTTGCATATGTCAGTTACATGCTCTTCTGTCTCCTTCCTATCTATGAGGGATTTAACTACTTTATCAATGTCTGCTCGCTCGTTTTTACTTAATCGCGGGACCCTGGGCGCTCCTGTTTCTTTTGATCCTACCTCTACTACTGTATCCTTTGATGAGGCATTTGGTGTGGGTGACTCGGTGGGAGCAGAGGCGGTGGAGACTGAGGCGATCGTGCCATCTCCGGCTATACTTTGGTGGTCCAGTCGTTGTACTACGGGATGAGTAGGGGCGTAAGGGGGTGGCATGTATATGATTGGGGGACCTAACAATAAATCATCATCTACCCTTTGTTTTGCTGGTAACTTGGGGTAAAGAGTCGAGGGCGTTCTAACAGGGCATTGATCTGATATTTTTGATTCCTGTTCCTTTTTATCGATTTCCTTTTCTTTTAGTTTTTCTTCTAATCTTTTACAGGCTTGGTAAGCTGATTTTCGCGTTTCTTTATCTTGTCTAGCTTCATCCCTTTTCTTTCTTTGAGCTGCCTCTTTTCGCCATAAGCCAAAACTGTCAAACATGGCTGGTCTAGTTTTCTTTTTGTGGAGAGCTAATTCTAACGTTTCTATTTTAGCGGGATCGAAAGATCCCGTCAGTGGCCACTGATTTACCCGGTCCTTCCTAGTGTATTTATGCCATAGTTTGCTATAAGCTACGCTGGCTAATCCATACTTTACGTACATGTCCTTGTTAGGGGTGCCTTCCGGCGGTGCCGCTGACTGACCTCTAACGAACGGTCTGGTCCAAAACAATTACAATCAAACAATCTAGAGAAAACAGGCATGACGTATTTATCGGTCAAAATGAATATCTCAATCAATCAATTTAGACAAAAAAGTCTGCACTACCTGTCCTTCGCTGCCTGCAAAGAGAGAGAATATTCCTATTCTTTGTTGTTTGCAAGCAGGGAAATGTCGCAAATAACTCAATATCAAAAAAAGGAATACTAGTATTTCAATCAAACTATTCAATCAATAAATCAATTTAAGTCGTTTTTTCACGACCTTACCCGGACCGTATGGACAGTTCTTCATCTTCCCCTTCCAGCGCCTGGTTGTCCTCTCACTCCAACAATCAATGCGGCGTTCCTCTAAGGTCCCAGTCAGGACCGCAGGTCACTCGAGAGAGGTCCGTTCAGAACCGGTGAAGTTCAGTCGATCGGCAGCCAGACAAGGGTCTTCTCAGGCAGGTATACCCCAATCGTTTAGTTGTTCACTCCGTCGTTAGGACCTCTCTACCGGACCCACGCGTCGCTGATGGGCCCCTACGCTTGGGCGCCAATTTGTGAAAGGCAGCGAGTCTTCTAAGACCCTCAATGCTGCCCGGTGCAGGGTTCCACCTCTAATTCACTTTGGGTTCGCTATCAAAATAATGAGGCAAGCGCTGGAAACTGGAAGAGAAGAAAATGGTTTATTTCTCATGAGGAGATCACGTCAACTGAGACACCGGGATGCCTGAGGGAAGTGTTCTGCTGACAACTCCCTTGGCTCTTCCTTTTATACAGGTTTGACACAATGCATTTGTTTGATCAACATGGTTACAAAAGCTTGGGGTCCCCGCCCCGGGCAGGTTGTCACACAAGCCCAACAGTAATTCTCTTCCCACCCAGGTCAAACAGACAATCTTATCTTGCAGCTGGACCTTGCTTCAGGGTCTAAAACATGTGAGACCGGTCAGATCTAAGAGTCCGTTCTGTTGATAAAAACAGGTCCCATTGTTGGTAATAACAAGTCTTGCTGTTTGCAGTGCAATAAATCATTTTGCAAGAGTCTTTTTGGTGTTTGGAACCTGTTTGTGTAACTAGGTGTAGTGAAGGGTAGAGCGTCCAAAGGCTTATCTGAAAACAGGGATGAGAGGAAAAACGAGTTTGTGGCAGCAAGTGGCGCTGAGGTTTGTTGTGGCAATAGAGTTTATAGCCCCCAGCACACATACCAGGTCGGTCAGAGGGTCAGAGGGATGCTAGTAAGGGCAGGGTGAAACAAAGGTGACCAACAGAGTACAAAATGGCTGTGATAGATCAAAATGACTGCAACTTATGTGCACATAAAATTCCACCAGACAAGATGGCGCAGGTAATGTTCATAATTGTCATTTTGCTTTTAACAGCCATAGGGTGGTCAGTTGAACGTGAAGTCTCTGCTGTGCCAGAAACTGCAGATGTCTGTGGACTTTAAGTAGGAAGAAACAAGTGTGGGGACTCTAGAAGAGATGTGGCCTGTGGAATTTAAGGGTGTGACTTGAACATATAAACTACATTTCTGTGATTCCTATCGTGTGCCACCCCAACCGGTATTTTGGTTAATCTCTGAGCTTTCTGTTCTTGCAGACAGATATATAACACATCAACTGACATACACATAAGGATGTCAGTTGATGTGTTATATATCTGGCTAAGGATTGCCAGAACAAGTTAGACAGCTCACTAGCAACACTTTTTACTCTTTTACGCTTTTACGCTTTTACTCTGCATTATCTGTTCTTAACATCATTTTAATCTTAAATTGTGCATTGAATTACTTGAACACTGTTTTGAATTTGAATCTGTTTTAAATACAAAAATCGCATTTTGCGCCGAATTCTACTCGAATTCTGAGCCTACCTTCACAGAACTGGGAAAGGCGGGAGGGGTCAGGATCATACCTTGGATCTGCTGGGACCGTAAACTACCGGAAGCAGCAGCATCCGAGGTTAGCGGGCTAGTGGCTCATGATCAACACGGGCAGACATATAAACGGGGCCGCAGCGCAGCCGCGCGCCAAAGGCAAGCCTGTCCGCGCCCGACCGGGGCCAAAACCCCTGCATCATTCAACTCAGACCAACACAGTCGGCTATGTTATTCAAAGGAGCAACTCACAGAATTAGCAGCTCGTCTACCAGGTACTAAATCGCAGTGCATGAAAGCCTCCCCTGGGAACACGATGGGTCCCCTTACATGTCTCTGCTGTAAATGGAGTAGCCATTTATTTCCAGAATGGTCTCAGAGTACATCTGCCCCACTCTGAAATGCATTTACTTCAATGCTAGATCAGTGCCTAAACACTCCCTAGAAATATGGGACACTATAGACGAAATAAAGCCCGACCTAGCTTTTATCACGGAGACCTGGCTAGATGATAAGAATTCCCCAGACATTGCCGCTGCTCTACCAACTGGGTACAAATTATCAAGACAGGATAGAATGGGTCGGAAAGGGGGTGGCACAGCTTTGCTTTTTAAAGACTGTTACACTTGCCTCCCTGAAACAGTGGTCCAATTGGGGAAGCATGACATTTTAGCGTTTCAACTACTAAACGGTGCCCACAAAATATTTGGGGGAGCAATCGTTTATAATCCCCCCCGGCTACTCACCAGATCTTAGCGCTCATCTTCTCACTCAGCTCTTCCCTCCATGCTTAAAACACAAGAATTATGTATTAATAGGAGATTTTAATGTTCACTTTGAGGATTCTAACAATTCTGCGGCCATACTCCTAAACAGTGACATGCAGATTTTCCAATTAAAACAGTGGGTAAAGGAACCCACACATATTGCTGGGCACACCCTTGACCTTTTGTTTTCCAACATGGATTCCATTAATATACTAGAAATTAGGCCTTTATTGTGGACAGATAATTTCCTGATCTCCTTCACCCTTAACCTGCCAGTAAAATTAATGTGTCCCCGTATACCATCGGTTACTGGAAAAAGAGCCTGGAGGCTAGTGACTCCTGACATATTTGAGCGCCATTTCACTCTAAATAATATAAATGCCCTGCTGCCGATGCCCGCACAAATGAGCGCAGAAAGCTTTCAAGAGGATATTTCCAACACGTTGGACCAATGTGCCCCCAGACTAGGGAACAAAGCCCAAGGAAGGAGACATTCTGAAAAATGGTACTCAGCAGATCTCAAAACACTAAAGAGAAAGTGTAAAACACTTGAACATAAGTGGAGACTATCTAAACAAGACACGGATAGGATGTCATTTAAAACAGAAATGAGGAACTACAACAGTGCTATCAAAAATGCTAAAAAAGCCTACTTTGCAAAACGTATAAACAATAACAGCAACTCACCGAAAGAGCTCTATAAAATAGTCAAGGAGCTATGTAATCCGACTAGCCTGTCCCAAGCCATGCCCCCCTCCAGGGAGGGCTGCGAGGCAATCAGCAAATTGTTTTCCGATAAAATCTCTTTGATTTATTCATCTTTCGGTGATCAGCACCAACTAGATGACACTGACTGGGATACCTTAGATCCTCACCCTGATGTCCATTCCCATCTTGGTAACTTCAACCCCTTCACAGAGGAGCAGGTTGCAATAGCAATGGCTGAAGTTAAATCAGGATCCCCTCTAGCTCCATGTCCTCATTTTATCTTCTCCCGGATTATATCAATTATATGCCCTCATGCAACCCGCATATTTAACAAATCTCTGCACACGGCAGTATTTCCAGAGATCTGGAAGAAAGCCACGGTGGTTCCCCTACTTAAAAAAGCAGGCACTGATGTTCAAAACCCGGCCAACTATCGACCCATATCTCAGCTCCCATACTTAGCTAAAGTAATGGAGAAGTGGGTAAATAAACAACTAACCAACTACCTTGAGACCAATGAGCTACTGGACCCAACCCAAACTGGTTTCAGAGCCAATAACAGTACTGAAACCTCCCTCCTGGCAGTACTTGATAACATCAGATCTCTGGATGATCAGGGCAAGGCCGCCGCCCTGATCCTGTTGGATTTATTGGCGGCTTTTGACACTGTCTCACACAATCTTCTGTTGAAAACACTTCATGGAAAAGGTATACATTCCAAAGCCCTTCAGTGGCTTCATTCCTTCTTAACCAATCGAACACAGACCATACAACTAGGCACTTTTTCCTCAAACCCAAAATCTATTAAGCATGGTGTCCCACAGGGAGCTTCCATACCCTTTTTAATGTCTACGTATCATCGTTGGCGAAAATCAGCGAAAAATGAGTCGGTTTCTGCTCTTACGCAGACGACACACAATTGTTGATTGCTCTTGATGTGCTCGAAGATACGAGGATTACATTAATCAACTGCCTCTCGGAAATGGCGGCTTGGATGTCCAATCACTGTCTGAAACTGAATGCAGACAAATCTGAGATTCTACTCTTTGGAGGAGAACAGTCAGTCTGGAATGCAACCTGGTGGCTCTCATCACTGGGCGATGCATCCGCACCCAAACAGGCTGCAAAAAACTTAGGCATTCTTGTGGATAACGCACTAACCATGAAGGACCATGTCCGTGCACTTTGTGGGAAAAGCTTTGCAACACTAAAAGTGCTAAAAAGACTCTTTCAATGGATCCCCCTAGAGTGTAGGAAGACCATCGTACAGGCTCTGCTCATTAGCAAACTGGACTATGGGAACGCACTGTTCGTGGGTATGGCAGACAACCTCTTGACTCGACTGCAGATGGTCCAGAATGCGGCTGCCAAATTAGTATGCAACAAAAGCAAGTACAGTTCAGCGTCAGAATGTATGAGAACGTTCCACTGGCTCCCTGTGCGACAAAGGGCCAAATTTAAACTATTAAGTCATGCGTACAAAGTCCTACATCGGTTAGGTCCCAGTATTCTCCAGGATAGAGTAGTCTTTTATGCACCTACACGGAACTTGAGGTCACGTCACAAAGCACAGGCAAGAACTAAGCCCATCAAGAAGAGCAGGGCTGGAGGTCGTTCCTTTTCACATCTAGCGGCGACTCACTGGAATGAATTACCTTTAGAACTCAGACTTATTGATGACTACCTAGTATTTAGAAAAAAGCTAAAAACGCATCTGTTTCCCAAGACCTGCTTAGTAACCTAGAGACCCTCTGTCAGAACTTTACCCTCACTTAGAATGTGTCGTCCTTAGCGCTGTGATATCCTTTACGGATGAATGATGCGCTGTATAAATAAATAAATAAAATAAAATACACCTGATACCAGCCTTAACTATTGGCTTTGCCAATTCCTCTAAACTGTTTAAAATAAATGAGTAACACCAATGATTTTGTTGTAAATAATTAATATTGAAAAAATTTCAATTCTGAAATAGTGAGACTGTGAATAAATTATTAAAGCCTGTGAAAGTGGTAGTGGTTTTCAGAGTCTCTCAATCACTCCAGTTATATTCAGTCTATATTAGACATGTGCACCCTTTTTGCTTCACATCTCGTTAATCTGCATATCTTACACCTCATCTTTTTCATCTTCAGCACCCTCTTTTCACTTTCTCCTGAATGCACTTCGCCGCATCTCCTTCACATCACCACTCCCCCCAAACACACACATCAACAAGAGCCAGAAGTAGGAAGCATTTTTGAGGTCGTAAACAGCCAGAGTCACAGAATTGGGCCGTTGGTGACTGCAAAAGTGCATTTTTGTATGTACAAACACCAAACTGCAATTCTGTAGAATAGCAGTTTGGTTTGCGAAACGGGATTTGGACGGGGTGTGTTTAGGGCATCCCTTTCAAATACTGATTCGCAGTAGTATGTATTAATGTTTTGCACCTGAATTACGGTTGCACAACATAAATTTTTTACCAGCTAATGAAAGGTATTGGTAACCATTTGCAAATGGGAAGGAGTCCCCATTGGACCTCCAACCCTTTGAGAATGGTCCCAGAGCCTGCTCTTAAAAAATGAAGCTCAAATGTTCAATTTTTTTCTTTTTAAACACATTCTGTTTGGATGCGTTTCTAAGAAAAAAGTTTGCTTTATTTAAAAGCAGTCACAGACATGGTGGCCTGCTGGCCCCAGCAGGCCACCATCCCTGTGATGGCTATCATTTCTAATGGGTTGCAAACAGCCACCTACCTCATTAATATTCATTAGGTAGGTTGATTTGTGACCCACTAGGATTCGCTATTTTAAAATTTAAAGTTTAGTACATCGCTACTTGGAAATTGCTATTCTTAATATTTGTACATTTGGCCCAAACTCACCTGTAAGCACCTCATTTTCTTTTGCCTTGTCAAGATTTTGACAACTGTGAACATGCTTCACACACGTTGCACAGAATCACTATTGCAACAGGAAAACGTGGCTATTGCTCTGTGTGTTCTGCAGAGAGGTCAAGTATTGAATGGCCATGTAGTCAGAATATCTTTTGGACCCACTAACAGGCATCATCAGAAAATCCTTCAGCCTTTGCTCCAGAGCTCTCAATCGTAGCCCGCTATAAACACCTGGAGGCGGCTCAGGAAACACAATGTCATGGAAACAGCTAACACTCTAAGGGAATACAAGATCAAAAAAATCATGTGAAATATAATCAGGAGCTAAATTACTGACATTGATTATCTTAGCGTTTTTTTACATTTCATTATTCGGAAAACAATCATTGCTGTTGCCACTAAAGTTAAGCACATCAATATAGATCCCGATGAAGACCGTTTAAATCATGGCCGCTGGTGACATTTGAAAGTTGTAGGGCGTAAAAGTTTAGGATGAGTGCCCTTTGGCGAGGGAGCGTAGCGAATGAGGCTGACTGTCGTAAGAGGCATTTGGAGTTTCAGCCTCAGGTAGCTCCTTCTCTGCCCCTCAAAGCTCCTGGTGATGGAAGACTATGCTAAAGGTAGTGGAGAGGGATAACGAAGAGTAAGGTAAAGGTAAACCATGCTGACTGCAGCTGTAACAGAAAAGGCACAGCATGGTGGTGGAAGTCCATGCAAAAAGATAGTTTCATGTGATAAGGCACAGTGTAGTGATGAAGACCATGCTTAAGGCAGCTGCGAGGGAGACAGAGCAGTATAGGCTCCCTCCCTCTCCTGTCCCCTTTCTGTCTGCAGCCCCCGGATGCCTCAGGTCAACCATCGCCCGCTGTGCCTCTGAATGTACTAGTGCTTGCCAACCATAGATTACAGAGTCAGAGATGCCGAGATTCCAGAACAAAACAAAAATGGCACATCTGCAAGGTAAAGAAAGGCAACAAAGTCAATCGGTCTGGCTTCTGTATACTCGAATGGGCTTTACCTAGATTCAGTAACAGGGAGCACAGCAGCAGGCAAAGCTTGGCCAACAGCAAGGAACAGTGCAAGCAGACGCCATTGTGCAAGTGCAAGTTTCTCTCGCTCTCTCTCTCACACACACATAAACATACAACAGGTATAGCATATTCTTCCCTAACACATAGATCGGGGTTACACACACACTACAAGTGACCTAAATTCTTAACAGTGGAAGTGCCTGCAATAGCAGTAAGGGTCCACCACAGGCCTCTACCAATACACCATATTGTTTTGTGGTACTCTAAGTAATATCATGATTGGGGCACTATACAGCCGACCAATACACCTGCTTTCCTAAAATGCAAAACCCTTTGTTTTTCAATGATTTATTTTAAATAAGAAAGACCTGTTGAATTTCCACAACAACTATTCGGCTAAGGCTCGCACAATATTGTTTCAGCTACAGATTAGACAACAAAAATACAAACATATCTAGTGGTTCCACTCTCTAACTCTGAAGCCAAAAAGATATCTTGAGACAGATAAACTCAAACTACCTGTGCTTAAAAACTGCTGTGTTCATTCAGCGCGCACAGATCAGCACTTTAAGACCTTCATGTGGCAATGTGTGAGAAAGCCCGGTCTCGGAGCGCTGGAAGATGAAACATTCTGCGATAATGATCGTAAATGATCATAAAATGAAACTGTTCTTGCATCAGGTTGGAACATCAAGTGTTTCTCGTGATGTGCTTGCAGGTTTCAGAAAGAGTCTGAAGAGCAAGAGGTGGGGAATACACAACATAAAATTGCAAGGGGCTGCTATTTCGGAAGACAGTAATAATAATAATATTTTCATAATGCCTAAATAATCAATTCACCAACATTACAACCTACAAATATTGTTTACCAGTTTAAAAAGAAACGAGAGGGGGGCGTGGTCTCTCTACCGATGGAGTGAGACACACGCCGTGGGAGCTCCGGGCCGCCGACGGTGATTTAAGCATTTAACGCAGCTCCGCAGCCTTGGGGGCGACTCAGCTTGGGGGGCCTGACCTGTGGAGGGGCTTGGGCGATTGTCTGGAGGCCCGGCATTCCTTCGAGGCGGCGGACGGCGGCGGGAGCAGAGCCAGAGAGGGACACCCCGGCCGTCAGAAGTGCGGCCGCCATTTTGGGGCTCTCGGTCCTGAGAGCTCCGGAGTGGTCTGATAGCTGAGCCGCTCTGCACCTTCCAGTCGGTGCTCCTGGGCGGAGTGGATCGGGACCCACAGCAGAGGTACGAGGGGCCAGGATACCCCGCTGCGGATTCCCGGAGAGGGCTCTCCCTACCAGCGACCCGTCCGGCCGCCATCTTAGGTCCCCGCCGTGCTGGCTTTACGCGGGGCCTGATCTGCACGGCCTGCGCCCCGGCGGGGAAACCTCTCACCCGGTTGGGGCCCCAGAACTCCCCCACAGACGACGCCGGAGGTGCTGGGCGGTGAACAGTGGAGGCTGCACGGGGGCACTCTCTACCGGCGACTCATCTGGCCGCCATCTTTGACCCCTGATGCCCTAGAACCTGACGGGGCGTGCTCTGCATTAATAACGTCCCGGAGGGGCTGACTTGCTCACGGCCGGGCCCTGGCTACTTCTAGCTGACACCGCCGGAGACTCCTGACACCACACTGCGGAGCGCTGGGCGCCGCCTGATCGAGCCTCGGCCGGGGATGCGGCACCGGCCAGCCTGGGCCTTACCGGACCCTGGAGGGCTCCTGTCCGGTTTGGGCCCTAATCGCCCATCCAGAGCTGCACTGGGGTGCTCGCTCCCTCGTTGGGGACCCCCGATCTTGGGGCCCGGGCGTCTCCAGGAGGCCTCTCAGAGACCACACGGCCGCGCTGCCCTCGTTGTTGTCCTGAGCCCTCCGCTGGTGGATTGCGGGGCCTGACACCCTGGCCCACTCCCCCGCAGTGCTGAGGTGTCATCGTTGGAACCCACCGGTGAGTGCATGCTGTGTACCGCTGTCTGGCCATTCCCCGGGGGAGGTGGACACTTCAACACCTAGCACCGCAAGTGTACCTGCAGTCCCTGACGGTTCCCCCGAAGAACCCCGGAGGGGAGCTCTACTGCTGAGTGCAGCCTCGATTCCTGCACTTACTCCCTGGATTGCGCGAGAGCCACACCCCTAAGTGCCCTGGAGGAGGGGTGGTGATGTTGTACGCTTGCCTGGCCTGGGCCTTAATACTTCAGCAGACCGGCCCCTGACCCGTGCCCTGATTTCTCCCAAACGGCCGGCGGAGCACCTGGGGGACTGCGTGGAGCCGCCCTTTGGCCACCTACATGTTACTTTACCAGTCTCTTGCCTCTACTGGCTGGCCCCCCCCTGTTTTCAACCAGGCCGGGCCGTCACCTGACCTCGTGCTGCGCTTCCTCGTCTGGACCCCCTCCCCGTTGTATGAGACTCTGAGGGGACATGACTCGATCACGGACCGGGAAGGACTCCTCTGCACCTCCTAAAGACAACCCGGTCACGGCTCTGTGGAACAAATCGGGACTTGCCCCTGCGGCGGATATGGCATCATGGGCGGGAGGGTCATCCGACCCCGTCACCCAGTCCTTCATGGCCACCTTCATGCACGAACTCAAATCTGAAATCGGTTCTCTTAGAACAGAGGTTCAGGCCTGCGTCAAGGAGCTCCGGAGGGATGTCGTGGAGCTCGGAGGGAGAATGGATGACCTCGAAAGGACAGTTGACGCCCGCTCAGAGGATCAGGAGCACTTGTGGCAGCGCCTGGCCACATTGGAGGAACAGCACATCGAGCTACAGATCAAACAGGAGGACTTGGAAAACAGGGGACGCCGCAATAACCTGCGCCTACGGGGGGGGGGTCCCGATTGGGGCAGAGGGCACAGACATTATGACTTTTGTAGCGGACCTGCTCCACGACATCAGAGGAGACGAAGATGCATCCCCTCCGGCACTGGACCGCGCCCACAGGGTGTCTGGCCCTACTGGCCGCCCTGGTCTCATCCCCGACATCTTGGCACAAGTCCATTTCTTCACAGAGAAGGAGGCCATCCTCAAGGCAGCATGAGACAAAGCAGAGCTCACCTTTAAGGGTGCCTCCATACAACTGTTCCAGGATCTCACACCCATGACGCTCCGCCGCCGCAGGGACTTCCGACCCATTACTGACAAGCTATGGGAGATGGGCATCCGCTACCAGTGGGGGCACCCGTTTGCACTTATCTTCCAGTGGGAGTCAAAACACCGGGTGCTGCGGTCCTTCCGAGAGGCTGCCCAGCTGCTGCACGTCCCAAACACGCCACCCCCTAGCCCCTCGCGTCTGCCCTCTCTGACCCGTGAACCTGCAAAACCCCAGTGGCCTAAGGTACACCGCTCCAGATGCCCTTCCCCTCGAGGAGTCTGCACCTCATCTCAGGAAAAACAAGACATTATACAACATATCCGATCTTTAGAAAGTGGTCATTCACCCTCGGGTTCTCAGCCCTCTGAAAAGTAGTCACTAGGAGCCCACACACGTTGGCTGTCTTCTTCGCCCCCCGTGACGATCTCTTGCGGGAACGCATTCCCCTATCGCCACGATTGCCTTTCACTTGGACGACACACCGGCGGCGGTGCCGGCCTGCGCCCCTGGACGGCGATAACGCTCTACTGTGACCCTCCTCCCCTCCTATTCCTCGGAGAGTGACATCTCTGGGATGGCCTGTGCCATTGAGCCTGGCTTGCCCCTGGACTGGAATAGGCCTTGTTGGCCCTGTTGGTCATTGTTATTGTTGGATACTTTGTCTCTTCCCCTTTGCTTCTTCTCTTCTTTCCTCCTTCTCCCTTTCCTTTTCCCTGGCGGGAGGGTGGTCCAGATTATGGTGGGTGTTTTCTCCTCAGTGCGGATAGATTTCTCTTCTCTCAGCGTCGTACTAGGCCCTGCGATGAACCCTCACCTGCTTCCAGGATGCATTATGGGGGGGGGGCAGAGCTGCACTGCGTTCCACTCCAACCCCTCTGCTCAAGATGGCACTAGAGCGCGATACGCCTGCATCATGACTTCTGTTCCCTGTCTGAAACTTCTCTCCCTTAACGTGAAGGGTCTCAACTCCCCCAATAAGCGCCGTCAGATATGGCGTTACCTCCTACTGCACAACCCAGACATTATATTCCTACAGGAAACGCACCTTCTGAGGGATGATGCCCCTCGCATGGCCCATCCTAGATACCCTCTCCAATTCTGGGCGTGTGCGCCCACTAAAACAGCGGGGGTGTCAATCCTTTGTCGGGCAGGCATACACCAAGGGGAGTCCCGGGTGATCCGCAGCACAGATGGCAGACTCCTCAAAGTGATGGTCAAGGTCGGGCAAGGCATCCTCACTTTATGTAACATCTATGCACCAAATCAGGCTAAAGACTCGTTTCATAGGGGTGTTTTGCGGGAACGGATAACACGTGATGACCCTAACCTTATCCTGGGGGGTGACTTCAATCTCGTGTGGGAGGCGGGACTTGACCGTAGCGACGGCACGTTCCACGGGACGGGGGCCATGTCCTCTGCCTTAAAGCGGCAGCTTACTGAACTCGACCTCATAGATACTTGGCGCTATCACTCCGCAGACTCCCGCGACTATTCTTATTATTCTCATGTTCATCGCTCCTACTCACGCATCGATTACATTTTTACCTCACACTCTCTTATCAAAGACACACTTTCGGCGACCATATCTGATATCTCTGTCTCTGATCACGCTCATGTGGAGCTCCTCATTCAAGATCGTACCGCCCGCTCACACCGCCCCCCCAGGTGGCGCTTCCCCCCTCATATCCTCAGGGGCCCCGTGGACGTGGTGGAACTCAGGACCGCTATCACGTCCTACTTCGCTACCAACGACCTCCCAGAGACCCCACTCCCCGTGGTCTGGGATGCGTTTAAGGCCACGATCCGCGGCACCATCACGTCCATTGCCATTGCTCGGGAGGCTCGCCTGTTCGAAGACCAACTCTCTCGGGACATAAAGGCGCTGGAACGACTGGATCAGGAACACCCCCTGGCGCTGCATAAGAGACGCCTCGCTATGCTTCGAGGCCAGTTACGGGCACATAGAACCAACAAGGCAGAACACGCTCTCTTAGCCTTGAAGCGACGGTACTATGAGGGGGGTGTTAAGGTGGGTACGGTCCTGGCACGTCGGCTTCGGGCAAGGACCGCCAAGGCACACATCGCTAAACTTAAACTAGGAGATGGTTCCTGGGCCACTACTGAAGCAACTAAACTGCAAGCTTTCCAGGAATATTACTCGTCCCTCTACGCTAGGGAATCGACTGACCCGGACCAGGTGCGGGCTGCCTTGTAGGCCTGTGAGTGGTCCCCGATCGGCCGGTACCATGCCCAGCTACTGGAGGACCCCATCTCTCCAGAGGAGCTCGCCGGCGCTTTAAAGGACCTTCCCCTCTGCAAATCCCCGGGGCCGGATGGTCTACCGGTCTCGTTTTATCGAGCCTTCTACCCGCAACTCAAGTCACACCTGCTCCGTCTCTTCAATTCCTTTTCGGACAAGGTGGGGCCCTCTACATCTATGGCCATGGCTGAAATCGCCTTAATTCCCAAGCCGGGAAAAGATAATACACTTTGCTCCTCATTTCGCCCCATTGCGCTTCTAAATACTGATCTTAAGCTTTATACTAAAATACTAGCTAAGCGCCTAGACCCGCACCTTCCTGGGCTCATCGAGCCGGACCAGGTGGGCTTTATCCGCCAACGGCAAGGTGCAGATAACGTGCGACGCATCGCACACCTCGTCAGGAAGGCGCAGCATTGGCGGATACCCTCGTGCTTGTTATCACTCGATGCTGAGAAAGCATTCGATCGAGTAGATTGGCTGTTTCTCCGAGCTGTCCTACACAAAATAGGGTTGGGCCCTCAGATGATCGCTAGAATTATGGCTCCCTATCTCTCTCCACTGGCGCAGGTGCGGGTTAATGGCCAACTTACAAGACCCATCTCTATCCACAGGGGTACCCATCAGGGGTGTCCTTTGTCCCCCTTATTATTTGCCCTTGTAGCGGAACCCCTCGCTAACATGATACGCCAGTCCCCTGACATTCACGGTATTACGCTTTGGGGGGGTAGAACATAAAATCACTTTATTCGCAGATGATCTCCTTCTTACAATATCCCAACCACGGTCCTCTTTACCTGCCCTACATAGACTGCTCCAATCGTTTGAGCTGGTCCCGGGACTTAAAATCAACCATACGAAATCGTGGGCTCTTAATCTCACGATACCTGCAGAAGAGATCCCTACACTACAGTCTCTAGTCCCTTATCAATGGGCGTCCCGTTCTATCAGGTACTTGGGGCTAAATTTGACTCCCGACCTTGCCACCTGGACGCAAGCGAACTGGCAGGAATGTAAAAAGGTCGTCCTCGCCGACCTACGAGGATGGAAGTCCCTCCCACTATCCTGGTTAGGGCGCCTGAACACGGTCAAAATGTCGATCCTTCCAAAGATTCTCTACCTCTTTCACGCCCTACCCACACCCATCCCGGAACATCAGATTCAGTGTCTCCAGCGTGAACTCACCGCGTTTATCTGGGGAGGGAGTAGGCCGCGCTTCTCTAATAAGATACTTCTGCTCCCGCGCGATAGAGGGGGACTGTCCTGCCCTAACCTATTAGAATATTATTGGGTATCGCATCTCCGCTTTATCTCGGAATGGATGGCGTGGGAGAGTGAGAAGGTCTGGTTCCATATGGACAGGGCGGTGACCTGTCGACCCATCTGGGACTTTGCCTGGCTCTCACGGGAGGCCCGTTCTCGTAGCGCATATATAGCGGTTCCCACCAAGACGGTACTTGATGTCTGGGATAAGGTGGCATTGCGTAGAGGCCTCACCTCCTTTCCGTCCCCCCATACCCCCATAGCGTGCAATCTACACTTTCCGCCTGCCTACCATCCGCCCTCCTTTTCCAACTGGACTGAAGGGGGTTGCCGGACGATTCGGTACCTGTTCATGGGAGACTCCTTCAAAACTTTTGATCAATGCAAGCGGGAATTCCAGCTATCGGAGGGGGATAGGTTTCAATATATCCAGCTCAGGCATTGGGTTCAGGCATCATCTTTGACACAGGCGGCCACCCGACCCTTTACTCCATTCGAAAGACTGGTACGCTCCTTCGACAACTCCAGGGGTTTAGTTTCCCGTACATATCAAGTTCTTCAACATTCCCAGCGGACTGCTCCACACGCTTATCAGTCACGGTGGCAGTTGGCTTCCGACACCCACATCACCCCCACTCAATGGGAACACCTGTGGCGGGATATTCCGAAGGTCTTCCGTAGCATACCCCAGCGGGAAACCGCATATAAGGTCATGACGCAATGGTACTATACCCCTCACAGGCTACATAAAATGTTCCCCACCTCCTCACCTCAATGCTGGCGCTGTGTAGGGGCTCCGGGAGACTTTATACATATCTGGTGGACGTGCCCGCTCTTTACCATCTATTGGAAGGAGGTTCTTAGCCATATCAGACGGGTAATTGGTTATCCGCTGCCTGACAACCCGATCACGACTGTCCTGGGCCTCCGGCCGGTGAACCTGCGTGGCATGATTCGCCAAGACTGGCATCTAAGTCTTCACATGCTTGGCGCTGCCAAGCAAATCATTGCTCTCTACTGGAAAAAAGCTGAAACGCCTCCGAATAACGTTTGGTTCACCCGTCTGTGGCACACGATGGCGATGGAGTTACTTACGGCGCGTCTGCAACTCCGCGACACTAATTTTACCAAACTTTGGCAACCGCTAGTGGACTACTTCTGTAGGATGGAACACGCCCGACTCCAACCTCCGATGCTACGGGCATTACGCCTCTTTGAAGATGCTGTGTACCCTCCGGAGGCGGATAGTCTTTGGAGACTTACTGATGATGTCGCTCGAACCCCCTCCCTAGCCAAGCACTCCCCGCAGGCCCTAGGCCCTTCGCCTCCCTCTCTGGCATAGGTGGCCTTGCCCCTTGGTTGTACACCACCCGTGAGTATTAGGGACCCTGACTATCATGGCGCCCCCACCCCGCCTTACCACCTCATGCACCCCGCGCCAAGAGACCGCTGACCACTGCCCGTCTTCCCTCCTATATCCCTCTCTATCCACCTCTTCTCTCTCTTGTCTCCCTTTTCTTTCTTCTATCCCTTTCTCTGTCCTCCCTGTTGTTTGTATTGTTTCTAACCGGACATGTGATCCACATGAGCAGCTTTGAAATGTAAATCACTCAGGAAAACGTCAGCTTTGTCAGAGCTTCGATTAGAAGTACAGTGACTAGGTGGTCACCCCACGCTAATTAATGCCCTGAGGTCGAATACTGTAATAGGCCCAACTCTGACACTGTGTCCCCTCTTAAGATTATCATTCCTTACTGTTTGCAATATCTCTGACACTATCTCAGTTAAATAATGCAGATGACAATCCTGATTACTGTATAATGGATCTTGTCACATGGCTGAAGGGCTGTACTGTAATACTGTGGGAGAATAGCCGATAACACTGCCTGTATCTGCTCTTGTGTGATTGCTTTAAATGCCAATAAAAACAAATTTAAAAAAAAACAAAAAAACGAGAGACTCCAACACTCACTCCCTCGAAAATAATCCTAATTTATCACTGATTATGTTCGTCTTTAGCTGACTAGCTCATCTCTTGGCAAAATACACGAAGAAATGTGCAAATCTCAGCTGACAAACACCCCAAATCACCAGTATTAAATGCACTAAAAATAAAGTTGTTTACGGTGAGGAGAAAGCCGCTAGTGATAAGTTCCAGGTGGCAAGTATAACATAGAACTACGACCCTTTGACCGACACAGCCTGTCACCAAGGTCTACAGAATGGTACCGTCAAGACGACTGGCCTGCTACATGCGATAAAAAACAGACAGATTCAGGCGTGCGTAGGCATGAAAAAATATTTAAAAAATAATTAACGTACATTAGTGACAAGCAGCGGCGATTCTCTCTCTCTTCGAGGCTGCAGTCTCTGGCCGAAGACGGATGAAACTTCAGTTTACTCCAACTCAAACCTACACAATCCTGCAGCTTCTCTCATGCTGTTCAGCATGAGAGAAGCTGCAGGATTGGAAGGAGCAGGCTAACCCAGCACTCCGTTTGAGACTGGGAACTTGCCTGTGCTATCCCCGGCTGCTTAACACAGCTGCTATGGGTATCGGCAGAAGTGCGCATATGGGATTGTCCGGCGCAAGGCGGCTGACCAATCCCACATGCGCACTCCGGACTTGCTGTCTCAACGCTGCTGCTGTCAATCAGCAGTAATCACCCTGCCCCCTGAACTCGCTGGTAGCAAAAAGAAGATAGTAAGTTTGAGGCTATTTTAATAATGTTTTTTTTAATTTCATTTTTTTATTGATATTTCAGTAATACAGTTAACAACATTGTAAAGTCGTACCACATCTCTCCCATCACATTATACATCACATGTCTTACAATTTTCCTTACATATCCCCATCTGACACATCTGCCACGTCGTCTTCTTCTCGGTTGTTTCCCGGTTGTGCGCTGCTTGGGTTTGCAATGGTTTGGTTTTCCAACAGGAACGTTGCTAGTGGTTCCTGGAAGTCTTTTGGCCGAGACGTTTCAGGCAATTCTTCCTCCTATATCTTCAACGTATCCCTACAGTACACCATGTCTTTTATCCATTTCTGGCAGGTAGGGCTTAATTTGCTGTCCCAATATATTGATACCCTTCGCTTAGCCATCAGCAGGGCTATTGCCACTAGTTTCCACTTTGCTGATGGTATCTGGTTCAATAATCTTAGCAAGCATACTTTTACTGAGCATTCTAAGTCGCATTTCGTGATATTCCGTAGCATTTTCACAACTTGTTCCCAGTACTCCCTGACCCTCTTACAATTCCATGCTAGGTGTGCGAAGTCAGCATCTTTTGTGCCACATCTGCGACAGTTTGCATCCGCTCTTAAGCCGTACATACATAACTTCGCTGGTGTGTGGTATGTTTGGTGCAAGTATGTATAATGTATGATACACAAGTTTCCATTCGCAATGAGCATTTTCGTTAATGTGCAGCAGAATTGCCTCTCATCTTTATCTAGGGGTGTGTCTAGGACGTGGTTCCAGCGTTCCTGTGCCTTGCCACATCTCTACCTGCATTGCTCTATACAATTTGGCAACTATGTGTTTGTTCATGGTATCCCTTATTCTCATTTGCAGTGGTACCAGTGTGGGTGGTTCTGCTGGAAAGGTTGGGTATAGCGCTTTAATAGCTGCCCTTAATCTGTGATATGTGAATTGGAATAATAGTGTTTGGTTATTCATGTAGCTCAGGTTAGCAACCTCTATGAATTTCCCATCTATATACAAATCACCCATGGTGCTCACTCCCACCTGACGTATCATTTCTATGCTTCCTTTATCTTGCGTTACTGATATGGATGGGCGGTTTGCTAGGGGCAGCGCTGGTGCGTATAGCGGCAGCTTTCGTGCCATGTGGCCCATTTTGTGCCATGCCTCTGTTGTGGCTTGCACTGTATTTATTTCTTTGCAAGCCACTTCTGTACGTTTGTGGGTCAGTATATTGGTTAGTGGGATAGGGTGCGTATCTCCTGCTTCTACCACCAGGTGTGGCATGTACCGTACTGGATGGTACCAGTAGTGTGCATATTGTGCTTGTGCCCACAAATAGTAGAGCAGCATGTCTGTTGCTGCAAAGCCCCCTTGTTCATACGGTAGAGTTAGTGTCGACCAGTCTATTCTTGATTGTCTTCCGGCCCATACTAGTCTGACCATCTGTGTTTGTAGTTCTTTGAAGACGGATGTAGGCAGTTGTATTGGGATGTGATTAAACAAATATAAGAATTTAGGTAATATGACCATCTTTGCGATGGATATCCTATCTGCTATTGACAGGGGAAGCTGAATCCATTTCTTCACCTGTGTGTCTAGCTGGTCTATTATTGTCCCATAGTTTTTCCTAATCACTTCCGTTGGGTCTCTATGGATCCATACCCCTAAATATTTTACCGGGTCGCTCTGCCATGTGAGTGGGAATTCCAGTGAACATGTTTTGGTGTTTTCGGTAAGCGGGATTACGGTGGATTTACTCCAGTTTATGCTGAGTCCGGAATGTCTACCAAATTTAATATATTCCCTCAACAGAGGTGATAGATTATTCTGGGGGTCTCGAACGTAAAGCACCATATCATCTGCATGTAATGATATTCCTATTGGGCGTTGGTGGACCCTTAGTGCCGTATCTGCATATTTCTGCCTCACTTTACATCCTAGTGGTTCAAGCGCTATTGTAAAGAATAGTGGGGAGAGCGGGCATCCCTGCCTTGTGCCGCGTTGTATTTGTATTGGGTCCGATACTTGTCCATTGACCTTTATGCGTGCTACCGGATCTGTGTAAAGAAGTTGTATCCATTGTATTAACACACCTGGCATACCCATTCTCTGCAGAATTGTGAATAAGTAAACCCATTCTATAGAGTCAAAGGCTTTGACTGCATCTAACAATACAGCCGCTGCCTCCAACTCTGGGTTCAATTGATGCTGGAGTGCAAATATAGTGCGGATGTTGTGTGATGTTGATCTGTCTAGTATAAACCCGGACTGATCAGGCAATACAATATTCTGCATTAGTGGCGTTAGTCTAGTAGCTATTATTATGGCCAGTATTTTAGCATCGCTATTTATAAGTTACAGCGGTCGGTAGGAGTCCCATCTGTCATGCGGTTTGTCGGGCTTTAGCAGCGCTATTATCAGGGCTTCTCTGAGGGTGGGTGGTAGTATCTTTTTGGTGTACGCATCTTCATACATGCATACTAAGTGCGGGCTAAGCAACTCTGCAAACTCTTTATATAACTCACACGTGAGCCCGTCTGGTCCCGGTGCTTTGCCATTCTGCAGCGTTTTGATGGCCTCCCTAACGTCTAGCTCTGTAATGGGTTGTGCTAGGTATTCCCTTTGGCCATCCTATAGCCAGGCTATCGCAATGTCTTCTAAATATTATGCAATTTCATCTTTTCCCTCTATCTCACAAGATGCATACATTTTACGGTATGCCTCTGCAAATGTTTGGGATATTCCTTTGATATCATAGCGTATTATACCGTCTTTGTTCGTTATCTGTATGACTGTCTGTTGCATGCTTTTGGTTTGTATTTTTTGGGCTAGTGTTTGTCCTGACCTGCCTCCTTCCCCATATGTCCTCGCTCTCTGGCGCTTCGTCTTTTACTTGATTTTATTTTCTGCAAATTCGTTATATAGTGTTAATTGCTCTCTTATGGTTCCAAGCACCTCTACGGTATGAGTACGATCGTATTCTTCTTCTAGCTTTTGATTTTTTTTCTCTAGTTTTTGCAGTTGTGTGCGTATGTCTTTTAATATGCCTGCACTCGTCCCTATACAGACTCCACGGATGGTGGCTTTGAAGGCCTCCCATACTATGCTCAGGCCGTCCACCGAGCCCACATTTAACTGAAAGTACTCTTCTATAGCGTTTTTATAGCCTTACTATACACTGGGTCTAGCAATGATTTTGCATTGAATCTCCACATGTATTGTGGTGGCACATATGTCGGGATATCTAAGGACATCTGAACTGGCTTGTGGTCTGAGAGTGTTCTTGGGAGGTGTCGAACGTCCGTCACACAGTTGCTAGCCCCCGCTGAGATGAGCCAGTAGTCTATCCTAGACCAGCTCGCATGTACAGTTGATGTGTATGTGCCCTCCTCCCTCCCCGGGTTCCGTAGTCACCATATATCCACTATTCTGAACTCTTCCATACCATATAGTATTACCTGGGCAGCTTGTCTATGATGTTCTTTGGCTGTTGGTGATCTGTCATTTGCCGCGTCCAGCGTTACATTTAGGTCTCCCCCCATATTATTTTCATCTGTGGCAACTCTCGTAGTTTATCCCACATTGACCCGTAGAACCCCGGGTCGTCTGTGCTTGGCCCGTATGTGTTGACCATTCCTATCTTGGTGCCCCGGTCAGGATTACGTATCTGCCTTGATCGTCTTTGATAGTTCTATCTACCTTGAATTGTACTCCTCTCTTGATCATGGTCAGCACTCCTATTGAGTAGGATGAGAACGAGGAGGCTTCCGTGACTTCTGCCCATCTTTTCCCTACCCCTTTGTCGGTGTGTGTGGTTAAGTGCATTTCCTGCAACATGACAATCTCTGTTTGATGCCTGTCTAGGTATGCCAGCACTTGCCTTATTTTCCTGGGATTGTTTAGACCCCGTACATTCCATGTTACCCATTTAAGCGACGTGTTACGTCTCTGATTACTCATTTATGTATTTAGGAGTTACATAAGTGTGCATGTACAATATGGTGTCAGCGTGTACATACCTGCGCTGTGATCCAGAAATGTGGCAACTCTTGTCTAACTGGTAAAACAGTCTCCCCCCCCCCGCCCACTCCCGCATCCCAAACATGCTGGAGAATTCCCCATTAAACAAATTAATATTTACCCATATATCAATGAGTTTTACAATTCTAAAGCTATACATTGCTTAGAATACAACAGTTCGGGGCTTACCCACTGCGGAGGCGCACCAGAGTCCCAACTCTCGCCCCTTCTTGAGCATGCGGTTTGTATGATCCGCCGGTCAGCCTTTAGTTGTTACATGTCTGAGCTAGTGAGTCTCATCTTGCTTGTTGCATCAGTTTTGTTTTTTGCCCTCCTATCACCTTTTATCCGTCTCCGTTTCTCCTCTTCTCTTTATGCTGGCAGCTGTCTTTTCTCTTCTCAGTCCTCGTCTGTATGTTGCCATTTTTGCTTGTTGCCTTCTAGCAATGTGTCTGCATATTCCATGGCTGCTTTTGGTGTGTGAAAGACTTTTTCTTTGCGCATTATCTTTAATCGCGCCAGATAGAGCATTGCATAGGAGATTTCTGCTTTCTGCAAACGTTTCTTAACTTGTAGGTATTCTCTTCGAGTCATCTGAACCGCCATTGTAAAATCTGGAAAGAAGAGCAGTGTATTCCCTTGATGGTTTAAGTCTCTTTTTTCTCTGGCTAGCCGTAACACCGTGTCCCTATCTCTGTAATTTAGTAGTCTGGCAATAATTGGGCGCGGTTGTGCCCCAGATGGTGGTCGGGTGCCATCGATCGGTTTGCTCTCTCGACGATCATCATAGGAGATAATGCTTCTGTACCAAAGATATCCTTTAACAAACTTTCGACGTAGCTCTCCATACATCCAGTGTTCGTTGATTCTGGCACACCTACTATTCGTATATTATTGCGCCTTGACCGCGCTTCTAACTCCTCATTTTTCGCTTGTATTATCGATAGTACCTTTTCCATATTTAGACTTTTGGTGTTCAGCTCTTTCGTGGTGTCCTCCCTGGCCGATATCCTGCTTTCCATTTCATTCATTTTGCTCGCTTGCTGTTCCATTTTGGTGGTTAGGTGGTCCATTCGCAGGTTTAGGTGATCTATTTTGCCATCCATTGACTGCAGGCTTTTCTGCATGGCTGCCAGCGTAGTTGCGAGAGTGTCCGCAGAGCTGCCTTGTTCCTCCATGTCGGCCGCTGCTTCGCCAGTGGCTTTTGTGGCTTTTCGCAATTCGAATGTTAGTTTGGGCTGAGCTTTATCTGCTTTCCCCATTTGAGTTTCGTGGACACTGTTTAGGCCGTTACGTTTTATTGTGGTGTGCGCCAGGCTCTGTACTCCACAACCTTGTTGTGTGCTACGTTTATGTCCCTGATCGGGTGCGTTAGTGACCAGTTCCTTGCGCTTATCTTGGCTTTGGTGCGCTCTGTATTTTATTGATAATGACCCGTCTCCGTTGCGTGGCGCCGCACGGCTTCTGAGTGGATGACGCAGTGCTTCTGCTTATGCCTGCTCACGGCTCATCGCGCTGGCAGTCATGTCTTGTTTGTGGCGTGTCTGCAGTGTATTTCTTGGCGTGCTCCCTGTGTTTCCCTGCCACCCAAAGTGGCTACCTTGGTCTTCACTGCGCGGGGTCTGTAGCTGGTGTGTTTTTCACTACGTTCAGCAGATGAGCTCCATGGTCCTTGTCCTGCACTCGCTGTTTTGCTTGTAGTTCCCACCTTTCAGTATTATCTGAGCACCTGGCCACAGTGCCGTTTCTCCCAGCTCTTTATTGTTTTGGGAGTTCACACGCGTATCTTACATGTCTTCCTGGCACTGTGGGATTATTGTGTGAGACTGACGGGGCAGAAGCACCGCCGGTGTCTTACCTCCCGGTTCTCGTCATGTGGTTCCTGGCGTGCTCAGCCTCCATTTTCTCATCTCCGCGGCTCGTCTCTGCTCCGCTCCTAGCGCTCTCTAGGTGACGCGTGCGGGCAGGTGCCCCAGCGCGGCCTGTATTTCATGCGCTGTGTGCGGCTCCGGCTGAAGGGTTGTTTTCGGTGCAGTTCCGTAGATTGTGCGGGCTCACTCCAGTTCCCCGGTGTGTACTCCCTGTGAGCTTGGATTTTCACTTCCTTGGCTCCGCGATTACCTCCGCCCCGTGCCGCGCATTCTCTGGGTGACACGCCCGGGCAGGTTCTGTTGTTGCCCCCTGTGTTTCCCGCGTTGCCTGCCGCATCGGTTGGGAATTTGGGTTCGGGTCCAATTTCTAGGCTGAGCAGACACTCTTCTCGATTCTACGTCCCCGGTCTCAGCACCGAGGGCCGTGCTCTCCTCTGCGGCATTGTTCTCAGTTGCTGGCCTACCCAGGTTTGGTTTTCACTTGCGTGGTGTCGCCATTATGCCTGACCTTGCCTGACGTCTGTCTCCGTTCTGACATACTGCATGCGATTTCGTGGCAATTTCCAGCTCACCCGGGTCTGCGGTTGTTCCGATGGCGGTGGCCAGTGTTTTCAGTCGCCTGCCCTGGCCGATATCAGGATTATGATGAATTGTTTGTTCACGGCCGGCCGAGTTGCACTATAGTGCGGCCATCTTGCCGTGGGCTCTCTAGCGCCCCCCCATTTTAATAATGTTGATGCATTCGTTCCTCATTTATGGCAGAAGAGCCTCGCAGCAGGAGGGCCGACACTCCTCCGCCCAAAAGGAGGAACCGCCGCTGGTTTAAATGTCCATTTTTAATTACTCTCTGGTCTGGGACCTAGAGAGACCCAGCCCACTTAAAACTCTGGTTATAGTTAGCCAGGGAGAAAGCTAAAGCTAGCTTGGAGACCATCAGAGAATTTGAAGTTTAAATTGCAGACGGAGATTGATGGTTGATGAGGTGGATTCCCCCTGTAAGTTAAAAATGGAGACGCTGAAGCACTGTCTGAGAGTGATGTCATGTGAAAAGGTGGTGAACTATTGTGATTTGCAAGTATTTTGCTGGTCATAAAGGTGTACATAGGCACTGGTTTGGAAAGAACGTATTTTCCAGTAGGACATTTTATTTATTATTTTATAAATTGTTATAAAGTGCATACCGGGCCTTTATGGCTTCTGAGCACTTTAAAGCATGAAGTACCAGTTACAGAATCTAATTAGACACACAAAGACTAGCAACCATTAAAAATGATTCTCACTTACTTTGAAGGCGAATTTACTGAAGGGGTACAAACATGAAGCAAGAAAGCATCAATGACCGTGTTACCAGAAACAAATGGTGATCATAAAGTCCAGCATGCCCTGTTCGTTGTATGAGAGGGGCTCACATTCAGTGGGCAAACAGGAAGTTATACCATTGAGGATATGAGTGAGTAAACCATCATGCAAGTATATGAGGTAGATTGCTGGTCACAGTGGTTGGTTGATTAAGGGATCCTGCTTGTGGTTTATGGGCCTGCAACCACTGTGGTGTGCTGTCACTCACTTAGGTCTCCATTTTGCTTAGAGTTGAAAGATGGTGGTTGCTCAAGAATAGGTAGGTGGTTCAGATTATCAATGAGGCACATGTATGTAGAAGGGTCATGTTGAGTATACTGATGTGAGGTGTCTTTATATGTGAGTGTTGGTTGGAACAACTGAAACTAGTCAGAGAGTTGGCCGGTTTAAGTGTCCCTCTTGAGGGTGAACACCTGAAGCCTGGCTCTGGCCAAGTCACAGGTTTGGTAGCCTGTCAGGAGGGTGAGTGAGCTTTGTGTACAGCAATGTGAGACCTGGCCTGAGAGGGGATTGGATATATCTGCTTCACCTAGCAAAGCCTGAGATAGTGCTTTGGTCAGAGATTGATGGCAGTATGTGAATAAAAGGAGTATTCAGTTCCTATCGAGAAAAGGAGGAGGTCGAAAGTCAACTGAGAAAATAGATTGGAGGAACTGCTCAGGAGCAAGAGCCCTCACACACCCAAATGGGTGTCATGCTTCATCATCTGCCAGCTCCTCGTTGGGCCGGCACTACTGTGCCAAGCCGGCCTCTCGGGGGGTCTCTTTGACAGAGGTCTTTTCGTTTTGCTGATGTGAAGTATGTAGGGTGGTGCTTTTGTGTGTGATGTGAAGTAGATTGGTGTAATTTGATTTAAAAATAATTAAGGAGTACCCTAGGCTCTTTAATATGTGGGTCACCTTGTTATTCGTTAACAAGAAGTGGTTGGAGGTGGATACAATGAATAAATCCAGCTCAAAAGGTAGTGTAGAATATAATCAACATGTTTCATGCCAATTACTGTCATTGTCAATCACAGCAGTTTATCAGGACCGGGAATCTAATCTACAAAATATCAGGTGACTGTAAGAGAGACTGAAACCAAGTCTAACAGAAGCACTGAATACAGAGGGAGTCTGAGAACGAGAGAAGAGCAGTAGTCCACCTAAGAAAGAATTGGGCTAGATATGAGAAGTTTACTGGCATGGAAAGTAAAACGAAGCTTTAATTTCTTGAGATTATAGAGTTAGAAATGGCAGAAAATAATGAAAAGTGTACAAAAAGGGCAAAGATGGCATGAAGACAAAGCAGAGATTATGAGCAAAACATGTTGGATGCAGGGAATCTACAGGATAGGGCAGGTGTGGAGGGAACTTGGAAAAAAAGGTAGAGGGCTATAAAAACAGAGTTTATAGTATTGAATCAGAAAGACCTAAGATGATATGAAGACCACTGATGTTTTCAGAACAACCCTTAACTATCCCTTAATATAAAATTGACCATAGATTCTCATCTTGAATGGACTATGTGCAACAATGTAAGGGATAAATAATATTGAGATTTGTGCCTCAGCTCTGAAAGGTCCTAGGACCCGTAGTGTCTGTTCCACTGTTTCCTACTAGGAATAAAGATGTATTATGTAGTTGTGGCTGGGCGTTGTCTTCATTGATGTGTTATTGGATCCAAACCCCCTTCACTCTTCCAGTTAGCGTTGACTGCTCATGCCCTGCCCATGCTACCACTCGAGAGTCAGGAGTGATAAAATACTAGTCAACCCGGTTGCAGTGCAATAGTACCCAAGCCCTGGGACACCAGTCCTGTATGCCAGTACCCACCACTACCCTGTAACCTCTCACTGTCCTAGGACACATAGAAAAGGCCCACATCAGTGGGTCTGATACAGCAATCAGGCCCATACCGTGGTCAGTGAACAATATTATGTCCTTCACCCAGCATCTGGCTGAGGTTGACACTTAGGCCTATTGGGAAGCCACTGGAGCCCACAACAATTGGCCTCCAATTCACTTTTTACTGATAAAGAGACCCTCAAGCAACATCCAACTGCAATGGTTGAAGGGCAGGTGTTGTGTTTTGGTGCACTGCCTTGTGAAGATAAAACTCTGTTGCTTTCTGCACTTGGAATGCCTTTGGCTGCACTTTTTGGGGTTACAGATTTTTTACAATTCCTGCATTGGATGAATTTTTTTTCTCCATTTCAACCACTCATTTTTCATTTATGGGGCGCTCACTGGGTATATATGTATGTGGAAATAGTAGGTGCTAATAGCCGTGGTGCACTTATCACTTGCGTTGGGCCTACAGATAATATTAACACCCTATTAATTCCTGCGTGTAAATAAATGGACTATTACAGTTCACACACATTTTTACACCTGACACTGACTGCTTGTGTAAATACAAGAGGACTGTAGTAGGAGTCATTTTAACAGCATTCACTGAGAATCCCAGAAAACCTCTTGTAAATCAGTGAGGTGTACTCCTACTTCATAAAATGTACTTACGTAGACTTTGAGCTATTTCCACCAAACACTAGAGGCTTGCAGACCTTTTCCCACCCACTAGATAAGAGAATAGGCTATCACCAACCTGCTGCACTAGGGAATAGAATATACTATTACTGCTAAATGAACTAGTGAGCGAACAGACCTTTTCCTACCTTCTGTAGTGAACTGGTAATAGGACTTTTAACACTGCGCGGAACAGCTTTTTCAGTGTCTAGTGAACTATCTTCTAGCCTTTTAAAAGAAAGAATAAAACCAGCAGCGAATCTGTCAATAGTACAGTAGGTGCAGTCGCACCGGGCCCGGAAGTTTAAAGGCAAGAAGTTTAAGAGAGCCCTCTGGCACCAAATTATGGCTTTCTTTGACTGCCAAAACTGAGAGAAGGGGGCCATTTCCCTAAATTGCACGCGGGCCCTTGCACCCTTGCTGAAAGAAACGCCTACATAACGAGACCCAACTTGAACTGTTGTTCTTGTCAGCGTTTCTAAGCCACTTCCAACAATACGGCAGTTCGTATCTTTCATGTGGTTTCCCGATTCGAAAGAAACTCCCATAAATTAAGAAAAGCGGAGGAAAAATCCCATGGAGTGATAAAGTGATTTTTGGGTGTCTGTCTGACTTGATTTTTTTAAGCGCGCTAATTTGTTCCTTTGAAGCTGTGCCATTGAAGGATGGTGGCCTACGCGTTTTCATTTCCCATCAGCCATCGCGACAGGCCTCACCTCTCCAGGTGCGCGAGCCTTTACTAAACCACCATCGAGATAGTCTCTTGTATCCAGGGGCCTGATCTGCTGGTGAGAGACCACGCAGTTAACGCAGCTCTGTGAAACAATGCTGCGCTTACAGAGACTTTCCCCAAGCAGCATTCACAGGCTCAAAGAAACACCTGCAGGTGCGCCAGGCCTTTTATCTCATCTGCAAAAGGCAATGGCGGATTAGAATATTCATTGGACTCCTCTGGGAGCTGGGCACTGGTCCAACCATGGTGTTACTGGCATTCTGCACGCATTTTTAAAGCTGTTAGTTACATTTTTAATATATAGATCACGTGAGACTCTGCAGATGGTGGTGTTTTCTTTAAGAAATGAAAATCTAGTTGAGGTTGTGAAATGGGGTGTTGATGTTGGGGGTATGGTATTAGAATATTGTTTGAATATAGTCCAGCATAAAGGTAGTTTTGTACATATTGGTTACAAAAATAGCATCCCTTTGCAGTTAATGATAGAGAAGCCACACCCAAAAGGGCCACATTTATGTAAACTATATTTAGGGCACATTTTTGTTAAACGATATTTCTGACTTTGATATTTTGACAAGCTCTGACATAAGTTGATCAGTAATTTATAAGTTCTCGATCATCAGTGAAACCAGCCGCGGTCAGTGCAGGTAACAGTGGTGGGGCAATGGGGCCAGGTAAGGGGGAATTTCGAGGGACGATGTTGAGGGAAAATTATTTATTTAATTTTCCCTCTGCATCGTCCCTCGACATCCCCCCTTACCCGGCCCCACCGCCCTACCGCTGTTACCTGCACGGACCCCTGCTGAGTGAAACTGGTCCATTCTTGCTAATTTTGCTATTTGTGATTCCGCACTGATTCTCCCTTTCTGGTATTCTTATAGATTTCCACAAAACTAATATACAGTGTTCCTTAGGGATGCCTATGGTTTGCCCCAAAATTGGGAGATCCTCAAGCGCTCTTCCCACCATGTAGTCTCGGGTTGGTAACCATCTGTCACCCACGTGCAGTGCCACTTGCAGGCTCTGGCTGGTGGCAGAGCATTTAATAATTTTAGGGGTACAGTAGTTACACCCAGAAGTGATGCTCGCTGGCTTCTCAATGTGAAATATGTCATGTAACCTTGGGAAAACGAGGCACCTTTATGTTTATTTTTTCCCACAATTGTGGAGGATCCCAGACATTATGTGCATTAGTTTTCCTATAATTTCTGAGAACATGAAATAACTGTGGGCAAAGTAAAAGGCTACTGTTAGGTTTCAAATTCCCATCCCTGCCACGCACTCACTCCACGTTATATTAGGTTAGCAATGTGTGGCTAAATAGATGCCATTTGTATTCACGTTTTGCAACCCACTGAGTTATCCCCGTAATGTGCAGGCCTCAGTTAGCGAGTGTGACTCCATTTTGCATATCGTAATCCTTATTAGGCTGCTTAGACTGTGCCTGAGTTAGGCCTCATTGCTCGTATTGCTTGCCTCAGCAGAACACTGTATTTCGTTATTTTTTCTTTCTGTTCAAGGCTGTTTCTCGACTCACTAATGAATAGGCCGTTCTGCCCTCGCATACTTATCCGAATGTGTAGTTTTTGCTCCCACGTTAGGAGATGCTGAGACCCAGCACTGTGACCTTGGACTCCTGATAAAATGTACCCATCTGGCAGGTGTTAGCTCATCCTACTGTGCCTCTTTGGTTCATGATCGGCCTGAGCCGGTAGTTATCCATTGGGGGCGTGGTTGGGGGCCTCTCGAGAGGAATGATTACTCAGTGTGAGCTGGTGGGGGGTCAGTCCCTCGGCAGACATCTTAGGGTGCAGGTCATGATGGACTCCTCTGCAGAGCATTACTAATAAATGTAAGTTTGTACTCTCTACTGTCTGACCGACTCTTCATTCTTGGGAAGGCATAGCAGGTGGTTGTAAGAAAACCTGAGTGGCCCCTAAGGGCCACTTCCTTCAGTTGGTGCCAGAACAGGGACCCCGCAAGGTGATCCGACTTGCCCGTAATCGGGTTGGGGGTGCGTTTGGTTGGTCGGGCGGATCGGGGTACCCCACACAAGACCGAGCTTGGTTCTCGCAGCTGCCCCGCCCGGCTGATCGGGCGCCACCTCGCCTAGTGGTCACCGGCTGGGGTCCTGAGAAGGCGAAACCTTGGAGTTGACAGTTTGGTCCGAAGAGTCGGTAGTGTTGAATAACTTGACTCAACCTGTATGCACCAGGTGAGTGATTTGATTCTTGGAAAAAATGGCGCCATTCTTGGACGGCACGAGCCTGCGGGCTGTGTCATGATACAGTCTCCTGACTGTCTTGTTTGCAGTTTATGAACTGCCTTGCTTGAACGACACAAGTCGACGGGCTGTGTCTTGGTACGGTCTCCGGACTGTCTTGTCTTGAACTTGGTGGGTTTGCGGACCCTTGAACAAGGCACAGAGTGTTTGCGAGCAGTTCACCGGACCACTTGGAAATTTGGTCTGCGTTTGAAAAGGTCCGGCACTGCCCGCAAACAATCTGCCAGACCAACTGGTAATTTGGTTAATGCTTGAAAAGGTCTGGGGCTGGAGCCTGTCTTCTTGAATCTGATACAGTCCCTGGACTGTAGGGAGTGGTTCCTGGACCGTTTTGGTTTGGTCCGTGACTAATATTCGTTACTTTACCTTGTCTTAGTTTGCCGATTGTTGGTGTTATACTTGTCCGTTAGGGACAGTGCATGTGTCTTATATTAAGATACCTTGTTTCAGCAAATTGGGGTGTTTTGGATGTCGATGTTGTTCTACTGATGCTCGATTGGAAGAGAGCCAGCCTGCACCTCCGGAGGGTTCTCCAAATTTCGACGTATACGTTAAACACGGTATTGGCCCTGTTATGTTTAGCACATTGTGGCATAAATATACGAGGGACAATCCTGAGTTACAGTGTCCGCTTACTGGCTCGTTTGATGAACAGAAATTGAATTTCTTGCAGGACAAGTTGTTCGCTAGAAGGAGCAGACAGTCGATGTTTGATTCTTTAAGAGTATGGCAGAAAGAAGCAAAGCAGCGACGTATGAGAGCAGAGAAAGAGGCCCGGAAGAGGCAGACGCAAACCATAACACAGAAAGCAGTAGCCTATGAAAGTGGAAAGATAGAGAAGGGTATAGAATGCGCAGATAGAAAGTTCTGGCTACAGACAGATAAATGTTATGTTAATAGGGAGGAAGGTGATGATTTAGTTGAAGAGCTATTAGATTCTCGCCCTCCTCCTCCTTATGCCCCTGAACGGATATACCCGACAGTCCCGACATCTTAGTCCTTGGCAACTAGTGCCGCCCCTTCCAGCGGTCCTGTTTCTGGTGCTGCCGCTTCGGCCCCGGCCTCTCTCGCTTCTCTTCTATTCACACCAGTCACCGGGACAGGTGTTGTCAGTTCCTCTGCCCAGTCTCTTAGTTCACCCCTACCACCACTCTGTCTCCCTATGTGATGGTACCTGTCTCTGCGTCTGCTCTTTCCCCTGTGAGTGTGACACCCCAGGCACAGTTGAATGTCGAAACTCCTGCGTGTGGAGTACATGATGTGAACTGGACAGCAGCGCGAGACCGAATGGATAAAGTATTGGTGCGTTCTGCGGTGGCTGATGAGGAAAAGCAAATGGTGGCGAATCAAGCAGCTCAGTGGGCTCGGCACCCGATCTATAATGTGGAGGATGTGTGGAGTGTGATGAAAGATTACGAGCTGTTTATACAGCAGCATGCCCTTAAGCAAATGTCAGCGACGCTGATAGGGTTGTGGAAACAGTGTTTTCAAGGAGTAACACCGCAAATAATATATGACATACGGGATAGGGTATATGCTGCGGGTATGGCTCCCAATGAGGTTTTTAGCAATATAACGACACTAGTGGGTTACTGAGGCAGATTGCACCAGAAGGTTCCGAAGATGGGGACGCAGCATCCCATGAGGGAAGTTCATCCTATTTACCACCCTGAAATTCCAGAATTGTGTGATTCCACTGATGCTGTGATTAGGCCGCGGGTCGACGCTCGGTTTCAGGAACAGTGGATCTATACTCCCTGGAAGAGGAGTGAGGTCCTATCTTTAAAAAGCCAGCTGCCGGACCCCCGGAAAAACCCTACTGCATAATATAAGGAATTGACGGAGGCATCCTCCTCCACAGTAATGACGTTAGCTGACATAGAGTTGTTTTTCGGTCTGTTGGTACCGGTGGATATATGGAGGCAGGTTCATATGCAGGATCATGCACTGGAGTTGGGGGGCACGTGGGATGAGATCAGGGCTTGGGATAAGGTGTGCAAGCCCGGCGACAAGCCGAAAGCGGAGCTCCTTGCTTTGCCGGGGCGTATTATCACATACATGCACTCACTTATCCCACCAAAGAGAGTGGATTGGGATAAGTTGACTGCTTGTCGCCAGAAGAAGGATGAGTGTGTGTCGGATTTCTTTACCAGATTCGAAGGGGTGTTTTTAGATTTTAGTGGTCAGGACCTGTCACAGGAGGGTGGTGTTCGTTTATTTGTCAACAGATTTGTCACTAACCTGCTTCCCGAGATTGCAACACGGTTGCAGGCCTCGGAAAGTAATTGGACGACATCATCCCCGTCAGTGATAATGAGTATGGCACAATATTACGAACATAGAGAGAATGAGGACAAGGAAAGGGTAGAGAAAAAGTCGAAGGATTTGAAGACGAGGGTATTGATGCAGCAAGTTGCGAGGGGAAGTGGACGAGGTAGAAATTCGGGTTCGGCCCAACGGCCACCCCGGTCCGGCAGGGGAGGTGCTTCAAGCACGCCCCTCGGGCCCAATCAATGTGCGTACTGCAAGCAGGAGGGACATTGGCGGAAAAGTGTCCGGAGTTGGTACAGAAAGGTGAGGCACCGAGAGGTCGGGGTTTTCGAGGACGCGGACGAGGAACAGGAGGTAGAGGGGGGATGCAGTCAGAGGATACATCCTACAATAGGCAGAGCGGGAATTATTTTGACGACCCCCGAGGACGACAGTACTATCACGACGACTATGACATGGACGAAGTGACAGGGTTGTCTCACAGCTAGGACAGCCGAGGACAGGGCGAGGGACCAGTTCCTGTGCCTATAGATCAGCACAGACCCTATGTCACTGCTGATTTACAGGGTACTACTGAAAGATTTTTAGTTGATACAGGGGCTATGAATAGCTCTGTTTCCCGTTCACTGGTCCCGGGGGCAGCTCTGTCTGGCCAAAACAATGTGTCGGTGGGTTTCTCAGGCGTGCCGGTCATCAGCCCCATTTCCAAGCCTCTTGCTTTGACTATTGGCCCCTTTACGGTCGATTCACCATTTTTACTGACGTCAAATTGTGGGGAAAATTTGTTAGGACTCGATTTGTTAAAAAGGTTGCATGCAACAATTTTTTGTTCCCCAGACGGTGTTTAGATGACTGTTGGACCACGGGTAGCTCGTGCCAAGCAGTGTTTCGCAAAGGATGCCCCCCTTCCCGCGGAGTTTAAAGATGTGCTGCATACCTTATGGGCTACAGGAGACACGGATGTGGGGTTACTCCAGATCCCACCAGTATCTATACAGATCAAAGATAATGCTAAATTGCCACGTATTCCCCAGTACAAGATATCTCAGGTAGGAGAAAAGGCCTTATTGCAAATTATACAGGATTTGATTGAGTCTGCTGTGGTTGAGGAGACGGCGGCGAATGTGTGTAACAGCCCTATTCTTCCTATACTTAAAAAGGCACCTTTGGATTCTTCTGATGCTCACCCTGATGTTTACCACTTTGTAATTGACCTTAGAGCGGTGAACAAGATAGTGATTCCCCAGTATCCTGTAATCCCAGACATTACCGCGATTTTGACAATGATTCCCCCGTCTGCTAAATTTTTCTCCGTCATCGATTTGAAAAATGCTTTCTTTAGCATACCAATCCATACAGATAGCAGATATCTGTTTGGATTCGCAATAGCCGGTCGGAGCGTTTGATTCTGCCGTGCTCCATAAGGCTAAACTGAAAGTCCTAGTATTTATAGTCAAGCCTTGAAAGCTCAATTGGATTCTTTGGAGCTTCCCCCTGGTAATGTGCTGTTGCAGTACATTGATGACCTCCTAGTGGCTTCGGACACTGAAGGTGGTTGTAAAGACGCCACTGTTAAATTATTGTTGCATCTGGCGCATCATGGACACAAGGTCTCGCTTTCCAAATTTCAATATTGTCGACAGGAGGTCACCTATTTAGGTCACCTACTGTCGAAGGAGGGTCGCAGACTAACACCTGAATGCATAGCTGCCATTTCTAACATGTGTGTTCCTAAAACCCAACGCGAGGTATGCGCGTTTATCGGGATAACATCGTATTGTCGGCATTGGATCCCTAACTATTCCCTTCTAACAAAACCCCTTCTTTACCTGACCACCAAAGACGTGCATGAACCCCTGCCTTGGATGTCTGCATGCCAGCAAGCTTTTGAGCAATTTAAGACTGCGCTTTGCTCTGCTCCTGTGCTTGGTACTCCTGATTACCAGAAGCCTTTTGTGCTCTATGTGCATGAGGTGGACGGTTGTGCGCTTTCTGTTCTAACACAGGGTTTCGGTGGTAAGCAGAGACCCTGCGCCTACTTCTCTGCCATGCTTGATAATGTCGCCAGAGCGCTCCCGAGCTGTCTGAGTGCTACCGCGGCGGTGGCAGTTTCTATCAGACAATCGGCAGGGCTCGTCCTTGATACTGCTCTCACAGTTATGGTACCCCATGCTGTGGATATGCTATTGAATAAGACAAAGACGCAGCACCTTACTAGTGCACGTCTAACTGGCTATGAACTGACTCTGTTTGCCCCTCGCATTACCATCAAATGCTGTGCTACTCTGAACCCAGCCACGTTGCTACCCCTCCCTTCGGAAGAAAAGGACAATGATGTCCATGATTGTTTATTTCGGACTGAGGAAGAAATG
Organism: Calotriton arnoldi; assembly: GCA_963921515.1. Taxonomy (NCBI): domain Eukaryota; kingdom Metazoa; phylum Chordata; class Amphibia; order Caudata; family Salamandridae; genus Calotriton; species Calotriton arnoldi. The sequence continues at coordinate 433,586 of CAWUFW010007832.1, read as the reverse complement.
AAGGGATGGGTAGACCTGACTGACGTTCCCTTATCTGACCCCCAAGGGGAACTATATGTCGATGGCTCTTGTTTCAAATTACCAGATGGCACCACCACTGCAGCCTATGCAATCACACGTTACACACTGTAGTTGAGACATCCCGTATCCCACACCAATCGGCCCAAGCTGCAGAGCTGGTTGCCCTCCTCAGGGCTTGTGAGTTTAGTGAGGGACTGGCTGTTAACATCTACACGACAGTCAGTACACCTTTGGGGTAGCCCATAATTTTGGGCGCCTCTGGGCGGAGAGAGGGTTCTTGACTTCGCACGGACTGCAGATTCAGAACGGGCCATTGATACATAGATTACTGTCCGCACTGACACTTCCCAGTAAGTTGGCAATAGTGAAATGTAGCGCTCATAATGCTATTACAGATGATGTAGGGAGGGGAAATGCTTTTGCAGACCAGACAGCTAAGGAGACAGCTCGATCAAAGATGACAAAGATGTTGGTGGCAGGTCCCGCTAGGTGGGTCCCGGACAACGGAATGTTCGAGGACACATTGGAGAATGTCAGAGAAATCCAGGGTGAGGCGACTCTGGATGAGTTAGCAATGTGGGAGGAGATGAGGATGGGTGTTGGACTGACTTGTCTGGGAAGCAGCGATGGTTGCTGCCTAATTCATATGTGCTCCCTGTTGTTACTATGGCCCACGGCCCGGCGCACATTAGTGCCAAAGGAATATGCAAGTTACTGGACCCAGTATGGCAGAATGATAATATCGCTAAGGCAGCCACACACCTAGTGAAGCATTGCATCATTTGTCTGAAACATAACCCTGGGAAAGGTACCCCTACACCTGCTGGTAACTTTGCACCGCCTTCTTTCCCTTTCGAGGTTCTCCAGATGGATTTCATCGAAATGGAACGAGTTAATAACCTAAAGTATGTGCTAGTAGTGATATGCGCATTCAGTAAATTGATTGAGGCTTACCCCACTAAAGAGAATACAGCTATGGCAACGGCGAAGGCACTTCTAAAAGAGTACTTCCCGCGCTATGGGTTGCCACGCGTGATCTGGAGTGACAACGGAAGTCACTTCAATGCAAAAGTCATTGAATTGGTGTGCACAGGTTTGCATATTAAACAGAAGTTTCATGCAGCGAATCACCCCCAGTCAGCAGGTCTGGTTGAGAAGTACAATGATACTCTCAAACTGAAGCTAGCAAAGGTTCAAGAAAGTACAGGACTGCAATGGCCAGATGCGTTACCCTTGGCTTTACTATCTACCAGAGCGACAGCGCATTCTAGAACAGGGTTGTCCCCATATGAGGTGGTCTTCGGACGCCCTGCTAACGTCGTGGGTGTCCCAAGACCCAAGCGCTTTTCCGGAATAGAGTACCCACTGCTTGTAGACTATCAGTATGAGTTGTCTAAAGATCTTCGTTCTCTTCACCAACAGATACAAGCCACACTGCAGCCAGTACCAGAGGGACCCGGGCATCAGATACAGCCCGGAGATTATGTGCTTGTCCGCAACTTTCAACGGAAGAGCTGTTTGGAGCCGAGGTGGAAAGGACCTCTCCTCGTCCTACTTGCCACCCGTACAGCAGTGAAAGTAGACGGCAGGAAACACTGGATCCACGGATCTCACGTTAAACGGGTGCCTCTACCACTCCCGTTCGACCGTTGGGTCAACGAAGGCATCGGTGATCAGGAGTGTGAGAAGGTGCCACACCTCGTTCCCTTCTCTGACGCCTGGGTGAGGTGGGCGCAGACGGACGAAGAAAGTGATGCAGTTCTTTCCGAGGTGATCCCACCAGAGATAAGGGCCGCCCCGGATAACACAGTTTCTAATACGCTGGAATATGAGTCTCGATGCCCATCTGATCTTGAGTTTCTGCCCCTTTTTGTTGATGAAACAGTGCCTGGAGTAACGAAATATAATCTGAGGCCCCGAAAAAAGGACTGTGCACCAGCCGAACAGTCTAGGAGTTAGGGAAGGACTTGAGCTTAGGGCGCAGGTGCTGTGCCTAAGGTGCCTGTATTAGACTAGGGTGAACTACACTGGTGCACTGCTTTGGACACTGGACAGGATAGTTGAGGGCATTTGCCCAGGAGGGAGGTTGCCCTATCCTGAAAGAAGAAGGATTTGTTTTTTCTGCAAGGGCTGCGATCGCGCAGCTCCTCCGTGGGAGTGCTTCATAGCACCGTCGTTGATCAACAATAGGAGCCTGCCAGCAAGACTCTAAAGGACGCTGGGTGACTTGTGCCCTCTGGTACTGTTGTTGCAATAGTGGCTCTAGCCCGTGAATTTTTTCTTCCCTTGTGACACCTATAGGTTGCCCCTGAAGTTTCTTAAAATGTATCCCTTTGGTCGTCCTATCCCTGATGGGGAGCAGCCCTTTGCGGCTCCGCGTCCCACTCCATATGGTCCTGTTTGGTCCTCTTGGTCCACTAAGAGTAAAATAGTGTTTGTTGTAATAATTTTGCTTTCTTTGCTAGTCGTCTTTGGGGTAGTCTGGTACTTAGAGGAACAACATCCTGTGCACACCTTGATAGGGACTACCCCGGTTCCAGTTGAGCACTCGTTTGTCACATTGGGCCCACATAAGGAGAGACATAGACAAACTAATACACAAAATGCTTTTGTTCAGATGCTCCATCAGGTACACAGTACTACTAATGCCACAAATTGCTGGGTGTGTGGACTACTTCCCTCAGTTATGTATAAAAATGATTTGCTAGTGTCATTGCCTCTGTCATATTTGGGTAGCTGTGAAGCCTGGTGTGAAAGGCAGCGAGTCTTCTAAGACCCTCAATGCTGCCCGGTGCAGGGTTCCACCTCTAATTCACTTTGGGTTCGCTATCAAAATAATGAGGCAAGCGCTGGAAACTGGAAGACAAGAAAAAGGTTTATTTCTCATGAGGAGATCACGTCAACTGCAGACACCGGGATGTCTGAGGGAGGTGTTCTGCTGATAACTCCTTTGTCTCTTCCTTTTATACAGGTTTGACACAATGCATTGGTTTCATCAACATGGTTACACAAGCTTGGGGTCCCCGCCCCGGGCAGGTTGTCACACAAGCCCAACAGTAATTCTCTTCCCACCCAGGTCAAACAGACAATCTTATCTTGCAGCTGGACCTTGCTTCAGGGTCTAAAACATGTGAGACCGGCCAGATCTAAGAGTCCGTTCTGTTGATAAAAACAGGTCCCATTGTTGGTAACAACAAGTCTTGCTGTTTGCAGTGCAATAAATCATGTTGCAAGAGTCTTTTTGGTGTTTGGAACCTGTTTGTGTAACTAGGTGCAGTGTCCAAAGGTTTGCCTGAAAACAGAGATGAGAGGAAAAACGAGTTTGTGGCAGCAAGTGGCGCTGAGGTTTGTTGCGGCAAATAGAGTTTATAGCCCCCAGCACACGTACCAGGTCGGTCAGAGGGTCAGAGGGATGCTAGTAAGGGCAGGGTGAAACAAAGGTGACCAACAGAGTACAAAATGGCTGTGATAGATTAAAATGACTGCAACTTATGTGCACATAGAATTCCACCAGACAAGATGGCGCAGGTAATGTTCACGATTGTCGTTTTGCTTTTAACAGTGGCCCCTTTGAACATAACTAGCCAGCTTGTCAGTCTATTTCGATCTCCATAATATCCTGTATCTCTTGATCATACATTACTCTCATTTTTGTTAGCTGAGTGTCCATAGTCTTAGGGTGCAAGGTAGTTATGCAATGAGAACACAAAGGTGGTATACAGTGTATACCCAAACAACAACCACATATTGTCAATACTGGGACCAAGAGAATCATTGATATTTTCCAACCCCACTCCTTCAAGATGCCCCAAAGCCAACTTCCAATTGTCCAAGTCTCTGATCCTTGATGAATTTCTGAAGATAGTCTATGGAGATGTTCGATTGCTTCATAGACAGAAGGTGAATTATCAGGAATGTATACACAGCAGCTGGCACCGATGATGCAGCATGCTCCTCCACGGTCCGCTAGTACCACGCGCAGGACCATGCGATTTTGCAGGGTAACCAGACGAATCGCTTGGAGCTCAGCAGTGTTGTTGGTGAGGATGCCAGCAGTGACGTTCAGGGCGGTCTCTACCGCTTGGGACAGATGTCTGATGGCTCGGCTGTTTGCCATCGGACCCCATAGCGGGACGAGCCCTTTTGCTGCGTCGAGGAACTGTGATGAGGCAGAGTCTGCTTGATCAATGTCTTTAGAACGCTTTTCTCGATGATGCTCTGCAGGGGCTGTGTAGGTTGGTGGCAAAACAAAGGCGATGTAGCACGTGCCCCCAGTTTCTTGGGAGCCAGGTGTAGGCTTTGGTTCCACAAACAAAGTACATATTGGGTGATGCAACAAGCGCTGGGGGTTGGCAGTGTTCAAAGTCCTTACAATGCTACAGGTGCTGTGACCCACATTCTTAGTCCCACGGCCTTCAATGCATACAAGGCCAGAGACGTTCACCACAGATAGGGCCACAGTCAGTGTTGCAGCAGTTCTTTTCTTCAGGTAGGAAAATGTGGCTCTGTTAGGATTATTGAACACTTGCATTTCCACTCGTTCTTTGGAGGGGACATTAATCTGGAATGTCGCATTGAAGGTGTGAGGGCAGAAGGGGGCGGCTGTCCTTCCTGTTTTGTTTCGCCAGAACTCGTTGTAGAACTGGGCGATTGTTCCGTCGGAAGTGGCATTGTCTTTGTAACTTTCTTGTAGGAGCATCATCCAGGCAAGGCAAGATCCATGAATAGAAAAGGGCGAAGGGATGAAAGGGATGGAATGTTCAGTGGCATGTGGTAACAGCCCACAGACCCAACAGTTGGTAGCATTGGTGGCAAGATTGTGCTGGTGCAACATCTGCACGAAAGAATTATTCCAGAATTCTTTGCGTCGTTCTCGGAGATGTGGCGGTAGTGATACCAGGTAGTGTTCTTTCTTGGTGGTTGGTTGCATGGTGGGTGACAATGTTCTGTATGCAGGTGCATTCTCTTCAATGATCCAGAGTGCGACCATTAGCAGGAGACAGGTGAGAAATGCGGCTACAAGTGCAATTGTCTTTGTGCTGTGCAGGTTAGCAGTCTTGGTGTCTTTGCGGTGGTTTTGCAGGTGTTCAGTTTCTTCCATCATCTTCGAGGAGCTCAACAACTGTTAGGACCACAGACTTTTGTCTGGCGCTTTCCTGGTAGCGTTGTTTGACTGTGCTACTGATCTGAGACCTTGACTTAGTTAGTGGCCTGGTCGTTGGAGCTCCCTCCTTTCGTCGATCTTAGGTTGTACCCTTTCCTGGATGGCACCGTGGGGTCGGGAAATTCTGATAGTTCGAGGGTGTCTTCTTGTGGGTAGCAACTCAGAGCTGGTCGGTCTCTCGCGAGTACTTCCTCTTGCACCTCCACCCCTTCACAGGTTGCCAGGGTTGGAGGGACTCGTTTGCAATGATGAGCGTGCAGCCAGTTTCGTTTTCCTTCCACTCGGAGGGCAGTTCGGCTGGTGATCAGGACTTGCCAGGGGCCCGTCCACCTAGGCTCCAGATTCTTCGTTCTTTGGAAGTTGCGAATCAATACATGGTCGCCTCGCTTTATTTCATGTCCCGGGCCCCTGGATACGTCAGGCAAGGCTTGCTGCACCTGTTGGTGGATAATTGTTAGCTCGTTTGTCAATTTATGCAAGTAATCCGACATTAATATGTTCGGGACATCGTTAATGGAGGTGGGTCTTGGTGCCGCCCAAATGCTCATAGGCCTGCCGAAGACCACCTCATACGGGGTCAGTCGGTGTTTGGTTGGGGTGGAGCGCATCGATAACAATGCCAATGGGAGGGCGTCGGGCCATTTCAACCCGGTCGTGGCAACTATTTTGGCTAGTTTTAGTTTCAACGTTGCATTGTGTCTCTCTACCAGGCCCGCTGATTGGGGGTGGAAGACGGCATGGAACTTTTGTTTTACCCCCAACCCTCTCAGTATGTTCTGTATCACCTCGGCTACGAAGTGAGGGCCGTTGTCGCTCCATAAAATTCTGCAAAGGCCGTATCGGGGAAGAATTCTTTCAGCAATACTTTTGCAGTGGCTAAGGCGGTATTGTCGCGGGTGGGATATGCCTCCACCCATTTGCTAAAAGCGCACACAACCACCAGGACATATTTTAGACCAAGGCATCTCTCTAGTTGAATGTAATCCATTTGAAGGATTTCAAAGGGGTGGTCAGGGACTCCAAACCCTCCCCGTGGTACTACTGTCCCCTTCCCTGGGTTGTGTTGTAGGCAGACTATACATTGTTGTACTAGGCGTTTTGCAGATTCTGCTATCTTGACGTTATGCCATACTCTGGTGATTAGTTCAATCATGGGGGTGGAGCCTATGTGTGCTGGTAAATGTGCCATGGTCAATATGGGGATGAGGTAGACATTGGGTAACAGCCATTTATTTCCGTCTTTAGTTCTCCAGCAATCTTCCTCGTCTTTTAGTCCCACCTTTTCCCACTCGGTCAATTCGTCTTGTGTGCCTGTAGTCTGTATGTCCCTTACAGTGGTCCTAGCGTCAGTCCATCGTTCAGCTTGTGACCTGGTCACATACATTCGTGTCGTAGTTCTGTCTCCTGCCGTGGCTCGGGCAGTAACGTCTGCTAGTGCATTTCCCTGTCCAATGAGATCAGTAACTTTCCTATGTGCTTGGCATTTTATCACTGCTAACTTCTTGGGGAGGAGGACTGCTTGCGTCAAGGCGGATACTAAATCTCCATGCAGGATGGGTGTACCGTGGGAAGTCAGGAACCCTCTTTCTTTCCATAAGATCCCAAAATGGTGAACCACCCCGAAGGCATATTGGCTGTCGGTGTATATGTTAACTGTCGTGTCAGTCGCTAAGATACATGCTCGTGTGAGGGCAATGAGTTCTGCAGCCTGGGCTGAACGTTGGGGAATACGGGCTGTTTCCAGAACGGTTCGGGCTGTGGTGACAGCGTATGCAGCTGAGGTGGTGCCGTCGGGAGTTTGATGCACGAACCATCCACCCATAGTTCTCCATCTGGTTCTAGAAAGGCGGTGTCTCTGAGATCTATTCTACTCTTTGTTTGTTCATCGGTTAGTGTCACACAGTCGTGTAGTGGAGTCACGCTAGGATCATTTTCGGGTAGGGGTAACAGTGTGGCTGGATTGATGGTGGTGCATCGCTTTAGGGTAATGTGCGGTGCTAGCAGGGTCAACTCATATCCTGTCAGTCGGGCGCTAGTCAAGTGTTGGGTTTTGGTCTGGTTTAGTAGTGTGTCGACTGCATGGGGTACTAAAACAGTGACTGGATTGGAGAGTACTATTCCTTCGCTCTGGCGTATCGATACTGCTGCAGCTGCCACAGCGCACAGGCACGCTGGCAGCGCTCTGGCTACTGGATCGAGGGTGGCAGAGAAATATGCACAAGGGCGTTGTTTGTGACCAATTGATTGTGTTAGGACAGACAATGCACATCCTTCCCTCTCGTGCGTGTAGAGGAAGAATGGTTTGGAGTAATCCGGGGTTCCTAGGACAGGCGCTGAACAAAGGGCATTGCGTAGTTCTTTAAAGGCTGACTGGCATTCGGGGGTCCAGGGGAGAGGTGAGGGGATGTCTTTAGCTAAGAGGGAGAGAAGGGGTTTGACAATGAGGCTAAAGTTCGGTAACCACTGTCGGCAAAATGAAGTGAGACCTATCAAAGAGCGGACTTGTTTCTGATCTTTGGGGACAGGGGTGTCTAGAATTGTCTGGATCCTGTCAGGCGTGAGTTTCCTCCCTTCTTTGGATAAAAGGTGACCCAAATAGGTCACTTGTGATTTACAGAACTGCAATTTCTTTCGGGAGACCTTGTGACCATTCTCAGCAAGAAAATGGAGTAGTTTGATGGTGGCTGTGACGGCTATTGGTATGGTGTCTGCTGCTAGAAGGATGTTGTCTACATATTGTATTAGTGCCACTCCATCTGGCAATTGTATGGCGTCCAACTGTCTTTTAAGCGCCTGGCTATAGATGCTTGGGCTCTCAGTGTACCCCTGAGGTGCTCTGCAAAATCTGTACGAACGGGAGTTTAGGGTGAATCCAAATAGATAGCGGCTGTCCTTGTGTATAGGTATGGAAAAGAATGCGTTTTGAGGTCAATTACAGTGAAGGTGGTGGCAGTGGAGGGATTAAAGTCAAAATTGTCCTGATGTCGGAAACTACTGGGTATTGTGGCACTACGATTTTGTTTATCTCCCGCAGGTCAATGATGAAGCGGTAGGCTTTTCCGTCTCCCTCTCCCTGTCTCTTTACAATCGGTAGTATGGGACTGTTACAAACGTTACTCACTACTTCCTCTACCACCCCTGCCTCTACCAAAGAGTGTATGATCTCTGTCAGTGCCTTCTCACCCTCTGGCGATATTTTGTACTGCGGTACTTTCGGTAGGGTTGCGTCCTGTCGTATTGTTACGTGTACTGGGTCAATCATCATTCGTCCTACGTCTGAATCAGCCCTAGCCCATAAGTGTGATGGCAAAGTGTCCAGTAGGGATGCGTCAGTCTCGGAGATGGGAAACATGTGCTGAGAAAGGTTCTCTCTATGGCGCTGGGGGTTGTCATACAGGACGACACGCCCTCTGTCTGGTGAGCATCTGATAGTCGCATGGAAGTGTTTCAAAAGGTCGAGACCCATAATGGCGTCTGGGGTGTTGGAAGAGAGGAGGAATGTCGTTTCGACGCTATTGTTGTCAAGGTTAAAAGGGATCGGTCGGGACAAAGGGTTGGTGGAGGGCGTACCGTCAAATCCTATTGAGGTCACATGTGAGCCTGACAAGGGTGCCCTTGGAATCAGTCGTTTGGATAGTGCACTACGTGTTGCTCCCGTGTCTACCAGAAATGGCGACTTTGTGCCCAGGACCTCAGCGGTAACATAAGGGCCTTGCTGATCAACATAGAGCTCGACTGGATCCCTCCCTTGCCCCTGGCTGTCCTATGCAAAGTCGTACGTATTGTCATAATCTGTCTGTTGGTACTGATTCTGTTTGGGATGGTCAAATGTGTTCACTCTTCCTGGCCTTTCCTCGCTTGCTTCACTCGCGTACCCTCTCCCATGTCCTCTTCCTCTCTGTCCACTTGCTATTTCCCACCGCCCCTCTGCCCCTACCAGCTCCTAACAAAGCCGGGCATTGGGTTTTCCAGTGTCCATATTCTTTGCAAAATGCACATTGATTCTGTCCTAGGTCTTGGCGTCCTACATATGATGTCGATGAATTGTTTCTAGGTGGCTGTACTCTAGGGGTATTCTGCTGGTATCCACCCCTATATTTCTCCCTTCCTGTATTCGCCCCCTGGAGTTGTGCTACCATTACCCTTTCCTTCAAGTCCTTCTTTTTCCTTTCTGTAGCCCTGTCATTTTCGTTTCTCTGATGCTCATAGTACTGGGCCATTTGGAGAATGGCCGCCGGTTTAGATGCTGCCCAACTACTTTCGCTGGCTTGTAATTTCTGGGATACATCTGGCAGTAGTCCTGTGACATAGTTCTGCACAAATAAGTGGTGTCCGGTTGCGGTGGACATGTCTTGTCCACTGTAATCGGAGAACACCGTTTCAAATCTGGAGAAATACTCTGAGACATCCTCTTGTGGTTTCTGGCGGCACGCGGTTACTATGGACCAGTCTATCTTTTTCTCTGGGATCAGCGTTTTCACTTTCTGCACTATTTTGTCAGGGAGGTCCAATATTGCTTTAACCGGTTTTTGACCAGGGTTCCGCTGTTTATCTAGTGTGTTGAGTTGTTCCCAGGTATGACCAAGCAGTTCGGTATGGTCTATTTTCCTAATCTGTTTCCACACATCTGCTGGCAAACATAACCCGAAGAACAAGTCTATGTCGGCAAGTGTCATTATTGTTGATCCCAGAGCGGTACCTAGCTCGGTGTAAAGGCGGTGGGGTTCTTTCGTAAATCCGGTAAAGATTTACGGAACGTCAAAATGTCCTGTCTGTCCCATGGTTGATACACCCAATTGTAGACCACCCTTCCTCTAGCGTCTTGATGGTTCATATCGTCATGAGTCCCTTGTCCTCTAGGAGGTACCCAATAAGGGGCAGCTTCTTTTATCGGCATCATGCTATCTGGTTTTTCCACCGGGGGTCCTGCTATCTTAGATGTCCTGGTTATCTATCCGTCCTTGTTCCACGAGGTGACGGAATACCTCCAGTGTGGATGAAAAGAGTTCTGTAACATCGTTGTCGCCTTCATCTCCGGTGTCTACCTTCCTATAGAGAGCCACTAGCCGCTCGGGCCCTACATCTTGGTACTTCTCTTCATATGCAGTAAGAGTGTGGTAACAGAGACGTACAATAAAGTATTGTTTGCGGTTTTCAACATAGGAGTTGCATATGTCAGTTACATACTCTTCTGTCTCCTTCCTATCTATGAGGGATTTAACTATTTTATCAATGCCTGCTCGCTCATATTTACTTAATCGCGGGACCCTGGGCGCTCCTTTTTCTTTTGATCCTACCTCTACTACTGTATCCTTTGATGAGGCATTTGGTGTGGGTGACTCGGTGGGAGCAGAGGCGGTGGAGACTGAGGCGATCGTGCCATCTCCGGCTATACTTTGGTGGTCCTGGCGTTGTACTACGGGATGAGTAGGGGCGTAAGGGGGTGGCATGTATATGATTGGGGGACCTAACAATAAATCATCATCTACCCTTTGTTTTGCTGGTAACTTGGGGTAAAGAGTCGATGGCGTTCTAACAGGGCATTGACCTGATATTTTTGATTCCTGTTCCTTTTTATAGATTTCCTTTTCTTTTAGTTTTTCTTCTAATCTTTTACAGGCTTGGTAAGCTGATTTTCGCGTTTCTTTATCTTGTCTAGCTTCGTCCCTTTTCTTTCTTTGAGCTGCCTCTTTTCGCCATAAACCAAAACTGTCAAACATGGCTGGTCTAGTTTTCTTTTTGTGGAGAGCTAATTCTAACGTTTCTATTTTAGCGGGATCGAAAGATCCCGTCAGTGGCCACTGATTTACCCGGTCCTTCCTAGTGTATTTATGCCATAGTTTGCTATAAGCTACGGTGTCTAATCCATTCTTTACGTACATGTCCTTGTTAGGGGTGCCTTCCGGCGGTGCCGGCTGACTGACCTCTAACGAACGGTCTGGTCCAAAACAATTACAATCAAACAATCTAGAGAAAACAGGCATGACGTATTTATCGGTCAAAAATGAATATCTCAATCAATCAATTTAGACAAAAAGTCTGCACTACCTGTCCTTCGCTGCCTGCAAGAGAGAGAATATTCCTATTCTTCGTTGTTTGCAAGCAGGGAAATGTCACAAATAACTCAATATCAAAAAAGGAATACTAGTATTTCAATCAAACTATTCAATCAATCAATCAATTTAAGTCGTTTTTCACGACCTTACCCGGACCGTATGGACGGTTCTTCGTCTTCCCCTTCCAGCGCCTGGTTGTCCTCTCACTCCAACAATCAATGCGGCGTTCCTCTAAGGTCCCAGTCAGGACCGCAGGTCACTCGAGAGAGGTCTGTTCGGAACCGGTGAAGTTCAGTCGATCGGCAGCCAGACAAGGGTCTTCTCAGGCAGGTATACCCCAATCGTTTAGTCGTTCACTCCGTCGTTAGGACCTCTCTACCGGACCCACGCGTCGCTGATGGGCCCCCACGTTTGGGCGCCAATTTGTGAAAGGCAGCGAGTTTCTAAGACCCTCAATGCTGCCCGGTGCAGGGTTCCACCTCTAATTCACTTTGGGTTCGCTATCAAAATAATGAGGCAAGCGCTGGAAACTGGAAGACAAGAAAAAGGTTTATTTCTCATGAGCAGATCACGTCAACTGCAGACACCGGGATGTCTGAGGGAGGTGTTCTGCTGATAACTCCTTTGGCTCTTCCTTTTATACAGGTTTGACACAATGCATTGGTTTCATCAACATGGTTACACAAGCTTGGGGTCCCCGCCCCAGGCAGGTTGTCACACAAGCCCAACAGTAATTCTCTTCCCACCCAGGTCAAACAGACAATCTTATCTTGCAGCTGGACCTTGCTTCAGGGTCTAAAACAAGTGAGACCGGCCAGATCTAAGAGTCCGTTCTGTTGATAAAAACAGGTCCCATTGTTGGTAACAACAAGTCTTGCTGTTTGCAGTGCAATAAATCATGTTGCAAGAGTCTTTTTGGTGTTTGGAACCTGTTTGTGTAACTAGGTGCAGTGAGGGGTAGAGTGTCCAAAGGTTTGCCTGAAAACAGAGATGAGAGGAAAAACGAGTTTGTGGCAGCAAGTGGCGCTGAGGTTTGTTGCGGCAAATAGAGTTTATAGCCCCCAGCACACGTACCAGGTCAGTCAGAGGGTCAGAGGGATGCTAGTAAGGGCAGGGTGAAACAAAGGTGACCAACAGAGTACAAAATGGCTGTGATAGATTAAAATGACTGCAACTTATGTGCACATAGAATTCCACCAGACAAGATGGCGCAGGTAATGTTCACGATTGTTGTTTTGCTTTTAACACTGGTTCCAACTGCTCTCTATGGTATACATGCATTATCATGCTGACGCTATGAAAATGGTACAGGCCGATTACGAAGCAGTACTGGAGTATATAGTGGTACACCAGGGGTATACACCTGTGGCGGATGGCAAGGAGGGTACCCTGCACCCAGACACTTGTATGAACGTCTTCGAAGTCAACGAAAATGTCACTTGGTTACAAAATGAAATGCTGGATTTCCAAGGATTTAATGTCACTGAATATTTTAAATGTTTCCAGGAACGCAATATCACTGAAGACAAAGCCATGCCTGTCCCTGTGATCAATGCAACAGCTAGTTTCTGTGTTGAAGGAACAGGGAATATTTCAGTAGGACAGAGTCATTGTAACTATACATATAGGTTAAACACTTCTAGCAGCCCACCTTTGCTTACACCTCCGAATGTATACTTCATCTGTGGGGAACAGGCTTATATATGGCTTCCGGGGGATGGTCTGGCAAGTGTTATGTTTCCTTTCTTTTGCCTCCCGTTTACATTGCACGGTCCAATTACCACAAGGTTCATAAGCTACAACGTAAGGATCTCCAGGTACATCGAGTTAGGAGAGTTGTCAACACAGACGATATTGATCAAACAGATACCTCCCTCCAGCAATTTACTGACATAATGAAGGGCATTCTGCCGTTCTGGGGTCCCATGTTCAATAGTCGTAACATTCGTCGCCTTGCTAGAGTAGTTGAGGAAGTTATTAACACTACTGCCGGTATACTAACTAATATTACAGTTGAGCTTCAGGCTACGAGGCTCGTTTCTCTTCAAACTCGGATGGTTTTAGACGTCATCCTGGCTGATAGGGTTGGAGCCTGTCGCGTCATTGGCAGCAGCTGCTGTGTGTACATACCTGATAGTGCCCCTACTGTGTATTCCGCAATACAAAAATTACACAAACTTGCTTCAGATATCCATCAGGATAATGGTTCATGGTCTCTCACGGTGGTTCTGGGGTCTGCTGACATCATGGGGTTGGAAGATATTACTTGTCTTAATAGCCATCGCAGGAGTCATCTTTACCTGTTGCCTATGCATTAATTGCCTTCCAGCCTGTTGCACCTATTGTATGAGTAAACTTACCCCTACCCCCACATTGCCCAGACGTGACAACAAGATTTCTGTTATGATGATGCAGGAAATTCAGGACATAATGCTCATAGATGAGGGCATCTTTGAGTATTAGGCTATTTCGATGCTCATGTGTTGCTTTGTTTTCACTTGTAACATAAGTGACTAGGCACTTTCCTTTTCCCCTTAGGATTGTAAAGACCCTACCGGACAGCAAATAAAGCATTTAGCCACCCATGCTAAAAGGAGGGTCTGTTAGGTTTCAAATTCCCATCCCTGCCACGCATTCACTCCACGTTATATTAGGTTAGCAATGTGTGGCTAAATAGATGCCATTTGTATTCACGTTTTGCAACCCACTGAGTTATCCCCGTAATGTGCAGGCCTCAGTTAGCGAGTGTGACTCCATTTTGCATTTCGTAATCCGTATTAGGCTGCTTAGACTGTGCCTGAGTTAGGCCTCATTGCTCGTATTGCTTGCCTCAGCAGAACACTGTATTTCGTTATTATTTTTTCTTTATGTTCAAGGCTGTTTCACGACTCACTAATGAATAGGCCGTTCTGCCCTCGCATACTTATCCGAATGTGTAGTGTTTGCTCCCACGTTAGGAGAGGCTGAGACCCAGCACTGTGACCTTGGACTACTGATAAAATGTACCCATCTGGCAGGTGTTAGCTCATCCTACTGTGCCTCTTTGTTCATGATCGGCCTGAGCCGGTAGTTTTCCTTTGGGGGTGTGGTTGGGAGCCTCTCGAGAGGAATGATTACTCAGTGTGAGCAGGTGGGGGGTCAGTCCCTTGGCAGACATCTTAGGTATGATGGACTCCTCTGCAGAGCATTACTAATAAATGTAAGTTTGTATTCTCTACTGTCTGACCGACTCTTCATTCTTGGGAAGGCATAGCAGGTGGTTGTTAGAAAACCCGAGTGGCCCTTAAGGGCCACTTCCTTCACTACCCTGCAGAGATGGATGAATTTGGGCAACTTCACACTTGCCAAAGCACTGCAAAGTTCCTTGACTTGCACAAGGTGTACCTTCACTTTGCCCAACTCATTCCCTGAAACCGGATGTCCTGCCCTAGATGGATGGGACATCAGGCAATAGGGAGTTCTGTTTCCCAGCCTAGGAATATGAGGTATGCGGGTGCCACTAAAACAATGATAAGTGACTACAGAGTGGCAACAGAAACAATAATACCCGCTCTATTTTAGCCCCTAATTTGTTATTTTTTTTAAATTTCACCAAGTGTGTGGTTTAAAAAGCTGGCACAGTTAAAAAAAAATCACAAAGTTGCAAGGCCTTGGACATCGCAACTTCACACATAGAACAATAAGGATCTACCATGTCTTTATTAAAAGCTTCTTTGTCCCCTAGTCCTGCCTCAGGGTATGCACAAAGTTTACCATCAGAGGAACCCCCTGCAGATTAAACTTGCCTGGTGTCATATAGGCACCATGTAGGAAATTGGGTTACTGGCTGAGGGGGGTGAAACCCTACTCCAGCAGCAACCACAATTCTTATCAGGGTGGAACACAAGCAAACCCCAAATTAACCTGTGCTCAACCCTCTAATAGCTTACTAAAGCAGTCAGGTTTAACTTAGAGGCAATCTGTAAAGTATTTACGCAGCACATAAACAGTAATAACGTGAAAATACAAGACAAGAAAAATCCCACACTAATCTAAAGTCAATTTTAATAAGTTATTGGACACCAAAACAACAAAAATCCAATCAGTAGAACCGGAGATATGCAATTTTAAAGATTTAGGTAAAAATAGTACTAGAAGCAAAAAGCGCCAACTGTGGTTATCTGGTCGTGCCGGACTGGGACAAAGTCACAAGTTCAGGCTGACCGCGAGGGAGCACATGCTGGGTACAGGGACCATGTTAGGCCCGCTGAACAAGTGACCTTATATCCTGGTTGTGGAGCGTTGCAATATCCTACGTGGTGCAATGGCAGATATGATGAACTACGGCTTGCAATGCAAGGTCTGGGGTCGAGGATGCATCACACATCGGCAGTTTCAAAGAGCTGTGGGGTCGTGCATCGGGGAGGCCTCGCGCAGTGGTGGTTCCGATGCGGAGCTGCAAGGAATTACGTCCCGCTACATCGTTTCTGCCCTAAAGACCACCCCTGGGCTGGCAGAGCACCTTCAGGCCCATTGCCAAGGGTCCAGGACAGAGTGGCACCACATAGGGGACAAGACTCACAGCAGGCAGAGTCCCGTTGCAGGATTCAAGGTGGTTGCAACCTTTTCTGTCTCTGAGGCTCTGGCCAGTCTACTAGCCATTGGAGTCACTATTGTGGTCCTGGGTTCAAGGTGCCGGTTCAGTCCTTCTCACTCAGGCAAAAGGGGAGTAGAGTAGCAACCAGCAGAGTAGCAGTCCTTCTTGCAGCAGAGAAGCGCGGCAGTCCTTCTGAATCTTCCACAGGCCCAGAGGTGTACTGAAGAGTTGGGTCTGAAGGACTATTTATACTTGGTTCCAGCTGTGAAGTAGAAGACGTTTCTAGAGGGTTTCACCCTCAGAGGTGTTTGGAATTTCTTTCCTCCCTGCCCTGGCCCTAGCATGTCCGGGAGGGGGGGGAGGGCACAAAAAGACTAGTGTGAAAACCTTTGTGAGTTTTCTGAGTCAGAGCCTTTGTAATGTGTAAGTGCGGTAGGTGACAGCTCCTCACCCCTTTCAAGTCAGAGATGGCACATCCTATCAGCACCTATTCCCCCTTTGTGTCACTGTCTGTGAATAATACACAAAAACCAACTGGCAGCTACATCTTGTCAAGTGACCCAGGATAAAGGCACCAAATTGTTGGGACAAGAAAATGCCAGCTCCCTAAAAGTGGCATTTTCAGAATTGTGACTTAAAATCCAACTTTACCATTAAAAATGGTTTTAAATTACAATTTTTTAGAGACTAAACTCGATGTTCCTACCTGCTCCCAATCGAAAGTTATCACATTCATTAAATGTATTAAGGTAATCCAATGTTATCCTATGGGAGAAGGAGGCCTTGCAGTAGTGAAAAATGAATTTAGGAGTTTTTCACTGCCAGAACATGTAAAACGTAAAACTACGTGCCCAACTCTTTAAATACTGTGCAGTGCACTGCTGTTTAAGGCCTACAATAGATGTGACATATAGGTATTAAAAAGCAGGTTTTGGGTCTGGCAAAAGGTTTATTTTGCCAAGTTAAATGGCAGCTAAAACTGCACCCACAGGCTGCAATTGCAGGCCTGAAACATGTTTAGAGGGCTACTTAAGTGGGTGGCTCAAAGAGTGTTGCAGCCCCACTAGTAGTATTTAATTTACAGGCTCTGGGTACATGTAATATCATTTTACTTACAAGAAAATTAAATGTGACAATTGTGTGTAGGCCAATTTCACCATGTTCAAAGGATAGACCACAAACACTCTAGCACTGGCTAGCAGTGTTAAAGTATGCAGAGTTCTAAAGCCAACAAAAACGAATTCAGCAAAAACAGGAGCAGTAAGAGAAAAAGTCTGGGGAAGACCACCCTAAGGCTGACATGTCTAACACACCAGTTCCCATAGTGCATTCTGGGTGCAGGATAAAGACTGCCCTTACCAGTATGCGTTCTGACGAGGGAATCCCTATCCCTGTCTAGTGTTTTAAAATTGGCTTGCAATGATTGGCAATGGACTGCTAACCGCCTGCTAAGGAATATGAACATAAGCAGGAGCTCCACCCCATCTTATTGAAGACCTCCATCGATGTGTATGGACCTTGTTGCGGTGCTTTCTAAATGTTGCTACTCATCTCTTCAAGGCTGGGACTAAGTGTGATGCCCTGCTGAATCTCTACTATCCTGCTGCTGTTAACCTTTCCGACAAGGTAGCCCCCACCTAAACAAAGCTGGCCATGGTACAGAGAAGTCCTCTCTACCTCTCACCAAAGACCAGAGGAATACTGATTGAGAACCATCTATCTTCTAATGTGGTGAGTTGAGTGGTGACTCTACACGGCAAGCACACTCCCCCACTGTACCAGTGCTTGCTGTGGGGCTTTTGTTGCACTGTGTGGGAACTTCCCACTTTCCCATTCTCATTACTATTAGCATCAGCCAGGTGTGATGTGAGCACAGGTACATCAGTAGCCTGTTCAGGCTGGACGCCCAAAGAAGAATCCTGTGATATCTTCCCCAGCCCAATAGCATGCAAATGACCACGCCACACACGGAGCTCTGTAGTGCACGTCTTTATTCTTCAGAGTGCAACCGTTAACTGCACGCCCTGCTTCATAAACTTTATTAACCACACCCAGACACAGCCAACTGATTGCGTCATTCTCCTACGGCGTCCATCAGGGACTAGATGGGTCCTGCTGTTAATATTCACAAGACGCTACAAATCCTATAGCCTCATTGGGAAATCGGTTACCACTGCCTTGTAGTGCGGAGTTATAGCCTGTGTGTTCCCCCTTGAGGAAGATTCCTCAAAAATGAGTGAGGAGCCAGTGATGCTTTGTTTGCATGTTTGTCCCTCGTGTGCAGTGAGGTTCCTCCTCCCACCAGCTGTAACTCTGCCCTGCTTCCACTCCACAGCACACACCAACATTCTATTTTGCACACTCTGAAGTCCTCCCCATGACAGTGCACTTGTGGGATGGGAGCAGTGTTCCCATGCTCTCCCGTGGCAACGCACCCCTAGTTTGCCAATCTGTTTTCTCCGTGGGAGATGGATCCATCCCAATCCAGAATGGAAACACAACAGGACCGGAGGAGCCAGTCTATACCCTGGCGATATCGGTTCAGATGAAGGCCCACCCTGTCACTCACAGAACAGCAGCACACCAATAGAGCCCAGCATGTCCACGGTCTGCTGCTTCTGCACCTAGTACTGCTGCCCAGTGCGTCTTATCGTCGCTAGGCTTCGTGCACCGGCATTTATATCGTTTGCGATCGTGAAATCACCAGCAAATTATTTCTGAAGGTTTGGTTTCTTACTCGTAATTATCCACGCTTTGAAAATGACCCAGTTGCCTTCATTTGACATTGTACCTGTAACAGCTAATGTGGCCCAGTGAGTTAAGCGTTTACTGCTGATATCTGGGGGAAGTGCAACTGGGCGTGTGAATATAGCAAGTCCAGCTTAACTTTTGATGTTTCCAAGTTCGGTAACTGAAGCACAATTAAAGAAAATAAAATAATGCTAGCACGTTTTATTTACACGACACAACTATTAGGTGTTGGTATTTGACAGATTCATTCTCCCAGGCCTGGCATCCTAAGTAACAGCGGCTCACACTTGTCAGTGTCGCACGTCAGACGCACACACTTGCAGCCGGCCGCTGCAGGTAAGAGCGGTGGGGCAGTGGAGTCAGCTGAGGGGGATTTCGAGAGACGACCAAGAGGGAAAATTAATTATTTATTTAATGTTCCCTAGTGGTCATCTCTCGAACCCTCCCTCCCACCCCCCAACCCATCCCCCCCCCAGCCTGCCCCACCGTCCTATCGCACTTACCTGCAGCGGCCGCGGCTGCTTGCAGCTTTGAGTTTTGCTCCTTCTTGTTCTGGAACCTCCTTAAATCCGCCCCCTCTCTGCAGCCTGCTTGCTTGCCCGCAGCCGGTGTACAATAACATGCATGCGCACACAAGAGAAAGGGGCGCAAACAGACAGGGAGCCTTGACCGATGGAACACCGGCTCAGCCTGTGCCATGTGATGTGGCGCCTCTGTCCGCTGGTGGTGTGATAGTGTGGGTATCGGGGTCCTTGACCTAAGGGCATGCGGCTTGGGGGCTACAGCCGACTACTAGGGTCATAGAGGGATGCGGGGCCTAGTTACTGCATGCGCCGGCAATAAGGGGCAACCACACCTTGGATCGGGTTCACGGCGTCAGCCACGTGCGCTGACGTCGTCCTTATTTATACTCCCGGCCCGAGCCCGGTCCGGGGAGTTGCGGGTGGCAACATTGTATTGCAGTGGCCGGGTGGCTCACTACATCCCATCTAACCCACGGAAAACAAAACACAAAACATTGGTGCAACAAGAATCACAAACACAACGTGATGCACAATAACTCTGGTTGTCGGGCCTTTCCAGCTCGGTCATCTCGCCAACGTCCTCAGCATAGAAAGTCTCTCAATTTGGTACTGGGTCGGGGGTTCCCTCGCAAGCCATAATGTTGACTGCCACGACCCTCGCTTTCCCCCTGTCCTCCGTGTTGGTGGGCACAACGGTGCCTGTCGCCCGGCTCTCGGGGCTTTCCTCTCTCGTTGCTACTCCGCTTCCAACCGGCCCGTCCATCTCTGGGGATAGCGGATGTTCCCCCTCCAACTCGACCTCCTCTTCCGGCCAGTCCTCCACCTCTTGGTTTCTGGGGCCTTGTTCAGGGACCCTCGCTTTTTGAACCACGACACATTGCGTGCTACCTGTTGAGTCCCCCTCCTCGCTGTGATCATGG
Organism: Calotriton arnoldi; assembly: GCA_963921515.1. NCBI lineage: Eukaryota > Metazoa > Chordata > Amphibia > Caudata > Salamandridae > Calotriton > Calotriton arnoldi. The sequence goes on along the minus strand of CAWUFW010007832.1, from coordinate 413,574 downwards.
ACCCCTTGATTTGCACCACCTTCCACAAGTCTCTTTCAAAAGGGGTCCGGAACTTTGAACCTGGATGCCGGTCTTTGATCACCACATAATCACCTTCCTGAATGTTCACCGGTTGTGCTCTTCGTTTCCGACTCGCCCGGTCATTGTTATGCTGTCGCCGACTCTGGGTACCCGCCACATCCAGGGTTGTCGGCACTTCCAGCTCACTGACGGGAATACTGTCTCTCACCACTCTGTTCATGAGTATCTCACTGGGGGCACACTTTGTGGTGCAATGAGGGGTGTTACGATAGGCCCTTAGGAAACGGTGTAGGCAATTCTCTAGATGCTCCCCTTGGTCCACCCCAATTCTGATGGTCTTATTCAGAGTCCTCATGAACCGCTCCACATCCCCGTTGGCCTGCGGCCACTGTGGAGTCACTCTGCGATGTCGAATGCCATAATGCTCCAGAAATTCCTTGAATTCCTGCCCCTGAAACGGTGGCCCATTGTCGGTTCTTATTTCCTCGGGCATTCCTAGCAGGGCGAAAACCTTCTCCAACACTGGCTGCACACACTCGAAAGATGTAGACGGTACCACCTCCACGACAGGAAACTTAGAGTGACTGTCAACCAGGACCACGGTATGCCGTCCCTCGGGAAAACTTCCAAAATCCAGGCTCACATTACGCCACGGCACCTTGCTGGGCCCTTCAGTGATCACCGGGGTGACAGGTGGATCGGATCCCGTGATCAAACATGCATGGCATCCTCGCACCTTCTCCACGACCATCTGGTCCATTCCCGGGAACCACACCTTCGCTCTCAGCCTGGCCTTTGTTTTCTCGACACCCTGGTGTCCCTGGTGCGCCAGCTCCACGATTCTTCCCCTGAGACGTGCCGGGATTACCAGACGAGTGCCTCTCAGGATGAGCTCTTGTCCGGACTCGCTGAGCTCCTCCCGACACCTCCAAATACTCTCCCAATATTCCTTATCGTCATCGGCTGGACGTTCCGCCCCTTGTAAGAACCATTTCCACCGGTGGTCTCGCAGAGTTCTTTTCACCACCTGTAGGCACCGGTCCTGTCCTGTTGCCTCGATGAGCTCTTCGATGGTCACTGCCTGCGGGCACGCCTCCTCCACGATCAATCGTATGAACGACTCGGTACCTTCGTCCACCTCTCCCTTGCTCCCATTACCTTGAGCCAGGGGATGTCGTGACAGATAGTCTGCGGGATTATTGACCCCGGGGCGATACTCCACGCCAAACCGGTAATGCTGAATTTGGACAGCCCAGCGTTCAATCCGAGGCGGCCCATTCCTTGCTGTGCCCGAAAATATTGGGACCAAAGGCTTGTGATCAGTTACCACAGTGAACGTGTGCCCACAGAGGTAGATATCGAAATGTTGGCACGCCCACCGAATAGCCAGCGCCTCCCTCTCGATTTGGGCGTATCTTGTCTCCACTGCGGTGAGCGCCCGGCTGGCATAGGCAATGGGAACCCAGTCCCCCTGCCCATTCTTCTGGAGCAATACTGCGCCCAACCCAACGGGGCTAGCGTCCACAATGAGTTCCGTGGATGCTCCCGGCTGAAAATATGCAACGGTGGCCCCTGTCACCAATGCCTTCTTGATGTCGTCGAATGCTCGTGCTTCTTCATCCGTCCACCTCCAAGGCGAGTCTTTCTTTGTCAGCCTTCGGAGGGGTTCCGACAGCGTCGCCAAATGCGGAATAAACCGGCCACAATAAGTAGCCATGCCCAGAAAACTTCTGACTTCGGACTGAGTTTGCGGGATCGCTGCCGTTCGAATGGCTTCCACCTTCCCCGGATCCACCTGCAATCCTCGGGCAGAAAACCTGTAGCCGAAGAATTCCACTTCCTTGGCGTAGAAATCACATTTGGCTCGGTGTAATGTTAGGCCCTGCTCCACTAATCTCTTTAGTGTGGCTCGCAGTCGCACGTGGTGTTCTTCCAACGACTTGGAGAATATCAGTATGTCGTCACTGACATTGAGTACCCCCACTAATCCTGACAACGCCTCCCTCACGGCATCCTGAAAAACTTCCGCCGCTGAGGACACTCCAAAACTCAGGCGCTTGAAACGTCGCAGGCCTACGTGTGTTGAGAAGGTCGTGATGTACCGACTCTTCTCGGCCAGCACCAGCTGATGGTATCCAGAATTGAGGTCCACTTTGGAGAACCACTGTGCTCCGTTAATGTCCTCCACAATCTCATCAATGGTCGGTGTTATGTGCCTCTCCCTCCGTATTGCTTTGTTGGGCAGCCGCATGTCCACACACAGCCTGATGGCTCCCGGCTGTTTGGGCTTGGGCGCAATTACCAACGGGGACACCCACGGGGTGGGTCCTGACACTTTTTCAATCACCCCTCTCTCTCTAGCCGCTCTAATTCCTCTTCCACCAACGGCCGCAAGTGGAAAGGCACCCTCCGATGTCTGAGTGCTATTGGCTTGACAGTGTCGTCAATGTGTAGTTGAACTTCTACCCCTTTCAAACGCCCCAGCCCTCTGAACAGCTCCGGGAATTCACTTAACACCGTTTCGGCTTGCGACTGGTGGATATGTCTGGCAAACATTATCAATCCTAAATCTTCCGCCGTGTGGCCACTCAGCAGAGACCCAGCCCTGTCGCACGTAACATAGAACCTGGCACATGTAGTTCTCTCTTTGTGCTTGACCTCCGCGTCTATGACGCCTTGCAAACGAATGGGTGTGTGTCCTCCATACGTGAGGATCTTCGCGGTCGTCGCTATCAACCTTGGTCGGGGTCTTAATTCGCCGTACTGCGCTGCGTCAAGAATGTTCACTGACGCCCCTGTGTCAATTAGTGTCCTTACGCAGTTACTGCCAATCCAGACCTGGCACATTGGTGGCGGCCTCCTCGTGGTGTTTGCCCCTCTCACATTAGATATCACGAACACGTTATCGTCCTCTTCATCCTCCGCCACCGCCAGCTTCTGACACCGGCTATCGAGGTCTTCCACTTCTTGGACATTCCTGGCATGCCTCTGACCTCGTGTCCCTCTCGTCCGCGTCACTTCCGAGGTTGCCCCACCTCGGCATACTTTCGCGAAGTGTCCATACCTGTTGCATTTCAGGCACTGTCTGCCTTGCGCCGGGCATCCCCTCTGGGAGTGCATAGCCAGCCCACAATTCTTGCACCCCTTGCCATTCGGGCGGTCTCCCGCCCCGGGCGCCGAGTATCCCCCTCGGGCATACGACTTCCGGATAGCGTCCACCCGTTCCTCCTTGATTGGAATCGGGTATGTGGGTCGAACTGTCCCTGACTTTCTGGCCAGTGCCTCCTCCATGGCCCCTGCGCGGACATCTGCCAGTTCATGCGACCGTCCCAGGACCAAAATGTCATCCAGTGAGATCCCTGGCTGCCGTAATATGAGCTTCCGTAACTCAAGTGACTTGCACCCCACGATGAGTTGTGCCCTTGTTTCAAATTGGCGATCAATCCCTGAGCATGTGCTCGCCAGTTTACGCAGGCGCGCGAAAAACATGTCCACAGATTCATCCTCCCTCTGCTTGGCCTGGCGCAATTTGAAATGTTCGAAATCCGGGTTAACTTGTGGATCAAAATGTCTATTCAGGGCTCTCACCGCCTTCTCATAGTCACTGCCATCTCCTGTGTCGGGCAGGTCCTGGAAGAGGTCATACAGTTCATCCCCTCCCATCAGGAGCATCGTCGACCTCTTAACTGCGTTATCAGTTTCCCTAGTAGCCACAAAGTAGTTGTCCAACTGCCCCAACCATTTGCGCCACCGTGGCGCCGCCGTCGCCGGATCAGCCAGTTGACTGAATTCTGGGAGGGCCTTAACAGCCATCCTCCCCGGCCGGTGCCCAACCGCCCCTGCTTCCGGGGGCACAGCCCCCTCCGCCGCAACCGTGGGCGTAGTCATCCTGGGGGCGGGCCTTCCGCTGCTTCGCACACGCACAGCTCCCTGTGTGCACTGTGTGCACCTTCAGACGGGGCACTCAGCCCTGCACCCCACGGCCTGTGACTGAAGGGGCACCCCTTCTGGGGTTGCAGCGTCGCTCTCCCGGCCTCCTCGGGGCCTTCCACGCCGCTGTGTCACTCCTGCTGTGTCACTCCTGCCTCACTCGCAGGCTGGCCTGCTGCCTCGAGCGCTTCACGCTCCTCGCCGTGTCGACAGGCCGCGCCCTTCCCAGCGCACACCCGTACTCTCCCTGCTGCAGTAGATGCGGGGCCCACACTCGGCGCGCCTATCACGGGCGGCTCGACCACCTCCTTCGCACCTCCCCCGCAACGCTCTTCGCCCCCTCTCTGGCACTCCTCTTACCGCACCACGGCAGGCGGCGATCGACACACCACTCCCTCGCCGTCACGCTCTTCACCTCACGCGCCGCCACCGGCATTCACCGCGGGCAGCAAGCGCGGAGCGACACGCGTGGTTCCTTCTCCGTACTCGTCGCCAGTGTGATAGTGTGGGTATCGGGGTCCTTGACCTAAGGGCATGCTGCTTGGGGGCTACAGCCGACTACTAGGGTCATAGAGGGATGCGGGGCCTAGTTACTGCATGCGCCGGCAATAAGGGGCAACCACACCTTGGATCGGGTTCACGGCGTCAGCCACGTGCGCTGACGTCGTCCTTTATTTATACTCCCCGGCCCGAGCCCGGTCCGGGGAGTTGCGGGTGGCAACATTGTATTGCAGTGGCCGGGTGGCTCACTACATCTGGCTATCCAGCTCCTCTCAGTGCTGTTCATAATTAATCGTGCCAAGAGCAGGCCTTACTGCACCTGTCTTTCTGTGGGTGTACCGCGCATTAAACGTAGTATACTGTGCAGATGTTAAACTAAGCATGATTTATTTGAATATTCTAAAGCAGCTGCCATACTTCGGACGCCCTAAATAATAGATCCGCAGGAGAACAGTAACGGATCACGTTTGGCTGAGACCCGCTCACAAACAATAATCTTTGACAACGTTCGTTTTGCCAAAGTAAAATGTAATTACAAACGCTAGAACCCCCTTCTTTTCCATTTGAAATTATTTCCTAGGGTCGTAGCTTCCACTGGTGCAGCAGATGCAGTGACCCAGAGCCCATGCATGGCAGAGGGTACCTTATTCAGTACCAATGAAAGAATGCACACCTTGTGCTCATTTTAATTCTTCTGTTTTAAAGAATGCTTCAGGCTCAAATATTGCGTGCAGACTGTATCGTGCCCTGCCCCAAAGCACGGATACATGATTCCAATTTTACGGTGGCTTCACGAAGTGGAAGAGGTGAATATATTGCCGGTCACGACATTTAGAGTTCCTAAGTTGGATTTTATTTCAACACACAGGGGGGCATATGTACAAGCCCTATAGCCATCACAACGTCACTTTCAGTGACGTTGTGATGGCGATAGGGGCCTTGCCTTATTTACAAAGCCAGCACTGCCTTGTAAATAAGGCCCCCTTTCACACAATGCTCAGTGTGAAAGGGGTGGGCAGTGGGTGTTGTGGTGGGCGTTCTACCGCAACACCCATTGATTTTGACACTGCCCCCTATTTACAAGGGCAGCATAAATAGGAGGCTGCACCAAAATTAAGACCAGGGAAAACCTCGTCTTAAGTTGGCGAAACGAGGAGAAATGCTTTATTTCTCCTCGTTTTTGCTTTTTCCATGTGTGCTGCCGTGTGCACTACAGAGTCGAGAGGCTTCGAAGTCAGGACATTGTTTCCAGTAAGATAGCTCATGGGGTTTACAGCCAACACTCTGCTGAGATCTGTTTGTGGTCTGTAGACTCACCATTACACCAGTCTCCCTCGCCCTCATCCCTGTTCTTCCGCAGCTGAGAAAGAAACCTCTGTTAAGTCAGGTGTGTCCAACCTACATCTGAGAGGTCCTATTTTAGGATCACCACTGACTATAAAAGTTAGTTACATCCATAAACATTGTGCAAGCATGTACATTTGTAGGTATTGTCTATAGATAGCTTTAGCGTCTCACCAGGCTCATGTAATCAAAAATAGTAATTAACAAACACATACAAATATAGATGCTATGTTATGTGTATTTGTAAAGTGCACTGTCACCCGTGAGGGTACCATTGCCACTGAGCAGGTGTGTGTGTGTGTGCACGCGCGCCTAGCCCTGCCTATATTATGTTGGTTAATTAAAAAGCCAGGTCTTCAGATTCTTGCGGAATTCGAGAAGACAGGAGGAAGAGTCTCTGGTGTGGAGTGAGAGGGTGCGTTTCACGCTTTAGGAGCGATGTAAGAAAACACCTGTCCTCCTGCTCTGGCTCTGCGTATACAATGGATGTGCGCAAGTATAAGTCCTACGGAGCGGAGGTGTATGGGTGGCTCGTGGAAGATTCTATTGTTCAGCTAGGTAGATACATGGAATGGCTTTTGCTCAGCCCTCTATATCCAATGGTCTTTTCATCTGTCATTCATGTTCTGCGTACACCCTCCACAGCAAATAAAATGGAGCAATTCTTCAGCCCACTTCAACCATTGACTCACTTGCACTCTGAGTGATGGCATTTTGCCTGATCACATGTGCACATCTCCTTAAAAAGAAGTGTGCTTTAATATCAAGGGTGATAGGCCAATACTTAACTTTTATGATACATTTTTCTTTCCATTGTTTATCCTTTTTTGTCATCCATGTGAGTTTAAAGCATGCCTTCTGGTTACTGTAATTAAAACGCAATGGAACCATTTCTCTGCAACAATAAAAATCATAATTTTTTGTGATGTGTTATAAAACTAAAATGGTTTCTATACCTGTTCGAAGAACATCTGCCTACTGAGAAGGACATGAATGTTCTATTAAAATTATATGGGATGGTTATTTTTTAATGAAAAATGTTATGGCAAGCATATAGCCACCATTTTTAGGTGGAGGCATATTTTCTTTTTCCTCCTTTTTGTTTTTCTGATATATTCTGGTATTAGAACATTGGAATGTTGGGAGCTCCATTGAAGGCAATGGAGTGCTCCCTGCTTCTACGGGCCGGTAAAGGCCCGCAGAGCAACATTCCAATGTTTTACAAAACTAACCATCCACCAGCTTTCATAGGCCAGACATAATGATGTTTGACAATACTTGTTTCAGATGTGGATATCCTGAAAAATTGGCACCATTCTATCCCATCAGGGAAATCCCCACCCACCCCACCATGTGTGCTATCAAAGGGTATCCAAGCCTTTAATCCTCCTGTTTTTGGTGAGTCTCTCGATCAGTGATGTTGTTGTTCTGGATAGGGCTATTGCTGTGTATGTGTTCCGTAATGCCCTTTGTACGTAACCCCTTGCTGCTAGTGTGTTCAACATAGCCCCAGGTGGGCTATCGCCATGCTGGACTTTCAAGACTTCTTCTTCATCCTTTGTTGAGCAGACTGTATTAGCAGAGCTAACCATAACCCTCAAATAAATATGAAAGGGAGTCAGAAGATGGAGTTAGCATTGTAAGTGGTGAACTTAAAAGACATAGCACAACATCAGGTAGCAGATACTTTTAAAAAGGACAGGTATTTTTGTTGCAACTTTGACTTAATCGAGCCTTGTGCATAGATTTAGTTTGTGAGTAAAATGGCTGTAAATCCAACTATATGTTATAAAGAAAGCAAATTAAAACAAATAAATGCTCAGGGGGCGATGAGAGCACAGCAGTGGCTCCTCTCGCGCCACTTCTTATTGTAGTCTTTGAAGGAATGATGAAATGCGATCTTTAAAGACCTGAAGCTGCCTACAAGCTGGCCTAAAGAAGGTATGAGTTCAGTGGAATATGATTTCTTTGTGTCCTGGTGGTGAAGTGAGGGATCTAGGTCAAGGGAAGTTGGTTGTCCCAAACAAGCATGAGATGAGAGGACGTACCAGTGGAATGGACAGCAGTATGGATTATGAGGTGGGTGGCTTGCTTCCTTGCTCCTGCACGGCTCATATTGTGCCTCTCCTTACTTTGGTGAGTAGTGTCGAGTCTAGCGACATTGCATCTGTAGCTCTTACCGCCAAGTGGAAACATTTGTCGTTCTCTTTCGTAGAGTATATACACACCTACAGCTCCCTTGGTCGTCTCTGGGTGGGCAGTCATAAGCACATGTGTAAGACTGTTCTGTGGGTGACACAGGACACTGGAGTATGATTTACCTACAAGTCTGCTAATGGTGCTCTTCTCGGATGTGAGGTGGGTGGTCCAGGCAGGTGTCTAGTGGACCCTAGGTCCAAGGCATTTAATTTAGGGTTGGCTTGTACCTCACCCTGAGAAGTTTTGCGGTTTCTGCATGAGCAGAGCTCACACCCCAGTAAACCAACAACCCTATTTATTACAAATGGTTTTAGATTATTACCAAAATAGTTGGGAAAAGTAGATAAAACTACTCTCTCTATAGTTTAACATATGAACCTTTGCTAGGCGTGACCATGTGCAAGTACAGACCAGACAGTGAGGCAGTGGAGATCCTCTTTCTAGGGCTAAAGTTCATTAGAGACTAGTTGGAAGGAAGCACTTATAAGGTTTTAAAGGCACACATGTGTGCAGGAACATTGGTAAGTGCAAAATATCACCGTCCTCTTTCAAGGCAACGTCATTCAGTCATTCCTGCCAAAGACATTCTAAGCCTATGAATACTCAGTAGATCTACTCTTGGGTTAGTTCAGGTCAACAGAGGAAATACACTCCACCCCCTTAGAAACTGCAGAGCCCCTGAGTATGATCTAGCTGGTTAGACTTTACCTGCTGGTGTTATAGACATATAGAAAGAATCCATTTCAAACTAGCAGTAGAGGTCATCATCTATGGCAGTGGTTCCCAATCTGTGCGCCGTGGGTCCCTGGTGCACCAACAAAACTAGCCAGGGGAGCAGCGCACCAAGCACTTTAATGCATTTAATGTTGAAGAGTTTGTTGCCTTCAGTTAAATTAATTAGACTTAAACGCATGATGTCGATGATTTGTAAGTGACATGCCTAAAGCTGGAAACGTAGTGCTTAATTGATGGCATGTCAAGGGAGATGACCTCCATAGTTCACTAGATCCCCACGTTCCAACGCTCCCAAAGTAAGCGGTACTTTAGATTTTTTCCAAATGCATTTTACACCAATGCAAGTTATCAGGAAAGTAGTTATCCTTTCCCTCAAACACACTAAGGGCATCATTATGATGTCGGTCGGTAAGCCTCCGACCGCTCATCGGTCCGACTGGGTTCCGACAGGTTCAAGGAGCCTGTCGGCCAGTCATAAACCGTCCATAATCCCTTCAGGACTGTGTTTCCGCCATCAGGATTATGATGTTGGTTTCCGACAGCCTTTTCATGTCGGCCTTTCCAACATGGAAAGGCTGTCAGAAAGGGACATTGGGGGCCCCTAGCAGAGCCCCATTTCTACGCGGCCTACGGTTGTGGGCCTGGGGGGCACCTATGGTACCCCCTTGAAAATTCCTGTACTGTGTGGCAGACACCGTGAGGTGCCTGCCACATGGCGCAGGGATTTCCACAAACTTCCATTTCTCAATGGGAGCTTGTGCTGTGGGCGGTACCTTCCCGATACACAAGCTCCCATTGAGGAATGGGAGTTTGCGGCCGCACTATTAGCGGTCGCATCGTAATAAGGTGTGCAGAACCACCGACCTATGGTCGGTCGGTTCTCACACAGAAACGGTGTTGGTCGGAGGCAACTCTGACCGACATTGTAATAGGGCCCTAAGTGTTATTAAGTATAGACATGTGTGCACTTGAACTATAGGTACTTCCAGTACACATTTCTTCCAGTACACACACATTTCCAGACAGGCCTGCTCTCCTCATGAGCACAGGGAAGTAAAACACCATATACGGCATAATGACACATTTGGAAGCAAGAAAGAGGGACGTTTAAAAAAAAGAATCTGAGGAATTTATTTGGCTTGCATTGAATTGGAGGCAATTTTAGGGAGGAGACAGCTAAAATAAAGCTGTATTTGGTTTAAAAAATTGTGAGTCTTCCTGCTGAGACAGGCGTGTTGGCACATATGACATGGGTAGAAATAGAAGTAAATGCAAATATTTATCAAGCGCAGAAACACTTTGACAATGGGGGCCTACATGCATAGGGGTGCTATCTAGTACAGTAAGTGGGATAAAAAAGTTTGAGAGGTGTTAGAAATGGGGGTCTCTAGTTGGCAGAGGTAGGTACCTTTGTCCAAATAGGGACTCTTGCTTCTAGTCAGGGTAAGGGGGACACACTTCTAAAATAACCCCTGCTCACCCCCTTGGTAGCTTGGCACGAGCAGACAGGCTTATCTCAGAGGCAGTGTGTAAAGCATTTGTGAACACATACAGTAATACAGTGAAAACACTACAAATGGACACCACACCAGTTTAGAAAAATAAGTCATCTTTATCTAAACCAAAACAAGACCAAACGACAAAAATCCACAATGCAGTACTAAAAATATCCTTCAAAATAGGTTATTCACTCAAATCAAGCTTCTAGCAACAAATAACTCCACCTGGAGTCATTACGACGTCGTGACAGATGAAAATCCCAAAGAACGGCGCCGACCGCGAGGTGCGCGGCATTGGGCCCGGAGTCAAGCAGACCCACAAAGAACAGTACCTTGGAATTGATGAAAATAACAGCGGTGCACGACGTCGGGGAGGTGATGCTTCGTTGGCACCTGCGGCGTCGGTTCCTTACAACCCCAGGGGAGGTGAAGCCTCTGTTCCTTACTGCGGTGCAGGGGAGGTGAGACGTCTGTTCCTTACTGTGTCGGGGAGGTGACGTCACGATGGCGGCGAGGCAGCGTTTCCTTACAACGGTGCGATGTCGATGAATTCAGGAGTCACCCACGTCGAGGATCGGCTCCGCGTTTATGAAGCACCGGCGTCGGTGCGAGTCAGGGCGGGTCGTCGTGGACGTCATGAGCAGTGTCCTCGGCTCCGGTGCTGATGGCTTCGGAGTCGATGCGGCACGGCGTCAGCAGGCGTCGGGCCTACGGTGCAAGTCGGGGCGGTGCGTCGTGCTCTTCACGAGCGGTGCCCACGGCCTCGGTGCAGGTTACGGCGTCGCTCGCCGGCGTCGGTGTTGCAATTTCCTTCTGTGGCAGCTAAAACAGCAGTTCCAGATGCAGAGAGACAGAAGGGATGAAGTCTTTGTGTCCCTGAGATTTCAGAACAGGAGGCAAGCTCAGTTTCAAGCCCTTGGAGATCTTTTCTGCAAGCAGGTGATAAAGCAAACAGCAAAGTTCTTTTTCTCCTTTCCTTGGCAGCAAGCAGCCACTGCAGGCCAACCCCAGACAGCAAACAGCACAGGGGCAGTATTCCTCCTCAGCTTTTCCGGCTCTTCTCCTTGGCAAAGGTTCCTCTTGATTTCCCAGAAGTGATCTAAAGTTCTGGGGTCTGGGCCCCAATATTTATACCACAAAATCCTTTGTTCTCTGAATGCAGAGAGTGTCCAGTTCTGTCTTCACTGGTGCAGCTTCCTGGCAGGAGGTGGAGACAGCATTGTTGAAGGCAGACCAGGCCCATGCAGGTGAAAGGAAATCTCCTCCCCCTACTCTAAATGCAGCCCAGGTCTATTCAGCCCAGCCCTGACTCATCAGACTTCTGGAGCCACTGCCCCTCTCCAGCCCCTGTCATCCAAAAGCCAGACATGCAATACACAAACCTAGCAGAGGCACACTGGATGGTTAGGCAAGAAAATACCTACTTTCTAAAAGTGGTATTTTCAAACACAGAATGTAAAAATCACCCTCACTAAAAGATGCATTTTAACATTCTGAGTTCAGGCATACTAAACTTTATTTTTCTACCCTGTTCCCAGGGTCAGTTATGTTTATAATATGTTATAAACAAACTCCCCATTGGGAACAGATAGCCTTGCAATAGTGAAAAACGAAATTGGCAGTATTTCACTATCAGGACATGCCACACACATCAGGGCATGTCCTACTTTTCACATACAATGCACCCTGCCCACAGGGGTACCTTTGACCTACCTTAGTCATCCCAATTATTTTCAGGAAGAACAATGGAAGTACTCCGTCCAGGCTTACATGCCCCCCACCCTCCAAAAAAAGTAGCATAGTGGGGAGCCGCGGCCAACAGCCAATAGGTCAAGGGAGCCGCATGTTGTAAAAGTTTGGGAACCACTGATCTATGGTCATCTCGCCCAATTTGTGTCTAGCCTCCAGAAATAGTGACAGAGCTCACTCTTTAGTTGTTATATCAAGTATGGAAAAATGAATGGTCAAGGGGATTCAAAGCCTTCTGCTAATAAACTACAACTGCACCGTACCATTAGAAAAAAAAGACAAGTGCTCTATTCCATCATATTCATGGTGACCAAAGCGATAAAGAGTATTGTCTCGTAATAAATCCGAAGTGAGGGCCTGATTCACAGAACTAACTTACGTGAAATACGCAAGTTAGTGATTTTCGGTATTCACAGAATACACTTAGCACTACTAACTTTATGTCCGCTCCCGGGCCGGAGATTCCGGCCCTGTGGCGGAATTTCCGCCTCTGGGTCGGAATTTCCGCCTCTGGGCCGGAATCTCCGCTCCGGACGGAATACCCTCATTTAGGCCGTTTCAATGCTCAAACAGCCTAAATGAGGGTATTCCGGCTCGGAGGCGGAGATTCCGGCCCAGAGGCGGAAATTCCGGCCCAGAGGCGGAAATTCCGCCACAGGGCCGGGAATCTCCGGCCCGGAGCGGACATAAAGTTAGTAGTGCTAAGTGTATTCTGTGAATACCGAAAATCACTAACTTTACGTATTTCACGTAAATTAGTTCTGTGAATCAGGCCCTGAGTACACTGCTATGTATACAGACCACCTAATTCAAAATGGAGACTTTTTAAAAGATTATATCATTGGTGTCACTGCCCACGTTTCTAAATTTGATTTACTGGATGAATTTTTGCACTCTTCTGTCAGGCCAAGAGGTACCCAAGTATTGTGGTCCTGAACATTCACTACTAATTCGGTCCTTCAGTTGGATCTGAGTTGTGTGCCACTGGCACAATTATGGTAATGACTATTACATGTAACATGAGACAAAGGACGGGACATGGGTTACCTCCTAGGATATGAGCGAAACCATGTACAAAAGGAATATAGTTAAACAGATGTGAGTTAAAAAATAGTACACTTACAGAACAGCCGCGGCCCGTGCAGGTAAGAGCGTTGGGGCTGGGTTGGAGGGGGGGGATTCGACAGACGACCACGAGGGAAAATTAAAAAAAATAATTAATTTTCCCTCGTCGTAGTCTGTCAAAATCCCACCGCCCCACTGATCTTACCTGCACAGGCTGCGGCTGTTACCAAACCATTAGGAGCTCCAGAGGAGTACAGTGTGATCACAACAGAGAAAATAGCTCTAAGTAAACAAACCCACTCGATGCAGCAGAAATTGGAATGCACGCATGGGACTAGCAAGACAAACGGTCAGAACTAGAAGCTGAATGGATCGGGGCAAGCAGAAAGATTCTAAGAACTGTAGCAAACATGCAAGACATCAAGGTAGAATAGAGAACAAACAAGGAAGAGCAAGCACAATGATACCAGGAACTGTAACAAGCAATTCAAAGCTGGGGACTAAATATATCAAGACAAGTTCAAGGAGCCTAGAAATTAAAAGAAGCACGAGGAAGGAATTGCAGTGTAATCTAGAGAGTGAAAGAGGGGCTCCACAAGGAAATGACAGATAAAATAAGAATCAGTAACGTAGATTGGGAGGAGATACAGGGCATATGGACAAAAACTCAAGGAATAAGCAATGCAGCAGCAGGATGATAAACATGGACAGAAGAAAGGAGTAAATAAAAGGTAATAAGAACAGAGTAAGAACAGAATGAAAAACAATAGAGGCAAATTGGAAAGGAAGTAGCTCAGGAGCTGCACCTGACTGCACACTAGAGGCAGAAAATAGAAGCAAAAAGAAAAGTTAGTAAGGCTGGGAGAAGTCTGCAGCATAAAGCACTGAAACAGGACAGAGTCACATGCAGTAGAAAGGCAAGAAATGTCTGCAAATAATCAACACAGCTTCCGGTACATAGAGGCTTATCAAGCAATGCATGAACAAGCCTCAGCAACTGAGAGCTTATTAGTAATTCCAGGGAGCAACAAGCCCAAAGTGGAGTCACCTGATTGGGCTGCACAGGACTAGTCATGGGTGTGTAAATTCCATTCCTTCTTAGTCTTGGAAGAGAGAGAGAAACCACTGTTGATGAATATCAGGATTAGTATAATTGAAGGCATTGCACAGTGGCTGTCTGGTCTTTGTGGATACTTGGCCGTGTATTTTGTAATCTGCAGTCCATGAAACTAAATGTAGGGTTTCCAACGTGCCCAATACTGAAATTGCATGCCAGCAGAAGTCATATGGGGACTTTGAGTGACTTATGGTGGTGATTTCCAGACCATAGTTGGCCTGTGCACAGCACCTGCTAGAGGCAGAGAGAGGGAATCATAATACTCATCTCTGTGCACATGGCTGCAGATCTCACAGGCCTTTAGCAGCATGATCCTGGGCCAGTAGGCAGTAAATGAAGCTTGATGTGGCAGATGTCACCACACACACTGATGAAGGGTGTTTCATTATCTCCCTATTTAATGAAACTTACAACTATGAATGCCAGGGGTTTTGCATGCATGAGGAGTGCCCTGGGAATACAGAAGACACAGTACATATGACCATCAAAAGAGAGGAAAAGCTTCCCCAACTGGAATTTTTAAACCACTGCAGGAAATATAGTCCCATGGTATTGGAGCAGGCAGTGTTAAGCAGGATGGACAATAGTGTAGCACAAGTCTAGACAAACCAGCAGATAATTACAAGAACCAAAGTGCAAGCAGACCTGGGATTCCAGGTTGGGTTTTTGACTGAGGATCTACCAATATGACTCAGTGCAGGACATATTGTGTATATGCTAGGTGCAAACGTCTAAGAAGGGTATTTTTGGCACATTATCGGTAATGTGCTCAGGGGGGCTGTCTCTGTTTTGGGGGTACTGCTAATGGATCTGTCCTTTGTTTTTGACAAGGCTCAATTGTAGCAGTTGCTGCGCTCCAGTGCATGGTGGTAAATGTCTTGATCCTGGTATGGCCCAAGGAATTGGTGGTGCAGTGCATCTGGTGGGGGACGGGCATTGTCAAATTTCAAGTCACAATGTGCAGCCACTTTAGAGAGCATGTCGCATGTGGCAGAGGGTGACCTGTTGGTGACTATGTTACTAATAAGTATCTCTTTAGCAAATGACTTGTAAATCCCCTGGACCCAGCCTGAAGAATTTTCACATTTTTTTCAGATTTTGTCAAACACCTGGAAAGTATTGACAGTAAATTCTTAACCATGAAGGCTGTATTTCTGGTGGCATTTATCTAAAGCCAGAACAAGGGGGGTTTAGATTAATTTTTGGTTTCGATTGTAAGTCCAGTATCATTCACAGCTTGTGTTCTTAAACTTCCACAATCTCTTACTCTGTCACTCTCACCAGTGACATCTTAAGAATGTGTAGGGCCCTGGGCAATATATATTTTTGTGCCATCTGTTTGGAACAGCTTTAAATGTATTACCTCTTTGTGGCTTATTCAAGCCCTCATGATGCCGAACAATATTGAATTATACGTTAAACCTTCAGAAAAGGGGACATGCAAAAACCGCTGAAAGCTCAGCTGCCTGGTATCTGCCAGCCAAACACTGCCAAAAGAAATCTTGAAAAAGCAGTGACAAAGCAGTTTCTTTTTACGTTTTGTATCTAGATTTCTTATGCTTGCTACAAACCTTTATAGGGGGTTCAGTGTCCAATCATCTTGTTACTCCCTTTGTAGGAAAAACAAGCTAAGGGTGACTTTTTAGATGATTAGTGGACTAAAAATGCTTAATATTAAAATAAAAACCTTAACAAGGTTATGTAAAATTCAGTCATATAAGTCTCAACCTGTTTGGGCTTTATCGTTTCGTTTCACTTATTCATTTGCTTATTTCTTTTTTCTGTTATTGAATGTGTTCACTCTTTTTTGAAGCACTGAACTCGAGCTTATTCATTTGTCATGTAGAATTTGTTGTCCATGTCATGTCCAGGTCTTGTCCAACGATACATTTTGTGATGTTAAATCTTTGTATTATATGTGTCAAAATTTAGCTTGTGGTCTGTTGACATATTGTTTTATATGTTGTTCTTGTGAAAACCGATGTAAATTTCCAAAAAATTGATTTTTTTCATGAAAAAATGAACTCTTAAAATGAAAGAAAAGAAATAAAAAAGTATGTTTTTTGGTCACAAGTGTCGTGTGGTGTAATGAAATGATGATCAACTAAAATCAGTACTGGCATGTGTGTTGTTGTGTGCTTGTAATATTAAAATAAGACATATGCACATAGGTTTTAAAATTGTAGATTAAGTTGTTGAATACTTGTAATCACATATACAGCTCTTCCTTCAGTACTGGTGTTCATCCTGCAACAGTGAAAATCAAAGTCCTGCTCTGAGGATTTTCATCATTCCATTGGTAAAAATCGAATAACTTTCTCGTGAGTTCACTTCCCCTGCCTTGTCCCGTTCATCCTCTTTATATGTATGCACTTCTCCAGCTAGACCGGAGGTCTTCACACTTGGGGGAGGGGGGTGTCCGTGTCTGCATTCCCAGGGGGACCAAATGCCTCTGTAAATACTTGTAAGTGAAGGTGGCCAGGAAGTGACTGTTCATTTGGCGCGTTACCAGGCTACCTTCATTTATATGCATGGTTGATGTGTATAAAAATTTGGGGCCTGTAATGATGGGGGTGGTTAAAAACTTTTGTTTTTGAAAATGTAGTTTATTGGATTTTACACCAGAGGTACCCACCCCTTTTCAATTTTCGTCCCCCAATGGGATAGCATATATAGTGGTAAGAAATAGATGTTTCTGAAGTTTTTACAATACAACGTTAACCAAAACGTTCAAGCAAATAAAGGAAAATGAATAAAGTACAATATCCCTGCCAGAGAGAGGTAGCGCAGTGTGTTTAGGGTGCTGATTAGTCAGATTTATTTGTGTGAGTGTGCACAGAAGGTGTAATGATGAGTCCTTCCTCTCCCTCTCTCTCTCTCCCACCATGGCCAAAGATGGGAGTCTATGCTGATCGTGGTCGGGTGACCTGCTGCTTCGTGAGCCCTTCATCCATTCACACTTGCTCATGGTAAGATCCGTCAAGTGCATGGCATTCAATCTGCCCATTATCCCCACTTAATGAGTTCTATTTTGTAGTAGTTGGTTACAGGCCTCTGCACAACTTTCAGACCTCAGACCTCAGTCCCCTGTTTACCACCCTCGACAACACTGCCCCCTCACAAGTAGCCCACTTGCGGAGTTCCGATAGCCAGCTACATACCCTAGGGCCTTCGGGGGTCTTCAAGGCCATTGACAGTTGATGCCTAGTAAGTATTAGTGCTAAGTCAGTGAATTTGGATAGAACGGCATTTGCTTTAGTTCTAGTGAAGCAGCCCAACAGACAGATCCCTGGTGTTCAAGCCATTGACCTTGCCATCGTCAGCGTGATTATTTCAATCACCATGTCCCAATGTGTAGTTAAGGTTGGGCACATCCTGACCATGTGGAAGAACCCTGAATTATCCTCCCCACACCTGGGGGAACCCGTCCGCGCTTCTGGGAACATCTAATTCACACATTTAGGCGTGTTATATATACCATATGGAGGAAGTAGTTCTGTATAAGCTTGAATCTCGCAATACGCGATACTGTGGGAGCGTGTGCTTCACTTGCGGCCAGTCAGAGCCACCATTGGGTGATCCCAGGTCCAGAGCCCAGCACTCTCAGAGAGGCTCCAGATCACTTTTTGATTGAGCTAGGAGCGCCCGGTAAAGCAACAAGGTTGCATATCCACGTCCCGATATCTTACAAATACATTGCAGTTGCATGTGATTTGGGGGTCTGCTGCTCCAGTGTGCCACCATTGATACAGTACCGCAGCAAGCAACCCATGTACCAAGAAAATGCGTGCCATAATCTCATATTGCTCCCGTAGGTTCCCGAAATCCGCCAATGCATCATTAATTTAGAGATCACCCACATTCGTGATCCCCAACACTTCCCACTCCCGAAACCGACTCGAATTGCCCCTGTGTGATAGGGTGAGGAGAGATGTGAGCTGAAGCCTCCGGGAATAAGGAGCCAGAGTAGGCGTGCGTTGCAACACCGGAGTATATACACAGCGAAGAGTTGATATCAGGGTCCTCTAGTCCCATTAGCGACGCAGTTCAACTGGGACCAGCAGCAGGCGAGCCAGGAAGGACCCAGTGGGGGGGGAGTCATAACTGTCCCCTCTGTGGTCTCCCCAACAATGATTTCACTACTGGGCCGCCAATTGCAACTGTGCTGCCAGATAATAAAGGTCCAGGTCTGGAACTGCCACCCCCCACCCCCCTTTAAGGAGGGTAATTTCAATTTTAAGAGCGCTATTCTCTTTCTATGGGCCCTCAAAATAAGCTGCAGGGTTAGGGCATCTATGTTTCAAGACACCTTCCTAGGGACCATTATTGGGAGGGCTGTGAAGTGGTATAGCAGTCTAGGGAGTAGGACCATCTTTATGAAAGCTATCCTACCAATTACAGACAGTGGTAGTACCTGTCAGAATCAAACAGATTGGTGCAAAGAGGCCACGGCTGCTAAAACATTTCTGCCAAGAAGCTGGGCAATGCGGACCTCTATGTATTTTGGTTGTGGTCAGTTTCTAGCTCAAACAGACTCCCAAACACTGCAGGTTTATCCCTCTCCCCAGGGTCCATGATAGGGAATGTGCAGGACTTCTCCCAATTGACCCACAGCCCGTCAGCCCTCCATACATCTTTAAAGCTCTAAAAGCCCCCTGTATATCCTCAACCGTGCCCCGCATGTACAGCAGCATATCATCAACATACAGTGACAGATGTAGGGGGGCACCATTGATCCTAAGCCACGCTGGCACTTTATGCACCCTCTCCGAGAGTAGAATTTAGACAATCCCTCAGGGGCACTGCCTCCTGCAGCCAGTCCTCCAGGAAAGACACCATGGACGGGCCTTCAGCACTTTTGGGGAGGCCTATCTCATGCATAGTATTGCGCTGAGCCTATCCCTCCTGATCCTCTATGCGCAGTTCAAGGGCTCTGACACAGGTATCCAACGAAGTGTGCTTCTGAATGAACTCATGGCGGAGGAGATGGAGATTGATGGATATAGATGGAGGCAAAGAGAGTGATTGAGGGATGGGCAAGGTCATGAAGTTGAGTGAGGTATATTGGAAATATTGGGAGAGACGTGAGGTAGAAGTTAGAGAGGATGAAGGAACATAGATAAAGAGAGGTTAACAGAGAGGGTTAGGGTGGAAGCGATGAGCTGAATTAAGGAGAGAGAAATTACACACAAAGATTATTTTCTTCAGATTAATTGTTGCCATCTACCTGAGCGTTTGAGGGTTAAGGCAGGGCAGGCCAGGCATTCACACTAAGGGGCTGATGTATTATTTTTAGTACAACACAATGCATCAACCGATGTTGTGCTGTGTTGAGCAAGGCGGAGAAGGCAGCACAGAGCCAAATTCATTAAAAACGTACCTGCTGCTGTTCACTACCACTGTGCTGGCTGCACAGACAAGCTGCCTTGTGCCCCCACACCCTTTGCACCATGGTGCAGATGTGTGTGCATGCTTTCTAGCATGGGATTTGTACTGGAGGCAACCTGTTTCAGTGCAAATTCTGTCTAGACAATTCATAAACTTTACATACATTGTTTTGTTTGTGTGCTATACAGCGCAGCACACTCAAAAGGTGTGAAATGTTTGGAAAAATTATAACATTTCTTCATTTTAGCACCTGCTTCAAGGAGGCGTTATTTTTTGCGCAAACTCCAGTCTGGCTATCTTACTACGGGTGCTTCAATTAATCCACCCAAGTTACACCCAAGGATCGCCCAGTGGTCAAAGTGCATTAAATAACATTATGGGAACTGTGATCCTGAGTGCAATGGAGGAGATGGTCAGTGAGTGTGAGGCATTGCCAAAGGTGTGGCTAAAAAGAACAAAATATGGTGTTACTATTTTGTTGGTCTGCCTCCTTCAGGTAACTGCACATAAAATAACACACCTTAAATGAAAAATAAATACAAGTGAAATTAATCAGTGGAAAATGCACTTTTACGTTATGAAACCTTTATTGGTTAATGTGATCACTGCTGACGTCTGTGTGTGTAACCATAGAGACACATAAATGAAAGCAGTTGGTGCAGTGGGGAATAGTGACATGTGCATTTTTAGTGCTAAAAGGGGCCAGCCTGTGAACGAAAGCACTGTGAATATGTAAGTCATTATTTTGAATTTGCATTGCACACAATAAAAGGTTGGCTGCCACAAAATACTCATAAAGATTTAGGTGTAAGATAAAAAAAATCCTTGAAAGCACAGATTTTATTCATGCACAATCAGACTTACGTAATGTGAACTCCATAGGTCAGCTAGTAATACCATTACAATACCTCTCAAAAGCGATAATTCTTTATCAAAACTAAGCTTTAAGTGACTCCCATCAACTAAAGCCAATACTGGCTTACAAACAAGCCTTTACATTTGCAGATTAACCAATTGCACACACTTACATTTCTTTCAGGCAGCAGGCTCCCTGGCAAGAAGCTTGTTTATTAGGTCTCGCCTAGCGTTGCAGCGCGAATGCGCTGCCATCGCTTTGCGAGGAATGCAGTATACACTATAGCAGAGGTCTTCAAACTGTTTTGCTCTTAGCCCCCCTAAGGAAAACGTTTTGAAGTCGGGCCCCCCTCCAAAACTTTATGGCAAGATTTGGGCTAGTGGAAGTGGTAAAGCTGAGCACAGGGGGCTGGGAGTACGAGATAATTTCAGGGGTACTTTTCTGTAGTTCACATTCTGCACTAAATGGGAGCAGTATAAAAGAGCAAATATGTCACACAAAAACATAAATTGACTAAAAACCTCTACCCTACATAATGAAGGTGTTGTGAGCACCTTGCACACCTGGGCCCCAAAGCAACTTTACCTTACCTGCTGCACTAATGATATCTGCATCCCTGAGTAGTAGGCTGTCTCTCTGCCTCTGCCTTTCCCTCCATGCCTGGACGTCACTCCAATCCTGAAACAGACTCACTTTCAGAAAAAATTAGCCCCTACATGTCACCCCCACTTTGCAGAAATGTTTTCCTCAGATCTAATGCTAGCAAGGCCCTGTGCCTCTTTTGGAGAGTAAGACAGTCTGATGCACTGGGCCCCCCAATCCCCTAGGATCCAGTGCAACTTTACCTGCTGCACTAATGATAGCTGCTGCCTTGCAAAACAGGCAGTCTCCTCAGCTCTTTGTTAAAAACATGGGCCAGATCTTGCACCATACCCATTCTGTTGTCACTCTGAGTCCCAAGCTAAGCTGTCTCCTCTCCATCAACATATTTACCTCCCTTGGGCCATTGGTATGAGGCCAAAAACACTGGCACAGCAAGGGTGCTCGATCAGGCCTAATGCAAACAAGGAACAAGAAGGGTAGTAAAGCAGCCATAAATGGTATTTAGTTGGCCCCTCACACCACTGGGCCTCAGTGCCACTGCACCTGCAGCACCAATGATACCTACAGCCCTACGAAACAGACTTTATTCTCTGCCCACTGGAGAGGTGTGGTGCAGCGGACAGGGCAGCTGACTTCGGAGCACAGGGTTCACGGTTCGATCCCCGGCTCCGGCGGCAGCTCAGCTCAGCACCATGTGAGTCTGGGCAATAGCTCACTTAATTTCCACTCCGGCCCCCAGCGCCTTGAGACCCGTAAGGGTGAGTAGCTGCGCTATATAAAAACGGACTTACATTTTTTTTTACACTACACAGAGCTATTACACCTAGGCCTGAGGCTCACAGTAGACTGTCTGCCCATTTGTGTAATAAAAAAAGGAATAAAGCCCCACATCTCGCCCCCCCCCCCCCCCTTCCCTGGTGCTGGGGTCTCGTTCCATGTGCCACATGGGTGACCTGGGCCTTAATACTAGCAAGGAAAATTGGCCCCACTCCACTTTTTGCTAGAAAGATTCATAATTTGGGGTGAAATAACATCATAATTGGGGTGCAGTGGCCCCCTCAAACCCTTGGTCCTAGTGCGACTGCAACTGCTACATTAATAGTAGTGCTGGGCCTTTCATGAAAAAACAGCCCCCATATGTTGCCTCCTTCAGTGGTGGCTCCTCTGCTAAGGCGGAGGAGCGTCAACCCACTGCTTACAGCAGTGGAAAGGAAAAATAAAATTATAATAACTTGTTTTTATCATTTTATTTGTTCCTGCTGCGGGAGTCTTAGTGGGCGGGACTGCTTTGCTCTCAGAGCAGAGGGGAGGAGAGGTGGGCACACTGTAAGTGCGCAATAACTTATTGGCCGGCCCTTTCGGGCCAGCCAAACAATCCTGCATACTTTGCATTTTCTCTACCCAGGCTCAATTACAGCCTGGGTGGAGAACATGCCGAGGCTCCCATTCCCTGGCTGAGTGCCTAATCACGGCGCTCAGACCAATGTGATTGGTCTGGGGAGCCTGGATGTGCTTCCTGTTCCTGGCTGGGAAGATGCCGGAGAGATGTGGCGACGACAGAGAGATGCGGCGAAGAGTTATGGTTTTTTTTCATTATTTTTTACAACCCTCTCCCCCAACCTACGCCCCAAACCCCGATCCATACCGGCCGCCACTGGCCTCCTTCCACAGGTCATCTCTCTAAGAGCGAGCTGTGTCTGTCTATTTATAGATGGAAACATTAGCTCCCAGATAGCACCCCTCCTATTGTCCATGTCGTTGATGTTATCCATGGATCTCGCTCATTTCCACTTTCTCCTGGGCCATTACTCTGAAGCCCCAGGGGTCTGGAGGATCAGGGCTCTGAATGTAACCCTGCTGGTGATGGAGCAGGGTAAATGAAAAAATTTTAACCTCCTAATAATTTTCGTAAAATAATTAATAAACATGTTCGTTTAAGTAAATAACCAACAATGTATGTTACATGTAAAGGGTTAAAGGTAACACGCTATTTTGTGTGCAAAATAATCAACTTATAATTGTTTACGTGTCTAACATAACATAATATTTGCGTACTAATAAAATAATAAACGCATGATCTGTGCTTTTTAAATAAAACGTGTGGTTGCAAAATAAAGCGATGGTAAGTAAGGGACGGCTTTATATGTTGCTTTTGCTAGCTAATACCTAATTGGGGTACGTAGAAAGACGGGAGGGAAACGAAAGGGTTTATATTCTTTATTTTAACAATATTTTGTTTATCTTTGAAAATAGTGCGCTTAGGCCTGTTGAGCAGCGATATAAAATGGCCGCCATTTGCTAGAGTACGCATGAGCAGGAAACCGTGTGGTAGAGGAGAAAGGCTGGGGAAAAGGATGACCGCGTGTTCGTGCTGAGAGGCTAAGACGGAAGTATGGTCAAGGTTATTGTGACCTTTCTGAGCAGATGTGTGCCAAGATGATCAGCAAGAAGCGTGAGAAGTCAAACTTAATAAATGGACGCAACTGTTGAATCTAAAAAGTAGCAGAAAAAGATACAAATTGGACTGATCGAAACGGATGAGCAATGTCATGAACTGTGGGAAACGATGCAAGCATGGACATTCCACAAGGAACTGGTTAAGACAAGGAAGTTTGATTAAAATGTATATGGGTCTGAGTTGAACCAATGAGAGAGAATCACGCCATGAAGATGCAACATTTTTATTCAGTAAGCTAGAATTAGGGTATAAGAAGACCTACTCTTGGTGGGAGGGGTTAGATGCTGGAAAATGAGATGCTGGAGAAGTTAGATGCTGTAGATGGGTGAAGTTGCGGTTGCTGATGCTGACGAGCTGATGCTGCTATTTTTATTTTACAGTTGAGTATAAGATGCTGCTTTAGGAGAACCTTTTTATTCCTGATAGATTTTTCATTTAGAACTCTTAGATTTTTCCAAGACAGATAGATTGATCTTTTAGAGTTCTTACTATGATAACCTTATTTTCCCGTCTAATAGATATGCATTGCAATTTCAATTTATTCTTATATTGATGATAAATGTAATAATCTGAATAATAAGCTTAACCTCATTTTCTTGCTTCGAAACTTTATATAAACTTTATTATTCTTTAAACAAATGACTCAGTGATTCTTTAGCTCAATGATTAAGGTAAATTGATAAAGAGTTTATTGTGATTGAGCTGGTCTTAATCACCATCAACTAATTCCTACTAGTTGGTCCATCGACCAATGAGCGGAATACCTTAAAGCAAATGAGAAACATTATGTCATGTTAAAAGAGGTATCCCGTCTCCTTCCAGCGAATCGTTTTTCTCCTAGGTTAAGGACGGAGGAAATCCAGGGAATAAATGAGTAAGTGAATGTATGTGCGGTGTTATGGGCCCCACCGTCATATGGATATAGTTTGTGTGTTGGAGGAATAGTTGCACCTGGATGACCGAAGCATATAGGAGAATAATATTTATTGTTAGCGCTGGATCAGATTTCTTGGTAGCAGAGTTATGGTTTCTATAGATTAGTTTGGTGATTATTGATTATTGATAAGTTCATGTCTAACACTTTATGTTGAGTCGCGTTATGTTATATGTAAGTTTTCACGCTTCCGGGAAGTAGGAAATGGAACACGTGTGGCAAGAGAAGTCACATGGAATGGTGCATTGTCTGAGTTCATATTGGTGATAACACAGGTTGTGTTATGATAGGGACATTTTCCGTATAAAAGGTGTGTGAGTGAAATAGTGATCGGTTTTTCTTGTGAAACTCTGGCCTTAATTCTCAGGAGCAGTATAGTCTCCACATGTGTTTTATCCCCAGAGAAACGGGTTTATCGCTTGCTTGAAAGAAGGGTAAGGTAGAGGGAAGTGCTACTTTATCGGCGAAACAAAAAATTCTGTGGTAGGGTAGAGGTAAGCGCTGCCTACTGGAAAATACAGAGTTCTTGTGTAAATGGTCAAAGCTATCTCTTTTGTTTAGCGAATCAGACAATGGAAATGTGTTTTAAATGTTGTAACTAACGAAGAATTGTTGAAAAAGAAATTGCCGATAAATTTTGTAAAGGAGGGGTCAAGAGCAGAACTGACGTAGACAAAAGCCGCGCTGGGATTGAATAGTGCGCTGTAGACAGAAATCGCTCTGATTGGAGCTTTGGTGTGAGTCGCGCTAGGAATGGTCGAATAGCCTAGTGACGTGCAAGTTTGTAATTGAAGTGTTAGTGTGAGTCGCGCTAGTATTGGTTGGAATAACACATAGAGAACAGTGTTGAGTTGCGGATCGTTTGAGGAGAAAAAGCGAATGTGAATCATGTCGTATTATGAATACGGTAGAGAGAAAATGTCATGGATGTCGAAAGTTAAGAACTTCTTTAAGAAAGACAAAAAGGTAGTAACTAGAGAGGGACAAATAATTCCTCCGCCGAAATCACCAGCTTCGCATATGATGCTGAAATATGGATATCATACATGCATATGGTTAGAAAATTGGACAAAATATACCAAAAATTATGGAGCATTGGCTTTCCCTGAGAATGGTTCATTTAATGTAGCTGTACTACGAAACTTGAGAGAAAAGATGGCAATGTTAGAACCTAGACCTAGACCGACACAGTTTGAAGCTTTAACGGAATGGGAAGATGAGATGTATGAGCGAGAGAGATTCAGAGGATTAAAGAATCATGAGTTTGTGCCTGGAAGGTTATGGAGAGTAAATCATGAGGACAGAATAAAGCGTTGGAGATGTGCAAATATGACCGGAGGTTTGTTTCCAGCTTTTACAGTTGAGGAAGAAGCAAAGAGAAAGTGTACAGAGAAAAAGAAACATGTAGTTATAGAAAAGTATGTGTATGGTGGTAGTGAAACGGATGACGAATTGCTGGAAGATATTTTAAAGAGAAACCCACCTCCATACCAACAGACTTCTGCGGTGGTGACACCTAATGCACCGACAATGGAAACTGGGAGGAATAAAAATCCCGAACGAAGAGATGAGATAATAGGTCACAAGATCAATTAAAAACTTCACAAAATGAAGAGATAGAAAGTGACAATGCAACTGAATTAGCAAAAACCACAAGAGAATTGACTGAGAAAATAAGAGCATTGACAAAGAATATGGAAGCTGTAACTGTACCAGTAACAATAGGTCCAGTGATGCCAATTTTTGAGAATCAGAAAATTGATGAACGTTCTTTAGTGATTCCCATGAATTCACATTTGCAAAGAAAAAGAGAAGGTTTGGAACTGAATAATGAAAGTGCACACCATTTGGCTAGTACCTATAGACCAAGCCCACCTACTAATTTGACGATAAATGAGAATGAGATTAGGAGAATACCTATGGTGACGGAGTCTGCATCAGGGACACCAGAAAGAAGTAACAATTGGATAGAATTAAATAGTACGCCTGTAGGTCCGACTCCAGATGAGTTAAATGAATGGATGAAAGCGCTAAAAACAAAAGAAACAGAAGTAAAACCATTAGATGTAATTAGGTTGAAAATAGACATGGAAGAATTGATTTTAGGAACAATTGGTACAGAAAAATTAAAAAATTATCAGGATGATGAGATTATGTTTTTGTGCAAAAGTCTTACATGGAGAGCTAGAAATTTACATGACAAATTGGAAGAGACAGCAAATGAACTAGGAGTAGAGTTTGTAAAAGTGAGAACGTTGCAGAAACCATACAGAGTAGATTTTTGTGAGAAAGATATAGAGAATTTGAACACATCAGGAAGACTGACCCAAATAAAGGAGTTAATTGTTTTATTGAGAAAATGGGGTGATGTGGATAGATGGAGAAATAGATGGACGAAAAAGAACGAGAAAACAACAGATAAAGCATCTTTGGCTTTTGCAGTGACAGATAAGGAACCAGTTGTAAGGGAGTACCCGATGAGAGAAACTCCAGGTGGTAGTTATGTGCATGTCCCATGGACTAGACAGGATATACTGTCATTTACAAATGACTTCCCAAAGTTGAGCGAGAAGCCAGTAGAATGGTACAGACAAGTGGAAAGATTTGTTAAGGTGTCAAAAGTGTTGTGGATAGACTTGGATGGATTGTTTGATATAGTAGTGCCAGCTGATTTGTGGACAGAATGTAAGATTACTATTGATTGGCCAACTGTAGAATATCCAAGGGATGCTAAAACAGGAGCGCCAGGACCAGAAGTGATGAGGAAGTATGACCAAGTAATTACCTTTTGAAGAATAAGATTCCACCAAAAGAAACAAATTGGGTAAAAATAGACAGAACAACACAAGAAAGTAAAGAATCAGTGCATGCTTATTACGAGAGGCTGTTGTTGGTTTTCAAACAGTACAGTGGTTATGAGACACTAAATGAGAAGGATATGAGTCATTTTGTATATAGATTTGTGTATGGATTGAAACCAGAGATAAGTGAAATGATTAAGCAGCATATGATTTGCTAGCAGAATAGCACAGTTGATGAGGTTTTGAGATATGCTAAGTATTGCAGTGATGATATTGAGAGTAGACAGCGAAAATTGAAAGAAAAAGCCATGTGGGCACAGGTGAAAGTTGCAGAGAAGCAAGAAGCTCAATTGAGTAATACCGGTAATGAAGCAGGACAGGTTAGATCTCGACCAAATATAGGTAAAGGAAAAGGACAAATGAGTATAGATGAGGCAAAGAAAAAGTGGCCATGCCACAACTGCGGAAAGCTAGGGCATTGGAGAAACGAGTGTAAATTTCCTCCAAAACCTAATGTGGAAAATCAATCATTAAATTCACAGGTGCAGAGTGAGGTAGTTACTCAACAAAGTCAGGTGCCACAACCACCACTTCCCAAGAGTGTTAACCAACAGAAATACAGTGCAGAAACAGGATTCTACGGAGGAGAACAGGTAACACAGATTACCAGCGTGCAGCTGCAATTTCTCAATATTGGTTACGACAGGATGAGGATGACACGGATGAAAGTTTCTGACGGTGCCTAGGAGAGGGGGAAGAGTGCGTGCTTGGCGCAACTCTAGAGGTAGATCAGTCTGGTCCATTTGTGGATGGAGAAGTGAATGGTGCAAATGTAACATTCCTTGTTGACACTGGAGCTACCCGTTCTACTGTTAGGTCAGTGGAAATTCCAAACCTTCCTCTCTCAGGTGAACATATCCAAGTAGTTGGAGTTTCAAATCAGCAAATTAAGACGCCTCTTACTAAATTAGTGGAGGTAGACATCTGAATGTCAAAGTGGGCAGGATCTGTGGGGACTGATGTGCATATGTTTTTTGATTTCACAAATCCAGTTCCCATACTTTTTGTTAAACAAAAAAGAAACAGTCATCCCTGAATGGTTAATGTGGACCTTGCAGTGTCTCTGGGTGAAAGTGGATGGGGAGAGTGTGGGGCTCTCATGTGTTGTGAAGCCGAGGGTGTGACAGCGACCAAGGTGCCTGGTACCTGAAAGAAATGTAATTGGGTGCAATTGGTTAATCACCAAATGTAAGGCCTGCTTGGGACCCAGTATAAGCCTTAATTGATGGAGTCACTGGAAGTTTCATGATGACAAGTGACAAAAGGGTGTTGAATTCTGGAAAGTATAATTTTAATGGATACTTGTAGAAATGCTTGCACTAGGTACAGTCTGATTACCCATTACTAAAGACATGCTTTGAAAGCCCTTGTTTTATCATAAACACTAAACCCAAAGCCACTGGAATTGTACGATTCTGTGGCGTTTTTCACATAATTATGGATCTTACACATTTACCACATAAACCATCACCTGGTGCATAAGCTGCAGATTTTAGAAAAAAATATTTCTAGCTTAAAACGATCAATAGTTACTAAAAATGTGGCGACGTGTTCCCACGCTGTGGAAGGCCCTTCACAAAGGTTAACTGGCCACCTTTCACCTGCTTATTTCTGTATTTGGTAAACTGGTACTAATGAGATAAAATATTTGTACAAATAGTATTATGTATAAAAAGTACAAAATAATGAAGTAATAGTGTCAGAAAATATGCTACATTATGTGCATTTTCTTCTTGCATAGTTTTGTCAACACTGCTGCATAATTTGGTGCTCCCTGTCACATAATTCCAGTGGCTCTGACTAAACCATTCTGCAGCACCCTATCTTATACTGTGTATACAGTTTTAAAATAATGATTTACATATTCACATTCACATTGCTTTATGTTAGAGGATGGGACCTGTAACACT
This sequence comes from Calotriton arnoldi, assembly GCA_963921515.1. Classification (NCBI taxonomy): domain Eukaryota; kingdom Metazoa; phylum Chordata; class Amphibia; order Caudata; family Salamandridae; genus Calotriton; species Calotriton arnoldi. Next base: position 384,404 of record CAWUFW010007832.1, on the reverse strand, counting down.
ATATATACACATACATTCTCTTTTCCCCACTGCGCCCACCAGGATTCAATTCTGTGACTCTTTGAACTCACACATACCTCTGCAATGATTGCATTAACAAATTGAGGTCTCATAAGTATTAATTATTTTTCATTTCAGGTGTGTGTTATTTTATCTGCAGTTACCTGCAAGTGAAAAAACAGGACAAAATAGTTAAAGAAAATGTTGTTCTTTTTAATCGTGTCTTTGACCCTGCCTTGCACTTCAGCTCCTGTTCGTAAATGAAGACAGCTTGGAAACGCAGTAAATCAACAAATTCGTGCTCCCAGGCTATTTTCATTTACAACTTCTTACTATGGCATTCGCGCCCCCCTGGGAACACTGCCAAGGCCCCCCAGGGGGGGCGCGCCCCACAGTTTGAAGACCTCTGCACTATAGTGTGGAAGCTCCGCCCACTCTCCAGCCCATCTTCTTCATTGGCTTAGGTTATAAAGGCTGCCTTCCGATTGGTTTTAAGCTTGTTAGTCCCTCCCATGACAGCCATGTCAGTCACTTGTATCCTTCCATGGCTACTGGCCCCTTCACAGCACAGACTACCTTCTTCCCTTGCCCCCCCTCCCGCAGTCCGATGCCTTCTCGCCGCCCCCTGCCTCGTCGCCCGCACGCATTGCCATTTGCAATGCAATAGGTCGGTCTCGCGTAAATGGGAGGTTGAAGTGCTGTTGACCAGGGAGACAGGGTAGGGGAGATGCGTGGGCAGCCGGCGGGGTATTAATATTACAACTGAAGTGGTTAATAAACGGCAAGAACGTTATGGGGCATTAATAAAGTGTTAAGGAAAATCGTTACATTATATTTCTGGGTATTCGTGTAACTCACCTTTCACCGGTTTATTGGCCCGAGAGCGCACAGTTGCTCATCTAGCGGAGGTCCCCACCCAAGGCTAGATTTCCTCCTTGTTTATTTTACTATTACTCGTCGGCACCAAAGGACAAGCAAAACTATTTGAAGATGGCCGTGTCCCGTGCAGTCTTCCGATCCCGTCTACGGTGTCTGCGCACGCAGATCCGTGTGCGTCTCCGGCAACAAGTGTTATTATTGTCGTCACCGGCCTGTCCTGCTGGAGCGAGCGTGTGCCGCAGTACGAGTGCTGGGGAGGAATCCCGAGTCCGGCCCTCACACCGAGACCATGGAGGTCTACCCCGAGGTCGGCGGCACCCCGCAGACAGCTGCTATGCCTGCCTTCATTTTCAAGCTCTGGACTCTGCTGGAGGAGCCGAGCAACAACCAGCTGATCTGCTGGAGCTGGGTAAACGGGGGAGGTTACGTCTCGTAATGGGGGTTGGGGGGTCTGTAGTACCGCGAAGTATCCCGATAGGAAGTGACAAGACGTGTGTTGTGATCTGTCAGAAAGTTTCTAAGACTTCCTGAGATACCCCGCTAAAACTTTTAGAATTTCGTTTAATTCTGGTGCTTGGACCTCTTTTGACTGTTGTGCAGGGACAGTAATTCTGCATGCTCTGTGTCCCTAGTCTTGAAATTGTTTATCAGCTGCACCTTTAAGGCGTGATATGGTTGTCCTTCAGACTGTACGCACAATCCTCGACCCCCTACTTCACTCACATACTTTCGTTTTCATTCATTCGGTGTCGCTCTGCAGAAGCTAATGGAGAGGATGTGGCTTAATGTCCAGAGATTCCGACTTTGGAACCGGGGAAGGAGGTTCGAGAGCCCAGGTCGTCTCAACATTCCATGAACCTGTGCAAATCACTTAATCTCCGCGTGCCTTAAAAAAATAAAAAGTGAATGTGCTCTTGTGTAACATAACTAGTGCCCTTGTAAAGCAGGTTTATATAGCCCAATTTATCTCCTGGAGAGATTAAGTGATTTGCCCAGAATCCCAACATGTTGCGACGCCAAGACTCGAACTGAGATCGCTCTCAAGTCCGCAGCTCTGACCGCTGCACCACATCTCTCCACTCCTGTGGTACTTGTTTTTTTGGGGGGCTCAACTCGTATTTGGGCTCTTAGGGCCTAGCCAGACTACTGGCTCTGCTCTCCCCATAAATTGTCTGCCTCTCTACTGCTTCCCTCAAGGTGCCCCTTCAACGAGCAGCGGACAAGGCCTCAATGGAGAGGTTCAGTAAAGCCTATGGGATTCCTAGTACTGATTAATTCCATCATTCCCCTGGCTCTGGGGGGTCTCCACCATCGGGTGGTCACACTGTGCAAACAAGACCATTGTTCGCACTACTGCACAGTTAAGTCCTGTGATTTTTACTTTAAACTTTGTTGCTGAATACTGTGCATTTCTGACAAAGCAAAATGCAGATTGCTCAGAGATACAAAGGTAAAAATCATTCATAGAAAATATTTTCTTGGACGCCATGAGCAGTGCCAGTGTCCACATTTTTCAGAAATGCTATTTGTGGCCACTGAGTGCCAAAACTAACACAACAGTTTACAGTTCTCTGGACACACACAAGTCCAGAGTTGAGGTCGTGGTTTCAACAGTTCTTTATTGGGTGTCTATTACTCCAATTCGCCCTTGCTTTCAATGATGCCAATACGTGTTTCGTCTGTTGCTGATACTCTGACAGCAGACTTAGTCAGGGTTATAGACCTAAAGATAATCATATTCTTATTTCAGGAGGAGCATCTAGAGTGTTTAAGAACCCATCACCAGGTTCAGTGACCCTTAAGGCACGGAGTGTACTTGAACAGTGCTGTTTTGACCATTTCTTATTAGTCATTGTCCTTTCTAAGTGGTAATAAAGATACAATGATGCCAGGTAGAAAAAGCCTTGTCGTGTAATGTTAGTCAACAGATGTGAGAAAATCGTCACTAGGTATCATAGTGCATTCACTATATTGCAGTCCCCCAGTTTCATGCACATTAGGTGTCTCTAGTTCAGATGTAATCTTTTGAAACAAATGCTAGCCGTCCAGAAGGTATAGCTCACATAGTTCCGCGTAAGTATCGTTAGTGTGTTTGCTAAAATTCAGTAGATTTGAACAAAGTTCTAAAAACCCCATCGAAGATCTGAAATATTAATATACCCTCTAAGTATCTAGTTCCAACAAATGTGTAACTACTAGTAACCAGGATAAAAGTGTTAAAGTTTAGAAAAGTCTTACCTTCAATCTCCCCATTAACTTGTGTGGAGTGTGGGACTCTGTATGTGATGTAGTGTCGATCGATCGGTAAATAAACATATTAGAACAGTATTTTAATATCTGTATTAAATACTGTTACGTAGTCCACTTTACCCTTATGGAATAATGTCAATAAAAAAATAATCAATCCATGGGTCTGGTGATGGGGATTAAGCCTACTGCCTAGGCATAGCTCCTGGAACCCCGCTAGTCCAGTGACCCCTGAGCCAGCCTTAAGAATGTAGTTGTTGGCCATGGTGCAGGTACTCCGTGAAACAGGGGAGGCACAGGCTGTACCTGAGATCATACTGGTCACAGCCAAGAGTTTCTTGTGGACTTTTTGAGTGACAGGATCAATAAAATAAGCAGTGTTTTAAAAACCTGGAAAAAATCAGACCTCTTTTTCTGCACCATGTTGGCAAGTGCGACGATGGGATGGTATTTGTTGCGGAAAGCTCTAGGTCAAACCAACAGTACAGGTCGAATGGGCAGTGATTTCAGCATGACAAAGTGCATGGGTTGCCTTATGTGAGTTAACATGTGACTGTCAAACTCCTGTATTAGTACTCCTTTTTAGGCCGAAGACTACCAGACGCACAGCTGTCTGGTTTGATAACGACTTCTTGGGGACATGTGGAAAGCTTTCCTGGGAAGGAATTTTGCCCTTTTCTTACCATTTCATTTGTGGTTTGTCACATCATCATCATCAAATAACTTTATTCGGTTATTTGTACAAAACCATCAAAGTATACAAAAAATAAGAACATTGTCTATTTACAATTAAAAAATATAAAACAAGTCCATTTCAAATAGCTATTAAAAAGAGGGCTATAAAAGTAGCCAGCCAAGCATACATCAAAATACATTGAGTATCAACTGTAAGGCATGCTTCCTACTATAAACCATACAGCATGCAGGGCCCTAAAAGATGAGGGGAGAACAATCCTACAGTACGCGATACATAAAGTGCATATATAACATAAAACAGTTAATATTACAGTGCGATCTGTGATATAAGCTTCTGTCGGATTATCCAGAAGGCAAATAAAAAGCGGCTAACAGCAAAAACTATCGGCTCAGATACATCCGCTTTTAGGATTCTATACGCAATCTGATGCTGCATGGCTCCTAAATTAAGGCTGATTGGTCTTATCCACCTCCTGCGTAACTGTTGATATCTGGGGCAGAAAAACAAAACATGTTCTTCAGTTTCTATAACGGTAGTGCAGGCAGGACATGAATCTAATAATAAGCCAACCGCCTCCTTTCTAGGAAATTTTAGGAGCAAGTTGCTGTATCTGAATCTAACATATAAGCTTTTTGCAAGGGGGGCGAGATTTGGTCCAGGAAAGGTTCAAATTGTGGACATGATTTTATAGCTAAAAATTTGGATGATAGCTGGCCACTAGTCAAGTTATTAGTGTAGTGATCTCCCACCACCTCCCAGTATCTGATTTTTAATCTCAATAGATCGTCTCTTGTAGCCCTATCCGGATGTTCTCACAGATCCATCATATTCATTAACTTGCACCATTGATCTTCATAACCTCCCGAAGAGAATCTCGATAATTGGTGAGTTGGGGGGTTATCCATAGGCGCAACCAGTAGGCGCAACAAGTAGGTTAAAGGTTTCAGGGCAGCCAAATCACCAATTCTCTTCAACCCAAGATCACAAAAAAGGGGAATTAAAGGGGTTGTAATAGGTGCCGAAATAAGGGACCTAGCAAAGATATTTTCGCAAGTCGTTAGCTTATTAACAGTGGTGTAGCCCCAGATCTCAGCTCCGTACAGGGCTCCACTTTGGGCTTTTGCGCGATAGATTTCCAGCGCTGGGGAAAGGGGTTGGGTGTAAGATTGTTTATGAAATCTTAATATAGATTTGGATCTTTGGCATAGGGTTAGATAACTCTTGTTTAGCTGATGTTCCCATTTGAGTGACTCGCTCAAACCTATGCCAAGGTAGTCAAAAAAATGTACCCGTTCCAGGGGTTCATGTGTAATCTTGATCTCCCGTAGGCCACCCCGTACTTTCCCAAACACCATGTATTTAGTCTTCGAGGTGTTAAGTTCTAATCTCCTATCCCTGCAAAATTCTAAGAATCCATCCAGTAGTATTTGTAAACCCATGGGAGTTTTAGATATTAATAGGGAGTCATCTGCAAAAAGCAGGATAGGGACTTTCTCACCGTTCAGGCAGGGTGCATCATTCCTACAAGCCATTAAGCGACTCGCCACATCATTTATAAACAGTGAAAACAGAGTGGGGGCGAGAACGCACCCCTGTTGCACCCCTCGCTGTTTCGGTATCTTCTCTGTTAGTTTGCCGTCCTTCCCCCATCTGACCTGGGCGTAATTGTCCATATGGAGTCGGGCTATCACTGTTACCAAATCCGCTGGGGCACCTAGGTCGAGCATGATCTTCCAGAATAGGTCACGTGGTACTAGATCAAACGCAGCTCGCAGATCCACAAATGCTACATGGAGCTTCTGTTTCCTGAGTAGGACATATTTCCAGGTTAATAGAGTGAATCTGAAAGCTTGGTCACACATGCCTATTTTTGAACGAAAGCCCGCCTGGTATGTTGACAATATCATATGGTCATCCATCCAGCATTGTAGTTTATCTAAGACTTGCCTCGGTTTGTCACTCACATTTGCTTGTTCTCTATTTGCTGGCTCTATTTGTTTTAGGCTGTCCAACTTGAGTTCGTTCCATCCCATCTCCAAAACCTATTTACTGTTTTCGTCCACCAGTGCTTGCTTTCTGTAAACAGGCCTTTAAATCTTGTTCTCATTTGTCACATTTGCTGTGCATTCAAAGACAGAGGTCACATGTCAGGCTCTGTCTTCCAAGGGAGCTTGGTGTTATTTTTCTTTCTCTGACTTCTAAGTGACAGTTTTTGTGACAATCCTGCTGGATATTGGCCAAGTGCTTAAGGAAGGCTGTACAATGTCATTTTTTTCTAGAACACAACAAGATTTAAATGCCTTTATATGAACTGTGTAGATCAGCATATATTAGAGTTAGAAAAGCATAATGAAGCTCATTTTTTGGTAATTCCGATGTCTGATGGGAACAAATTTTATTACGGTCAAAGCAAATCAATACACTAGGGGGCCGATTCCGATTCGTGTCGGTAATTTCTCCGACCGAGCCGGCCTCGGAGAGATTTCCGACCGAATCGGACCCGTGCAGTCCGACCGAACGAGTCCGATGCATTCGTATGCCACCGGACACGAGTCGGTCGGACTCCCATTGAACTCAATGGGAGCCGGTCGTACAACGCGTACGCGGGCTCCCATTGCCTCAATGGGTGCGAGGCAGACAAGGGCGCCTCTACAGCGAGTACGCCGCGAAGCGCTCGCGGCGTACACGCACAGGTAGGGGGGACCCATGGGTCCCCCTGTGTGCGCCTCGCACGGGTACGCGTACAGGGGGTCCGACACGGACCCCCAAAGTACGGCTCCGACAGCGAGTTCGAGTCGGACGGCGCGAGTCGGTCGGAGCGGTCGAGGTGCGCATCGTACTTACCCGGCCGGAAAACGTCTCCATTGCGCGGTGCGAATCGGGTCCGAGCGAGTCGGTCGGAGCGGTACGATCCGGGAACCAGTCGGTCGGAGCGGTCGGGTCGCCCGGACGAGTCGGTCGGCGAATCACGCATCGTACTCGCTCGCCCGGACGCGCGTACGACTCGGTCGGAAAATAGGGCTCCGGATCGGATCCGGTAAAACCGAATCCGATTCGGAGCACTACCGGCCGAGATCGGAATCGGCCCCTAGGTGATCACATTTCCATACATTATCGTTCTCTGTATACTTTTAAGAGTAAGACCAAACTATGTCTGTGCAAATATAATTGTCATTTAAATTGAAGATGTGGTAGTGTACTACCATTACATACAACACACCATGCATACTTCACTTTACCCCACTCCACTATACTCCACTCTGCGCCACTCCACGCTCTGCCACTCACCACTCCATGCCACTCAACACTGCAATACTGCACTATACTTTGCATCACTCCACTCTACTTCACTCTACACCACGCCAATGAACTCTACAAACACAACTCCACTATGCACCACTGCACTCTTCGCCACTGCACTCTACACCCCTCCACTGCGCACCACTTCACTCTAAGCCACTCTACTCTGCAACACTGTACTCTATGCCACTGCACCAATGCACTCTACTCTGTACCACTCTATTCTACGCAAGTGCACTCTATGCCACTCTAATCTACTCTGCACTTTGTGCTACTCTACTCTCCATCACTGTACTCTACTGTGCACCACTCCACTCTAAAACAATCTACTCTGTGTCACTACACTCTGCCCCACTCAACTCTACTCTGATTCACTCCATTCTACCGAGACACCAACCCAGTTCCCCTGTTCCAAGGTCGACAGGTTGCGGTCTCTGCTGTGCAGCATGGCTAAAAAGTAGAGCCATGTCACAGCACTATTTTTCTTTATGTGAAGTCTTGCTGGATAGCAGCCTGCGCTGCTGAGCCACATGTCTAAAAAAAACTTTAACAGTGCCAATAGATCTCACATAGGTGAAACCTATTGACTTTGCCAGTGCTTGGTCTATGCTATCTTCCCTTAGATTTAAGCTGCAGGGCATGTGGCCTGCACTGTGGGCGTCATTTAAAGTTTGACATAGCAGGAGCGGCAGAGCTCCTGGCCTTCCAAAAATGCAGTTCTCCTGCTCTATTTAACTTCGGGGGAAGTGTTGGATGTACACCAGCAAAGCCTCAGCTACCTCTGATGGCCAAATCTATTGACTCGATGGCCGGCCGGCCTGCCTGCCGAAGGCTGTCAGGGTGGTGCAAGCGCCACTGTGACCTATGTGTAGTGTGGGCAACCCTCATTCATTTTATCTTCCCCGGGACTGGGTGGACAACTCCATGCACATATTTTCTGTTTCCTTTTTTAGGTCGAGCATTCAACCTCTTGTATATACTTTAGTATATATACTTTATTAGGTCGAGCATTCGAGACCCTTTTGTATATACTTTAGTATATAAACTTTAGTAAATACTTGTGTATGTACTTTGTGGGCTCTGGAGATCAGCCCTAGGACTTGTCTGCTTCCGCTTAGGGACTTTTTTACTGTTCAACCGCCTCTATTTAACTGTCTTGATAGCAAACGACCAGCAGAGGTCAGTAAAATACCAGAATTGCTTTCTGCTGAGGGTCTTTCTTTTTTTATTTTTTTGGCAACTGCCTTTATTTAACTTTTTTGATAGAAAACATCCAGCAGAGGTCAGTAAAGTAGCAGAATCACTTTAGCATTCTCTAGATTCCAGTCCATAGAAATTGTTTTCCACGAGCACCCGTAGACAATAATATTTTTTTCAAATCTTGTATTTTCAGTGATTTGACCACTGAAGGCCCTGCTTTTATATTAAAAACAGAGCTTTGGACTATACCATTGCCCGCTGAAAGGCAATATTTCTCTCCATGTGTTCCCATACCTGGCGTGTCACGCAGTTTGGTGCTTACTTTCCCTCCATGTTAAAGAACAGTAGATGTTTGAGCACCCAGGCTAATGTGCTGCATAGCTAAATACATATAAGGTCCTAAAGGCGAGACCGATTGCATTGCAAATGCTTGTTTTTTAGCTGTCTGTCCCTCCTGCTGCCTCACAGCCCAGGAGATGCCCTCCTTTCCATTTCATGTGAGGTATCTTGGCTGTTGGAATTAACTGTGCCCGGGTGGTTGTCTTTTTACAAGAAGTAGGGGAATTGTTTTTGTTACAATAAAAAAGTATGGGCAGTCAAGCCCAATAATAGATCCTGCCCACTTGGGCTACTGGGAACGCCCATTGAGGCAACGTGGCGCAAAGCAGTGAAAAGCTCTGCTTGTGCTGCGGAAAGGGCACCTTTCCAGCTCAAAATATACGTTTTGCACTGAAAAGTAAATACCCTTGCTAGAAGTTGAGCTACTTTGTGTCACTTTGCATCACCTTACCCCTGGTAAAAACCCTTAGAAAATCTGGCCTAAGTTTCTGTTAAGCATGCTCAGCGGTAACAATAAAGAAGCTGTTTTTTATCAGCAATGTTATTATGGTAGGAAGTTTGACTGTCTCATTCAGTATACGAGGGAGACACTTGGGAAGGTGGAGGCCCTGGGCAATTGCCCACTTTACCCATGACTTAAAAAGTCTCTGACTTTCACGTTGTGTGTGTGAGCACACGCACACTTACATTCTGTCTCTATTTCAGGCACCTCCACTCACGATGGTTTACTGATACTTGGTATCTCAGTTTCACCACCTCCACTTTTTCCTCTCCACCTTTCTCCGAATCTATTTCCCACACTTTCTCAGCCTTTCATCCTCTCCCTCACAATAAGCAGATTTCCTTCCCACAGGGACCACTTCAGACGCTTGGTGTTTCTGGTTTCACCTTTATGTTTACACGTGTGTCCCGGGTCAGTGCAGCTCAGGAAGCCTAAATGCAATTCCGCCTGATGGGGGCTGGGGCTGCAATCCTGGAGAGAGGGCGGGGTGAGGGAGGTGAGAAAGATGAGATTCAAGGACCCCCAAGGACCGGACCAGTGAGGTAGCGTCAAAAGCAACAATCAATACTATTTGACAAAGTCAATGGGCTTAGCTTTTGTCAGACTCAGGCGCCCAATATTCACGCACAAACGGAGCATACACAAATGCCCACACACCTGCCGACAAACGACTTTAAAAAGTACAACAAACTTAAAGGAAAGTTTTAACGTTTGGAGATCCATGAGCGAGTAGCTCGTCAGTCCCTACTTTTGCTTTCCACTCTCATATGTGTCGTTTGCTTTAGTTAATTAATAATTTCGGGCTACAAATATTAGAATTCAAAGATAAAAACCTGCACTGAACCTTGACCTCTGTATAAACACAGACCTACAAACCTCCAGGCATCAGTGCCTGGACCAACAGTCACACATCACCCTGTGCAGCAGGAGGGATAAGGGGATGGTACAGGGTGGTGCACAGCAGAGGGGCATATGGTGAACTCTGCCACTAAAGAGCAGGTGATGTTCACCAGTGCAGCTCTGTGAATACACGTCAGAGGATCACTGGGTGATGCAGTGTGGCGTTCACAAACACGGGCTGTGTGCAATATGGGGGTGCAGAGTGTGTACAACCGGGGGACACCTTGATGTGAAGTAGATGGGCACAGGATGGTTCCAGGGAGGTGTAAAGTTGTCACATTTTGGAGCACATTCTTTGTGAGAATATTTGTAATATTATAAATGTATAGTACAAGAATCAAAACAAAACGAAAAATATTGGACTGGATAAATTGCTCAAGCCTGATGTTCTGGAACGGAAAAAAATAAGGGTGTTATTTGCCTTGTTTCAAATGCATTTGATTGTTTTTTTGGGGGGGTTGGGGCTATTAGTGGGTAAATGCCATATTTAAAATTGGACGTTTTAGATCTCATTATGCCCACAGATAAAATAAAGGGAAGGTGTATAGACATGTACAACTCATGCAATACAAACGCCTGCCTGCAAAGTTGCAAGAAAGCCCCATATCTTGTACAGCGCCTTCAGTCAGGGCTGGGTTTTATTGCAGCAAAAATATATAATGTTATGATTTTTAATCCTATATTTAGGATGGTGAAAGTACAACCACAAGTCAGAGAGAGGTCAGTGCACTGTGATGAAAAATCTAGACTTTACTAACAGTGTCAAACATGGCGTGGGGCAGGTGGCAGCTCTGAATATGGACTGATGAACAGAAAATAGAAACACAAACACATACCTTGTTTCTGAAGTGCAAACATTTGAAGGTTTATTGTGCTCTCTGTTTTTACTGTTCCAAATCGTGAACAAAAATAAGTGATTTTGGTAGCAACGATAATTAATTTAATGTACCTTCCTTTTTTAATGATTTTATAGCTAATGTTTACTTTTCAAGCCAGACATGACACTTCTAATGGCGTAAATTGTTGTAATGGTATGTGCAACATAAGATGCTAGGCCTGACAGTGCACAGCCTGACTCATAGGATTTGTGTAAAAACCCCATTTACTATCTATCCCCTGTGCTAAACCAATGAAAAAAACCGTATCACATTGAATCAATGCTATGAAGAAGCAAGATGTCATTCCTAATACATGCACGCATAGCCAGAACTAACATACAAAATCCGAAAACCAACAATTCATTCTGGTTGTTGTCCAATCACAAAGCACCTGCAGTTGTCCAATCACAATTTCATCTACAGCATCCCGACTTGTTGCTTAATGGGACACACAACATGTGCTCTCTCGCCACAGGCCCGTGCGCTCTCCTCTTCCTTTTAAGACGTGACTACATTTAAATCGCGTTGACTGTGAACGCCCCGTTTGTCAGTCGGTGCACTTCTGAAGCCAGTCTGCGGGTGGCTCCAGCTGTGGCACAATGGCGAGCTGTCGGCAGCCCATGAATGGTATAGTAATCAGCGGTCTTTACGCTGATTTGTGGAAGGGAGGGAGGGGGGGGGCTTCAAACCTGAAGCAGGTAGCTCTTTATAAACCAAGCGCGCCGCCGAGGATTGAAGTACCTGCGCGCCCCTCTTTTGATGCCACACCTTAAAATGGCCCGTTCCAGCTAATGAACCTCGGTATTATGATGCGCAGGGGTGGGGGGACTCTTTCAAGCAGGACTTAAGAGGGGCATTAGGGGCTGATTAGTGGTAATCGGCGTCAATTGTTGCCTCAGACCCAGCGCCTCCAGTTCACATCAAAGAGATGGAGCGCTGTGATAGGACACGCGGGAGTCACGGGAGCAGGAAGGATTTAGATACTGATAGTTTTAAACCGCTCTTAAACGGCATGTGGCATTGTGGACGTAATCCAGGCAAGCCTCGGTGCCCGCGAAATAAGGTGCTATAGCGATATGGAGGCAGGTCGTCCCATGTCACGTGGCAGGGGCCCATCCAGTCCTTTTTAGGTCTGGCTGGATGAAGGTCTCATGCAGCTTTCATAATATTCCGAGATGAGAAAGAGGTGTTTTTGAAGTTTCTCCGAAGGTTTTTGTTTTTTTTAGCTCCTTGCATGTGTCTGTTTTCATTGTGGCTGTTAGAAAGACATCCAGGGGCTTATTTACAAGCCCCTTGCGCCGCCAGTGCGTCACTTTTAATATGGGAAAAAGTGACATACTGGCTGCGCAAGGGGCTTGTAAATAAGCACAGAAATCATTGGAGTTTAGCAGTGCATTTAGCAAATCAGTCGTCTTTCGCACACTCACCGGCAGTGATTTACAGCATCGAAAGCTTGGTGCCTGCACAGAGATGAAGATACTGTCAGTGATGTTTTTGGGAGGGTGGGCAGAAGGTCCTACCCTCCCCGAAATTTTGGGCGGGTGGTAGGGTCCGAAGGCGAAGGGCACAGTGATTGGTCCAAGAGGGGGCGGAGTTACTTAGGTTTTTGAGCGTCAGTTACCATAGTTAGGTGCCATTTCTAGTGGGCACATCCCGGTTGGCAGGGTCAGAAATCAACACTTGAGAAAAGCTAAGGAAATCCGATTGAAGCTGTTACTTATGTTCAGGGCCACTGGATTATGCGACTCTGCTGCTTTTTGCATAGTTATACCACACTTGCCACATAATTCACCATCTACTGCATAACTTGCAGATTTCAACAAAAATGACCTTCAAACTCAAACTGTTTAAGAGTTACTAAAAAGCCCAGGTGTGGTGCTGCACAGTAGGAGACCCTTTGCAAAGTTTATTGGTCACCTTTCAGTTGGTGACTGTGATAGTCATAATGTGAAACTTTGCCCAGACAGAATTTGTGTGTTTAAAATGACAAAAGAGTGAAATAATACTGCAGAAAGTTGCCCTTTCTGCTGCGTCAAACAGGATTTTTTGCCTTTTGCTGGTCCCTATATTTTTTCTGGCTGTAGAACTCTGTGCCCTTTACCCCTGGTGACCAGACATAAAGTGTCTGTGCTCCCCTTTCCAAGATGGTGAAATTGTCATACCCATTATTGTTATATTTAACTTACCTATAAGTCCTTAGTATATGGTACAAAGTGTACAGAGGGCCTGTAATTTAAATGTCATTAGTGGACTGCAGCACCCATTGTGCCACCCACTACAGTGACAGTGCAAGCAAGACGCTGGTCTACCATTTGTAGCCTGGCTGTTGCAGTTGTAAACTGCAAATTCGTCCCATCAAAATAACCTTTTCTGGCAGGTCACAATCTCCTTTTAAATATTTATAAGCCGCCCTGTGTAGGCCTTGTTGCCCATGAGGCAGGATGCATGGTATTTAAAAGTAGGACATATAGGAATTTAATGTTAAATATGTCTGTAAGAAATCAGATTATTTGTTGACGGGGTGAGAACCCACTTCAGAGAATAACCACAATCCTTCACAAGGTGAACCACAAAAGTCACTAAATAAACCTGTGCTTAACCCTCTGGTAGCTTGGCACAAAGCAGTCAGGCTTAACTTAGAGGCAATGTGTAAAGTATTTACGCAGTACGCAAACAGTAATCAAGTGAATATACAACGCAAGAAAAATCCCAAACCAATTTAGAAAAATAGAGACTATTTTAATAAATAAAATGACACCTAAACAACAAAAACAATCATTAGAACCAGAGTTATGAATTTGTTAAGTTTTATGTAAAAATAACACCAACTGCGGGTATCTGGTCACGCCGGACCAAGACACAGTCACAAGTTCAGGCTGACCCTGATGGAGTACCAGATATGGCCTGCTGGGAGTTGTACCTTCTGTTTTTGGTGCTGCGATCCGTTGAAGCCGCTCATCAATTAGGGGCTACGCAGTGCTGCGATGCGAGTCTCTGCGTCGCTCTGCATCGGCCCCGGTTCAGTCGCCGATCAGGAGTTGTGTTGTACTGAGATACAAGGCTCTGTGTCGGATCTGGTGAAGCTTCCAATGGAGTCACGCGGTGCTGTGATGTGTGATCTGCGTCGATCTGCCTCGGATCTGGTGAACCCCTCAGGTCAGCAGGGAAAAGTACACTCTGACTCCAGTCAAGGGTCTGTAGTGTAGCTCCTATTTCCCTAATAGGCTCTGCGCATTGGAATAATATCCCCTATAAGTTCGACATAGGACTAAGGTCAGTATGTCCCTATTGAGTATATTAAACTTAATTACTTGTGCCAGCTAGCTCAGAGGCCACTAGAAACTCCTTGGATAACAAGAAGGGAGTAGTTTCTGGCAGCCGCAAAACATGACAACTTTGTTTCCCTTTAGAATCAGAATGTGTCCCAGAGTCGTGGAAACAATAGATAACTATTTCACTCAGCTCAATCGTGCATGCTTAGTTTTCCTCAAAGTTACACAGAAAGAATAGACGGGCGTTTCAATAAAAGATTTATTGAACAGTCTTGTTTCTCGTGTAAGTTAAATGTGCTGTTATGATCACAAGACAGTATGCAAGATAAATAATGTACAGCGTAAGCAGTAGAAATAAATAATACTGCGCTAGCATGATCTTTAGTAGATATTCATTTGCATAAATGACACAGACTAAAAATGCGAGTACTCATACGATGCGTTGCTAAGCTAGTTCTACCCCAATGTACCTAACCTAACCTAGGTGTAGTAAGTGAAGTATTCCTTACTATGGTATACTAAGAGTATGTTAAGTCTAGTATGCCTAGTATGCCAAGAGTCCCTCTAGGTTCTAGTCAGCTCCATACCTTAAGAATGAGAGAGGTAGGAATCTCTTGCCAGATTCGAACTCCAACACCCCGCAAGGGAAGTCAGATCACTGGAAGCTGGACTCTCTGCGTGCAGGGATGACAGCGTCTTCTCAGTGCGTCAGACCGGGAAACGGGCTCCTCTGAAGTCGAGGTCTCCTCTAGTTTACAAGGGCTAGGGAAGGTATATTTATACCTGAGAGGTACCTCAGAATGTTAGCATT
Source organism: Calotriton arnoldi (assembly GCA_963921515.1). NCBI lineage: Eukaryota > Metazoa > Chordata > Amphibia > Caudata > Salamandridae > Calotriton > Calotriton arnoldi. The sequence goes on along the minus strand of CAWUFW010007832.1, from coordinate 369,379 downwards.
GACGTGAATCGGACAGCGGAAGACGTCATGAATGAACCCCTAAGGTATAATGGTTCATGCATAATAGATGAGTCCTTGAAGAAATCAATAGTCCTGTGCTAGGAAACTCCCGAAGCCTAAGGGTCTGTTCTTCAAGAACTCGTTGTGACGTTAGGGTGGACGGATGTCGGAGACCATGCCTGTATTTGGAGTGCACGGTTTAATGCCTAAATAAGGACTGGGATTTTATGCCTATATAAGGGCAGGGCGAATTGTGCCTATATAAGGACATGATACAGGAAAGCCCGTGTATGGACACCCTAAGAGGAATACAACACCCACTCCACTTTTGTGTGTACGATAATACTAAAATGCTAAACATTAAAATGGAGTACCGTATATTGCTAAAATATTTCATAAAACCATTTAAAATACCTATTAGAATGCAAAAGGTACTGTACATTTGAAGCATTGCTTTTCATTTCAGGCATATATTTAAAATAAAATACAATATGAATGAAATTAGCAGTAATATTTACATTTGACAGAAAATGATCGATAAGTTGTTCAAAAATCAAAATCATTTCATGTCATGAAAATGAATGAACTTTTTAGACAAACAAGATGACTAAGTGTCTGTGGAAGTACCGCGAAGTCTGTACTATAAGGCTAGTTCTACTTTAAGCAGATTGAAGTGCCATTTTAGTTCGAAAAATGGAAAAAGGTTCAATTTTGGGAAAAGTTCCAAGTTTTTGAAGTATGAAGGCCAAATTGTTACTGCAGCTCTGGAACACTGTGGGCTGAATCAGAGTCAGTTTATGGGTCTGGTGTAAACATGAGATCATCTATTTCCGTAGACAAAACATCGTCCACTGAGGTTGGTGTCAGTTGGACACCTCGTGTAGTAGATTAATTGCACAGAGATGTGAAGCATCGCTTTCAGCATAGGTTGCCGCAGCAATGTTCGTGTCCGTTGTTACCTGTGTGCCTGTAGATCTTTCTCGTACCTCAGCAGCAGCCGGAAGCGTCTGTGAGATCTCAATTAATGCTGACATCAGGATCGGCAGCCTCTGGGGACAACACAGAGCATGGCCGTTATCGGGACCAGCAGAGTATCGACATCCGATGGCGTTGCTGATGGAAATGTTAGACAGGTGTCCAACACGCATTCTTCACCGCATAGCAGGCATCGTAGAACAGGTAAGATGTAATCTTGCCAGATTGGTCTGAATGACAGGAACCACGTGGTATGAAGGTCCCGTAGACGAGTCATGCCCAAAAGCTGTACTATTCGCTCACGGCACTTTCGTTCAAGGAGAGCTTTCTCCATTTCGCTTGGAGTGATGTCTGCGAATAGGCTGGCCATAGCGTAATAGCAGGAAGAGAAATAGAATTCCGGCAACAAGTGCTAGAATTAACAGTATGCCACCAAACACCGAATGTGCAAAGTTCGGGATGATTCCGAGTATTGCCTGGAAAGGTGCTAACAGACCGGAACAGATGCTCTTAAATACATGTACAATTCCGGTTGTATCAGACATGTTAAAGATACGTCCTATCATTTCCACGAAATGTATAGGGCAGTTTGTACGTATTAAAGTCTGTATCTCAGCCGAAGTCCTTGCTACTTGTAGATCATAGGTTTCTTTGGCCGAGGTCAAAGGCACTGTTTGCTGTAAAAGCATGGCTTTCATTCTGCTCAAAGTATCAAGTCTTATAAAAGAGACGTTCAGCGAAGGCCATAGAGGCGACTCCCTGACTGTGTCTATTGGGGCAAACAATACTTGCATACAGCAAGTGACCCTGGAGTTGACCGTTACTAGATATGGGATGCCTGGCAACATGCCGCAGCAACTCTGATCATTCAACATGAGGTAACTCCCATTAGAAAGTTGTCCAAACGTTGGATTAATCACAGCAGCTGGTGTACCCTGCTGATGGCAAGACAAATTTGCCACAGAACCATTACAAGCCCCGTGTAAAGAAATGTCCTGACATATAAGTGAACCGCTCAGTGCACGTTTACAGTGTGTACCGCTCAAAAACACTTCACGATCCCCACTCCAACATCTATATGTATACGGTAAATCCCAAGATGTCTTAATGTATTCCTTACCCAAACTTTCATATTTGCCTGCTTGCATTTGTTTGAGGCAATACTAAAACTGAAAAGTAGTCACAGGTAATGTGATTTTGCCATGAATGAGCCATTCTGTAGCTGGTTTTTCTGCCACTGTGAATGGTAACTTTTCCAGTTTTTCAATGCTCAGCACTGTATACTTTGCTCCTCTTTGTGCCAGTTCGATCTGTTTATCAGTTAGATTGTATTCTGCAAACAGAGCCGATGTGTTGATGAAACGCAAAGGCACATAGCCCGCACGCAAAGATTGCAGCGTCCAGCTTAATAACACAATAGAACGTAATTGAGATTGGCCTTGCTGTAACATCGCCAAATCTTGTTCTAGTATGTCGATAGCAGAGGATACAATGCCATCCAATGAATATATTCTGGAGGACAAAGTTGTTAACCCATTGTCGACCACAGAGAGGGTTTTCTCTAAATTAATACGATCAAGTTCACGTATTCGTTCTGCGGCCTCCATCTGTGACACTTTCCATGCTTCATTATAGGCAGCATAAATGCCGGCATATATGAAACGTTTTTGACGCGGTTTTCTTGGTCCAAGCAAGAATTCCCTTATGTCTGCGTCTTCTTTAAGTAAGGATAAGTGTTGTTTCACATCCTGTAGTGTAGATTTCTGAAGCCAATCGAGGCATAATTTTCCTACACTGTATGTTGTTACTACCCCCGGATGCTGTCTTTGGACGTATCTTGGGTCTGGCCTATGAATAGTAAAGCCCTGAGTTTTATTCAGGAATCTTTCCTGACAGTTGTTCGTGTCTGTGGGCCAGATCAACCATTTTTTCCAATCAGGATTAGATCTGTTGAGTTGTAGTATATTGTCAACTGTCACCACTGCCTGTGTATTATTATCACTGGCAGGTGTTGGTACAGAAGGTGTCTTCATCTCTTTGATCTTGGCTAGTCCAAGACAAGATGTTTGTTGAACAGTTTCATTCAAAAACATTATTTGTCCAGGGATCATACAGGCTCTAAATAACGCTTCTATCCCCTGCACTTGCCAATCTTTAGTACCCCACACAGTTTTTGTGTCTATTGTGTCTTTCCATAAGTCGAAACCCTGTCTAGACAGTTGGGCAATAAATGTTGCAGAGTAAATCTGTTTCGTATTTGTTAACATAATTTTCAGTCCTGTTTTGTTTTTCATTTTTATAGTAAAACGTTTCTGGATCAGATGTATTGTACCCTGAAAAATATGGAAACTTGTTAGCAAATGTTTTTGAACTACCGTGTGGTGGTGTAGGACAATGCTCCCATTGGTTAAACATAAACACATTTCTAGGGTATGCAGATTTATGCAAATAATAATGACCATAGTGATTATAGCAATACAGCTTTTCATAGTCTGATGAACCCTCTAAATATTCATTTTTAGAAAATGCAGCAGATTTTTCTAGGTCAAACATTATGTCGTTAACAGTCTCAAAGTCCCAATCATCAGAATAGGTACTGGACGGACGAAATGAGATCACTTAGTGAAATTTTAAACAAATGTGGAATGTTCAATTGTTCCGTCGGGCCGAAGATATCAAAATCTGTTTTGTCCCACAGTATACCATCCTGTATAGGAACAGCTGTGATGTTCACTGATGACAAGTCTCTTGCTTCACGATGGGAAGATTTATGAGGTTTCAAGAGTACGTTCACGTCTTTTCCTTCAGTATTCACATCGATGTATCTGCCACTTATAAGCACGCTCACAGTTGTAACCAAAGCTAGCCAGAGCAGGAAAACAAAAAGTCCAGATGTAATCCAGAGTTCAATCCATGGAGAAACCAAATAAGTCTTTTTCAGAAAGTGAAGAAAGTCTTGTACTTGCTGCTTGAATTTCAATGATGCTGGCGTCGTTTCAGGTTCACTCGGATCTTCTGAGAACGTATCAAAGTTAATGAAATAGCCAGAAGCAGTTCTGTCAATTGTTGGAATTGCATCAGGATTTGTAGAAATCGCTGGAACCAGTTGATCACTCGCTACATTGGTGTAGACAGGTGTATTTGGATGAACTGTTACTTGGTTTTCAAGAGGGATGAGTTCCATTGCATTGTTGCTTAGTCCTTCATCTGTTACAGCTGAATTCTCGATTGTTATCAGTCTTTCAGTCTGAACCTCTTGGATAGTAGCGAGAGGAGCGCGTCTGCTACTAGGTCGGAGTCCACGAGGCCTACTATTTAGTATTGGCCACATACTGTGGTTTGATGAGGTCGATGGACACAAATCTTTTCTCTTTTCTTCCAGCAAGGGGCGGCAGAAGTACTGTTCTTGTTCCTTGAACTGCTAGGATCGGTACTGGTTGTCTGTAAGAAGGTCCAAATTCCTTCTTGTCCGCAATTTTTTCTCTGACTAGATCCCCAACTTTTGGAATCCAGACAGGCCTTGCTGGGACCGCCGGTTTTTCCCCAGTGGTGGTTGGCTGTAGGAATACATTGCTTTGTTTCGTTCTTAACTCATTCAGTTCCTGTAAAACAGCCAAACGATCTTTGATATCAAACGTTTTATTTTCCACCACTGTGCCTACGTGATCGAGATCTGGTACCCACATTCTTGTCCCAAATAGGACCTCATATGGAGTGACCCCTCTAGAGAACTTCTTGGCAGGTTGTTCAATGAGCGTTGGACCCCATAAAGATGTTTGACCCACCCATCACCCGAACCTAATACCCTAGCTGTTATAGACTGCTTTATGTCCCGGTTTTTCCTTTCCACAACCGAATTTCCCTCAGGATGGAATGGAGAGGAGTACCGCAATGCAACGCCCAGACTGGCCATGGCTTCTTTGTAAGCCCGAGAGCTAAATGCAGGGCCCTGGTCAGAATGTAGCGTGCCTATTGCGTATGTGCCGATAAAGACTCGCAAATCTTTTATAACAGTTCGAGCGTCAGCCGAGCGCTGAGGCCATATCCATAGGAACCTAGAGCATGAATACACTGCAACCATGATATATTTATAGTTACCGTCCCTTTGCAAGGGACTGCAGTGGTCCAGGTAAACACAAGCTAATGGTTTGTCTGAAATTAACAGGGGTGTCTGCGCAGGACGTTTCACTGTTGAGACTTTCATCTGTTGGCAAATATCACATTCTAAAACATAGTTTTTAGTTTGTTTTCTAATACCAGGCCACCAATATCTTTGCTTGAGTAAAGATACTGTTGCAGAAACACCTGCATGGGCAGAAGCTATCCCTTCGTGTGCTGCCAGGATTAGTCCTAATCTGCGTTCCTTGTTTGGAATTACCCTATCCCCCACTCCAGGGATTCGAGCAAAAGGAACGTTGTTCGCCTCAATTACATAAGAGTACTTGAGTGGAAACTTTTTTGGTAACGCTGCACTGCTGCCCTTGCTTGAAGCATTGACATCCAACATTATCTCACCGTCTATTTTTGTTTTTGAACGAGTGATCGCAGCTACGGAAGTTGTCTGAACAGCCCCCTTTGCGGCTTCGTCAGCCAATGAATTCCCTGCAACGAGAACGCCATCACGTTGATGACTCAGTGTGTGGATCACGTGAGCCTTTGGTAGTTCGTTTTTTAACTGAACTACTTGTTCCCAAAGCATTTTGTGCTTTATTGTGCCACCTTTCGCATCTTTGAAACTATTTTCAAGCCAGTTTTGTATATATTCATTTTACGACTGAACACAGTAAAAGGAATCGCACACTATCAGTGTGGGGAATTCTCGATCTATACTTTCAATTGCCAGTTTGAATGCTTGTAGTTCAGCTCGGTGAGCTGTACAATCTCCTAGAGACTGGGTTTTTGTGACCATAGGTCTGAAGATGCCATCTCGCATGCAACCTTTAACGATTGCACACGCTGCACTGTAAGCTTGCTTACTCCCTGTTGCGGGTTGTGCGGATCCGTCAGTGTAAATTATGAATTCGTACTGATCGAGAGGCAGAATCTCAGTGGGCAGAGGACATTCTTGTTCATATTGCAGGAATGCTTGTGTTTTTAAATCTGGATCAAAAACATATTCAACATCTGTTGCAGCAAGAGAATTAACCCATTGTATCCATCTTGGATGTAATGCTTTAGCATTTGGAATGCTTGCTTTTGTGACCGCTTCTAAAGCTGGTACTGGAGTTACGACAATAATGCGTTTCCCTTGGGCTAAGACTCTTTCTTTTGCTACAGCGGTTTGAACTGCTGTTAGAATTTTTTCAGTTGAACTGAAGCGCATTTCCGCTTGTGTGTACAAATGAGATTTGTATGGAATTGGTATTTTCTCACCCTCATTGAAGGTTAAGTAGGTGAATCCGCATTGACCCGAAATTATTCGGATCACCAAATTACGTTGACTTTCGCGTGTTTGTAAGTGATTTGTTGCTAACATCTTAGCCTGCAGTGAATGCAAGATTTCTGTGTGTTCGTTTGTCCAATTTTTGATTGAAAAATCAGGTTTGATTAATGCGTAGAGAGGTTTAACCCTTTCTGCGTAATTTAGAATGTATGTTCTGCCAAAGTTTAGGAAACCCAGAATGGATTGTAAGTTTTTTAGTGTTTTTGGAGGTTGGAGCAGCGCACATTTCTCTAGAAAGTTAGCTGCTAAGCTCTTGCCTTCACTTGAAAGCTCATATCCTAGAAATAGGACATTGAGATGGGCAATTCGGGACTTTTTAAAGTTGAACTTGTAGCCCTCAGAGGCGAAGCCCAGTATAATGGTGCTCACCCTGTTCAAGTGTTTGTCCAGGTCATCGTCTGTCAGATAGATGTCATTGACATAGGACAATGCCTCATTGTCATAAATTTGTAGTAACTCCGTTACCCTCGCTGAGAATAAACCTGGGCTGTTCTTGAACCCTTGTGGGAGTCGACAAAAGTGACGCTGGGTCCCCATTATGGAGAATACTGTTAAGTACCTGCTTTCAGGTGCTATGTTTTGACAAAAGAAACCATTTGAGATGTCTAATGTTGTTTTGTATTTTTTATGCACAATGTTATTCATTAATGCTGTGCTATGTGCATTTTGCACTGCAAAGGTTTTAGAACAGTTTTTTAGGTGTCTGTAATCCAAAACTAGACGATAGGTGTTGTCTGGTTTGGAGACAGGAAACAAAGGATTGTTCATTGAGGAGGTGCATGTTTCAATCACCCCTTGGTATTCAAGTTGATCTAAGATCTCCCTGACCTGTTTTTTAGCTTCTTGCTTTATTGGATACTGCCTTTGTGCAGTTGGTTCATGTTTCAGATGTATTTTATGGTGAGGTGAGTCCTCATCCCATCCTACATGATTTTTATATAATGCTGGGGCCTGGGCTACTGCCCATTTCCTGGCATATGTATATTTTAGGTGAATTGGAATATGGTTGGAGAAGGCAGGCATAATAATGTCCTCGCCGTGTGGGCACTCCCTGACAAATTGTGGTGGCCAGTCTTTTTCTGCTAGAAGTATGTCATAGCCCCTTGATAGTTTTTCCCAAAAAGTGCTTTCACCTGTCTAGGTATGTCTCCCTCCATCCGGAGTGTTATTTCATATAACTTTTGTGGAGTACTAACCCTGGTGTCTACAGTCTCAACTGTAATGTACTCATTCAAGTCCACTATCTCCAGAAGTTCCTTCAGGTTCTGGCGAGCTATTGTGACTTCTGCTGCACTGTCCAGCATTGTCTGAGCCCATTCTCCGTTCTTGAGTTGTGTTCTCAGTATTCTCGGCATGTCTGATCTTCAGACCTGCTACTTTCTTTTTGGAGAATTGCGGTTTTGTTTTGTTTTTCGTAGCGTGTTTTTCTTCTTTGGATTTTACGCGTTCTTCTCTATGTTTTGACCGTCCTCTTCTTTCCGAAGTCTGTGATGAGATCTGAAAGGGACGAGAGGAACGTGTATCAGTATCTTGATACCTGTCAGGTTTTCTCAAATTATCCCTATTCCTGAGGTTATACCTCCTTTCAGAGGGCTCCTTTTGAGGAGACCTACCTCGGGATTGAGAACGTTTCTCGTTTGAATTTTGTTTATTAGTCTCCCACTTCTTTTTAGAAGATGTAGGAGTTTGTTTAATTGAGAACTTCTCAGGACTTTAAGATAGTTTAGGCTTCACTGGTCTTCCACCCAAACTATCTCTGCCTAATTCTGCATAAGATTGTTCAATTATTCTGGGTAGTTCAGTTTGATGTTCTGTAACATCGAATTCCCTTAATTTTTGGCGGATCGCCACAGCTGCTGCCTCCCCTTTAATATTAGATAATATTATTGTTGAGACCTGGTCGAAATTTTTCAGTAATTTCATACCTAAATTTAGAGCAGGCTCTGCCCCGTATTCGTTTTGAATTTGTTTCAGGACATCTGGGATTACCGCAATTGACGGAATACCATGTGTTTTAGTATAGATGGCAGCAAAGACTGAGCCCCAAGTGGTGCAGTCTTCCAGTTGTGGTGTGATCCCCATCGGTAAACTGATTGTTAGGATTCTGTGTTTCTCATACGGGCTAGTATTTGGAAATACTGCTTCGATTTGAGTAATTTTTTGAGCTATCCAGAATGGAATTTGCTCACGTTTTGTGGGCATTTTACCCATGACTGCGTAGAGAGTCTGTGGTGTAATTTTTAGTGTATTCCCCTGTTGGGGAGTTGGATTTGGAAGTGTCAGTGGTTGCTGGACTGTGAAAGTCCGCATGACATATTGGACCAGTTGTCTGTAGATTTTTATTATTTCTTGTAGTTGAACAAGTAGTTCCTCGTCTGACATTTCTTCAATGTCGGGATGAGGTGTATAGCTGGCTAGAATCGGCCATGTTGCTCCTGGTCTACCCAGTGGACCGAGCCTGGTAATGTTTCTGTGATGTTTTAGGGCGCCTTTAAACCAGAGCTGATGCTCTTGGTATGTTAATGGAATTTCTATATCCTCGAAAGGAATGTATTCCTCTGGTGGATCATCTTCTTTGTAGAAGTGAAACATGTTTGTTACTGCATTGGAGGCAGGAAATATTACCCATGAATAGAATACCTCTGTCTGAAAGGATTCGTGTGCCTCTATCACGAAAACTGCTCTACCACCTCTTGGTGGCAGACCGTGTTTTATAAGTTTTAGAGTGATGGCTCTTCTTAAGTTTTGAGGGATGTCTATAACACCCTCCTCGGTTTCAATAAAACCTGTGATGTTATAAGCTGTTGCAGCTGGCTGATCCGCAGCTCCACCGTTTCCGGTCTCAGTGTCGGAGCCAGGCATTTTGTTCTTTGAAAAATGTAGAACAAGTTTCAAGGAAACAAAGATAAGGTGCACAATATTTTGGAACACTGTATCCTTCAACGTTGAGCAAACCAAACAGCTAATATATAGGGTGTTTCCCTATGTAGCCGTGGTGGATACTTAAACCTGCCCACTCCAGACGTCTTTTGGAGTATATGGGTAGGGGTCTCTGAGAGAAAAAGCACGGCTGAGTTACTCAGTATCTAGCGTTAAATTACCGCCTTACCAAACGTTGGGCGCCATGTAGTGTAGCTCCTATTTCCCTAATAGGCTCTGCACATTGGAATAATATCCCCTATAGGTTCGACATAGGACTAAGGTCAGTATGTCCCTATTGAGTATATTAAACTTAATTACTTGTGCCAGCTAGCTCAGAGGCCACTAGAAACTCCTCGGATAACAAGAAGGGAGTAGTTTCTGGCAGCCGCAAAACATGACAACTTTGTTTCCCTTTAGAATCAGAACGTGTCCCAGAGTCGTGGAAACAATAGATAACTATTTCACTCAGCTCAAGCGTGCATGCTTAGTTTTCCTCAAAGTTACACAGAAAGAATAGACGGGCGTTTCAATAAAAGATTTATTGAACAGTCTTGTTTCTCGTGTAAGTTAAATGTGCTGTTATGATCACAAGACAGTATGCAAGATAAATAATGTACAGCGTAAGCAGTAGAAATAAATAATACTGCGCTAGCATGATCTTTAGTAGATATTCATTTGCATAAATGACACAGACTAAAAATGCGAGTACTCATACGATGCGTTGCTAAGCTAGTTCTACCCCAATGTACCTAACCTAACCTAGGTGTAGGGAGAGGTATGAAGTAGGTGAAGTATTCCTTACTATGGTATACTAAGAGTATGTTAAGTCTAGTATGCCTAGTATGGCAAGAGTCCCTCTAGATTCTAGTCAGCTCCATACCTTAAGAATGAGAGAGGGAGGAATCTCTTGCCAGATTCGAACTCCAACACCCCGCAAGGGAAGTCAGATCACTGGAAGCTGGACTCTCTGCGTGCAGGGATGACAGCGTCTTCTCAGTGCGTGAGGCCGGGAAACGGGCTCCTCTGAAGTCGAGGTCTCCTCTAGTTTACAAGGGCTAGGGAAGGTATATTTATACCTGAGAGGTACCTCAGAATGTTAGCATTGACGTGAATCGGACAGCGGAAGACGTCATGAATGAACCCCTAAGGTATAATGGTTCATGCATAATAGATGAGTCCTTGAAGAAATCAATAGTCCTGTGCTAGGGAAACTCCCGAAGCCTAAGGGTCTGTTCTTCAAGAACTCGTTGTGACGTTAGGGTGGACGGATGTCGGAGACCATGCCTGTATTTGGAGTGCACGGTTTAATGCCTAAATAAGGACTGGGATTTTATGCCTATATAAGGGCAGGGCGAATTGTGCCTATATAAGGACATGATACAGGAAAGCCCGTGTATGGACACCCTAAGAGGAATACAACAGGTCCAGGACCTTGAGGACAGCACTTGGGGGTCAGGACTGACTCCCACAAAAGCAGCAGAGGGGACCAGGTCAGGTCCAGTTCGGTCTGGCATCTGGAAAGCAGGAAAGACCTCTGGAAGCTTGTTGTGGCCCGTTGTAGCTCAAACAGGGGTCAGCCAACCAACCCTTGGAGGCACTTTTGGGGGTCTTGGGTTCAAGGAAAGCAAGTCCTGCCTTCCTTCTTCAGACAGATGGGCAGTCTTTCTTCTGAGTCTTCTCAGGTCCAGGAGTGTTCAGATTTCAGGTTCTGTGGATGCCACTTTCATGCCCAGTGCCGGCTGGGGGCAGAGGGACACCCCCTTTGTCTAATCCTAAGCTGGTTCTGGTCAGTTCTTCTCTTTCCTCTAGACTCGTCTCCATGCCGGCTAGTTACTCAGAGTGCAGGCAGGCCCAGATGTCAGCTGCATCCACCAGTGACGGTGTAGGCTGATTTTGAAGTCAGGAAGGGCTGGATACTGCTTCCAAGCTACTCTTTAAAGTGCAATCAGCCATCCTGTCAGGAAGACCACCACCTTTCCACAGCCAGGTACTTTGTTCACACTCTGGTTCCAATACACATGTCCCAGTGGGGAGCCATCAACAGTCATAGCAGCGGGTAACTCACAGAAAGCGCCTAGAAACTGAAGACAGGGAAATGCCAACTTTCTAGAAATGGCATTTCCCAAAAAATTATGTAAGTTCTTACTCTACCATTTAAGAGGATTTTAAAATATCATTATGAGTGAAAGATATATTTTTCTAGCTCTTCCCATACTGAATTTTGCACTTATTAAATGTAATAAGGTAAGCCAGTTTGGGTTTATGGCAAACTAGACTTGACACAGTGAAAAAATGAATTTGGGGAGTTTTACTACTAGGTCATGTAAAACATTAAATATCAATGTCCGTTGTTTTAACTACCATGCCCCTGCCTTATGAGCCTTTATATGCCAGGTATTGCTGAGTCCCCTTCCATCAGGTTGACCCCCACATCCCGTCCAGAGACCACAGGGTATTTTACCCATCTCCCTCTTTCCCCCGAGGCACAGATAATAAATCAACATCCACACAGATCTTGGAATAGGGGTCGGATAGCCCCGGCCGTATTTTATTAAAATTAAAAAATCATATTTAAAAATGTAATCATTTCTTACTACGCAGAAAACCCACACATACTCATAACTTTATACATTTCCATATACAACGTATTTACTCTTCTTTATGGCTAACCTTAACACGTATCTAATACATAGCCATACCTAACCTAAAACTGAAATATGTACAATTTGTTTTCTGCGTATCCCGGATGAGCCTACGTGCAAGGTCATGACTGGTCCCAACTACTTGCTAGGTCCCCTTTCTTACCGGAGTGACCTTGCGCAGTAGGCCCGGTTGCCCATCAGATTCCTTCCCTCGGGCACCCCCTACGCCCTCCAATACTACTTCCCAGGGACTGCTGTTATGCCAACTTGACGCCCATGCGCCTGTGCGGGGATTGGCCCAAAGGCCTGCCGGAAGCAGAACTTCCTACCCCCGCACCCTTCAGCCTAGGGGCCGTAAACGCCCCCTGAAGTGTGATGAGAGACCACTGTCCTCCTCCCCCCCCCCCCCAGGCGTCCCCATTAATAATGGCTGACCGACTATCTGGCCCCCCCCCACCCTTCCGCCTATTGACAAAAGGTCATGCCCTGGCCTTTGCCAGTAACATCCAGGCTAACACGTTTTCAATGAAATACTCATTGCCCAGCTTAGAGAGGTGAACCCCGTCCTGGAGAAAAAAACGACCCCCCCGGATGCACCCATGCGCAATCATCTGCAGCCTGGTGGACCGAAAAAGCTTATCAGTCCTGTTATTGATTCTCTTCACGGAGTGATTCAAGGCCCATTCCGCCTCACCCCCCGCCATTGAAACCTCAGGATCATGTGGGACCACACTAACACTGCCTGTGGGCACTCCTTGGCCAACCATCCCATTTCCGTGATCAGCGCCTCAACCACTCCCTTCCTGCCCAGGTGTACCAGGTCATTACCTCCCAAATGCACTATTACTACAGCGGGTGCCACGGGAGTCCTAGCTAACAAAGCACCAAAAACATTACGCAACTGGCACAATCGCAATCCTCCTTGTCCATGCAGTGACACCTTGAAACCCGCCTGGCAGGCCCTTTCTGCAAAATTGACTGTGAAAAAATATTGTTTCAACCTGCTCACATTTGAGTGACCTAAAATCCAGACTTCTCTTTGACCTGGCCCTCAGGCGGGTACCTGGAATGGGCGAGGCTCCGATGACTGGCGGACGACGGCTAGCTCCCCTCCTGCGGCACAGGACGTGGAAACTGCAAGAGATTGAAACAAAAAAAAACAACCATTAGCCAATAATACTTAGAGCAGGTGTAAACGCACATATCGTTTGTAACAGTCAGAAGACCAACGCCCTATCCTCTGAACCTCATGTCCCTGCAGCCCCCAAGCCGTGGCTTCAAGGGCTGCCCCAATCCTGAAAGAATGGGTACCAAATTTGGATGTATCCAAGCCTGCTGCCCCCAGCGCCAATGTCAGTATCCTGCCAAACTGAAATTTCGTGAGGGGGGGTCCCATCCTGGTGAATGAAAAGTGGACCTCCCGCGCCTTGTGGCCTGTAAGCCAGAAAAACGTCCAGATAGCTTATTGGACAGCATGTGCTCCCTTGAGCTTTGTGAAGAATAACATGGTCACCCCTCCCGTTCTGGTCTGTCTTGGATCTAGGAATTGATAAGGATAAAGATCCTCCCTGTAAGTGAACATGTGCAAATTGCATCCCACCATGCCAATCATGCTTATTACGCGCCACCAATTCTCCCATCCTGAAGGAACCATAGAAGGCGAGGGAAAAAGCAGACCTGAAAAGATGAATCTCCCCGTGGATCTACATACTCTCCCCAATGCCTCCATGAGGGCTGACAATACCTCCACGCTAATCGGGTGCCGGACGTCCGTCTGGGAACCTTGTAGGCGCTGCCACCCTTTCAGTGCCCTTTTGACTATAAAAGAGCCCGTGGGATCCCTATGTCCCTGGATCTTTGCAAAAAAGGCGATTGCCGCCATGTGGTGTCTGGCGCACGCCACAGAACGCCCCCCATCTCTCAATTCCCTCACGAATGATATGACAACCGTTGGCTCGTGCCATGCCCCCTCCCAGCCATCCCCCAGAAAATTGCAGTAGGTGGTAAAAGCCCCCTCATGGGCCCGCCTGGTCCTGGGTGCTAGGCTAGCTGCCACGAGGTCCGATAGGTTGGGGCACCAAGTTGCCAAAGTTGCTCTGGAAAAGGCGTTGGACTTTCCGCTGCTCCTGGGTGATAGGACCTGAAAACCTGCATCTTGAAATGAGACAATGCATCGGCAGCGTGGTTGAGTACTCCTGGGATATGCCTGGCCCTAAACATTACGTTTAATTTCATGCATTGAAGTACTATCTCTTTTAACAAGCGAAGCATCATCCTACAATTAGCAGACTGCTGATTAATGCACTCCACTACTGCCATATTATCAGGCCAAAAACCACTGATTGATTGCGAAACTGGTGCGGCCAAATGGTTAAGGCCACCAAGATTGGAAATAATACCAAAAATCCAATGTTACCTGTTGAACCAGCGCCTATCCACCAAGCTGGCCAATGTTGCGCTGCCCATTGGGGGCCCAGAATGGCACCAAAACCCTCACTCCCAGCAGCGTCTGTCATTAGGCCAAGGTCTGGGCTGGACCTAGCAGGGCTGGGCCACACTACAGTGCCATTGAAATCACGCAGGAATGCCATCCAAATCCGCATATCCTGCTTAACCTCGCTGGACAACCGAGTGTGGTGATGCTTCTCTTTCAAACCAGACATTGCTTGTGCAATGGAACGCGAAAATGGACGGGCCATTGGTATGATTCTTAGCGCAAAATTAAGCATTCCTACTGGCTTCTGCAGTTGGTGTAAGGTGACCTTTTCTTTGCCCAGGCATTCTTCCAGTGCTAGCGTGAAACCCCTTACCATACTCAGTGGCAGACGTGATACACCCGCCACTGAATCCAGCTCTATGTCCAGAAACTCTATTTGTGTGGCCGGTCCCACTGTCTTTCCTGGCGCCAGGGGGACTCCAAATTCACGCATGAGTGCGCAAAATGCTTCCAAAGCCCTGCCACACTCCTGGGACCCTGGTGCCCCCAATGTAGGAAGGTGGAATCTGACTGCATGGTTGCCCCCACTTTTTTCCTGGTGTTTTGGACTTAGTTTGGCTGGGATCCTGCTATTCAGGACCCCAGCCTATCTGCTTACTCCCTAAATTGGTTGTTCATGTACTTTAGGTACACTCCAGATTGGATTCTGGGGTACCCTTATAAGTCCCTAGTATATGGTATACTATGTACCCAGGGCATATGTACCCCAGAGGCCTCCCAGGGGCTGCAGCATGTATTATGCCACCCCTGAGAGGCCATTCAAAATGACACAACAGGTCTGCTACTGCAGCCTGTGTAAGGTGGTGCATGCACCCCTTCCTTAGATATAGGTTCACTATATCTATCCTAATCACTGCACATATAAGCCTATCAGTCACCCCTATGGCAGGCCTTATCAATCCTGAAGGCAGGGTGCTGGGTTTTATGTGAGAGGGTGCCCATGCATGAGCAGAGCCCCTCTGCAGCCTTCGGAACCACTATTCCGGGGTTGTCTGTGATGCAGCCAACCATATACTCTTAAGTGCATTATAACCTCGCAGTAAATGCTAACTTTAAAATGGCTGCAAGGAATTATGTCGTGTTTGGTGTCAAACACCTTGGAATCAGTATGATTCCTCCCTCCTAGAGGGAGAATTATGACAGCACCGGTACACCCGGTACCAGCTTCACAGAGCCCTGGCATCACAAAATGGATGCTGCCAGCCAAAGACACGAGTCTGCCGTCTTGCTGCTGGACGAAAGTCCGACAGGGGAAGGCTTGACAATAGGTTTCCTGTCACAGGGAGGTGTGACCACCTCCCAGACAGGCTTTAGTGTATTGGGGCTGGGTGGGTGCACTCTCAGAGTGCTTTGATGTCTGCACTGGGGGCACATTTGGTGTCCCGGTGCATAGTCCAGCTCAAACCGGTTGCAGGGGCTACATCCCCTGCTCTGGCGCGAAACTGGACAAAGGACATGGGTGTAGCCACCCCTCTGTCCTGACCCTCCCATAGGTGGGTCCCCAGAGTTTGTCCCACCCCTTCCTTGGGTATAAAGTAGGAACCCTGACTACAGGACTTGAGATATTACCTGGACTAAACTCTGCTACAGAAACCAAGTACCCTTCGACGATCTACGCTTTGCTGGATGACTGAAGAATCTCCCTTGGAGTAAAGGAGTTACTCCCCTGCAATGCAGGCACCTCAATGCATCTGACCGGTTTGCATCTACGCAGCTCCCGACGGACTCCGAAGATTTTGCAACACAGGAGGTGGGTGCCAAAGCTTTCCCGAGGCCGACTAGTGTTCTCAGCAAACCTGAGACCCGCAGCCCTCGTGGGGACCGTGCAACCCTAACCCCTGGACACCGTGCACATTTGCAGCACCATATGCTTTTAGGCGATCTCTGAGGCTGTGCTTTGGGCTACTTGTAGTCCAAGCCCCGAGCAGTGTTTCCACCGAAGATTACTGGCCTACACTCCACGAGTGTTCCATGAGCTGGTATTGTGTGATTCCTCTCGAGGTCCCTTCGCGATCCCTGGTCCGTTGACCTGTGGGTCCCTGAGAAGGCAACTTTAACTTTCAGTGGGCTTCCCTGGTTGCTCCCGACGTGCCCTGACTCTCCATCGCTTGGGGAGTCCCCAGGACCTTGCTGGTCCTCACAGAAGCATCTTTTCTCTGACCGCGTGGGTTGCAGTTGCCAAGGCTTGTTGGTCTCCAATCCGGAAACTGACCCCCAGCACTCGACATACTTCGTGGGACAGCTCGCCTGCGGAATCTGGTCATTGTCGACATCTCCTGGTCCCCGGGGCTGCAGAGTCAAGCTTCACCTCTTCGCACCTGAAACACCCGACATCGGTGGGCATTCGATTGCTCCGCTCCTGGTCACTTGAAGTGACCCAGACTTTGTCCCCTCTGCTTTCAGGTTCTTCACATCTCCGATCCAGGCTTGAATCACACCGGACACTTTTCTTCTCTACGGCAGCAGTACTTTCTCGCATCACGCCATTGAAAACGACGAGGGTTTCCGACACCACTTGACCCCTATGCACCCGGCTCCTCTGGGATAGGTAGCACGGGTATCTCAGTACTCTCAAGGGTGCTGTCCTTAGAACCTTCTATGTTTAGCTGGGTTTGCTTGAAGTCCTCTCCTAAGTGTCCTTAATCTTTAAAATTCCAACCGCGACTTTCCCATAGAGTTGTACGGAGCTCGCGTCTGTGTTCCCACACTGCACCCGTCCTCCGTGGGTCCCCTGTGTCACTACCTTGGGTGGTTCCTTGGGTTCCCAGCGATTCTACGTGCCCTAGGCACTGTGTCTAGTCAAGTCGTGGTTGTTATACCACTTTCTTAATATATGGTTTGGTTTCCCCCTGGAGCCCACTGTGTATTGTGCTATTTACTGTCGTTCTAGTACTGTAATATTGTGTGCCTTGTTCTCTAATCTCATAAAGAGGTTAGTAGAGAGTGTTTAGTAATAAATACATATATTTTATATATACCTGGTGTGGTTCTCCTTTCATTTGGTCATTCAAGAGGTTATATACTGGTAAAACAAGCTGCTTTACATTCCTTCAAGACTTAGCCTGAAGGCTGCTCTCCACAGCTACCACTAGGATAGCTTTCTATAAAGGTTGTCTTTAACCTAATCATCAATAAGGGTCGTTTGGACTGGTGCAAGGTGCCCACTTTAATTAGTGGACAGCATATACCAGGCCAACTTCTCACATTGGTGTGCAGCGGTTGGGATTCAAGCTTGCTATTGTTTTACCAGATAATCTCAGTGAGTGACTAACTGAAAACCAGCTAAAGGTACTTAGGTACATATAAATCAAGTCTAGAATAAAGTAAGTTCTACTGAACTTGGAGTTGGGTAGCCAAGGGTCTAGCACACCCTTTCTCCAACTCAAGAGAGTCTCAGTTCCCACTAGAGTAGGTAGGTGCATACACCACACCACACTAGAATGTCTTCAAGGTCTGAAGTCAGTGACTCTTTGCCAACTAGGTATGACAATCTCACATTCCAAGAATTGAGAAATATGTGTACATCTAGGAAACTGAAGACAGGGAGACATGCAAGCACTCAACGCCTCATTGAGGCTTTGCTGTTAGATGACCTCAGAAAGACCCCAGGGTCTGATGAGGCAGGTAAGTTTGGTGGGGCAGCAGAGGAAGAAAGGCCAGGAAGTGAAAACTTCTATGACCTGGACTCCAATGCTGACCAGGGGGATCAAGATGATCCTAACCTGGACAATCCAATTCTTCTTTCAGGTGAGGAAGGCCTCAGTGGCCCTCTCTTCACTCCCCCAGGAAGGGTTAACAGTCTACCAAGAAGATCAAGATCTCCTTCTCAGGAATCTGATCATTCTGGTACTTCTGTAGGGACCTCTGCTTCTCATAAAAGGGAATCCTCTTATGAGAAGAAATGCCAACTGCTTGAGTTTGAGAGAGCTAAGCTCAGAATCAAGAGAGAGCAATTGGCCTTAGATAGGGAATCCCTGGAGCTTCAGAGAGCTTCTCAGAAGTTGGGACTAGAGTCCCATGGTGGCAGCAACAATATCCCTAGTGGTAGAGAAAAGGCTCATGACCATAGGAACCTGAGCAAGATTGTCCCTCCCTATCAGAGTGGGGATGACATCCACAAATGGATAACTGCACTTGAGAGGGCCTGTAAGGTACAGAGGGTCCCTCAGGAGTAGTGGGCAGCAATCTTGTGGCTCTCCTTTGCAGACAAAGGTAGAGACAAGCTCCTCACTGTTAGAGAGGAGGAAGCAGATAATTATAAAGTCTTGAAGAGTGCTCTGATTGATGGGTTTGGCTTAACCACTGAGCAATACAGGTTAAAGTTCAGAGATACCCAAAAGGCACAGACTCAAGACTGGGTTGACTTTGTAGGTTGTGCTACTAAGGCTCTGGAAGGCTGGTTACATGGCAGCAAGGTGCATGACTTTTTAGGATTGTACAATTTGATTATGAGGGAGCAGATCCTTAATAATTGTCAAAACCAACTTTTACACCAGTACCTGGTGGACTCTGATCTGACCTCTCCCCAAGAATTGGGAAAGAAGGCAGACAAATGGGTCAGAACCAGGGTAAAGCCAAAGAATCAGGGTGGTGACCAGAAGAAAGATTCTTCCAAGACCCAAGAGAAAGGTGGGGATAAATCAAAAGACAAGTCCCCTACAGGGCCCCAAAAGTCCTCTTCTGGGGGTGGGTCCCAAACTCCTTCCTCCCCTGAAAAGAAACCCTATTGCCATGTCTGCAAGAAGCCTGGCCACTGGAAAAATGACCCCATTTGCCCTAAGGTCAGCAATAAAGAAAATGTTCCTCCAAGTAATACTACCACTCCTCCTGGTACTACAAGTAGTAATCCCCCAGGTGGTAGTAATGCACCCAAAAAGGTAGGTGCATTCTCATGGGGAACTGAGGTGGACCCCAGCTTATCAAGGTCCTCCTCACAGGCCTCCTTAGTCTGTGATGGTGGCATGGGATTTGCCACTTTTACTATGAGTCCCAATACTTTGGGCAAGTACAGACAGGAGCCCTTAATAAATGGTCAGAAAGCTGTGGCACTCAGGGACACAGGGGCTAGTGTCACCATGGTGACAGGGAAACTAGTCCCCCTCAACAGCTTTTACCTGAGTTCAAGTACCAGGTGACCAACATTGATGGTATCAGAACAGATCATCCCATGGCCATAGTCAATATCAGCTGGGGAGGGGTCACTGGCCCAAAGAGAGTGGCAGTGTCCCCAAACTTGCCTGTAGATTGCCTGTTGGGCAATGATCTGGAGGTTTCAGCCTGGGCTGAAGTTGAATACCAGGCCCATTTAAAAATGTTAGGCCTCTCTGATAAAGTTGGTGGGGCTGTTAGGGCCTCAGCCCCATCCCAGGGAAATTTTGGAGAAGTGGAGCCTGAAAGAATGGCCCACTCTACTCCACAAGAGAGCAGAAGGGTTGAAGAAAAGTCTTCTTCCCCCAGACTATAGGTAAGGGTCAGCTTCCTCAGGGAACTGATCCTACCCCTAGTGAAGGAACTGCCCCAGAGGTGGTCAGGCCTGGCCTGGCAACACCCCTGATGGCAGGGGACCCTTCCAAGGTGGTACCCAGTCTGGAGCAGGTATCCTGCCCCTCACTACCCTACCTCAATCAGCCTAGGGCTGCAGAGGTCAGGGAGGTCAGTGGACCCCTAAGGGCCCACTGCCCAGAGGAACACCCTCATCAACAGATTAGGGGCACCCAGTCTAGTAGCCCTAGCCAGGTGAAAATTCCTCAACCCACTGAGTGATCCCTCTTACCATTGAATAGGGACCACCCCCAGATGGACTCTGTTGGGCAAAGGCAAACCTGGGACCAAGTGGTTCCAAACCTACCATGTCCCTCCAGTGTTCCAACCAAAGGGACCCAACCCTCAGCTGTAGGCAGCCAGAGGTTGACCCTTAGGGCCAGATACAACTCAGTCATGGAAAAAAAGGCCTCCATGGTGACCAGTGATCTGAGGAAGCTGAGACCAACTTTATTAGGGCCTCACTTCTCTACTCAGACACCCCACCAGCCTTTTACTTTGCCAAAACACACTACAGGTAGTAATTCCAAATGGTGGAGATCATCCAATACCCTTGGGGTTAGGGATAGCTTAGTGGACCATAAGACAGGGGGTAACCATGCTAGTGCAGGTTCTTCCTTATATGGCCACTTAGTCAATAAAGGCTCAACTGGGCAAGGTTAGCCTTATCTCCTTTCGTTTGGGGGGGGGTTATGTAGGAAGGTGGAATCTGACTGCATGGTTGCCCCCACTTTTTTCCTGGTGTTTTGCTGGTTTTCGACTTAGTTTGGCTGGGATCCTGCTATTTAGGACCCCAGCCTATCTGCTTACTCCCTAAATTGGTTGTTCATGTACTTTAGGTACACTCCAGATTGGATTCTGGGGTACCCTTATAAGTCCCTAGTATATGGTATACTATGTACCCAGGGCATAGGTACCCCAGAGGCCTCCCAGGGGCTGCAGCATGTATTATGCCACTCCTGAGAGGCCATTCAAAATGACACAACAGGTCTGCTACTGCATCCTGTGTAAGGTGTGGCATGCACCCCTTCCTTAGATATAGGTTCACTATATCTATCCTAATCACTGCACATATAAGCCTATCAGTCACCCCTATGGCAGGCCTTATCAATCCTGAAGGCAGGGTGCTGGGTTTTATGTGAGAGGGTGCCCATGCATGAGCAGAGCCCCTCTGCAGCCTTCAGAACCACTATTCCGGGGTTGTCTATGATGCAGTCACCCATATACTCTTAAGTGCATTATAACCTCGCGGTAAATGCTAACTTTAAAATGGCTGCAAGGAATTATGTTATGTTTGGTGTCAAACACCTTGGAATCATACCTCCACACCAGTAACTGGTGTGGGAGGTATGATTCCTCCCTCCTAGAGGGAGAAGTATGACAGCACCGGTTCACCCGGTACCAGCTTCACAGAGCCCTGGCATCACAAAATGGATGCTGCCAGCCACAGACACGAGTCGCCCTCCTGCTGCTGGACGAAACTCCGGCAGGGGAAGGCTTGACAATAGGTTTCCTGTCACAGGGAGGTGTGACCACCTCCCAGACAGGCTTTAGTGTATTGGGGCTGGGTGGGTGCACTCTCAGAGTGCTTTGATGTCTGCACTGGGGGCACATTTGGTGTCCCTGTGCATAGTCCAGCTCAAACCGGTTGCAGGGGCTACCAGCCCCTGCTCTGGCGCGAAACTGGACAAAGGACATGGGTGTAGCCACCCCTCTGTCCTGACCCTCCCATAGGTGGGTCCCCAGAGTTTGTCCCACCCCTTCCTTGGGTATAAAGTAGGAACCCTGACTACAGGACTTGAGATATTACCTGGACTAAACTCTGCTACAGAAACCAAGTACCCTTCGACGATCTACGCTTTGCTGGACGACTGAAGAATCTCCCTTGGAGTAAAGGAGTTACTCCCCTGCAACGCAGGCACCTCAATGCATCTGACCGGTTTGCATCTACGCAGCTCCCGACGGACTCCGAAGATTTTGCAACACAGGAGGTGGGTGCCCAAGCTTCCCCGAGGCCGACTAGTGCTCTCAGCAAACCTGAGACCCGCAGCCCTCGTGGGGTCGTGCAACCCGAACCCCTGGATACCATGCACATTTGCAGCAGCATATGCTGTTAGGCAATCCCTGAGGCTGTGCTTTGGGCTACTTGTAGTCCAAGCCCCGAGCAGTGTTTCCACCGAAGATTACTGGCCTGCACTCCATGAGTGTTCCGTGAGCTGGTATTGTGTGATTCCTCTCGAGGTCCCTTCGCGATCACTGGTCCGTTGACCTGTGGGTCCCTGAGAAGGCAACTTTAACTTTCAGTGGGCTTCCCTGGTTGCTCCAGACGTGCCCTGACTCTCCATCGCTTGGGGAGTCCCCAGGACCTTGCTGGTCCTCACAGAGGCATCTTTTCTCTGACCGCGTGGGTTGCAGTTGCCAAGGCTTGTTGGTCTCCAATCCAGAAAATGACCCCCCAGCACTCGACATCCTTTGTGGGACAGCTCGCCTGCGGAATCTGGTCCTCGTCGACGTCTCCTGGTCCCCGGGGCTGCAGAGTCAAGCTTCACCTCTTCGCACCTGAAACACCCGACATCGGTGGGCATTCGATTGCTCCGCTCCTGGTCACGTGAAGTGACCCAGACTTTGTCCCCTCTGCTTTCAGGTTCTTCACATCTCCGATCCAGGCTTGGATCACACCGGACACCTTTCTTCTCCACGGCAGCAGTACTTTCGAGCATCACGCCATTGAAAACGACGAGGGTGTCCAACACCACTTGACCCCTATGCACCCGGCTCCTCTGGGATAGGTAACACGGGTACCTTGGTACTCTCAAGGGTGCTGGCCTTAGAACCTTCTATGTTTAGCTGGGTTTGCTTGAAGTCCTCTCCTAAGTGTCCTTAATCTTTAATATTCCAACCGCGACTTTCCCATAGAGTTGTACGGAGCTCGCGTCTGTGTTCCCACACTGCACCCGTCCTCCGTGGGTCCCCTGTGTCACTACCTTGGGTGGTTCCTTGGGGTCCCAGCGATTCTACATGCTCTAGGCACTGTGTCTAGTCAAGTCGTGGTTGTTATACCACTTTCTTAATATATGGTTTGGTCTCCCCCTGGAGCCCACTGTGTATTGTGCTATTTACTGTCGTTCTAGTACTGTAATATTGTGTACCTTGTTCTCTAATCTCATAAAGAGGTTAGTAGAGAGTGTTTAGTAATAAATACATATATTTTATATATACCTGGTGTGGTTCTCCTTTCATTTGGTCATTCAAGAGGTTATATACTGGTAAAACAAGCTGCTTTACATTCCTTCAAGACTTAGCCTGAAGGCTGCTCTCCACAGCTACCACTAGGTTAGCTTTCTATAAAGGTTGTCTTTAACCTAATCATCAATAGGGGTCGTTTGGACTGGTGCAAGGTGCCCACTTTAATTAGTGGACAGCATATACCAGGCCAACTTCTCACACCCAACAACAGGAAGTCATCCAAATAATGCAAAACCCATTGGTGACTAGTCACTTGCCTGAAAACCTACTCCAGGAAAGAGCTGAATTTCTCAAAATAGGAGCAAAAGACAGAGCACCCCATGGGCATGCATTTGTCCATGTAGTACTTCCCCCTCTTGCTGGAATCCCAAAAGATGGAAATCTTGTGGGTGAACTGGCAGTAAACGGAAGGCAGATTCTATGTCAGATTTTGCCAACAACGTGCCTGGGCCAAGTGACTGCAGCATCGCAATTGCCTGATCCAATGATGCGTATCTCACAGTGCACAGTGCCCCATCAATAGCATCATTCAGTGATTGACCCCTGGGAGTGGATAAGTTATGGATCAAGCGAAACTCCCCTGGTTCTTTTTTGGGCACCACCTGCAGCTGTGAGCAAACAAAATCTTCAACCGGTATCGTATCGAAAGGGCCAGCTAGTCTCCCCAAACGCAATTCCTTCAACAAGTTAGCTAGCGCCACAGACTTGTTATCCCTCACTGATTGCTAATTGCAGCAGTAAGAGACCCCGGAATAGCCAGGTGTAGGAATCCTAAAGCCATCCCTGAAACCTTCTAAAAGAGTCTGGGCTGTGTTTGGGCAACAGTATTTATTTAACCAGGGTATCAAAGCCATTGTTTTTATGGGTGAGTGCCCCTTGCTAAGCAATAAGCCCTCATTCCTGCTTTTTACCTCCCTTATCCTTTGATTTTTTGAAACATTTGGATTCCAGATAGGAAGAGAGGCCACAGAAGGAACATATGTGCCTGAACCTGCATGAACCCGTGGGCCTGGTGCAAGTCCGCCTGTTAAAATCCCAACATGCCCCCTTCTTGTCACCCGTTCCCGCACTATGCGGTGTGCCTGACCGAAAGGACTGCACTCTTGGCGTGTCTTGGCTGGGAGTTTTCATGTGACGTAACCACATGATGACATCAATCTGATCCCAGGTTAGGCCTTCACCCCTTCTGAAATCCTTGTCATATTCCTTCTATCCCAATCCCGCGTATTCCTCATGCGCACAGGTGATCCTATTTTGATAGCACGCCAATTGCGCGCCTAGCCCAGGGAACTGTTCCACCAGTATTGCATGATAGTTGGAGGATGCCTTTATCCAGTTTACTAAAGTTTCATCAATCTTTTTCCTGGTGGACCAATTGCCGCAATCCCTTGGATGAGCCCATTCTCTCATCTTGTTTGCCTCCTCCTTCTCATCCTTATCAACTAACAACGAAAACATGTTCACATATTCCCCTTTCCAGATTTTTTCTTTCACCTCCTGTGAGATGTGTCTACCCAGAAGCTCTCGGGATGATCGCAGCTCTCCCAAGCCTAAACTTGGTAACACTTGCACCATACCTGTTGTCGTGCCATCTTGCGTCTTGGCGTGCTCGGTTTCTGTTGATGTGCCACCTTTGGAAAGATCAGGGCCACTCTTGTCGCTCACTGAGCTGTTTTGTCCTGTCCCGCTGGTAACCCCAACAACTGTCGCCGGTGGGCCCACCTCAACTGTTTGCGGCACCCCTTGCTTTGCCCCTTCCACTTGTGCTACCAATTTCCTGGCCCTCTCCACTGCATCCCCTTCGGTTAGCAGGACACCACCGCCTGCAGAAGGGATCACCGTCCCTGCTTTGGCTAACCATGGGAGCACCGCCGCTAAACTGGCTACCAAGTCTGGTTGTCCAGGCATACTACCCGCCGGGGACCCACAGGGGGGTACTACTGGCTGTGTCGGGCCCCCTCTAAACTGGGACCCCCAGTTGCGCCTCGTTGGCTGGGGCCCCCCAGACCCTTGGCGGGGTGACTCCCAATAGAGCTGCCCCATTCACCTCCTCTGGCCGGGATCCCCCTGCTGGGGCTGGAGGCCCTAGGATCCCTGGATTTGGCAACCCTGGGGGCGCGGACCCCCGCCTCCACATTTGGGTTTAGATCTCCGGGGTACCTGAGGGAATGCTGCCCTGGGGGCTACCCCCGAGCGCCTAGGCCTTTCTTCTGCTTCCTCCTGCCCATCTACTCTCCTACGTAACTCCGACAAGGACTGCCCCATATCGGTCATCGTGCGCATCATCGCCTCCATCCACTCCTCCATCCGAGTGGGAACCTGACCCCTCTTCACCTTAGGTGCCATCACCCTGTTCTACACACAAAAACAAGGGTCCACGAAAATTATGGCTGCTGGCCTAATATCCTTGAATGTGGCCTGCCACGCAATCACTACTAGCAGCCCAAAACAGGCAAGACACAGAGCCTTATAATAATAGTGCTCTCCCTCACCAAACCACCTGTTGAATGCTAGAATTAAACCTATGTCCCTTGCAGCAAGAGTCCAAACCCTAACCAGTAAGCCGCAGGCCTAAAATCCACTCCCTACACCGATGGAGCTGCAGTCCCAGCCCTATGCACCCCTGGGGCCCAAGAAACGACCCCAGGTCCAGTTAGGGTGATACCTAGCCCCTTACCTCCCTTCAAAAAACACCAGGTCCCAATCCTGGTCGACCGCAAGCACTCCAACAGCCAGAGCCACTCCCACAAGTCCAATCAAGTGGGGCAGCTGAGTATTCACTCTAACCCGCGTGGCTCCCAGCTGTGGTGCAGTGCAGGTCAACCGAGGAAGACCGAGGGCCGATGCTGCTGCTGATAAACAAGGCCCGTGTCAATGTTGCTGCCAGTGTCTTGCACAGAAGCCTGCTGAACAAGAAAAAGAAAGAGAAAGGGTTCAAATTGACCTCCGTCGTGTGGACGGAGGCATGCAGATTTGTCAGCGGAGCGGCAAGGAAGAGACCGTGCCGCCGCTCCGCGCTCCTTTTTAAAGGGGGGGTGAAGCCAAGAACCAGTTCCAGCAGGATCCGGGACCTGTTTTACCTACGTTGCCCCGGAAGCACTCGCAAGCTTCCTTGCCGACAACCAATCACCACCCAGGAGGGGGGGGGGGTGGGCGCCGGCCGCGTCATCGGCCGTGCTAACCCGGCCCCCCAGGAGAAGCGTCTCGGGGACCGGCCCAAACCGCCATATTTGCTGCGTGCCCGAGTTCCCGGTGGCGCCTATGGAGGACCCACCTTAGAGGTGACTTATAAATATTAACAAGCATTGGCATAGCCAATCGGTCTCGCATTTGGGACCTTATAAGTGTTTAGCCAGAGCTGTTGTCTTTGGCAATGTATTAAAGCTATGTTGTAGAGCATTGTAGTTCTATGCAGCATGTTGAAAAGTTATATTAAAAAATGTTAAAATAAAATAGCAGCAGCAACAATAAAACAACAGCAATAATAAAAACAACTATGCATGTATGGATAGCTATACAGCAGAAAACTAGCTGTTGGGTAACATATCATACATATCACATACATATCAGAAATCGCAGGAGGTCTCAAAGATTATTAGCAATAATGTGAGTGCGCTGCTGCTAAGTTATAATATTGAAAGCACAGGTCACTATCAATGAATATTAGAGGTAAACACATTTAGAATTTCGACGTGTGCCTGTGCACTGTCAGTGACCTGGCCAAGAACGGCATGAAAGAGATGAAATTGTTTCATACATTTTAAAACTGTCACAAACGGGGCCTCCCAAAATACGTGTGGCCCAGGGCCCCGGAAATGCTTACGATGTTCCTGGGTGCAATCGAACGTCCTGAGGCCCTGCTCGACACTGATGAAGGAAAGCCTGGGCCGGTGCTCACCGGTTGGTTGTCCTGCAGCTGCTGCTCCCCAGCCAAGGCCCATCCAGAGACAGGAGGCCCCTCTATGCTCAATAGGGACTGGAGCACATCAGCACGGCGGAGGGCATGGGGTCTCCCTGCAGGCACTGCCACATGTTCACACTCAACAAGAAAAAATAAATCCTTAGCATTTTTGAAGACAGAAAAAGTAAATTAGTAACATACAAGCAAAAAAAAAAAAAAAAGTCTACAAATAATGGGTCAGTTTAATTTTTTATTTTAAACTTCCTAAAACCAACTTTTACAGCAGGAGGGGATATAGCCATGAGGGGTTTAGGGGTTTACTGGAGGGCCCGAGACATTGGCTGCGCGGCCGTAAAAGTAACGCCGCGCGGCCGCGAAATAAAAAAAAAAAACGCGAGTGGTGACGCGAGTTGTGCGCGTGCGCGACGAGAAAACGTGCTGTGCACGTCGCGCGCGCTTGTGCACATAACCGCACGCTGGTGGCCGCTTTCGGAGCACTTTTAAAAGCCCCTTACTAAAGTCTCGCAGAGCAGCGCATGCGCGCTGGCTCAGCGAGACCTAAAAAGGAAGATTTAGGCCTGGCAAAATGTTTACGTAGCCAGGTTGAAATGGCATTTTAAAACTGCACTTTAGGCTACAGTGGCAGGCATGAGACACGTTTTACAGTGCCACTTAGTGGGTGGCAAAGTGAGTGCTGCAGCCCACTAGTAATATTACATTTAGAGGCCCTGGGTACATGTAGTACTACATACTAGGGACTTACAAATAAATTAAATGTGCCAATTTGGGGTACCTCAATTGTAACATGCTTAGGGAGGTAACCACAAGCAATGTACTACTGCTTGGCAGGAGTAAAGTGTGCAGAGTCCACTGGCCAGCAAAAACGGGTTCAGCAAAAGAAGTTACCTTTTCCCTGTTTACTTCATCTGGAGGCCCATTTGCATTTGTTCCCCACTTCTGCAAGCAAGTAATTTGCATTCTAATAGGTGTGAACAGGTGTGAAATGCCTCCCAGGAGCAAACAGTAGATTGACATGAATGGGCAGAGATTACCCCTTTGGCAATGACAGAATATGCAGGGTAGGGCTGTGAGCATCCTTTTTTATACTTCAGTGTCAAATCTTGCTTGAACATCATACCCTGCTTGACAGGTCTGCTGGGGTTTTACATGCAATGCTTAGGTCACATTTCAAATAGGCCTCCCCTGTCACAGGCAAATTTTAGCTAATACTTGGGCAGGGCCCTTCCTTTGTCCCCCAGGCCAGGCAGGCTCCAAACACAGTGGACCTCTTTCTCACATTACAGTGACAACTCCTGCTAGAGTGTCAAGTCTTGCTTGACAGCTCTGCTGGAGTTTTACATATAATGCTCAATACACACTTCAAAGGGACTAGAAAAGCACGCAAGGCAATTTTTGAGTATCCCCTGTCTGGTTGCTGGAAAACCCTCCTTTGTTCTACCAGACTTCTCTCTCTGGGTTTATTGAGGTACAGAGATGGCCCCAAACAGGATTTTAGTGTTAGATGTAGAGTGACACTAATATTACCATAGTACACTCTACATGCATCCAAAGCCCTCATAGCACAAGTGTAGTGTGGTTGAAGACTTCCGACTCCTTGAAAATCCCCAAAGTGGGTAGGGGTGCCCGGACACTTTTATCCCATTGGTTAGGGCATGCACAGGAGTAATTCCTAACCTCTAGCTTGTGTCAGGCATAAATGTTGCACCTCTAGGCACCCACATCAGAACACTCCTGGGCTTGTGGAAGATCAGAAGAGGAACGAACCTGCTGCCTGAGACCTGAAAAGAGCCTAGAAAACTTGACCTTCTCTCCCTGTTGTAATCTGGACAAAGAAATAGATTTGAAGGTCATACGGCTGACCTTCTGTTAAAGCTGTACGGACACAACAAGCTACAAGAGGCCTTTTACTGCAACTGCCCAGCTGACCAGGGGCAACTGGACCTGGTCTGGACCCTGCTGTCTGGCCTCTGCCTGACACCCCCTAAATTTCTAAGTGCCTCCCCTGAGGTCCTCAGGAGCTTTAGAAGTGTACTTCTGTAGTATATTGGGACTTAAAAGACTACATTCAGAAGTTAAAATCATTGACCAGGATGAGCCTGGTTGGTGTATCCGACCGGCACTCCATTCTGGTTAGTTTCAAAATGCACCTAGGTCATGTTCTACTGTGATCATTGACTATTATCGGCACTTTGTGCTTCGTGGCGCTAATTTTACCTACAAAGTTAAAAGTTCATATCTCTGTTTCCCCTTATTGGATTTTTGTCAGATTGGTGTCATTGTGTTTTGTTTAAATTGTACTCTGTGTTTCTAGTTCATTTTGGGAATTTTTTTATTGTTTTGCATTTTGACTTTATTACTGTTTTGGTGCTGCACAAATACTTTACACATTGCCTCTAAGTTAAGCCATGTCTGCTCTGTGCCATAGCTACCAGGGGATTGAGCTCAGGTTTATTTAGTAATTTTGAGGGTTCACTCTGACAAGAGTTGTGATTGTTCCTTGAGGTGGATAATCACCCACCCCTAACAGTAATCCGATTTCTTACATTATGCCACATAATTTGCCTTTTCTTGTAGTGTTATTTAGCCAACGCTGCTGCATAATTTGGTCCTTTATTGCAGCATATTCCCAGGGCCCTACTTAAGACACTCTGTTATTGTTCAGTATGCAAGATACTAAAAAGAAATAGAACACTCTAACGCAGCACATTAAAATATAAACCTAGTGGCTTTGTCAGTGAGTGTGTTTTTTAGCATTCTAGTACTCGTACTACTGTATGGTGCTTGCTGTAAAACTACAAGTACCAGGATGCACAGGAAAACCCCTGAACTGGAGGAGCTACTGGCATAGATGTCAATTCACCAAAATGCCAGTGATTGTGGAAGTGAAATCACTCACTCTTTGACTTTAATGATATCACAAGAAGTGACATCACATGGTCTTTGACCCTGAATCTTCCCTGGAAGTGGTCACATGACCTTAACTCTGACGACATCACAATAATTAACACTTGTTCCGTAATAACTTCATGATTAATATAACAGCACAGACAAATGTCTAGTTTAGATATCACATATATTAGATTTCCGGCATGATCCTTGAAGGTGGTGGGACAAACAAGTTACCTTAAATTGTAGTGAGCGAGTGTAGCGAGTGAGCCAGATCTTTTCTGAGGACTCAGGGGGTTCTCTCCCTGAGAAAAACAGTGAAAAAAGTAGATCAAATAGTTAATTTTAAACCACAATGTTCACATATATTTTCTAAAAAGCTACAGATTCTGAAAGGGCACTCATTAGATATTCAAGTCCTTTTATGGTGTGCCAAGCCAATGAAATGTGATTGTCCGCAGGAGTTGCCTTAATTTAAAACAAAATGTGCTTTGGGTTCCCCCATATATCAAAAGATTACCTCCATTGCACCAGGGCGAGCATTTTGCCTGGGTGCCTATAAGGCATGGGTGCCCCTCATGACAAACATTACATACAGTATGGCAGTGCCAGAATTTTGCCATTAATGGCAACCATATACCCCAAGTGATTCTTATATTAAAAAGTTCCTCTGGTGTGTCAGGACCAGCATTTTTCATAGTGGCCCCCCTCCCACATACCACAGTGGTCCACACTTATGCTTAAATTTACCTCCAATGTGCGATTGCCGGCATTTTGACCCAGGTGTTCTCTATGCCAAGAATTCCCTCAAGTATGCCAATGGCAGCATTTTTCAACGGGGACCCATATGCCCAGAATTACCTCTAGCATGCCAGTATCCGTATTTACCTACGGGTGCCAATTATGCCTATAATTACCCCCAATATGCCTGTGCCAGTATTTTGTCACAGGTGCCTGTCATGCTGGAAATTGCTCGCAGTATGCTAGCACCAGTAGATTGCCATGGGTGTCTATTATAACCCAAGAATTACCTTCAGTATGTCAGAGCCAATGGCAGACTCGCAAGTATAACAGCACTCATCACACTCATTCCTACTACTTACACTCACTCTTATTCATCCTCACTCACTTGCACTCATTCATTCTCACTCATTCTCTTTCTTAATCTGACTTACTCGTACTGTCTCACACTCACTTTGAATCACTCTTGCTCTCATTCTTTCATTCTCACTCACTCTTACTTATTCTCACTTAGTCTGACTTGCTCATTCTCACTCATTCATTCACACACACTCACCCATACTCACATTTACTCTTACTCACATTCCCTTATACTTTCTCAATCACTTACACTAAGTGAACTCCCTCTCAATCTCACACACTCATTCTTAATTATTCTCCACTCTGACTCACTCATTCTCACTCATCCTCAGTCGACATAATTCACGCTCATTCTCTCTAAAAATCCAATAAATATTCCCTTCATTCATTCTCACTCACCTACTCTTGCTCACTTGCAGTCACTCTTACTCTCACTCATTCATACTCAATTCCTGACACTCAATCTCACTCATTCTCTCTCACTACCTGTCACTGATTGTCACTCACTTTAACTTACACACACATTCTCACATATACAAACAGGCACATGCTCACAAATACATGTTCTCTTGCACACAAACACACTCACCCACAAGCACACACACAACATATATTTAAAGGCATTTTTACTTACCGCAGCTTCCAGGGAAAGTCCTGTTCCAGCTCCTGTTGCTCCATATTTATTACATTAATAGCCAACAACAGTATATTATTACACTATGAATATATCATGAACTCTTAGCGTAATAAAAAAAGTCCTGAAAACAAGGTGAGTGGAGCCCTGACACCCATAATATAGAGCCGCCTCTTTGCACTTATTTTGCCACCTCTGAGGTGAGGTGTCAGAAAAGCAGTGCCAGGGGTTACAAGAGGCAAGCCAGAAGCCACAACCCCAAACCCTAAATGATGTCTTTGGCATGTGGCACATCGCATGCTGTGACTTGATTTCTTTGCTAGTGAGAGCTATCACTGATCATGAACTCCACAGTTAGCTGGACAATATAGCTCAATGTTCTAAGGCAGAAAACATGTGCTGTTTTATGTCTCAAATAAAAAACAATAAGGTGATAGATGGAATGCTTGAATTAGGGCCTTATTATAAGTTTGGCGGTCCGACCCCCATAGGACCGTGTCTGCCCCCGCCAGCAGCCCATGTCGCTGACAGTCCAAAGATGCTTTGTATTACGAGTTGACCACGGGGCCAGTGGTGTGGAGGCGGGAATCTTGCAGTGGTGGTAAGTACTTTTCACAAATATATCGATGCCTGTGTGCGCATTTCGACTGCAGATGTGTAGGATGCACACATATGCATGATATATGTGGAAAAATACCATATACCCATTCCCGGGGTTTAGCCTATATATGGGCAGTCCTGGCAATGGGTATATGGTTCGAAAAGGACTCACCTGTAGATCGCCGCAAACAGGGTTGTGATCCTTGGCGTGAAGATCCTGCTGTGAACAGGGTACCGGGAGAAAGGTATCCATGTCAGAATTTGCCTGGAAGAACAAGAAAGGGGTGAGTACGTACCCCAAACCCTTCATCACTGCAACCTTGAAGAAGTAGGCCGGACCGTCACGGTCCCCTCGTTAAACAGGCAAATCGTAATACGGACGGTGGTTCATCTCCCCTGTACCGCCCTATGGCGGCTGCCTTTCACCAACCGCGAACCTGGCGGTCTGCTGGTAGCCTCTGCGTACCAGAGGCAGTCATCACAAAGTTGATCCTCCCAACTCATAATACAGCGGTCGGACCGCCGAGCTCACTGCTCTCAGACCGCCACAACTGGTACGGCGGTCTTTGGTACCGCCAAACTCGTAATAAGGCCCTTAATCTTAGCCACTGTCAATCGTTTGGGCCGAGTCCAAACTGAGATGGCATGGTGGGTGAAAAACGAAGACTTGGGATGCGGCCCATAGTGATTGCCAGTGGCTGAGATTATTTCGAGCATTCCATCCATCACCTTGTTGTATTTACATTTGACTCCATGCACCGGATATGCCCAGACATGGGTCCCGATCTCACTGTGCCACTGGAACCAAGCTATACCTGGCTGAAGAGCCCTATCTAGGGTGAAACCGGTCCTAGGTTGCTTGTGTTCTGGTTCAGGGAGGACCTGGCCTGGCAGTTTGGACTGAACTGTTCCCATGAGGAGCAGGGTCAAGACTGATTTGCATATGGTTGGGTCTAAACTGTGGTGGAAAGCTGGGCAAAAACCGATGGATTGGGATGCGGTCCAGGGCACTTGCCAGTGGCTAAGATTAATTCGAGCATTCCATCCATCACCTTGTTGTTTTTGTGTTTTATGTCTCATGTCCTGTGCAACAGCTCAGCAGTAGCGGCTCCTGGAGGGAGTGCTGCGGGGCGGTGGGGCGGTGGGGCGGGGGAGGGGCAGGGCGGGGCGTAGTAAACTCCAGCTTACTGCCGAACTGAGTTCAGTACATAAATAAATAAATAAAACGAATTACATTGCGCACGCTGCATTGCGATGCAGCGCGCGCAGTGTAATTCGTTTTATTTATTTTTGTACTTAACTCAGTTCGGCCGTAAGCCGGAGTTTACTACCCCCCACCCTGCCCCTGCCCCGCCCCACCGCCCCGCAGGACTCCCTCCAGGAGCCGCTACTGCAGCTCAGCTACAGCTGGCAGGTATGACACCATCAGCTAATCTTGCCTTTTGGAAAATGGCACACTCTCTGGTCTTGTAGTTTTGGCATTTCTCTTTTGATATAATCCTACAAGTACCTGAATTCAAAGTGCTGTTCAGGGCTTCCTGTAAGTGTCAGTGACCTTGTATCTGCACTGAGCTTTGCAAGGATTGAAAGGCGGGGCCGGCATCGGCCACGCCGAAAGTATGGCGGTCGTGCCGGCCCCGGACCCGATGACCATCCGGGGGCGGGCCTGTCGCGCGCAGTGATGACGCGACAGGCGCGCCTCACCGCTAATTGGTCGGAGTCCTGGCGTGACCCGGAAATGATTGAAAGCACTTCCGGGTCACGCATTTGGGCTAACGCCAGGCCGGTCAGAACTGGCTTGGCTGGCATCTTAGGAATAAAAGGTGGGGAGCGGCGGAGTTGGCCTCTTGCTCGCCGCTCCCTCAGCCTGCCATTAGTCACGCCAGCCTCGCTAGGAGGCTGGGGTTGTGTAATTTCTTCTTTTTTCCTTTGTTCTGCAGGTGGTGGTCGGCAATTACAAGGTGACGGTGGGGGCCGGTGCTCGTCGTCATTCAACGGCATTTCTGGTGTCGGATCCTCGCGTGATTAAAGCGGCGGGCCCGGAGTGGGCTGGTAGTGCAGCGCGGTCTTAGAGTCGAGGATCAGCGAAGTGCTGGGCGGTTCGAAAATGGAACTGGCGGTAGTGTGCTTGCCGGCACACAGAGCTTGGATGTTGAAGGTATTTTTCGCATCAGCTGTGTATTTCAGCGCTGCACTTGGCAGCACGTGGGGCAATCGAACGATGCATTGCAGCGCGTTGTGAGCCTATGCCAGGCCTGTATTCCGGGTGAGCAGCGCTGTTGATCCGTTAAGGCGTCAGGGCTGCTTCCTAGGGATCCTAGCTTCCGGATCGTGAATATGTATGCCCAAAAGTTAAAAGAATATACTCCACTAGGCCTTTCCGAGCGGAGATCGCAGCGCCTGGCGGAGCCGAGGATTTTGTGTCGCCGCCTCAACCAAAGGAGGGCGAGTGATCTTTGTGGCCCTCTGTGTTCGGTGGGATATGTGTTCAATGTGGTTTTTTAGCGGATTTGGGGGCTGCGAGTGTGATAAATGTTAGATGTGAGAGGGAGGACCACTCAGGGGCGATTACACTGTCTGGGTCCTGCCTCTGCGGCTGTGAATGGAGAACGTGTGCGTGCTGGGGGAATGTGCGGAGTAATGGGCAGAGAGGGGGTCGGGCGGTGACAGCGGAATGCACGTTGTTTGATGTATTTCGTGTATATGAAGATTGAGCAATGCAGACAGGTAGCGCCGAGGTTTGCAGGGGAGTGAGCATGATGGCACTTCATGGTAGCAAAACGGCCCTTCTACGGGATGTAAAGAATGGGATATTGCGTTTGCACCCGAGTCGGCAAAAAATCAGATTGCATCCAGATTTGCATTTTATTTTGCCTCGGTGGTCAATGATTTGGCATACAGGAGCTGAATGGAGCCTCGGCATCATATTCATGGTTGGCAGGAACAGGGACGACCTGGTCGGGCATGAGCAGGGGCGCTTGGTGGCCAGCAGTTGTTCGTGCAGTGTTACTACAGGAAGTGACGCCGTGTCACTGGGGTGTCCCTCATGGGGGACGGACGGAAGGAAGCTGGGTGTAGGATTTGCCATGCGTAGCAGGGTAGAAATTAGGTGTATGTATGGAACGTACAACGTGTGTATCCCTGTCTAGACCATTGAGCTCCATTGCCCCGTTGTCTGTGGGAGAACTGGGGCTACATCCCCACTCTTTACTTTTCTTTCTGCGCCGGTGGATGGCGGTGTACATGCACATCACGTGTTTTCCGTACATTAATTTATTCAGGGCCACCTGATTGTTTTGTTGTGGGTGTCTCTTGCGGTAGCGGCACCGCTGTATGCGGCTTGGCATGTGCAATCGTGTTGGAGGCGATCTTATGTGAGGGTCGGTTTTCGGTGTTCCTCATTGTTGTGCAACTGGTGCTAGGCTGAGCACTCCATGGGAAGTCTGCTTGTGCTATGCTGGGCACTCTCATATGGAAGTTTGATTTCTGTGTTCCTCACTTAATGCAATTGGGGCTATGCAAGGTGCTCTCGATTGCGAGTAATTTGAATGTTCCTCGTTAAACACAAATGGTGCTGTGCTAGGCGCTCTCCATTGAAAGTGATTTGAAAGTTCCTCAATAAGGGCAACTGGTGCTATGCAAGGCGCTATCAATTCAAAGTCTGACTTGAATATTCTTCAGGTAATGCTACTTGTGCTATGCTGGGCACTATCAATTGAAAGTTCGATTTCGTTGTTCCTCACTTAATATAGCTGGTGCTATGCTTGGTGCTCTCTTTTGCCAGTAGTTTGAATGTTACTCATTTAAATACAACTGGCGCTACGCTGGGTGCTCTTGATTGACGGTGAT
Source organism: Calotriton arnoldi (assembly GCA_963921515.1). NCBI lineage: Eukaryota > Metazoa > Chordata > Amphibia > Caudata > Salamandridae > Calotriton > Calotriton arnoldi. Next base: position 333,121 of record CAWUFW010007832.1, on the reverse strand, counting down.
TTAGATGTGCCTCACTTAAGGCAACTGGTGCTAGGCGAGGCGCTCTCGATTCGAAAGTGATTTAGATGTTCCTCACTTAAGGCAACTGGTACTATGCGAGGCGCTCTCAATTGAAACTCTGATTTCAATATTCTTCATGTAATACTACGTGTGCTGTGCTAGGCAGTCTCAATTGAAAGCTGGATTTCAATGTTCCTCACTTAATGCAACTTCTGCTATGCTAGGCGCTCTCAATTGCCAGTAATTTGAATGTTCCTCATTTAAATGCAACTGGTACTAGGCTAGGCGCTCTCGATTGAAAGACTGATTAGGTTTTAAAAGCCCCAGCCATCGTAGGCTGTATTGCATCCATGCTTAAAGTAGGCTTGGGTCGATTCACAGGAAACGCAAGGTATATGTTCGGTATATATTACCTGCTCTTATTGTTGTCTCACGAAAATCCTTGCGGAAGCAAACATATCGTTGTTAGCTTGCTAGAAGTCTCTTTCCACATTTTGTAGTATAACTTACTTGTGGAGTTACGTGTAGCGTGGGAAGGTGTCTGGGGATTCAGAATGCGAAGAACTCAATATGGCGTATTTGTGGTGGTCTTCTAACGTCCACAATTTTACGTGTACTAGCCGCAGGCCTTTAGAACGTAAGGTTTTGCTGTGACGGTTTGTTGCCACAGGAATGGGCAAACCGTCAATGTTTTTGAGGTTGAAACTTGACTGCCCTACTGTTGGCATCACATCAAGATGTTCAGAGCCGCTATGATGTCACGCCAAAAAGGTTACAAGACTTCGGTATCAGTCTTGCGAGGCGATTGCCTCTGTGATGTCACTTTGGTACACGATCAGCACTTATGATGTCACACCGATACGTCCCAGGCATGGTTGTCACAGAGTACCTGTGCACGCGTGTGCTGTTACATATATGAATTAGGAGGCTGTGTCCAATAGTATTTATGCACCCATCGCAGGTGCACGTAGACACTGGTTAGGCACATGGTGCCTTTGCACCTGTGCGCTTGTACACGTACGCATTATATGCCTGGTTGGTCACACGGTACTTATGCACTCTTGTGCTCCGGCATTTATGCATGATACTAACAGATTGTCACACAGACCTATGCACCCTTGCAATCGCACAATCAAAGATTATATACCTGTGTTTTGTCACACGGTACCTATGTACCCTTGTGCTCGTACGCTCATAATATTTGCCTGTGGTTGTCACACAGTACCTATGTACCCTTGTGCTTGCACACTTATAATATTAATGTATTGCGTAATACAGTACCTTTGCACCCTTGGGCCTGCACACTTCGGCATTGGATGTCCGGGTTGTCTCACAGTACCTAGGCACCCGTGGGCCGGTAAGATTGCGCATCATATTCCTGGGGTGGGTCACACGGTACTTATTCCCTGTGTGCTGGTTCGCATTTATGCATTGGATGCCTATGTCGTGTCATACAGTACCTATGCACCCTTGTGCTTGTACAATTTGGCCACTAGATACGTGGGTGGTGTCACACAGTACCTATGCATACGTTTGCTCGTGCATTAGTGTCACACAGTAACTATGCTCCCTGGGGTGTGGGTGTTATAGGTGGGTGCAGTCCCATGAGGTGGTCAATATGGCTGCCATGTAAAATGTATCTCTTATCCGAAGGCTAAGAGCACTAACCATGGTGTTTTGTGTTCCTTTTGTATGGCTGGACCCCTGCCTCTGATACCTGGGAGGTGATCCATACCGCAAGGACGGCACGACGCCTGGGAGGTGATCTACACCTCAAGGTCGGCAAGAGGTTTACAGGAAGTGGGACCGAAAGATCCGCAGCAGGGTGGCAAGCAGAGGCATCGAATGGTGATGAGCGTTCAAGAGAAGGGCTCGGAGGTGCCAGCATGCATGGGTGAGATGCTGCGGTCCAGGTGCTGTCTTGGGTGGCGTACAGTTATAGACAAACAGAACTTGCCGCCAGCAGGGGTATTTAGTAGTCCGCTGCGTGACAAACGCATATGTCTTGCCAGCTTGACCAACACCAGGGGTAAGGGACAAGATGCAACACCTCAAACACCCTTTATTTGGTAACGGTTACGGCGCCTGTACATGCGGGTGCCATATTAGTGGATACTGCGCGACATTGAGATGCTCCTTAGTGGGGGTCAAGGACGCCTTAGCAGACACTGCACGGAGTTGGGGTGCTCCGGAGTGGAGTGAAGCTTACGCGGAGCCTATCCCAGAGCATAGTGGCCAAGTGTAGGTTGGGTGCGAATTCCATGGCTATGTTATGGGAGATCTTGGGGCCTGTGGGGCACTCCCTGGGCAGTCTTCCGAATGTTACAATTTCAGGAGTCAGTCGATTATTCCAATATGGCATCAACCCTCTTGAGATGGGTGCAGTGGGTGTGTGGCTGTGAAGTGTCTCTCAGGCGCATCGTGCTGTTATTCAAGGGAGGCCATGGAAGGGCCCCGGGATGGTATGTCAATCTCCTCTTCATTAGCCAGCCCTGGCATTATTATCCTGCACTTGGGGGGGGGTGACTTGGTACGCCTGCGTAAAAGGGGGGCGGGTCGAAACATTAATCGCTGAGGTGGGTTGGTTGGCACGTCTAGGCCCGGGGTATACCCTGGTCTGGTCACAGATGGTGCAGAGATTCCAATGGCGGTGTAGTTAAGTCTGGGGGGCATTGACCCACTCGGTAAGGATACTTAACAAAAATTTGTTGAGGCTATCTAGGGCTCGCCACTTGCAGATTATAGCGCAGGGAGCACATCTGGGGGGTGTTGTGCTTCTTTAAAAGACGGCGTCTATTTGTAAAATTAGCCAGTTGGCTGGATAAGGATTTACCTTTCAATGAGTTTTTTGGGGGGGCCTGATAGTCGGGCAACTATGCAGGCCTGTAGCGGTAAGGTCATGATTGGTGAGCAGTAAATTTAAGGTCCTTAGAGGGCGGCGCCATTCTTGAAGGGGGTCGCCCAAGGGGGAGGGACAAGTGGTCTCTCCAACTCCAGGGGCAGTTACAGCCGGTTGGCTGGATGGGTGCGGGGGAGTGGGAGTTTCGCTTTCCAGTAGGCTGCTTGGCCACCCCGCATGTGCACAATGGCGCAAGTAAACGGCGCATAACTGCAAGGGCCCCATTATGGAGATAATCTACAGGGCGTACGGGGGTGACCTGGGGGGGAAGTACCCTCACGGGGAACGGGCCCTCTGCGCATGCGCACTCCGGTTGGAGGGCGGGCATAAGGGCGTACGGGGGTGACCTGGGGGGGAAGTACCCTCACAGTGAATGGGCCCCTGTGCGCATGCGCACTCCGGTTGGAGGGCGTGTATAATTTTGATAAGTATCTGGCGCCAGTTATTGACCTTGCCGTAGGCTCAAAATAGGGATACGCAGAAATTGAAATATGAAATGTCATGAGTATGGTTATTCATTATGATAGGTTTAGATTCGGATAGGAATACCTTTGTATTAGGGATATGTTAAGGTTAGCCATCTGACATCTGTACTTATCAATGAATCAATGTAATGTAATGTTTTTCTGCGTATTGTGTAAATATTGTATATTAATTTTGTTTTAAAAAATGTTATGCAAATAAATACGGCCGGGGGTTACGACCCCTTAATCCAAAATCTTCTCAAGTTGTTATCTTGATATTGATGAGGGAGGAGGGGGTATAGGCAGTACCTGGCCATATTGAAAGGCGGGGCCGGCATCGGCCACGCCAAAAGTATGGCGGTCGTGCCGGCCCCGGACCCGATGACCATCCGGGGGCGGGCCTGTCGCGCACAGTGATGACGCGAAAGGCGCGCCTCACCGCTAATTGGTCGGAGTCCTGGCGTGACCCGGAAGTGATTGAAAGCACTTCCGGGTCACGCATTTTGGGCTAACGCCAGGCCGGTCAGAACTGGCTTGGCTGGCATCTTAGGAATAAAAGGTGGGGGAGCGGCGGAGTTGGCCTCTTTGCTCGCCGCTCCCTCAGCCTGCCATTAGTCACGCCAGCCTCGCTAGGAGGCTGGGGTTGTGTAATTTCCCCACCCACCGTCCCCTAGAAGCAGGGTATTGTTAGGGAGTTAATTTTCAGGTTGACATGGTTATGTTTATCATATGTGTGATGATTTTTCTTTCCCATTGTTCACGGGTTTCCCTTTTCAGGTTGACCTGGTTATGTTTATCATATGTGTGATGATTTTCTTTCCCATTGTTTTAGGAGGTTTTTTCATGTACAAGTTGTTTATTGTCGTATTTTAGTGCTATTCCTTGGTCAGGCGGTAAGGTCATGATTGGTGAGCAGTAAATTTAAGGTCCTTAGAGGGCGGCGCCATTCTTGAAGGGGGTCGCCCAAAGGGAGGGACAAGTGGTCTCTCCAACTCCAGGGGCAGTTACAGCCGGTTGGCTGGATGGGTGCGGGGAGTGGGAGTTACGCTTTCCAGTAGGCTGCTTGGCCACCCCGCACGTGCACAATGGCGCAAGTAAACGGCGCATAACTGCAAGGGCCCCATTATGGAGATAATCTACAGGGCGTACGGGGGTGACCTGGGGGGGGGAAGTACCCTCACGGGGAACGGGCCCTCTGCGCATGCGCACTCCGGTTGGAGGGCGGGCATAAGGGCGTACGGGGGTGACCTGGGGGGGAAGTACCTTCACGGTGAATGGGCCCCGTGCGCATGCGCACTCCGGTTGGAGGGCGTGTATAATTTTGATAAGTATCTGGCGCCAGTTATTGACCTTGCCGTAGGCTCAAAATAGGGATACGCAGAAATTGAAATATGAAATGTCATGAGTATGGTTATTCATTATGATAGGTTTAGATTCGGATAGGAATACCTTTGTATTAGGGATATGTTAAGGTTAGCCATCTGACATCTGTACTTATCAATGAATCAATGTAATGTAATGTTTTTCTGCGTATTGTGTAAATATTGTATATTCATTTTGTTTTAAAAAATTTTATGCAAATAAATACGGCCGGGGGTTTACGACCCCTTAATCCAAAATCTTCTCAAGTTGTTATCTTGATATTGATGAGGGAGGAGGGGGTATAGGCAGTACCTGGCCATATAAATTGGGTTATTGTCATGGACGTTGCTTCACTAAAAAGACAAGGTTAGTAGAAGTGACATCACAGGCCCTTTGAGCCTCGGTGACATCAGTAGTGACATCATATACCTACACTCCGTTAGCAGAGCAGGAAGGGGTCACATAATCTTTGACCCTTTGTGACATCACAGGAAGTAACAACACTGAAAAATTGAAAATAACTAAACTAATCACAAATGTAAACTATAAGTTCAAGATTATTAAAATAGCCAAAATGTTGTGAAATGTGGTATCAGTATATTTTATTTAAGGATGTTTTAATTAGGCTACCACTGTGCTGTTTTGAGGATGTTGCCATCACATACTAAGGGTCAGCCTTTGAATGCTGTGCCCAAATACAGCCTCAAATGCCAGACACAGCCCAAAAAGCTCTGGTACAGCTACAAGTGGAAGCTTCCCTCAGGCACTCATATTAGGACGAGCAAGGGCTGTAACAGTGCGGGCTTCTCGTAAAGATCTGGCGCTGCACAGACAGCAGTAGTGCAAGTTTTCCTCACCACCCTAAAGAGGTACACCTTGAGCAGCAGCATCTATAGGCAGTCAGGTTGGGGCATAGACTAGGCCTCGCAGACTGAGCAAGCCTGCTTCAGTTTACACCTAGAGTAGAACATACTCCAGGCCACAAGTTGTAATTGAATACCCTTAGGGCTTAACACAATAGAAGCAAATTTGGGGGGCAAACTGCCTCGAGCCCCTCCCTCCCCCCCCCCCCAATTAGAGGGATGTTTGCAGACCGCTAACTCATTTAATACATGTGTACATGCGCACATACATTAGAACAAAATATGCATAAACACAGACACAATTACAAGATGCACACTCCTACAAACCGTTCACGGTCACTCTTACAGAACAGACGCACACGCGCACACACACACACACACACACACACACAGTATTACAAAATAAACACACTCCTGCTCACGCTCAAGGAGAGGTACCATCATGAGCACCATCACAGCCTTTTATTCATTCACCACTGATGCACTTTAGTGTACTGAAGGTGATGACCTAAGGCTAAGGACTGAAGACGCTTCTCAGCCGAGCCTGGCTTAGAGGCCGGTCCCTTCCTGAGCCCTGAAAGGCCAGTTATGCATATCTGGCAGGAATACAACATCTCTGAGCACTTTTGGGGGTTCTTAAGGCAGTCAGGCATCTTTTCATTCCCGCCATGCTCTTCTTGCTAATGTGGAGTCAGCGAGGCCTTTTGAAGTGGGGCAGTCCTGGGACCGTCTCCTCACCTGGGGGCACAAACCTGAGAGGGCCCCCAAAGCCCTTAATTGGGGCAGAGAGAGATGCAGCGCCGGTGCTAAAGGCGACACCAAAGGGGAAGCCCAAATGCAGGGTTTAGCTGAGTCCTATCCCGCACTGAGCCGCATGACTTCCTCCTTTCTGTGTGGCTTACAGAGTGCTCTGAAAGGGCCCGAAGTTGAAACCTGCTTGAAAAATGCATAAATCTACATATCAAACTTTTCAACTTATGATTTGTACCGATTTCTAATTTTTCTGATTTCTGAGGTTTTTTTAAGGGTTTTCTAAACTGTATGGTGGAGTTTGGGTGTTTTTCACATACAGTTTGTAACAGTTTTTTTTTAGCAGTAGGCGCTAGTGAAAAAATGGAAAAGTTTGTGAATAGTCAGGATTTTGTGGGTGATCGCTAATTTCCCAATACCAGCTTCTCCTCCTCTTGCCTGAGCCCACCTAAATCCTCACCCCAAGCATGACCTTAAGACTGCTTAAATGTAATATCACCAAGATATGCGTATTTTTCTTTCTTTTTCTATTTGAGAAACTTCTTACCTTTCGAACCCAGCGAATATGCTGGTGTTTGAGTGTTTTTCATACGCATTTTGCACCATTACTCCAATCATATTTAGCAGTAGGTGCAGCTGCTCACACTGCTTGCGAAAAAAACTTTGGAAAAGTTTGTGAATACTCATAAAGTCAGGATTTTGTGGGTGACGGCCACCTTCCCAACACCTGCTTACTCCCCTGAGACCACCAAGTCTTCATCGCTAAGCATGAACTTTAGTTTGCATAAAATCACCCAAATATGTGGATTTTTCGCATTTGCAGACACAAACCTCCAAAGATACCGATTCTGTGAATGCCAAGCTGCCACTGTACCCAAAGGTGGCACTTTGTGCAACCGAGTCCAAAGTGCACAAAAGGTGTTGCGAATTGGGCATAAATATTGTAGGTTTAATCAAACATAAGAAAATACCTATAGAGCTAACCACAATTCTGAAGCACTAATGACCGAAATTAATCTATTGCCTGTTCATGGTATATATTAAACCCCTGCGTGCAAGTCTCAGTGTGCATACGAAGGTCCTCACGGCAAGTCACAATAGTGTTTTGCTAAATTCTTCAGAGCATATTTAACTGCAATACTCATAATTGAAAATGTGAGAACTACACATAGATCAATTGGGAGGCTCGTCGCTGCCTGTTTTTCTTAAATGTTGACGATATTCAGGGCTACTGGAATTATGCGGCAGGGTTGACTAAATTATGCGGCAAGAAAAGGCAAATTATTAGGCATAATGTGGTACATTTTGTGATACTATTGCTTCATTATTTTTACACATGGTAATACTGTTTGGGCAAAGGTTTTACCTTATAAGTACCAGTTTAACAGGCAAATACAGAAAAAAGCAACTAACAGATGATCAATTAACCTTTGCAAAGGGCTTTCAACTCTTCATGAACCTACTTTGCAACATTTCTGATAACTTTTGATCCGTTTGAGCTAGAAGCTATTTTGTTTGTTAAAATCTAGAGATTATGCAGCAGATGATGGATTATGTGGGAAATGCAGCAAATCCATAACTATGCGAAAAAGCAGTGGCTCCTGAGGTACTGAGAATATTCTGTGAAAAGTCTTCAAATACAGACAACTTCAAGGTCCACCATTTCCAGGTCCTATGGCCCTCATTTTGAGTGGCCAGTGTTTCATGTGATAATTTTCGCCTTCAATAAAAACCACCACTGATGTTATTGTAATTTACCTGTTGTGATAATTATAATCTATTACAAATGTTCCCTCTATAATATGGAATAAAATGCAGATTTGGTGCTTTCTGTACAAAAATCTGCATGTCTTCATGTTTATCAGACATTTTTCCACAAATTAGATTCCAGCATGATTGAGCTGCCGATATTTATCTCAGGAATGCAGTTTTAATTACAAAACTCATAATTCGGATTTGTGCCATAACAGGAGTTACTGCGTGTATCGGAATTTATCGGGCCACTCGAAATGAGGGCCTAAGTATTGAGAGGATGGCTAATGAGTATGGAAAACTGTGGCTACACAATTGGGATGGGGCAGGGCAAACTTGGGTCAATTACCAAACTTCTTCTGGCTAGCTTAAATTTTTTCATAAATAATACTTGAAAATGGTATGGGGGTAGAAAGATGAATGCACTGGTAATATTTAACTTAAATGTTTTAAAGATCCAAGGATAAAGGACACCAGTTATAATAATTAATTAATGATATCTGTAAGAAATGTGGATTATTGGTTGAGGGGAGTAGAAGCCCCACTCAAGCAACAACTACAATCCTTGTCGGGGTGAACCACAAAAAGCCATCAAATTAAAATGCACTTAACACTCTGGTAGCTTGGCACTAAGCAGTCAGGCTAAACTTAGAAGCAATGTATAAAGTATTTATGCAGCACACCACCAGCAACAAAGTAAAAGCACCACACAAGAGAAATCCCAAATCAAGTTAGAAAAATAGAGTAATTGTTAAATAAAATGATTCCAGAATGACAGAAATCCAATTAGTAGACCCGGAAATATGGAATTTAAAAGTTGTAGTGAAAGTAGTGCCTAAAAGCACAAAGCACCGCTCGTGATCATCTGGTTGTACTAGACCGGGCAAAAGTCACAAGTTCAGACCAACCGTGACGGAGCATGAATCGGAGACAGGTACCAGGTTAGTCCCACTGAAAAGTGACCTTTGAAGTCAGGCGCAAAGAATTCCGTTAGCAATGGAGGAGGCTGCGTGAAGTAGGCATAGCATCGTGGATGGTCGTCGCTGTAGTGCGAAGAGCAGGCTGGGAGTTGCGGTCAGTTGTCGCTTTAGCACGAAGAGCCGGTCAGGCGTCGTGGACAGTCGTTGCTGTAGCTTTGCATTGGCACTCATCGCAGACTATCATTGTTGTAGCGCAAAGTGCAGGTCTTGCGGTACTAGTCTCCACGTACTGTCATTGTCGGCACAAATAGCTGGTCTCACCGATACTTCATGTTGGGGGTCGTCACGGGTGGCAGAATCCTGGCATGGACAGGCCTGTTCGTGATTGCCAGGAGCCCAAACTTCAGGATTTTCACCTTTTCTTTAGGAGGAGAACACTCTGATGCCAGCAAAGGGTCCAGAACCTGGGGAAGAATCTCTTGAGGATTTTGATTAACTCTAGCAGAGGCATGTAGGTCGCAAGCAGGTCCAATTGCAGTAGGTCATCTGGGCAGCTGCAGGGAATTAAAGCCCTTTGAAGTGTAAGTGGGGTTGGTACAGTTAGGAAGGTCCCAGTCATCCTGAGAGGATGGCCATCCTGTCAACACCTAAGCCCCCTTTGTGTTACTCTCTGGAAGCAAAACACAAGTCAACAGCAGAGCCATTCACAGTCATCTGACCCATAACACTGGCAGAAGGCACAAATGGTTGAGACAAGAAAATTCAACCTTCTAAAAGTGGTATTTTCAGATTTGTAACTTAGACTTTGGCTTTACTATTAAAGAGGATTTTAGAAATACAGTTCATTTCAGTCTAAACAGCAAATCTCTTTCTGTCCCCAATCCAAAGTTAGCACTTATTAAATGTAATAAGGTAACCCAGTGTTAGTTAATGGGAGAGCTAGCCCTTACAACAATGAAAAATGACTTTGGAAGATTTTCACTGGCAGGACATGCAAAACATACGCACATGTCCTACTTTTTAAATGCAGTGCATGCCACCTGTGGAAGCATCTGTGGAACATGGGTTCCCTTAAGCATGCCATTTTGTCTCACTTGCCCAACCCATGCAAACAGATGTTTGAGACAGATCTAAACGATCATATTGCACATGTGGTCAAAGAGAAGAAACTCCTCATTCATCTGTTCTCTTAATCAAAAGTGCAGATGCTTTTATTCCCAGTGGCAGTCTTATGGACCAATGGCTGCCCTTTCTACTTAAGGATCAAGTTTGAAACAGGAAAGATTTGCCATGGTGTGAGAAAGTGAATTATTAATTGGGGTGGATGGTAGTCGACCACAAGCAATAATGTCTCCATTCTTATTAGGTCCAGTAAGGGTTTCAGTAATTTAAATCTTAGCTCAACCCCTGGTAGCTATGGCACAAAGCATACATGATTAAGAAAATGTGTAAAGTATTTAGAAGTACCAAAACAGTTAAAAAGTCTAAAACAGAACACAACGCAATGATTTAATGAACAAAATGATACCAAAAATGCAATTAGGAGACCTGAAGATATGATTTTTTGAAGTTTTAAATAAAAATAGTTCCAAAAAACGCAAAGCGCGAGCTGCGGGCAACAGGTCTCGCTAGACCTGGCCTCTGCAAAGTTTGAGGTCGACTGCGATAGAGCACAGGCCGGATACAAGGACCAGTTTGTTCCTGGTCAAAGAGTTATCTTTAAGAAGGTAAAGTCTTCAGTGGGACAATGCTGCAGGCTGGGGTCGCTGATGGGTTGACGAAGGAAGAGGTCTTTGTGAAGCAGTGAATGAAGGTGGGAAAAGCTCAGAGCTGGAAAGGCCAGAGGTTGTGTCCAGGAAGTTGTCAGCGTTGATCAGATGTTGCTCTGCGTCAGGCCTGGTGAAGATGTCTACCTTCGGACTTAGACTCATTTCTGGAAGTCAGATTTCCTCAGTGGGACAGCGCTGCAGACTCTTGTCGCATAGGGTTCGACATCATCGGATGGCAGTCAGCGTTGGCCTATCTGAATTGAATAAAGTAGTGGGAGTTGCGGCAAAGTAAGGCCTATGGGCAATGAACCCTCTGTGGATCTGCTGGAAGAATGGTCCCGGCCCAGTAATGGTTCTCCAGGAAGAAATTAAGCAAAATGTTTCTAAGTCCCAGGTTTTTAGGTTTCGATAGGAGGAGTACACTCTGACACCAGCCGAGGGTTCATGGACCTCAGGAATAGTACTGGGGGGTCATTACTTACCCCAAAAGAAGCTGCTAGCAGGGTCCAGTGTAGGTTCAGTTGAAAGTGGTCAGTTGGGTTCCTCCAAGAGAGTGAGCTTCCTGCCACTAGCAGGGTCCAGTGCAGGTTCAGTTGAAACTGGTCAGTTGGGTTCCTCCAAGAAAGTGAGCTTCTTGTAGCTTTTGTGTCTCTGTAGCTTGACAGAAGGTCAGCCAACTGACCCTTGGAGTCCACTTCTTAGTCTTGGATAAAAGTGGGAGTAGGTCAAGTTCTCCTCACAGGTCTTAACAGCAGGTGCAGTCCTTCTTCTGTCTTCCACACGTCCAATAGTTTCCTGAAGAGGATGTCTAGGAGTCCCACTTTTATGCCTGGCACTAACCTATGAATGAGGGTGACTCCTGGCCACTCTCTAACCAATAAGGAAAAGGTTCCCAGGGGCAACCCTTTCCACTTTTGCAGCAGTTCCTGTTTCCTGGCAACAAACAATCGAACACTGTACTTCTCTACCGAAAACCAACATGCATACCTTTCTTCCCCTGTGCAGAGCTCCTGTGTCCACCTTAGAGGTGTGGTCAGGGATTTGAGCACCCCTTCCTCTGTGGTCACTCAAATCCCCTTCTTGGAGTAGCTCCTCTTCCACTGGGGCTGGAACCTGGCTGGCTAGATGGACAAAAGAGAGACAGGACCAGGTGTTAGGTGCTACATGTGCCTGTGACAGAGAGGTATCTTTAGATATAATTAGTTTCCTGGACACTACCCAAATGGTCACCCTGTCAAAGGAACAAAACACCTATCCTCACCCAATGCCTTTGTCTCAGCTCTGGGAGCAAGTTCACACCTCATCAAGCTGCTATTCAGCTTGTGGGTGGCAATTGGAAGCTCATGCAAATGAACTTTTAGAGTTGTCAGGCAGGCAAAAGGTTACTTTTTAAAAGTGCCTTTTGTAAAATATATGTTACGAATCTGACTTTACCAATTAATTGAATTTGTAATAAATATTTTAAAAAGTCCAAGAATTAACTTTACAGCTGATTTCTAGGTGACAATAACTTTATTAACTTTAATATGGTATCCCAATGTTTTTCTATGGAACAGCTAACCCTGCTACAGTGTAAATAACTTTTAGGGCCTTTTCACTGTAAGGACATGTTTGACATTAAGCTTTTACATGTCCTACTTTTTGGGAAGCTGTGTCTACTATGCTTCACTTTATCGTAAGGTGCTGACTTATAGACCAGTGAGAATTTTGTGACAGCTGACCTCACATCAAGGATCAACCTGCTTGACTCAAATATAGAGCAATCCCATGTGGGGAATTGAGACAATGTCTCTCGAGAGAACAGTATTTATGTTCTGTGGCAGCAGTGTGTGAGTCTGTTGCTTGTGAGCATGCTCTACGAAGAGAGCATCCCAAGCAGACACTTCAGGCGAGTGTTGTGCTTTGCTTTGTTGCCTTGAAGCACTCCTCTCCACAGAGCAGACTTCAACTGCCTTGTGTGACTCAAATGGAACTTTGCCCCAAGATCACGAAAAAATATAAGAGACTGTGCAAAAATGTTTACATAAATTGGATGGTCCAGTCGCATAGATGGATGTGTACTCTGTTCCTGAAACGCCGGGGAGAGTACACATTGAAATATTACATGCTGCTCACCCAATGTTTAAAAAAAAAACGAGAGATCCAATGACCACTCAGGCACTGAGAAGCTGTAACTACTGTGCTTTATATACACTGATTTATAGTCCAATGAGACCTTATTGACAGCTGACCTAAAGCCGGGGATCAACCTTCTGGATTTAGGTTCTGAGCAGTCCCACTGGGGAATCCAGACGAAGTCTCGCAAGAGACCAGGAGTGATACCAGCCACCTGCTGGGAGCCGCCATAGTTCTGATTACCCAGTAGATTGGCAGTTGTGGCTTTATCCATGTCATTATCAGAGCAGCATTTCAGTGGTCCTTACTCTGCCCTTTCTGGATGCGACAGAAGCCATTCATCCTTAATGGTGGACTACCCTTCAGGACCAGAACTCCTCAGGGCAAGTAAGTTCAGGCGGTGTAGTCTACAGTTGAGAGACACCAATTCTCCAGCAGGCAGAAAGTTTTCCATCGTTCACTGTGCACTTATGGTCCTTGCCCCCTGTATTCAGAGCCAAGTGGTGGGAACAGACAACAAGGTGACCCTGGAAAGTAGGGGCACACACAATACTTCTCTGGATTAATTGCCCAGCATCTGTTCCCAAGGGGTGAGGAGAACTAAGATGGCAGATAATCAGCCAGGTGCCAAAACTCAGCAGCAGACTAGTTCAGTCAGGTGTTTCCCCTCTTGATTTCTTTTAACCTTCACCTTCTGGTGTTCCACTTGATCATGTATGTCTTGGGGTCCTTTTGTCCAGCCTTATTCATATCCCCATCAGATAAGTTTCTGCTACTTTGTGTCCAAGCTTCTGATGGAAGGAGTATGGGGTTGGATGCCTGTTTTTTTCCGTGGGCAGGAGAACTTCTGGTTGCATTTTTCTCTTTTCCTACCCGCCTTAGGGTGCTGAGAAAGAACTACTTATTCGTTTTACTCCTTTCTGTCTGTGTCACAGTTGGTCCCCTCTTCTGAGGAGAGTTGCAACGGCAGAATCCAATTCCCACGTGGCTTAGGAGAAAGAGTGACATGGGTCCTCATGTCAGAAAGAGAAATCACACCCTTTTGGTAGCAAAATATAGCCTTCGTTGGGGTTCAGAGGGCCCCTCTCACATCCCAGGTCCCGATGTCACTGCACCTGCTGCTCTTTGGTAGTCCATCACTTCTGTTTCAAGGCCGTGTCGGACATAGACTTTAACATTTGTGGTAACTCTAGTGGTCTGACGTGTAGTTGCTTTACTAATGTTTGGACTGAGATCTCTAGCTAGAGAGCACTGTGTTTTATCAAGTAAAGCATGGGACTGCACTGCCTCATTACCACTAGGAGTCAATTACTAAAGGAGAATACTTGGTAATACAATTTGGGATAGAATAGAAAGGTGAGCCCAAGACAACAGTGGTAGACAACTCCACATGTCACAGTTGGAGATCAGTAACTTCTGATTGCCCTCAGGCCACCCCTCACATTGCGCTACCTGCCTACAGAATAACCAATTCACAATATGCTCAAAATGAGGTGGGCCACCTCATCTGTCGCGGCTGCTGGCAATAAAAAGTTGTGGGGTAGCAGTGGGCAGGGGGAGGGGAAATAATCATGAAAAGAACGTACCTGATGCTGCTGGCCACCTCGTGCCTCGGTGCTCCTCTGCTTCCTGCTCCCAGCAGTCCCTGGGACACCATCAGAGAGACTCCCCATCCAATTCCCGCACTGCTCTCATGCTGCATGAGAGCAGCGTGGGGAATGGCATGAGCGGGCTGGTTTAACACTCGCTCAGGCACAGGGAGTCTGTGCCATTTTTCCACCCGGCTGTGGAATACAGCTGAGTTAGAGAAACCTAACTGCGCATATCTGTTTGGCCTGCCTAAGACTGCCGGCCAAATTGACATGCGCACTTATAAGTGCCCTCTGCTCCACTCCTTCTCCCTCCCATGGTACGGCCCGCCCCTCCCTGCACACACTTGGCTGACCCAGCAGCTGGAAAATAAAACAATAATAAAATATAATTTTATTTTTTCAGCTGCTGGCTCTGAGCCAGTGGGGTGACGCTCCTCCGCCATTGCGGAGAAGCCCCCGCTGCACCTCCCTTCTGGTATAAAGTAGGCTGCCAGATGTCACCTATAATTAAACAATTGGGTACAAGACGATATACATGTCCCAAAAATATTATTTAGCAGGTACCTCTTCCTGTTTGACAACGTGAAGTGTAAATCTTTTAAGCTTAGATCTATTCAATACTAAGGGGCCCATTACGATACCCGGCGTAAAAAAATCCGCCAGGCATGGAAGCGGCAAAAATCCGCCCGCACACACCGTCTGAACACCGACCACGCCATTACGATTACACAAACCGAAACCGCCATCGGCGGAAAAATCCACACAAAATACCGCCCGCCATCATCCGAGTCGGAGTCAAACCGCCCGCCACGGACGGAAACACGCACGACAACACAAAACCGCCCGCCCTCACGGCCGACACACCGCACGTGAAATTACGATCGCACCGCCATGAGCGCGGGAAACTACAAATATACCGCCCGCCAGCGCAAACAACGCCGATGAGAATCGACACGGCAGAAGCCATGGCGCCCACGTCCCTGCACAGAAACCATCCGCTCACAAAACCAATAGCACACAACATGGCCAACAAGTCCACACAGCAAGGCACGCACAAATACACAAGCACAGTACACATCCCGAAAACACCCCCGGACAAACAAAAACTACAAAGGCCAGAACCCCAGACACAACACACCTGAAAACAACAGACCATGAGGACACACCCACATAGGTAAGTACAAAAGCAGCACTCCCACAGACCACAACCCCTTGCAACATTGCAAACCAGAGAGGAGAGGAGAGGACACAGTGACACAGCAAGGACAGCAGCACACCACAGAAACGCACACATCACAACCACCACCACCACCACCAAACACCTGCACCACAAACCCCCTGCACATTACACAACACACACCGCACCAGCACCACAAACACCATGGCACCACAAAGAATGCCCAAGTTCACGCCCATTGAGCTGACGGTCATGGTCGACGAGATCATCAAGGTGCACCCACAAATCTATGGGAACATGGTCCAGCACACACCACTAGCCACCAGAAACAGAATGTGGAACCGGATCGTAGACCAGGTCAATGCAGTCGGGACCCTGCCCAGGAACAGAGGAGAAATAAACAAACGTTGGAATGACGTCAAGAGCCTGGTCAAGAAGAAGGAGGGCAAAAACAGAGAGCTGGCTGCCGTCACTGGCGGAGGGAATCCCGCGCTCTTCAAGACCTTCAAAGCGTGGGAGGAGAAGGTGCGAGTCATAATACATCGGAGATCCTCGCCGGATTAGCAGGGGGAGTGGAGGCTGGTAAGTACAAACTAATGTATACCAGCACACCGCTATGTACTCACATGCACTACCACCATGCCACAGCTCCCAGGGACAAACACCCCCATGTCCAGCACACAATACACAACACATCACACACACATGCAACAGACACCACCACACACAGCCCAAACCGAACAACTGTAAGATACGTGGGGACATGTGTACACTCAGCCAGCCACGTAACCACCAACAGGTCCCCAAATATGCCAGAAGCGCCACAACGAGCACCCACCACACCCATGTGTCCGCCACAGCTGCACTAACCGACAAGTAACAGGTAAGTGGCAGGAACACAAAGTGCAGTGGGTGGGACGGTGGACAGCCCAAGTACAACACACACCAGGCCCCATGTCCCACAGCACAGCAAGGAGGAGCATCCCCCACACCCCACAGCCACGTGTCAGCCACCGCAGTGCACAACGACAGCCGAAAGGCAGACATCACGGTCCACAGCAATCGGTGTCAGTCGGTGTCCACCCACCCCCACGACCCACAACACCCCCCCACCCCCACAGACCTGCAACATGGAGCACCCCCCGCTTAGAGCCATGTGGCATCCAGTACAGTGCACGCACGAACAACTTGCAGGTGGGAAACTGGACAGGGCTGGAATACTGGAGGCATGAGGACCGGAACACGACCAACACATGGGACATGTCACGTAGCAGACGAACACGCAGCACCGCCCACCGTCACGAACAAGTGAACAATGCACACGGACATGAACAACAGACTCACACCCCACATGACCCATCACAGACATAGCAACACCCAAGGAGCCACGTCTGCATGCACAAGCCACACTGAATATAGTACCACACGGCAGCCACTGTGCAACTCATCACACACAACCGAAACACCATTGAAGTCCTGTCCATGTAGCCCCTACTGCCTGTCAACCACACACCCCACAACTACGCCTATGTAAGACAAACAACACTAGACGCAACAGAGCGGAACAACATAAATGCACACGAACACCACTGAACCCATCAAACACACAGACACACCATGCACATACAACATACCATCCATCCCATCCGTCAGCCCCAGTCTCATGAAAGGCATGTCATCCGCACAGCTGCCACACATACAGCAGTCACGCTAAGATACATGCCCATGACCAACCATGTGCCAGAAGTCAATGAAGCGCACGACACACTGTGAGCAACAACACACAACATGGGCCACACCCCCCGAGCACTGCAGTGATGCACATGGCACAGGGCAGCACGCACACCAAGGAGATGGGACAACTGCAATACGTTGGCTGGCACACAACCATCACTCACTCATAACGATGCGTCCAATGCCATGTCCAGTAATCACAACAGACAGCAAATATGCAGGCCATGTCAAGCATGCACACACCTCAGACCATGCACTGTCATGCTGCCACAACACATGTCACGTTCGGCACCCATGGCTCACAGCATGTACCCCAAAAGCATATCCCCTCCCAAATGCGAATCTGGGGCATGGCCCCCATGTTGCCATATGCGTTCCTAAGCGTTCCATTTGAACCCCAAAAGCATATCCCCTCCCAAATGCGAATCTGGGGCATGGCCCCATGTTGCCATATGCGTTCCTAAGCGTTCCATTTGAACCCCAAAAGCATATCCCCTCCCAAATGCGAATCTGGGGCATGGCCCCCATGTTGCCATATGCGTTCCTAAGCGTTCCATTTGAACCCCAAAAGCATATCCCCTCCCAAATGCGAATCTGGGGCATGGCCCCCATGTTGCCATATGCGTTCCTAAGCGTTCCATTTGAACCCCAAAAGCATATTCCCTCCCAAATGCGAATCTGGGGCATGGCCCCCATGTTGCCATATGCGTTCCTAAGCGTTCCATTTGAACCCCAAAAGCATATCCCCTCCCAAATGCGAATCTGGGGCATGGCCCCCATGTTGCCATATGCGTTCCTAAGCGTTCCATTTGAACCCCAAAAGCATATTCCCTCCCAAATGCGAATCTGGGGCATGGCCCCCATGTTGCCATATGCGTTCCTAAGCGTTCCATTTGAACACCAAAAGCATATCCCCTCCCAAATGCGAATCTGGGGCATGGCCCCCATGTTGCCATATGCGTTCCTAAGCCTTCCATTTGAACCCCAAAAGCATATCCCCTCCCAAATGCGAATCTGGGGCATGGCCCCCATGTTGCCATATGCGTTCCTAAGCGTCCCATCTGAACACCAAAAGCAAAGTACAAACCAGACCCAGGATGGGCCAGGAGCCCGCATACACCAGAGTCACAATAAGTAGGGGCACAGCAACACACCCATCGGCATGGCCAATCCGTCCCATGCCACATGTGCACAGCACACAGTCCCATTGCCAAGCACACACAACTACAAATGCTACAGCCACACACACGCCTCCGGGAAACCCATGTACGAGATTGCACGAACTGTTAATGTCAGACGACAAATACATACTTCGCCAGGTGCAACACAATAACAAATCTCATTCTCTCCACAGGTGACGAACTGCTGGATGCTGGGGATGGAGCCAGCAGCCAGCACAGCCAGCCTACAAGCCCCCAACGAGGACACACGGATGTGGAGGATCTGTCCTCCTCTTCGGACACGGACCACCAAGCAGGCCCATCTGGTGTGGCAGGGCCCAGCCGCTCCCCAGGACCCCTCCTACCCACCAACCCATCATCCAGGGCTGCTGAACATTCCCAGCCCCCTGCTGCCACTGTCGTTGCGGCCACACCCACGGTCATTGCGGCCACTACCACTGCCGCAACCGCCACCATCGCCGCACCGACCACCACCGCCGCCACCACCACCACGTCTTCGCTGGCACCAGCCCCAGCGCAGGTGGTGGCCCGGCCGACTGGATCCACCCTGGGAGCCACAGCGCGGACCGTGGTGAGCAATGTGGCTAGTGGGCAGGCCGGTGGCAGCAGGACTGGTAGGAGGAGCAGGGTCAGGGAAACGCCAGCCTCCCTGGGAGCCATGCCCTGCCTCAAATGGCCAGAGTCCTTGGGGCCTATGAAGAGGCCCAAGGACAATGGGCCAGGTCAGCTACAGACACGCGTGAGGTGCTGGGGGTGCTGAGGTCCATGGACGCCCGTATGGGCCAAATCGTGGACCTCATGGGCCAGCTGGTGGTGGCGGTGAGGTCACAGCCAGGGACAGCAGCTCCCCTCCGCCACCACCTGCCGGGGCGCAGGGTCGAGCAGCAGTGTCCAGTTCCCCTGCGTCCACAGCCAGTGAGCACACCTCAACCACCAGCATGTCGCAAGCAGGCACCCCCCCTCGCAAACGTGGAAGGGGCCGTCCGAAGTGGAAACAGATCTCCCGGGAGGACTTCGCACGCTCCAAATGCAAGTGAGGCAGCCAGCCAGCCTTCCTTGACCACCCACTGCATTGACTTGGACTACGATCCCACTCCACACAGCCATCTGGTTGGCATGTGTGTGTTGGACTATGGACATAGAACCAGTGGGTACACCCTGAGCATCACGCAGCCATGACCGACAGCTCATTGTCACTGCATGCACCACTTTTGTCATCACCTTACACACAATCACATGTCACAGTTTGAAATAAATGCACCTCTTACACTAACTGCTGTTTGTGCCCTGTGTTTTATTTGTACGGAATACAACGGCCACCTTGGGCGGAAAGGCACCTGATGCGTGGCATGGCAATGGAATCCGGAGGGCCTGTAGGGACCTAGGGGTGGGAGACAGAACAGGAGCACATTCAATGAGTGTGTCACACACCCATCACACAGTACATGTCAACAACTACAAGCAATGTACACACATCGCACAGAGCAATAGGGCACAATGCCACAGCCACCAACAGTGGCATACTACCCTGGCCATGGAGCGTTGACACACAGCACGCAGTGAACAAACGGCCACCCTGACACAGCACACACACACCTGCACAGATACAGCCACATCAGCCGTCGTACATGGACACTCACCGTCAAGTGAAGTAGCGGGCGATGAGCTGCTGCCGCACATTACCAGCTTCCTCCTCTCCGCTGTCCTCCTCACTCGAGCTGTCCTGGTCTGCGGGCTGGGGCCCTAGTTGATCTCCGTCATCCACGATGAGGGGGATCTGCTTCCGAATGGCCAGATTGTGCAGCATGCAGCACGCCACCACTATCCGGCACACCTTCTGTGGGGAGTACGCCAGCGCACCCTCGGTGCGGTCCAGGCACCTGAACCTGGACTTGAGGAGGCCAAAGGTACGCTCGACCACACGTCTGGTCCTCCCATGTGCCTCATTGTAGCGATCGTCTGCTGGGGTGCGAGGATTCCTCAATGGTCTGAGCAGCCATGCCCCATTCGGGTACGCAGAGTCACCTGGGTGTGACGGACACAGAGAACCGTTGCTATTCCAACTGGACAGGGGACAGCATCGCACAACCAGCACGCTACACCACTCCACATACTCACCGACAATACAGCCACGATCCTGTTGCATATTGGACATCAGTCGTGGCAAGATGCTGTTGCGCATTATGTGTGCGTCATGGGCCGAGCCTGGGAACTTTGCACACACGTGGGTGATCACCATGTCCGCAAGGCACACCACTTGCACATTCAGGAGTGCGTGTGCTTCCTGTTGCGGTACAGGTGCTCAGTGGCCTGTGGTGGAACAAGGCCGACATGTGTTCAGTCAATGGCTCCAACGACGTGTGGGATTCTGCCAAGGGCATAGAATGCACCCTTCACTGCCGCCAATTCACGAGCCCTGGGGAAGCGGATGTACCTGTTTCGGCACAGCATCATGGCTGCCAGTACATCCCTCAGCACCTTGCTGAACATGGGCTGGGACATCCCTCCTCCAATGCCCACTGTGTGCTGGAATGACCCAGTGGCGAAGAAATGCATGGCGGCCATCACCTTAGCCGTGGGGGTGACAGCAGTCGGATACACCCTGCGGGGACGGAGATTGGGTTCTAACATGGCACACAGTCGATGCAGGGTTGGCCTGTCCAGCCGAAACTTCCTAATAACCTCTGTATCGTCCATGTCCGCCAGCAATTGGTATGGGCGGTCAATGTTCGGTCTCCGCCTAGGGACAATGGCAGAGGACACATGTCAAAGCAACACAACACATAGCAATTTCGCATACACATCACTGACATGACTGAGCAAGCACATGAGCCACAGCCCAGCTGTCAAGCTGGGACGGCACGGCCACAATACACTTACACAGGTCTCCCAACAATGGCAATGGCTAGTGATACAAACCACTGCCATGTGCATGCACATGGGGATCTAGGCCCCAATGACTTGCGGGGCGTGCTGATGGGGACTGACTGCATATCCGTCAAGCGGCAACGCCACGGCAACATGAATGTCTGCTGAGCATGGAACTGCTTCCGCGGCTGGATGAGTATGGCACACGACGACGACGATGTGGGCACAGGCTGAGCGGCCAAAACAAGTGGGACCTGTGGCACGAGGGGATATGAGACCGTAGTAGGTGTCAGCACTGCACCCTATGTACAGCACTGTACGGATCACACCTCCCGAAACATTGACAGGTGTCCACATTGACAGCCCCATGCCAAGACGGCTGTGTGCTTGCAGTCACATGTCACAGGTGAGAGGTTACATTGCACGTGCCAGGTGGCAGACGTACATAGTGGGAGCTGGCATGTGTGTGCATGTGTCTCCTGTTCAGGATCCACCAGATGGGCGTTGACTCTGTACTGACCATTGGACACAGCATGTTCCGTGGAAGGCTTGTGTGTGTGGGATGGTGGCACTGGATGTGCCTCCGTTGGGTGGGGGGCCATGCACAGGAGGGTACGTCGATGATTGCGCATTGTTGGTCACGGTGGGTGCACCAACTAAGATGTGTTGCCCTGTGTTAAATTCCTATGTCCGCATGATGATGGACTGTAGATGTGGGCAGACTACACATTGGTCGATGTGCTGTCTATATGCATGTGCCTTCACACCAGGCACAGCTGCCCCTGCACATGTGACCCCTGCTGGACTCGCTGCTGGGTCTGTGGAGCTGATGCACCTTCTGCGCGTGGGGCGGACAGCTCTCCTCACTTCCCTCATTGCGCATGTCATGACTTTGCCGCAGGTGACATGGATCATGGAGGGCCCACATGTACACGTGGGTAGGCTACACATGATTGTTCACTGGTCGCCACCCCCAGTCAGTGTTTCGAATGGGAAGGTTGTCGTGCTGGTGGTATGTTCGATGTGGCGGATGGGCGGGCCTAGGTGCGGGCTTACATTCCGGACATGGGGGTAGTTGGATTGGCGACTAGTTGCAGTACACACGGGACACGTCTCTTCCTTTCCACATCTGGGTCATCCCTTGTACTAACTGACAGTGATACAGTAATCTTCGCCCCAGCCCTCATGTCCTCCCCTCGCTCCCCAATATGCATGCTCACCTGCGAGGCTAGCGCTTGCACAGGCAGCCCCAAGCTCGCACCAGAGAGGGCAAGGAGTGTATGTGTGGATCCAGTTGCACGAGTGGGCTGTCTCAGGGTATGATGTGTGGCGGGACGCCGTCCACCTGCGTGGTGCCCCAAATGGAGACCCGGCCTGCATGGACTATGCATCACAGTCTTCGCCTTCCGGATCCGCCACCTGCGACACCCAGTGGCTGTGGCTGCCCTTGCGGCCAGGCCGCGTCCGTCTGTGGCTGATGGCCCACACATTCACTCTTTGGCCTCTCTGGGGAGGGCTCGGGGTGGTGGCGCACGCGCTTGCACTTAGTCGCAATGGCATGTGGCGTGGTTGGTATGATGGGCAATGGATGGGATGGTGCGAGCCACCTCCCGTGACGTCAGTGCTGCTCGTGCTGTGGTGCGTCCCCCTACACTTCCATTTGACTTGTGCCATGCTAGACGTTGAGGTTCTATTGCCTGCGTGATATGACCAGGAGGAGCGCGAGGAGACCTCTCACACACCATGCTCCACTGCCATCCCGTGCCCTGTATCGCCTGTGCGGATTGACTATGTTGGGGTTACACCTGGTCGACTGGGGCTGTGTGTGCCTTGTCAAGGGGCATGGCGGGCGCACAACAGGATCCAGCTTGTCCACAGAGGGTGGGCTGAGGTGCGCCTGGTACCGCTTTGTACGTGTGCCCGGCTGCTGTGCACACACGTGTTCACTCCCCCCGACAGGTGTCCTCTCACAATGCCCAGGGAAGCGGTGGTGTACTGTTCATGACCCCTCCCAACACGGCGTGCTCCAACTTGGCATGTGCGCATCTACCCGTCACACCCACCCACCTGAGCACTGCGTCCATACGACTTCACACGACACATGTGTGTCTTCCACAGTTGTGCTACTCATTTGCGTTGACATCCAATACCAGTGGACTACATGGTCATGTCACGACTGCCGTGTACTTCACATACTCTCATCCTCTCTCATTCGTACTTGTGAAATGAGTCAGCGGAGACAGTTTTGGTTTCAAACATTATATTGAGTCTTCTGTCCTCTGTGATGCAGTATAGTGGACACTACTGGCAGCGGAATACATGTTGAGGATATACTGAGCATGATTGCAAATGGGATAGGGTGTGGGGTTACATGTGATTGGCTGTTGCATGTGGGATGTGGGCTTCAGAGTGACATCTGCTTGGCCAAGGCTGTGCTAATGTACATTTACGTATAGCTGCGGAGCTGCGGACTTTGACACAGACGGTATACATGTAGCCTACCAGACCGCTTGGCATCATGGGCACAGTCCATCTCAGTTCCATGTGACAGGTTTGCTGCGGTTGTTCCTCATGCACGCGTGCATGTGAGATGACATCAGGGCATGTGCTTGCGTGCATGCAGCGGCGTGCCACTTGTTGTTGCACTGTGGTGGTTACTGGACATGTCACAGTCACTGGGGTCATGTTGTTGTTGTATGCACTTGTCGTCCATGCAAAGGTCCTGGTATGGGATTCCCGGGGCGGGGGTGGGAGGGGTGCAGCACCCACAGACTCCAGGCGACCTATTCATGTCCACTGAGCGGTGTGTGTGTCCATGTGCGCTGGATCCATGTCGTGTCCTGGTTGTTCGTGCAGTTCCGTCCATGTGGGTGCGATACACAGAGCCCATGCCACTGCCTCCCACGATGCATGCGGTGTTCCTGGATGTGATGGGGAACAGTGTGCATGTCCCGGTCATATCCGATGTCATGGCGATGTCGTTGATGGTGTGGTTACAGTTGCCGGTCGTTTGGTATGGCTGTTGTGGTGGTGACTGGCCAGTCCGTGCGGAAGCTAAGCATGGGTGCGGGGTTGGACATCATAGGTCAATCGGGGAACCTGCGTTGTGGTCCGACGAATTTACAGGTTGTCAGGTATGCGATGCCGCCCAGCAGGGCTTCCATGTCATTGGTGGTGTACATGTTTGCCAGCCAATGTAGCGGATGGTGGCTGTCAAGGTGTTGTTCGTAAGTTGTCCCTTGGAGGACCATGATGGGGCATGCTGGGTGACATTCGATGTAGCTGTTCTCGATGATCCGTCGTGTGGAGGCACAGTGGTCCCATTTCAGTGCGGGTGCGATGTTGGCCACATACGCCATGCCCCCATAGGCAGAGCAGGCCCTGTCGTGTGCGTCCAGAGGGAGGAGTAGTGGTAGCAGGTCCGCCTTCAGACATGCCGGGTTGGAGAGGCATATCTCCACGGGATGCTGGTAGGGACACCTCCGACAGTAGAAGACGGGCATGACGCAGCTGAACAATGTGATGCGGTAAGTCAGTCGGTAACTTACGTTCAGCAGGGACAGGAGATCGCATCCCAATATATGAAACAGGTTGGTTTTGTACAGCTTGAGCTGTTCGGCGTAGTTGGGTAGGTGTGTTGCGGTTGCCATTTCGCAGCGGTGCGTTGTGGTGGCGTGCTCCGGCTGTGTGTGCAGTCTGCAATGTGCACGCTCCGAGGTTGCTGTGAGCTCTGTGTAGTCGTAGGGAGACAGGACTTGTGTTCTGTTGGCTTGTTTGGAGGACACGGGCCCTCATCCCACATGCTTCTCAGACAGTTCAAGGTCAGTGATGTGTGACTCCTTCCAATTAACTTGCATGTGGCCGACATGGGGGAGTGTTTTCTTCTTTCTTCCCCGTCCGTTGTGTGCTTCTGTGATATGCGCTATCTGCCCTGTGGTCGGTCTCCTCGGCATGCCTGTGTTGGTCTATTCTTGGACAATGGCTGTATTCACCGGCTTCTGTCGTAGGGCTGTGGTTTCGGAGTTGGAATGGAAGGTCATTCAGTGCTGTCTGCTCTCCCTTCTGTGGGCGGCAGGCTGCCTTTCCGCTCTGCGTTGGGCCTTGTGTGTGAATGTTATTCTTGGGCCACCTGTTGTCGGTCCCCGGGCTCTTTGGTGTTCCGTTTTATATGTCTTGTTCATATGTGCAGGGTGGTATGGGTGTTTCAGTGTGGTACTGGCGTTCCTCTTCCCGAAGGGGCCCTGCTTCTCCTAGTTGGTGTTGCCGCCGCTGTGTGCTACGCCATGTTTGTTACACTGGGGTGTGTCCTGCTGTTGCGTGACTTCACTGACATGTGTGCGTCGGTTGTGTGGCGTTGGGTGTTGTCCGTGAATTGGGCGTTGGGGACATGTCTGTGGCAGGCCTGTCACGTGTCATGTGCGTTCGGGGTGGGGCTGATGTGTGTGCTGCTTGGTTGTGTCCCTGTGTCTGTGTGCGACGCATGCATGGCGCTGCGGTTGGCCTCTGCGTTGTGCGCATGTGTGGCGGCGTCATCGCCGCTTTGGGGCCGTGACGGGGTGGTTGGTTCCTAGTCCCAGGTGGTGTGTACACATGTGTTACGCGATGTTACGATTTGGCCTGTGTGTCATATGTGGATGCAATGGTGGATGTGTAGTGTACACGCGCTGGTGGGGGGTTGTCCGCTTTTTCCGCCCTTGCACTGTGTGCGCTGTTTGCGTGCACTTGTTGTGTGTGTGCCTACCTGCGTCTCCGCGGTACGTTGCGTCCTTGGTGGTGCATCAGCAAGAGCATGGGGAGGGCCTGCAGTGCTGGATTCATGCTCGGGGAGCCGCTTCTTCGTTGTCCGTGCTCGGCGTCCGTGTTACCGCTTCGGTTTGTCGTACGGTATCTCTTGGCCGTGGGAGCCGTTTGTTTGCGGCATCGTAATTTATACGCCGGGCGGGACGTGTTTCGTCGGACGGTGTGTGTCAGTTAGGCTGCGCCGCTACGTGTACGGGCGCACTTTGATGGCGGACGGTGTTGCTGGCTTGCCGGCGGTGTTTGGCCTACTTTTCGCATCGTAATTGGGCGGGCGTGTGGACTGCTGCGTGCCGGCGGTAACTGGTGGTTTTTGCATCCGCCAGCACGGCGGTTGTGCTTCCGCCCGCCATCGTAATGAGCCCCTTAATACCTTATTTAGAGTTTGACGGGCAGAATAATGTGTGTTTAATCTTTCCACCATATTACAAGTGCATTATAGCATGTGGCACTTGTAATACAGTGGATAGGATCATGCTTTAATGGCGTATCCGATCCGCCAAACTCATCACTGTATCCCCAGTATTTCTGTTATCTCCTTAATTATACCTTTTCCTAATTAATTTACGTTAAATATAATACTGCTGCGTTACCTTTTTACTTTACCTAACTGTAACCGTTTTTTTTCATTCTTTATACTTGATTTTATTTAACTGCTTTATTACTATTCTGGGAAGAGGTCATCCCGTCACCACTTCTTTGTATCAATTGTAATTAATTTAGGTTTTTAACTATAGTTTATTATGGTTATCAATGGTTTCTTAAATGAATAAAAGTAAATCAATCCCCTCTCTGTGCTCCAACCCCATACCCCACACATGATGTACACAACCTATTTATAAATCACAGTTCCCAATTAAAATGTTTCCAAAATTGCAATTCACAGCAATTGTTTTTATACATTAGTGACCTTTAACACATTTTTTTAAATTTTAATATAGTTACTTTTAAGTATATATTTATAGGTCTGGCATTAGCCAAGATATTTTTACTTTACTAAATATACATACACAGTGGCGGCTCGCATAGGCGTGCTGCGGGCGGTGAGGCGGGGAGGGGCAGGGGGTAGTAAGCTCGGACATACGACGGAACGGAGAAACGTAATAATTACTTTCCTCCGTTCCGTCATATGTCCGGGTTTACTACACCCCCGCCCTGCCCCCCGCCTCACTGCCCCGCAGCACGCCCTATGCGAGCCGCCACTGTACATACACCATACTTATTTATAGGAGCTTTCAGCCGGCCCACTTCTCCCTTGTTCTGCTGGAGTGTTATTCACATTTTGCTTCCGCCCACCACAGCTTATGGCATGGGGCTGTAGGTCAGCCATGTCAACAG
This sequence comes from Calotriton arnoldi, assembly GCA_963921515.1. Taxonomy (NCBI): domain Eukaryota; kingdom Metazoa; phylum Chordata; class Amphibia; order Caudata; family Salamandridae; genus Calotriton; species Calotriton arnoldi. The sequence continues at coordinate 305,540 of CAWUFW010007832.1, read as the reverse complement.
CTACACAGAAAGTAGTCCCCTTCAGTTCCAGGAGATTGTGGGCCATTGTGCTTAAAAAAAGAAACATTTATTCATTTTAATTGGTTTAATATCGTTTTGTAATTTTTCCAGCACTCTGTAGTTCCCCAGACATTGCTACCAGGCCCTGGCTCCAGCTAGCATCCAATCTACCCACTTCTTACAGCCGACTTCTTTGTAAAATGTCTTCCAACCTCTTGAAAGATTTCCGCCTTTGTGTGTTTATGCACATGCATGTGCAGGCACATGTGGCCATCTTTGAATGGGCTTCTAACCAATTCATGTGTGCACATGTGCATGAATGCACACGCATGGGCGGTCATCTTTTACTTTTTCTATAAAACTTTATTACAAAAAATCCAAAGATGGCTGCCTGTGTGCCCACACTGTTCATGCACAGTCAGTCATTATTTTCTAATATTTTTGTAATAAAGGTTTGCAAACATTTTTTTTTAAAAAGGCATTAGCAAAGCCAATAAACTAGCAGCAAATGCCAGATGGATTGGTTTTGCCAATGCTTGCTTGTTAATGTAATACTAACCCAAGTTTAGTTAAAAAATAATTGTATTGGTATTGTCAAGTTTGTGCAAAGCTTGTGGTCCAGGAAGATATGTGCCACGTTTCCTAGCGCCTGAATTTTCTGGGACTGTCAGGTGTTGCAGGATATTATTGATAAAATCATCATTCGGAAAATCTTCCTATAATAGGAGGTACTGTCATGGGAACGGTCTTAGTACAATAATAGCTTCATAATGGAGAGGCTAATGGGGACTGTGGAGAGGTGTCCTTATTGCAAAAATCGCAGTGGTCATCGCAGTGTGAATGTCACCTAACTGTTAATGTCCTATGCTCCTCGGTTGGAGCCCCTCCTATTGCCATCACCTGCCCCCCAATACAACCCATCAATTTCTCTGATTTAAGTTTTTCGTTGATCCTACAGGGCTGCATAAATAGTGCAGCCATCTTCTACTAGTCTTTTGTATGCAGTGTGGCTGATAAGACTTAAATTGATGGGGAAACCAGATAATAGCAATCTATAGTAAGCAACTGTTGTTTTCATTGTTTTTGATCTTTTTTTCTTTAGATTTTTTTGAGAATTTTTATATTTTTAATGAATATTTATTTAGTGTTTTTTCACATATGTATTCACATGTGTTTTTAGGGATGTTCAGAATTTTGTGTGTGGTATTTTGTTGATGGATTTAAATAAACGTCAGACCATAAACATGAAATGAGACAGTGAGTGCACTATCTTTGACTCATGAATACTACAGAGATGTGGCTGAGCCAGTAAGAAACAAGTATTGGCAAGCCAATAGGTCTCGCCTATGGGAGATCTATTGGATTTGTCAATATTTTTTAAGTCATGTTGCACAGCAGCGCAGCCGTTGTGAGACATCTCAGAAAATAATGAAAATAAAAGAGCTATGAAGTGGTCAATGCTGACCATGTCATAGTGCGTTTTTTTTTACTTTCAGTTATGTTGTACAGGCCAGCAGCAGCTGTGCAACATGGCTGAACATTACAAAAAAACGCTGTGACGCGGAGCGCTCCTGCATTATGGCCCTTTTTAGGTCTCGCCTAGCGTTGCTGCGCACATGCGCAGCTCGCTCGGCGAGATTTATTGCTAATGAGTACTTTGAGAAAAGGGCTTTAAGCCCCGCCCCTCATTTCCATTGGCTGGCGTCACCGTTTATGCTAAACGGTGGCCTGCCATTGGAAATGAGCTATCTGTGTTGCCTCCCTTTGGCTTTTTGTGCCGGCCCATCCGGACTGGCTAGTCTGCTTTGCGTCTGTCGCAAAGCACTTTCTTATCTTTATGGGGCCAGAAACACATGGCCCCATAAACACAAGAGATCGATGCTTGTTTTTATTTGAATCGTGGGACTTGCACTCTCACATTTATAATGAACGTTATAGAGTCTATAAACTATAAAGCATATAACCTTGACTGGACAAACTATTTATTCCTGTCTTGGAACAACTTCAGATCACTACTCGAGAGTTCTATTTTAATGGCAGTTCTGCGCCTGGCACTGAAAGAAAGATAACGGAAAACAATGCTTGGCGTCCATTTATTGTGAACTGTATGTCTGTCTGTTGAGAACCACAACAGAACTCGTAACACAAATGTTTGGAGTTACTGCTCCTCGCAGATCCGGAGGAGGATTTCAGAATTAGAGCATTTCTGTGGGGGGCGGGGGAGCGAAAACCGGCCAATGCAAGGTGGGCGGGATTTTTGAATACTAAAATAGAATGCTTTGTCAGCTGAGCGTCTTAGCAGGGCTCATTTTGGTCTGAAACATTTACGGGAAGTAAGAAGGCGCGTGCCATTCTTCAATATACCCGCAGGATAAATGTACCGCTCATGGCGCGCGGTTCTAGTGCTTGCTCCCAGCGGGAACGACTGCTTCTGGGAATGGACAAAGATGGAAAGGCAGGTGTGTGCACAAGCATACTTGAACAGTTCACGCACTGTATCACCAGAGCGCCACTGCTGATGAGAGACAGACGCATGACTAATTGGAAAACCAGGCGCTGGGATTCCAAGCATAGAGCTGTCGAGCCTGCTTCACATAAACAGTCCAGATAGTGCAGTGTTCATGTTTAGTGATTTACATAAAACACTAAAAGTAATCACAAGGGTTTTGCCCAAGGTCACACAACTGGTCACAAAAGAAAAATAGGATCAGAACCCTGGATTCCTGCACTCAAACAATTTAGCCAGTGTACCACATCCTTTTCCTAACTACGGAGCTCCAACCCAAATGACAGTTTGCTCTTCTCGGTTCCCGCAAGGCAGTATCATGTTTCATCCCAGATGTGCTGCAGGAGGCTCCGGTACAAAGCAGAGGCATTGCAGCTCCATAGCTACAACAAAGCAGTTGTGAGACCACGGGGACCTATGCTGTTCTTCATATGGCATGGCTGTACCTGGAGGGTAGCTCTTAAGCACAAAGTACAGCTTCTGTGGCAATAAACCCACTGGCCCTTTTTTAAAAAAATCACAAAATTGAACATCACGGTCCTATCCATTACTTTTTCCTTAACCGGGGCAACTTGGAGCGTGTGGCTTTCTTTAATCTCTAGTCACTCCATTCCATTTCAGGCTGTTGTATTGTTTTCAAACTCCCTCCACCGCTGCTGACATGCCGCTGCTGGCACACAACTGCTGACACACTACTGCTGACACATCGCTGCTGACACATCGCTGCTGACACACCACTGCTGACACATCACTGCTGACGCCGCTGCTGACACACCACTGCTGACACACCATTGCTGACACACCATTGCTGACACGACGCTGCTGACATGACACTGCTGACACACCACTGCTGACACATCACTGCTGACGCCGCTGCTGACACACCACTGCTGACACACCATTGCTGACACACCATTGCTGACACGACGCTGCTGATACGACACTGCTGACACGCCGCTGCTGACACGCCGCTGCTGACACGCCGATGCTGACACCGCTGCTGACACACCGCTGCTGACACACCGCTGCTGACACACCGCTGCTGACACGCCGCTGCTGACACACCGCTGCTGACACACCACTGCTGACACACCGCTGCTGACACACCGCTGCGGACACACCGCTGTGGACACATCACTGCGGACACATCACTGCTGACGCCGCTGCTGACACACCACTGCTGACACACCATTGCTGACACACCATTGCTGACACTCCATTGCTGACACGCCGCTGCTGACACACCGCTGCTGACACACCGCTGCTGACACACCGCTGCTGACACCCCACTGCTGACACACCGCTGCTGACACACTGCTGCTGACACACTGCTGCTGACACATCACTGCAGACACATCACTGCTGACACATCACTGCTGACACACCGCTGCTGACACACCGCTGCTGACACACCACTGCTGACACACCACTGCTGACACGCCGCTGCTGACACGCCGCTGCTGACACCACTGCTTACACGCCGCTGCTGACACGCCACTGCTGACACACCACTGCTGACACACCACTGCTGACACGCCACTGCTGACACGCCGCTGCTAACACGCCGCTGAGGACACCACTGCTGACACACTTCTGCTGACACACCGCTGCTGACACCACTGCTGACACACCGCTGCTGACACACCACTGCTGACACACCACTGCTGACACACCGCTGCTGACACACCGCTGCTGACACACCACTGCTGACACCACTGCTGACACACCACTGCTAACACGCCACTGCAGACACACCACTGCTGACACGCCACTGCTGACACACCACTGCTGACACACCACTGCTGACACGCCGCTGCTGACACGCCGCTGCTCACACACCGCTGACACACCACTGCTGACACACCACTGCTGACACGCCGCTGCTGACACACCGCTGCTGACACACCGCTGCTGACACCCCACTGCTGACACACCGCTGCTGACACACTGCTGCTGACACACTGCTGCTGACACATCACTGCGGACACATCACTGCTGACACATCACTGCTGACACACCGCTGCTGACACACCGCTGCTGACACACCACTGCTGACACACCACTGCTGACACACCACTGCTAACACGCCGCTGCAGACACACCACTGCTGACACACCACTGCTGACACACCACTGCTGACACGCCGCTGCTGACACGCCGCTGCTGACACGCCGCTGCTGACACCACTGCTTACACGCCACTGCTAACACGCCACTGCTGACACACCACTGCTGACACACCTCTGCTGACACGCCACTGCTGACACGCCGCTGCTAACACGCCGCTGCAGACACCACTGCTGACACACCGCTGCTGACACACCACTGCTGACACGCCGCTGCTGACACGCCGCTGCTCACACACCGCTGACACGCCACTGCTGACACGCCGCTGCTGACATGCCGCTGCTGACACGCCACTGCTGACACACCACTGCTGACACACCACTGCTGACACGCCGCTGCTGACACGCCGCTGCTCACACACCGCTGACACGCCACTGCTGACACGCCGCTGCTGACATGCCGCTGCTGACACACCGCTGCTGACACGCCACTGCTGACACACCACTGCTGACACACCGCTGCTGACACACCGCTGTGGACACATCACTGCGGACACATCACTGCTGACACATCACTGCTGACACACCGCTGCTGACACACCGCTGCTGACACACCACTGCTGACACACCACTGCTGACACACCACTGCTAACACGCCGCTGCAGACACACCACTGCTGACACACCACTGCTGACACACCACTGCTGACGCCGCTGCTGACACGCCGCTGCTGACACGCCGCTGCTGACACGCCGCTGCTGACACCACTGCTTACACACCACTGCTGACACGCCACTGCTGACACACCACTGCTGACACACCACTGCTGGCACGCCACTGCTGACACGCCGCTGCTAACACGCCGCTGCAGACACCACTGCTGACACACCGCCTCTGACACCACTGCTGACACACCGCTGCTGACACACCGCTGCTGACACACCGCTGCTGACACACCACTGCTGACACACCGCTGCTGACACACCACTGCTGACACACCACTGCTGACACGCCGCTGCAGACACACCACTGCTGACACGCCACTGCTGACACACCACTGCTGACACACCACTGCTGACACGCCGCTGCTGACACGCCGCTGCTCACACACCGCTGACACACCACTGCTGACACGCCGCTGCTGACACGCTGCTGCTGACACCACTGCTTACACACTGCTGCTGACACGCCGCTGCTGACACACCACTGCTGACACACCACTGCTGACACACCACTGCTGACATGCCGCTGCTGACACACCACTGCTGACACACCACTGCTGACACGCCGCTGCTGACATGCCGCTGCAGACACCACTGCTGAAACACCACTGCTGACACACCACTGCTGACACACCGCTGCTGACACATCACTGCTGACACGCCGCTGCTGACACCACTGCTGATACACCGCTGCTGACACGCCGCTGCTGACACGCTGATGCTTACACACCGCTGCTGACACGCCGCTGCTGACACACCGCTGCTGACACACCGCTGCTGACACGCCGCTGCTGACACGCCGCTGCTGACACCACTGCTTACACGCCACTGCTAACACGCCACTGCTGACACACCACTGCTGACACACCTCTGCTGGACACGCCACTGCTGACACGCCGCTGCTGACACGCCGCTGCAGACACCACTGCTGACACACCACTGCTGACACACCACTGCTGACACGCCGCTGCTGACACGCCGCTGCTCACACACCGCTGACACGCCACTGCTGACACGCCGCTGCTGACATGCCGCTGCTGACACGCCACTGCTGACACACCACTGCTGACACACCACTGCTGACACGCCGCTGCTGACACGCCGCTGCTCACACACCGCTGACCACGCCACTGCTGACACGCCGCTGCTGACATGCCGCTGCTGACACGCCGCTGCTGACACGCCACTGCTGACACACCACTGCTGACACACCGCTGCTGACACACCGCTGTGGACACATCACTGCGGACACATCACTGCTGACACATCACTGCTGACACACCGCTGCTGACACACCGCTGCTGACACACCACTGCTGACACACCACTGCTGACACACCACTGCTAACACGCCGCTGCAGACACACCACTGCTGACACACCACTGCTGACACACCACTGCTGACGCCGCTGCTGACACGCCGCTGCTGACACGCCGCTGCTGACACGCCGCTGCTGACACCACTGCTGACACACCACTGCTGACACGCCACTGCTGACACACCACTGCTGACACACCACTGCTGGCACGCCACTGCTGACACGCCGCTGCTAACACGCCGCTGCAGACACCACTGCTGACACACCGCTCTGACACCACTGCTGACACACCGCTGCTGACACACCGCTGCTGACACACCGCTGCTGACACACCACTGCTGACACACCGCTGCTGACACACCACTGCTGACACACCACTGCTGACACGCCGCTGCAGACACACCACTGCTGACACGCCACTGCTGACACACCACTGCTGACACACCACTGCTGACACGCCGCTGCTGACACGCCGCTGCTCACACACCGCTGACACACCACTGCTGACACGCCGCTGCTGACACGCTGCTGCTGACACCACTGCTTACACACTGCTGCTGACACGCCGCTGCTGACACACCACTGCTGACACACCACTGCTGACACACCACTGCTGACATGCCGCTGCTGACACACCACTGCTGACACACCACCGCTGACACGCCGCTGCTGACATGCCGCTGCAGACACCACTGCTGAAACACCACTGCTGACACACCACTGCTGACACACCGCTGCTGACACATCACTGCTGACACGCCGCTGCTGACACCACTGCTGATACACCGCTGCTGACACGCCGCTGCTGACACGCTGATGCTTACACACCGCTGCTGACACGCCGCTGCTGACCACGCCGCTGCTGACACGCCGCTGCTCACCACCGCTGACACACCACTGCTGACACGCCGCTGCGACACGCTGCTGCTGACACCACTGCTTACACACTGCTCTGACACGCCGCTGCTGACACACCACTGCTGACACACCACTGCTGACACACCACTGCTGACATGCCGCTGCTGACACACCACTGCTGACACACCACTGCTGACACGCCGCTGCTGACATGCCGCTGCAGACACCACTGCTGAAACACCACTGCTGACACACCACTGCTGACACACCGCTGCTGACACATCACTGCTGACACGCCGCTGCTGACACCACTGCTGATACACCGCTGCTGACACGCCGCTGCTGACACGCTGATGCTTACACACCGCTGCTGACACGCCGCTGCTTACACACCGCTGCTGACACACCGCTGCTGACACACCACTGCTGACACGCCGCTGCTGACACGCCGCTGCTGACACGCCGCTGCTGACACGCCGCTGCTGACACGTCGCTGCTGACACATCGCTGCTGACGCACCGCTGCTGACGCACCACTGCTGACACACAGCCGCTGACACGCCGCTGCTGACACGCCGCTGCTGATACCTCTGCTGACACACCACTGCTGACACGCCGCTGCAGACACCACTGCTGACACACCACTGCTGACACACCGCTGCTGACACATCGCTGCTGACACCGCTGCTGACACACAGCTGCTGACACACCACTGCTGACACATCACTGCTGACACGCCGCTGCAAACACCACTGCTGACACACCACTGCTGACACACCGCTGCTGACACACCACTGCTGACTCACCACTGCTGACACACCACTGCTGACTCACCACTGCTGACACACCACTGCTGACACACCACTGATGACACGCCACTGCTGACACACCACTGCTGACACACCGCTGTGGACACATCACTGCTGACACATCACTGCTGACACACCACTGCTGACACACCGCTGCTGACACGTCGCTGCTGACACCGCTGCTGACACACCGCTGCTGACACATCACTGCTGACACGCTGCTGCAAACACCACTGCTGACACACCACTGCTGACACACCGCTGCTGACACACCACTGCTGTCACACCACTGCTGACACACCACTGCTGACACGCCACTGCTGACACACCACTGCTGACACACCGCTGTGGACACATCACTGCTGACACATCACTGCTGACACACCACTGCTGACACACCACTGTTGACACATCGCTGCTGACACATCGCTGCTGACGCCGCTGCTGACACACCACTGCTGACACACCGCTGCTGACACGCCGCTGCAGACACGCCGCTGCTGACACGCTGCTGCTGACACGCCGCTGCTGACACGCCGCTGCGGACACGCCGCTGCGGACACGCCGCTGCTGACACATCACTGCTGACATGCCACTGCTGACACACCACTGCTGACACACCGCTGTGGACACATCACTGCTGACACATCACTGCTGACACACCACTGCTGACACACCACTGTTGACACATCGCTGCTGACACATCGCTGCTGACGCCGCTGCTGACACACCACTGCTGACACGCCGCTGCTGACATGCCGCTGCTGACGCCGCTGTTGACACGCCGCTGCTGACACATCGCTGCTGACGCACCGCTGCTGACACACAGCTGCTAACACGCCGCTGCTGACACGCCGCTGCTGATACCTCTGCTGACACACCACTGCTGACACGCCGCTGCAGACACCACTGCTGACACACCACTGCTGACACACCGCTGCTGACACGTCGCTGCTGACACCGCTGCTGACACACCGCTGCTGACACACCACTGCTGACACATCACTGCTGACACGTCGCTGCAGACACCACTGCTGACACACCACTGCTGACACACCGCTGCTGACACGCCACTGCTGACACGCCACTGCTGACACACCACTGCTGACACACCGCTGCGGATACATCACTGCTGACACATCACTGCTGACACACAGCTGCTGACAACCCACTGCTGACACATCGCTGCTGACACACCACTGCTGACACACCACTGCTGACACATTGCTGCTGACACATCACTGCTGACGCCGCTGCTGACACACCACTGCTGACACACCATTGCTGACACATCACTGACACACCACTGCTGACACGCCACTGCTAACACGCCACTGCAGACACACCACTGCTGACACCCCGCTGCTGACACCCCGCTGCTGACACACTGCTGACACACCACTGCTGACACACCGCTGCTGACACGCCGCTGCTGACACCACTGCTTACACACCGCTGCTGACACGCCGCTGCTGACACACCACTGCTGACACACCACTGCTGACACACCACTGCTGACACACCACTGCTGACACGCCGCTGCTGACACGCCACTGCTGACACACCACTGCTGACACACCACTGCTGACACGCCGCTGCTGACACGCCGCTGCAGACACCACTTCTGACACACCACTGCTGACACACCGCTGCTGACACACCGCTGCTGACACATCGCTGCTGACACACCGCTGCTGACACCACTGCTGACACACCGCTGCTGACACACCACTGCTGACATGCCACTGCTGACACGCCGCTGCTTGCACACCGCTGCTAACACGCCGCTGCTGACACACCACTGCTGACACGCCGCTGCTGACACGCCGCTGCTGACACGCCACTGCTGACACGCCGCTGCTGACACGCCGCTGCTGACACGCCGCTGCGGACACATCTCTGCTGACACATCGCTGCTGACGCATCGCTGCTGACGCACCGCTGCTGACACACAGCTGCTGACAACCCACTGCTAACACGCCGCTGCTGACACGCTGCTGCTGATACCTCTGCTGACACACCACTGCTGACACGCCGCTGCAGACACCACTGCTGACACACCACTGCTGACACACCGCTGCTGACACGTCGCTGCTGACCGCTGCTGACATACCGCTGCTGACACACCACTGCTGGCACATCGCTGCTGACACGCTGCTGCAGACACCACTGCTGACACACCGCTGCTGACACACCACTGCTGACACACCGCTGCTGACACACCGCTGCTCACACACCGCTGCTCACACACCGCTGACACACCACTGCTGACACACCACTGCTGACACGCCGCTGCTGACATGCCGCTGCTGACACGCCGCTGCTGACACACCGTAGGTGACACACTGCTGCTGACACCCCACTGCTGACACACCGCTGCTGACACACTGCTGCTGACACACCGCTGTGGACACATCACTGCGGACACATCACTGCTGACACATCACTGCTGACACACCGTCTCTGACACACCGCTGCTGACACACCGCTGCTGACACACCACTGCTGACACACCACTGCTAACACGCCGCTGCAGACACACCACTGCTGACACACCACTGCTGACACACCGCTGCTGACACATCGCTGCTGACACCGCTGCTGACACACCGCTGCTGACACACCACTGCTGGCACATCACTGCTGACACGCCGCTGCAAACACCACTGCTGACACACCACTGCTGACACACCGCTGCTGACACACCACTGCTGACTCACCACTGCTGACACACCACTGCTGACTCACCACTGCTGACACACCACTGCTGACACACCACTGATGATACGCCACTGCTGACACACCACTGCTGACACACCGCTGTGGACACATCACTGCTGACACATCACTGCTGACACACCACTGCTGACACACCGCTGCTGACATGCCGCTGCTGACACCGCTGCTGACACACCGCTGCTGACACATCACTGCTGACACGCCGCTGCAAACACCACTGCTGACACACCACTGCTGACACACCGCTGCTGACACACCACTGCTGTCACACCCCTGCTGACACACCACTGCTGACACGCCACTGCTGACACACCACTGCTGACACACCGCTGTGGACACATCACTGCTGACACATCACTGCTGACACACCACTGCTGACACACCACTGTTGACACATCGCTGCTGACACATCGCTGCTGACGCCGCTGCTGACACACCACTGCTGACATGCCGCTGCTGACACGCCGCTGCTGACACGCCGCTGCTGACACGCCGCTGCTGACACGCCGCTGCGGACACGCCGCTGCGGACACGCCGCTGCTCACACATCACTGCTGACACGCCACTGCTGACACACCACTGCTGACACACCGCTGTGGACACACCACTGTTGACACATCGCTGCTGACACACCACTGCTGACACACCACTGTTGACACATCGCTGCTGACACATCGCTGCTGACGCCGCTGCTGACACACCACTGCTGACACGCCGCTGCTGACATGCCGCTGCTGACACCGCTGCTGACACGCCGCTGCTGACACATCGCTGCTGACGCACCGCTGCTGACACACAGCTGCTAACACGCCGCTGCTGACACGCCGCTGCTGATACCTCTGCTGACACACCACTGCTGACACGCTGCTGCAGACACCACTGCTGACACACCACTGCTGACACACCGCTGCTGACACGTCGCTGCTGACACCGCTGCTGACACACCGCTGCTGGCACACCACTGCTGACACATCACTGCTGACACGTCGCTGCAGACACCACTGCTGACACACCACTGCTGACACACCGCTGCTGACACGCCACTGCTGACACGCCACTGCTGACACACCACTGCTGACACACCGCTGCGGATACATCACTGCTGACACATCACTGCTGACACATAGCTGCTGACAACCCACTGCTGACACATCGCTGCTGACACACCACTGCTGACACACCACTGCTGACACATTGCTGCTGACACATCACTGCTGACGCCGCTGCTGACACACCACTGCTGACACACCATTGCTGACACATCACTGACACACCACTGCTGACACGCCACTGCTAACACGCCACTGCAGACACACCACTGCTGACACCCCGCTGCTGACACCCCGCTGCTGACACACTGCTGACACACCACTGCTGACACGCCGCTGCTGACACGCCGCTGCTGACACCACTGCTTACACACCGCTGCTGACACGCCGCTGCTGACACACCGCTGCTGACACATCACTGCTGACACGCCGCTGCTGACACCACTGCTGACACACCGCTGCTGACACACCGCTGCTGACACATCACTGCTGACACGCCGCTGCTGACACCACTGCTGACACACCGCTGCTGACACGCCGCTGCTGACATGCTGATGCTTACACACCGCTGCTGACACGCCGCTGCTTACACACCGCTGCTGACACGCCGCTGCTGACACACCACTGCTGACACGCCGCTGCTGACACGCCGCTGCTGACACGCCGCTGCTGACACACCGCTGCTGACACGTCGCTGCTGACACATCGCTGCTGACGCACCGCTGCTGACGCACCGCTGCTGACACACTGCTGCTGACACACCGCTGTGGACACATCACTGCGGACACATCACTGCTGACACATCACTGCTGACACACCGTCTCTGACACACCGCTGCTGACACACCGCTGCTGACACACCACTGCTGACACACCACTGCTAACACGCCGCTGCAGACACACCACTGCTGACACACCACTGCTGACACACCGCTGCTGACACATCGCTGCTGACACCGCTGCTGACACACCGCTGCTGACACACCACTGCTGACACATCACTGCTGACACGCCGCTGCAAACACCACTGCTGACACACCACTGCTGACACACCGCTGCTGACACACCACTGCTGACTCACCACTGCTGACACACCACTGCTGACACACCACTGATGATACGCCACTGCTGACACACCACTGCTGACACACCGCTGTGGACACATCACTGCTGACACATCACTGCTGACACACCACTGCTGACACACCGCTGCTGACACGCCGCTGCTGACACCGCTGCTGACACACCGCTGCTGACACATCACTGCTGACACGCCGCTGCAAACACCACTGCTGACACACCACTGCTGACACACCGCTGCTGACACACCACTGCTGTCACACCCCTGCTGACACACCACTGCTGACACGCCACTGCTGACACACCACTGCTGACACACCGCTGTGGACACATCACTGCTGACACATCACTGCTGACACACCACTGCTGACACACCACTGTTGACACATCGCTGCTGACACATCGCTGCTGACGCCGCTGCTGACACACCACTGCTGACACGCCGCTGCTGACACGCCGCTGCTGACACGCCGCTGCTGACACGCCGCTGCTGACACGCCGCTGCTGACACGCCGCTGCGGACACGCCGCTGCTGACACATCACTGCTGACATGCCACTGCTGACACACCACTGCTGACACACCGCTGTGGACACATCACTGCTGACACATCACTGCTGACACACCACTGCTGACACACCACTGTTGACACATCGCTGCTGACACATCGCTGCTGACGCCGCTGCTGACACACCACTGCTGACACGCCGCTGCTGACATGCCGCTGCTGACACTGCTGCTGACACGCCGCTGCTGACACATCGCTGCTGACGCACCGCTGCTGACACACAGCTGCTAACACGCAGCTGCTGACACGCCGCTGCTGATACCTCTGCTGACACACCACTGCTGACACGCCGCTGCAGACACCACTGCTGACACACCACTGCTGACACACCGCTGCTGACACGCCGCTGCTGACACCGCTGCTGACACACCGCTGCTGGCACACCACTGCTGACACATCACTGCTGACACGTCACTGCAGACACCACTGCTGACACACCACTGCTGACACACCGCTGCTGACACGCCACTGCTGACACGCCACTGCTGACACACCACTGCTGACACACCGCTGCGGATACATCACTGCTGACACATCACTGCTGACACACAGCTGCTGACAACCCACTGCTGACACATCGCTGCTGACACACCACTGCTGACACACCACTGCTGACACATTGCTGCTGACACATCACTGCTGACGCCGCTGCTGACACACCACTGCTGACACACCATTGCTGACACATCACTGACACACCACTGCTGACACGCCACTGCTAACATGCCACTGCAGACACACCACTGCTGACACCCCGCTGCTGACACCCCGCTGCTGACACACTGCTGACACACCACTGCTGACACGCCGCTGCTGACACGCCGCTGCTGACACCACTGCTTACACACCGCTGCTGACACGCCGCTGCTGACACACCGCTGCTGACACATCACTGCTGACACGCCGCTGCTGACACCACTGCTGACACACCGCTGCTGACACACCGCTGCTGACACATCACTGCTGACACGCCGCTGCTGACACCACTGCTGACACACCGCTGCTGACACGCCGCTGCTGACACGCTGATGCTTACACACCGCTGCTGACACGCCGCTGCTTACACACCGCTGCTGACACGCCGCTGCTGACACACCACTGCTGACACGCCACTGCTGACACGCCGCTGCTGACACGCCGCTGCTGACACGTCGCTGCTGACACATCGCTGCTGACGCACCGCTGCTGACGCACCACTGCTGACACACAGCCGCTGACACGCCGCTGCTGACACGCCGCTGCTGATACCTCTGCTGACACACCACTGCTGACACGCCGCTGCAGACACCACTGCTGACACACCACTGCTGACACACCGCTGCTGACACATCACTGCTGACACGCCGCTGCAAACACCACTGCTGACACACCACTGCTGACACACCGCTGCTGACACACCACTGCTGACTCACCACTGCTGACACACCACTGCTGACTCACCACTGCTGACACACCACTGCTGACACACCACTGATGACACGCCACTGCTGACACACCACTGCTGACACACCGCTGTGGACACATCACTGCTGACACATCACTGCTGACACACCACTGCTGACACACCGCTGCTGACACGTCGCTGCTGACACCGCTGCTGACACACCGCTGCTGACACATCACTGCTGACACGCCGCTGCAAACACCACTGCTGACACACCACTGCTGACACACCGCTGCTGACACACCACTGCTGTCACACCACTGCTGACACACCACTGCTGACACGCCACTGCTGACACACCACTGCTGACACACCGCTGTGGACACATCACTGCTGACACATCACTGCTGACACACCACTGCTGACACACCACTGTTGACACATCGCTGCTGACACATCGCTGCTGACGCCGCTGCTGACACACCACTGCTGACACACCGCTGCTGACACGCCGCTGCTGACACGCCGCTGCTGACACGCTGCTGCTGACACGCCGCTGCTGACACGCCGCTGCGGACACGCCACTGCGGACACGCCGCTGCTGACACATCACTGCTGACATGCCACTGCTGACACGCCACTGCTGACACACCGCTGTGGACACATCACTGCTGACACATCACTGCTGACACACCACTGCTGACACACCACTGTTGACACATCGCTGCTGACACATCGCTGCTGACGCCGCTGCTGACACACCACTGCTGACACGCCGCTGCTGACATGCCGCTGCTGACGCCCCTGCTGACACGCCGCTGCTGACACATCGCTGCTGACGCACCGCTGCTGACACACAGCTGCTAACACGCCGCTGCTGACGCCGCTGCTGATACCTCTGCTGACACACCACTGCTGACACGCCGCTGCAGACACCACTGCTGACACACCACTGCTGACACACCGCTGCTGACACGTCGCTGCTGACACCGCTGCTGACACACCGCTGCTGACACACCACTGCTGACACATCACTGCTGACACGTCGCTGCAGACACCACTGCTGACACACCACTGCTGACACACCGCTGCTGACACGCCACTGCTGACACGCCACTGCTGACACGCCACTGCTGACACACCACTGCTGACACACCGCTGCGGATACATCACTGCTGACACATCACTGCTGACACACAGCTGCTGACAACCCACTGCTGACACATCGCTGCTGACACACCACTGCTGACACACCACTGCTGACACATTGCTGCTGACACATCACTGCTGACGCCGCTGCTGACACACCACTGCTGACACACCATTGCTGACACATCACTGACACACCACTGCTGACACGCCACTGCTAACACGCCACTGCAGACACACCACTGCTGACACCCCGCTGCTGACACCCCGCTGCTGACACACTGCTGACACACCACTGCTGACACGCCGCTGCTGACACGCCGCTGCTGACACCACTGCTTACACACCGCTGCTGACACGCCGCTGCTGACACACCACTGCTGACACACCACTGCTGACACACCACTGCTGACACGCCGCTGCTGACACGCCACTGCTGACACACCACTGCTGACACACCACTGCTGACACGCCGCTGCTGACACGCCGCTGCTGATACCTCTGCTGACACACCACTGCTGACACGCCGCTGCAGACACCACTGCTGACACACCACTGCTGACACACCGCTGCTGACACATCGCTGCTGACACCGCTGCTGACACACAGCTGCTGACACACCACTGCTGACACATCACTGCTGACACGCCGCTGCAAACACCACTGCTGACACACCACTGCTGACACACCGCTGCTGACACACCACTGCTGACTCACCACTGCTGACACACCACTGCTGACTCACCACTGCTGACACACCACTGCTGACACACCACTGATGACACGCCACTGCTGACACACCACTGCTGACACACCGCTGTGGACACATCACTGCTGACACATCACTGCTGACACACCACTGCTGACACACCGCTGCTGACACGTCGCTGCTGACACCGCTGCTGACACACCGCTGCTGACACATCACTGCTGACACGCTGCTGCAAACACCACTGCTGACACACCACTGCTGACACACCGCTGCTGACACACCACTGCTGTCACACCACTGCTGACACACCACTGCTGACACGCCACTGCTGACACACCACTGCTGACACACCGCTGTGGACACATCACTGCTGACACATCACTGCTGACACACCACTGCTGACACACCACTGTTGACACATCGCTGCTGACACATCGCTGCTGACGCCGCTGCTGACACACCACTGCTGACACACCGCTGCTGACACGCCGCTGCAGACACGCCGCTGCTGACACGCTGCTGCTGACACGCCGCTGCTGACACGCCGCTGCGGACACGCCGCTGCGGACACGCCGCTGCTGACACATCACTGCTGACATGCCACTGCTGACACACCACTGCTGACACACCACTGCTGACACACCACTGTTGACACATCGCTGCTGACGCCGCTGCTGACACACCACTGCTGACACGCCGCTGCTGACACGCCGCTGCTGACATGCCGCTGCTGACGCCGCTGTTGACACGCCGCTGCTGACACATCGCTGCTGACGCACCGCTGCTGACACACAGCTGCTAACACGCCGCTGCTGACACGCCGCTGCTGATACCTCTGCTGACACACCACTGCTGACACGCCGCTGCAGACACCACTGCTGACACACCACTGCTGACACACCGCTGCTGACACGTCGCTGCTGACACCGCTGCTGACACACCGCTGCTGACACACCACTGCTGACACATCACTGCTGACACGTCGCTGCAGACACCACTGCTGACACACCACTGCTGACACACCGCTGCTGACACGCCACTGCTGACACGCCACTGCTGACACACCACTGCTGACACACCGCTGCGGATACATCACTGCTGACACATCACTGCTGACACACAGCTGCTGACAACCCACTGCTGACACATCGCTGCTGACACACCACTGCTGACACACCACTGCTGACACATTGCTGCTGACACATCACTGCTGACGCCGCTGCTGACACACCACTGCTGACACACCATTGCTGACACATCACTGACACACCACTGCTGACACGCCACTGCTAACACGCCACTGCAGACACACCACTGCTGACACCCCGCTGCTGACACCCCGCTGCTGACACACTGCTGACACACCACTGCTGACACACCGCTGCTGACACGCCGCTGCTGACACCACTGCTTACACACCGCTGCTGACACGCCGCTGCTGACACACCACTGCTGACACACCACTGCTGACACACCACTGCTGACACACCACTGCTGACACGCCGCTGCTGACACGCCACTGCTGACACACCACTGCTGACACACCACTGCTGACACGCCGCTGCTGACACGCCGCTGCAGACACCACTTCTGACACACCACTGCTGACACACCGCTGCTGACACACCGCTGCTGACACATCGCTGCTGACACACCGCTGCTGACACCACTGCTGACACACCGCTGCTGACACACCACTGCTGACATGCCACTGCTGACACACCGCTGCTTACACACCGCTGCTAACACGCCGCTGCTGACACACCACTGCTGACACGCCGCTGCTGACACGCCGCTGCTGACACGCCACTGCTGACACGCCGCTGCTGACACGCCGCTGCTGACACGCCGCTGCGGACACATCTCTGCTGACACATCGCTGCTGACGCATCGCTGCTGACGCACCGCTGCTGACACACAGCTGCTGACAACCCACTGCTAACACGCCGCTGCTGACACGCTGCTGCTGATACCTCTGCTGACACACCACTGCTGACACGCCGCTGCAGACACCACTGCTGACACACCACTGCTGACACACCGCTGCTGACACGTCGCTGCTGACCGCTGCTGACATACCGCTGCTGACACACCACTGCTGGCACATCGCTGCTGACACGCTGCTGCAGACACCACTGCTGACACACCGCTGCTGACACACCACTGCTGACACACCGCTGCTGACACACCGCTGCTCACACACCGCTGCTCACACACCGCTGACACACCACTGCTGACACACCACTGCTGACACGCCGCTGCTGACACGCCGCTGCTGACACACCGCTGCTGACACACCGTAGGTGACACACTGCTGCTGACACCCCACTGCTGACACACCGCTGCTGACACACTGCTGCTGACACACCGCTGTGGACACATCACTGCGGACACATCACTGCTGACACATCACTGCTGACACACCGTCTGCTGACACACCGCTGCTGACACACCGCTGCTGACACACCACTGCTGACACACCACTGCTAACACGCCGCTGCAGACACACCACTGCTGACACACCACTGCTGACACACCGCTGCTGACACATCGCTGCTGACACCGCTGCTGACACACCGCTGCTGACACACCACTGCTGGCACATCACTGCTGACACGCCGCTGCAAACACCACTGCTGACACACCACTGCTGACACACCGCTGCTGACACACCACTGCTGACTCACCACTGCTGACACACCACTGCTGACTCACCACTGCTGACACACCACTGCTGACACACCACTGATGATACGCCACTGCTGACACACCACTGCTGACACACCGCTGTGGACACATCACTGCTGACACATCACTGCTGACACACCACTGCTGACACACCGCTGCTGACATGCCGCTGCTGACACCGCTGCTGACACACCGCTGCTGACACATCACTGCTGACACGCCGCTGCAAACACCACTGCTGACACACCACTGCTGACACACCGCTGCTGACACACCACTGCTGTCACACCCCTGCTGACACACCACTGCTGACACGCCACTGCTGACACACCACTGCTGACACACCGCTGTGGACACATCACTGCTGACACATCACTGCTGACACACCACTGCTGACACACCACTGTTGACACATCGCTGCTGACACATCGCTGCTGACGCCGCTGCTGACACACCACTGCTGACATGCCGCTGCTGACACGCCGCTGCTGACACGCCGCTGCTGACACGCCGCTGCTGACACGCCGCTGCGGACACGCCGCTGCGGACACGCCGCTGCTCACACATCACTGCTGACATGCCACTGCTGACACACCACTGCTGACACACCGCTGTGGACACACCACTGTTGACACATCGCTGCTGACACACCACTGCTGACACACCACTGTTGACACATCGCTGCTGACACATCGCTGCTGACGCCGCTGCTGACACACCACTGCTGACACGCCGCTGCTGACATGCCGCTGCTGACACCGCTGCTGACACGCCGCTGCTGACACATCGCTGCTGACGCACCGCTGCTGACACACAGCTGCTAACACGCCGCTGCTGACACGCCGCTGCTGATACCTCTGCTGACACACCACTGCTGACACGCTGCTGCAGACACCACTGCTGACACACCACTGCTGACACACCGCTGCTGACACGTCGCTGCTGACACCGCTGCTGACACACCGCTGCTGGCACACCACTGCTGACACATCACTGCTGACACGTCGCTGCAGACACCACTGCTGACACACCACTGCTGACACACCGCTGCTGACACGCCACTGCTGACACGCCACTGCTGACACACCACTGCTGACACACCGCTGCGGATACATCACTGCTGACACATCACTGCTGACACATAGCTGCTGACAACCCACTGCTGACACATCGCTGCTGACACACCACTGCTGACACACCACTGCTGACACATTGCTGCTGACACATCACTGCTGACGCCGCTGCTGACACACCACTGCTGACACACCATTGCTGACACATCACTGACACACCACTGCTGACACGCCACTGCTAACACGCCACTGCAGACACACCACTGCTGACACCCCGCTGCTGACACCCCGCTGCTGACACACTGCTGACACACCACTGCTGACACGCCGCTGCTGACACGCCGCTGCTGACACCACTGCTTACACACCGCTGCTGACACGCCGCTGCTGACACACCGCTGCTGACACATCACTGCTGACACGCCGCTGCTGACACCACTGCTGACACACCGCTGCTGACACACCGCTGCTGACACATCACTGCTGACACGCCGCTGCTGACACCACTGCTGACACACCGCTGCTGACACGCCGCTGCTGACATGCTGATGCTTACACACCGCTGCTGACACGCCGCTGCTTACACACCGCTGCTGACACGCCGCTGCTGACACACCACTGCTGACACGCCGCTGCTGACACGCCGCTGCTGACACGCCGCTGCTGACACACCGCTGCTGACACGTCGCTGCTGACACATCGCTGCTGACGCACCGCTGCTGACGCACCGCTGCTGACACACTGCTGCTGACACACCGCTGTGGACACATCACTGCGGACACATCACTGCTGACACATCACTGCTGACACACCGTCTCTGACACACCGCTGCTGACACACCGCTGCTGACACACCACTGCTGACACACCACTGCTAACACGCCGCTGCAGACACACCACTGCTGACACACCACTGCTGACACACCGCTGCTGACACATCGCTGCTGACACCGCTGCTGACACACCGCTGCTGACACACCACTGCTGACACATCACTGCTGACACGCCGCTGCAAACACCACTGCTGACACACCACTGCTGACACACCGCTGCTGACACACCACTGCTGACTCACCACTGCTGACACACCACTGCTGACACACCACTGATGATACGCCACTGCTGACACGCCACTGCTGACACACCGCTGTGGACACATCACTGCTGACACATCACTGCTGACACACCACTGCTGACACACCGCTGCTGACACGCCGCTGCTGACACCGCTGCTGACACACCGCTGCTGACACATCACTGCTGACACGCCGCTGCAAACACCACTGCTGACACACCACTGCTGACACACCGCTGCTGACACACCACTGCTGTCACACCCCTGCTGACACACCACTGCTGACACGCCACTGCTGACACACCACTGCTGACACACCGCTGTGGACACATCACTGCTGACACATCACTGCTGACACACCACTGCTGACACACCACTGTTGACACATCGCTGCTGACACATCGCTGCTGACGCCGCTGCTGACACACCACTGCTGACACGCCGCTGCTGACACGCCGCTGCTGACACGCCGCTGCTGACACGCCGCTGCTGACACGCCGCTGCTGACACGCCGCTGCGGACACGCCGCTGCTGACACATCACTGCTGACATGCCACTGCTGACACACCACTGCTGACACACCGCTGTGGACACATCACTGCTGACACATCACTGCTGACACACCACTGCTGACACACCACTGTTGACACATCGCTGCTGACACATCGCTGCTGACGCCGCTGCTGACACACCACTGCTGACACGCCGCTGCTGACATGCCGCTGCTGACACTGCTGCTGACACGCCGCTGCTGACACATCGCTGCTGACGCACCGCTGCTGACACACAGCTGCTAACACGCAGCTGCTGACACGCCGCTGCTGATACCTCTGCTGACACACCACTGCTGACACGCCGCTGCAGACACCACTGCTGACACACCACTGCTGACACACCGCTGCTGACACGTCGCTGCTGACACCGCTGCTGACACACCGCTGCTGGCACACCACTGCTGACACATCACTGCTGACACGTCACTGCAGACACCACTGCTGACACACCACTGCTGACACACCGCTGCTGACACGCCACTGCTGACATGCCACTGCTGACACACCACTGCTGACACACCGCTGCGGATACATCACTGCTGACACATCACTGCTGACACACAGCTGCTGACAACCCACTGCTGACACATCGCTGCTGACACACCACTGCTGACACACCACTGCTGACACATTGCTGCTGACACATCACTGCTGACGCCGCTGCTGACACACCACTGCTGACACACCATTGCTGACACATCACTGACACACCACTGCTGACACGCCACTGCTAACATGCCACTGCAGACACACCACTGCTGACACCCCGCTGCTGACACCCCGCTGCTGACACACTGCTGACACACCACTGCTGACACGCCGCTGCTGACACGCCGCTGCTGACACCACTGCTTACACACCGCTGCTGACACGCCGCTGCTGACACACCGCTGCTGACACATCACTGCTGACACGCCGCTGCTGACACCACTGCTGACACACCGCTGCTGACACACCGCTGCTGACACATCACTGCTGACACGCCGCTGCTGACACCACTGCTGACACACCGCTGCTGACACGCCGCTGCTGACACGCTGATGCTTACACACCGCTGCTGACACGCCGCTGCTTACACACCGCTGCTGACACGCCGCTGCTGACACACCACTGCTGACACGCCACTGCTGACACGCCGCTGCTGACACGCCGCTGCTGACACGCCGCTGCTGACACATCGCTGCTGACGCACCGCTGCTGACGCACCACTGCTGACACACAGCCGCTGACACGCCGCTGCTGACACGCCGCTGCTGATACCTCTGCTGACACACCACTGCTGACACGCCGCTGCAGACACCACTGCTGACACACCACTGCTGACACACCGCTGCTGACACATCACTGCTGACACGCCGCTGCAAACACCACTGCTGACACACCACTGCTGACACACCGCTGCTGACACACCACTGCTGACTCACCACTGCTGACACACCACTGCTGACTCACCACTGCTGACACACCACTGCTGACACACCACTGATGACACGCCACTGCTGACACACCACTGCTGACACACCGCTGTGGACACATCACTGCTGACACATCACTGCTGACACACCACTGCTGACACACCGCTGCTGACACGCCGCTGCTGACACCGCTGCTGACACACCGCTGCTGACACATCACTGCTGACACGCCGCTGCAAACACCACTGCTGACACACCACTGCTGACACACCGCTGCTGACACACCACTGCTGTCACACCACTGCTGACACACCACTGCTGACACGCCACTGCTGACACACCACTGCTGACACACCGCTGTGGACACATCACTGCTGACACATCACTGCTGACACACCACTGCTGACACACCACTGTTGACACATCGCTGCTGACACATCGCTGCTGACGCCGCTGCTGACACACCACTGCTGACACACCGCTGCTGACACGCCGCTGCTGACACGCCGCTGCTGACACGCTGCTGCTGACACGCCGCTGCTGACACGCCGCTGCGGACACGCCACTGCGGACACGCCGCTGCTGACACATCACTGCTGACATGCCACTGCTGACACGCCACTGCTGACACACCGCTGTGGACACATCACTGCTGACACATCACTGCTGACACACCACTGCTGACACACCACTGTTGACACATCGCTGCTGACACATCGCTGCTGACGCCGCTGCTGACACACCACTGCTGACACGCCGCTGCTGACATGCCGCTGCTGACGCCCCTGCTGACACGCCGCTGCTGACACATCGCTGCTGACGCACCGCTGCTGACACACAGCTGCTAACACGCCGCTGCTGACGCCGCTGCTGATACCTCTGCTGACACACCACTGCTGACACGCCGCTGCAGACACCACTGCTGACACACCACTGCTGACACACCGCTGCTGACACGTCGCTGCTGACACCGCTGCTGACACACCGCTGCTGACACACCACTGCTGACACATCACTGCTGACACGTCGCTGCAGACACCACTGCTGACACACCACTGCTGACACACCGCTGCTGACACGCCACTGCTGACACGCCACTGCTGACACACCACTGCTGACACACCGCTGCGGATACATCACTGCTGACACATCACTGCTGACACACAGCTGCTGACAACCCACTGCTGACACATCGCTGCTGACACACCACTGCTGACACACCACTGCTGACACATTGCTGCTGACACATCACTGCTGACGCCGCTGCTGACACACCACTGCTGACACACCATTGCTGACACATCACTGACACACCACTGCTGACACGCCACTGCTAACACGCCACTGCAGACACACCACTGCTGACACCCCGCTGCTGACACCCCGCTGCTGACACACTGCTGACACACCACTGCTGACACGCCGCTGCTGACACGCCGCTGCTGACACCACTGCTTACACACCGCTGCTGACACGCCGCTGCTGACACACCACTGCTGACACACCACTGCTGACACACCACTGCTGACACGCCGCTGCTGACACGCCACTGCTGACACACCACTGCTGACACACCACTGCTGACACGCCGCTGCTGACACGCCGCTGCAGACACCACTTCTGACACACCACTGCTGACACACCGCTGCTGACACACCGCTGCTGACACATCGCTGCTGACACACCGCTGCTGACACCACTGCTGACACACCGCTGCTGACACACCACTGCTGACATGCCACTGCTGACATGCCGCTGCTTACACACCGCTGCTAACACGCCGCTGCTGACACACCACTGCTGACACGCCGCTGCTGACACGCCGCTGCTGACACGCCACTGCTGACACACCGCTGCTGACACGCCGCTGCTGACACGCCGCTGCGGACACATCTCTGCTGACACATCGCTGCTGACGCATCGCTGCTGACGCACCGCTGCTGACACACAGCTGCTGACAACCCACTGCTAACACGCCGCTGCTGACACGCTGCTGCTGATACCTCTGCTGACACACCACTGCTGACACGCCGCTGCAGACACCACTGCTGACACACCACTGCTGACACACCGCTGCTGACACGTCGCTGCTGACCGCTGCTGACATACCGCTGCTGACACACCACTGCTGGCACATCGCTGCTGACACGCTGCTGCAGACACCACTGCTGACACACCGCTGCTGACACACCACTGCTGACACACCGCTGCTGACACACCGCTGCTCACACACCGCTGCTCACACACCGCTGACACACCACTGCTGACACACCACTGCTGACACGCCGCTGCTGACACACCGCTGCTGACACACCGTAGGTGACACACTGCTGCTGACACCCCACTGCTGACACACCGCTGCTGACACACTGCTGCTGACACACCGCTGTGGACACATCACTGCGGACACATCACTGCTGACACATCACTGCTGACACACCGTCTCTGACACACCGCTGCTGACACACCGCTGCTGACACACCACTGCTGACACACCACTGCTAACACGCCGCTGCAGACACACCACTGCTGACACACCACTGCTGACACACCGCTGCTGACACATCGCTGCTGACACCGCTGCTGTCACACCGCTGCTGACACACCACTGCTGACACATCACTGCTGACACGCCGCTGCAAACACCACTGCTGACACACCACTGCTGACACACCGCTGCTGACACACCACTGCTGACTCACCACTGCTGACACACCACTGCTGACTCACCACTGCTGACACACCACTGCTGACACACCACTGATGACACGCCACTGCTGACACACCACTGCTGACACACCGCTGTGGACACATCACTGCTGACACATCACTGCTGACACACCACTGCTGACACACCGCTGCTGACACGTCGCTGCTGACACCGCTGCTGACACACCGCTGCTGACACATCACTGCTGACACGCCGCTGCAAACACCACTGCTGACACACCACTGCTGACACACCGCTGCTGACACACCACTGCTGTCACACCCCTGCTGACACACCACTGCTGACACGCCACTGCTGACACACCACTGCTGACACACCGCTGTGGACACATCACTGCTGACACATCACTGCTGACACATCACTGCTGACACACCACTGCTGACACACCACTGTTGACACATCGCTGCTGACACATCGCTGCTGACGCCGCTGCTGACACACCACTGCTGACACACCGCTGCTGACACGCCGCTGCTGACACGCCGCTGCTGACACGCTGCTGCTGACACGCCGCTGCTGACACGCCGCTGCGGACACGCCGCTGCGGACACGCCGCTGCTGACACATCACTGCTGACATGCCACTGCTGACACACCACTGCTGACACACCGCTGTGGACACATCACTGCTGACACATCACTGCTGACACACCACTGCTGACACACCACTGTTGACACATCGCTGCTGACACATCGCTGCTGACGCCGCTGCTGACACACCACTGACACACCACTGCTGACACGCCGCTGCTGACATGCCGCTGCTGACACCGCTGCTGACACGCCGCTGCTGACACATCGCTGCTGACGCACCGCTGCTGAAACACAGCTGCTAACACGCCGCTGCTGACACGCCGCTGCTGATACCTCTGCTGACACACCACTGCTGACACGCCGCTGCAGACACCACTGCTGACACACCACTGCTGACACACCGCTGCTGACACGTCGCTGCTGACACCGCTGCTGACACACCGCTGCTGACACACCACTGCTGACACATCACTGCTGACACGTTGCTGCAGACACCACTGCTGACACACCACTGCTGACACACCGCTGCTGACACGCCACTGCTGACACGCCACTGCTGACACACCACTGATGACACACCGCTGCGGATACATCACTGCTGACACATCACTGCTGACACACAGCTGCTGACAACCCACTGCTGACACATCGCTGCTGACACACCACTGCTGACACACCACTGCTGACACATTGCTGCTGACACATCACTGCTGACGCCGCTGCTGACACACCACTGCTGACACACCATTGCTGACACATCACTGACACACCACTGCTGACACGCCACTGCTAACACGCCACTGCAGACACACCACTGCTGACACCCCGCTGCTGACACCCCGCTGCTGACACACTGCTGACACACCACTGCTGACACGCCGCTGCTGACACGCCGCTGCTGACACCACTGCTTATACACCGCTGCTGACACGCCGCTGCTGACACACCACTGCTGACACACCACTGCTGACACACCACTGCTGACACGCCGCTGCTGACACGTCACTGCTGACACACCACTGCTGACACACCACTGCTGACACGCCGCTGCTGACACGCCGCTGCAGACACCACTTCTGACACACCACTGCTGACACACCGCTGCTGACACACCGCTGCTGACACATCGCTGCTGACACACCGCTGCTGACACCACTGCTGACACACCGCTGCTGACACACCACTGCTGACATGCCACTGCTGACACGCCGCTGCTTACACACCGCTGCTAACACGCCGCTGCTGACACACCACTGCTGACACGCCGCTGCTGACACGCCACTGCTGACACGCCGCTGCTGACACGCCGCTGCTGACACGCCGCTGCGGACACATCTCTGCTGACACATCGCTGCTGACGCACCGCTGCTGACACACAGCTGCTGACAACCCACTGCTAACACGCCGCTGCTGACACGCTGCTGCTGATACCTCTGCTGACACACCACTGCTGACACGCCGCTGCAGACACCACTGCTGACACACCACTGCTGACACACCGCTGCTGACACGTCGCTGCTGACCGCTGCTGACATACCGCTGCTGACACACCACTGCTGGCACATCGCTGCTGACACGCTGCTGCAGACACCACTGCTGACACACCGCTGCTGACACACCACTGCTGACACACCGCTGCTGACACACCGCTGCTCACACACCGCTGCTCACACACCGCTGACACACCACTGCTGACACACCACTGCTGACACGCCGCTGCTGACACACCGCTGCTGACACACCGTAGGTGACACACTGCTGCTGACACCCCACTGCTGACACACCGCTGCTGACACACTGCTGCTGACACACCGCTGTGGACACATCACTGCGGACACATCACTGCTGACACATCACTGCTGACACACCGTCTCTGACACACCGCTGCTGACACACCGCTGCTGACACACCACTGCTGACACACCACTGCTAACACGCCGCTGCAGACACACCACTGCTGACACACCACTGCTGACACACCACTGCTGACACGCCGCTGCTGACACGCCGCTGCTGACATGCCGCTGCTGACACCACTGCTTACACGCCACTGCTGACATGCCACTGCTGACACACCACTGCTGACACACCACTGCTGACACACCACTGCTGACACACCACTGCTAACACGCCACTGCTGACATGCCGCTGCTAACACGCCGCTGCAGACACCACTGCTGACACACCGCTGCTGACACACCACTGCTGACACACCGCTGCTGACACGTCGCTGCTGACACGCCGCTGCTCACACACCGCTGACACACCACTGCTGACACACCACTGCTGACACGCTGCTGCTGACACGCCGCTGCTGACACACCGCTGCTGACACACCGCTGCTGACACGCCGCTGCTGACACACCACTGCTGACACACCGCTGCTGACACACCGCTGTGGACACATCACTGCGGACACATCACTGCTGACACATCACTGCTGACACACCGCTGCTGACACACCGCTGCTGACACACCACTGCTGACACACCACTGCTGACACACCACTGCTAACACGCCGCTGCAGACACACCACTGCTGACACACCACTGCTGACACACCACTGCTGACACGCCGCTGCTGACACGCCGCTGCTGACACACCGCTGCTGACACCACTGCTTACACACCACTGCTGACACACCACTGCTGACACACCACTGCTGACACACCACTGCAGACACACCACTGCTGACACGCCGCTGCTGACACGCTGCTGCTGACACCACTGCTCACACACCGCTGCTGACACACCGCTGCTGACACATCGCTGCTGACACACCACGGTTGACACACCACTGCTGACACACCACTGCTGACACGCCGCTGCTGACACGCCACTGCTGACACACCACTGCTGACACACCACTGCTGACACGCCGCTGCTGACATGCCGCTGCAGACACCACTGCTGACACACCACTGCTGACACACCGCTGCTGACACATCACTGCTGACACACCACTGCTGACACACCGCTGCTGACACACCACTGCTGACACGCCACTGCTGACACGCTGCTGCTTACACACCGCTGCTGACACACCGCTGCTGACACGCTGCTGCTTACACACCGCTGCTGACACACCGCTGCTGACATGCCGCTGCTTACACGCCGCTGCTGACACGCCGCTGCTGACACGCCGCTGCGGACACGCCGCTGCTGACACGCCGCTGCTGACACATCGCTGCTGACGCACCGTTGCTGATGCACCGCTGCTGACACACAGCCTCTGACACGCCGCTGCTGACACGCCGCTGCTGATACCTCTGCTGACACACCACTGCTGACACGCCGCTGCAGACACCACTGCTGACACACCACTGCTGACACACCGCTGCTGACACATCGCTGCTGACACCGCTGCTGACACACCGCTGCTGACACACCACTGCTGACACATCACTGCTGACACGCCGCTGCAAACACCACTGCTGACACACCACTGCTGACACACCGCTGCTGACACACCACTGCTGACTCACCACTGCTGACACACCACTGCTGACTCACCACTGCTGACACACCACTGCTGACACACCACTGCTGACACGCCACTGCTGACACACCACTGCTGACACACCGCTGTGGACACATCACTGCTGACACATCACTGCTGACACACCACTGCTGACACACCGCTGCTGACACGTCGCTGCTGACACCGCTGCTGACACACCGCTGCTGACACATCACTGCTGACACGTCACTGCAAACACCACTGCTGACACACCACTGCTGACACACCACTGCTGACACACCACTGCTGACACACCACTGCTGACACGCCACTGCTGACACACCGCTGTGGACACATCACTGCTGACACATCACTGCTGACACACCACTGCTGACACACCACTGTTGACACATCGCTGCTGACACATCGCTGCTGACGCCGATGCTGACACACCACTGCTGACACACCACTGCTGACATGCCGCTGCTGACACGCCACTGCTGACACACCACTGCTGACACACCGCTGTGGACACATCACTGCTGACACATCACTGCTGACACATCACTGCTGACAACCCACTGCTGACACATCGCTGCTGACACACCACTGCTGACACACCACTGCTGACACATTGCTGCTGACACATCACTGCTGACGCCGCTGCTGACACATCGCTGCTGACACACCACTGCTGACACACCACTGCTGACACATTGCTGCTGACACATCACTGCTGACGCCGCTGCTGACACACCACTGCTGACACACCATTGCTGACACATCACTGCCACACCACTGCTGACACACCACTGCTAACACGCCACTGCAGACACACCACTGCTGACACACCACTGCTGACACCCCGCTGCTGACACACAGCTGACACACCACTGCTGACACGCCGCTGCTGACACGCCGCTGATGACACCACTGCTTACACACCGCTGCTGACATGCCGCTGCTGACACACCACTGCTGACACATCACTGCGGACACATCACTGCTGACACATCACTGCTGACACACCGCTGCTGACACACCGCTGCTGACACACCACTGCTGACACACCACTGCTGACACACCACTGCTAACACGCCGCTGCAGACACACCACTGCTGACACACCACTGCTGACACGCCACTGCTGACACGCCGCTGCTGACACGCCGCTGCTGACACACCGCTGCTGACACCACTGCTTACACACCACTGCTGACACACCACTGCTGACACACCACTGCTGACACACCACTGCAGACACAGCACTGCTGACACGCCGCTGCTGACACGCTGCTGCTGACACCACTGCTCACACACCGCTGCTGACACGCCACTGCTGACACACCACTGCTGACACACCACTGCTGACACACCACTGCTGACACACCACTGCTGACACGCCGCTGCTGACACGCCACTGCTGACACACCACTGCTGACACGCCGCTGCTGACATGCCGCTGCAGACACCACTGCTGACACACCACTGCTGACACACCGCTGCTGACACATCACTTCTGACACACCACTGCTGACACACCGCTGCTGACACACCACTGCTGACACGCCACTGCTGACACGCTGCTGCTTACACACCGCTGCTGACACACCGCTGCTGACACGCTGCTGCTTACACACCGCTGCTGACACACCGCTGCTGACACGCCGCTGCTGACACGCCGCTGCTGACACGCCGCTGCTGACACGCCGCTGCGGACACGCCGCTGCTGACACGCCGCTGCTGACACATCGCTGCTGACGCACCGTTGCTGATGCACCGCTGCTGACACACAGCCTCTGACACGCCGCTGCTGACACGCCGCTGCTGATACCTCTGCTGACACACCACTGCTGACACGCCGCTGCAGACACCACTGCTGACACACCACTGCTGACACACCGCTGCTGACACATCGCTGCTGACACCGCTGCTGACACACCGCTGCTGACACACCACTGCTGACACATCACTGCTGACACGCCGCTGCAAACACCACTGCTGACACACCACTGCTGACACACCGCTGCTGACACACCACTGCTGACTCACCACTGCTGACACACCACTGCTGACTCACCACTGCTGACACACCACTGCTGACACACCACTGCTGACACGCCACTGCTGACACACCACTGCTGACACACCGCTGTGGACACATCACTGCTGACACATCACTGCTGACACACCACTGCTGACACACCGCTGCTGACACGTCGCTGCTGACACCGCTGCTGACACACCGCTGCTGACACATCACTGCTGACACGTCACTGCAAACACCACTGCTGACACACCACTGCTGACACACCACTGCTGACACACCACTGCTGACACGCCACTGCTGACACACCACTGCTGACACACCGCTGTGGACACATCACTGCTGACACATCACTGCTGACACACCACTGCTGACACACCACTGTTGACACATCGCTGCTGACACATCGCTGCTGACGCCGATGCTGACACACCACTGCTGACACACCACTGCTGACACGCCGCTGCTGACACGCCACTGCTGACACACCACTGCTGACACACCGCTGTGGACACATCACTGCTGACACATCACTGCTGACAACCCACTGCTGACACATCGCTGCTGACACACCACTGCTGACACACCACTGCTGACACATTGCTGCTGACACATCACTGCTGACGCCGCTGCTGACACACCACTGCTGACACACCATTGCTGACACATCACTGCCACACCACTGCTGACACACCACTGCTAACACGCCACTGCAGACACACCACTGCTGACACACCACTGCTGACACCCCGCTGCTGACACACCGCTGCTGACACACCGCTGACACACCACTGCTGACACGCCGCTGCTGACACGCCGCTGATGACACCACTGCTTACACACCGCTGCTGACATGCCGCTGCTGACACACCACTGCTGACACGCCACTGCTGACACGCCGCTGCTGACACGCCACTGTTGACACACCACTGCTGACACACCACTGCTGACACGCCGCTGCTGACACGCTGCTGCAGACACCACTTCTGACACACCACTGCTGACACACCGCTGCTGACACACCGCTGCTGACACATCGCTGCTGACACACCGCTGCTGACACCGCTGCTGACACACCGCTGCTGACACACCACTGCTGACATGCCACTGCTGACACGCCGCTGCTTACACACCGCTGCTGACACGCCGCTGCTGACACACCACTGCTGACACACCACTGCTGACACGCCGCTGCTGACATGCCGCTGCTGACACACCACTGCTGACACCACTGCTGACACGCCGCTGCTGACACGCCGCTGCTGAGACGCCGCTGCTGACACGCCGCTACGGACACATCTCTGCTGACACATCGCTGCTGACGCATCGCTGCTGACGCACCGCTGCTGACACACAGCTGCTGACAACCCACTGCTAACACGCCGCTGCTGACACGCTGCTGCTGATACCTCTGCTGACACACCACTGCTGACACGCCACTGCAGACACCACTGCTGACACACCACTGCTGACACACCGCTGCTGACACGTCGCTGCTGACACGCCGCTGCTGGCATACCGCTGCTGACACACCACTTCTGGCACATCGCTGCTGACACGCCGCTGCAGACACCACTGCTGACACACCGCTGCTGACACACCGCTGCTGACACACCGCTGCTGACACACCGCTGCTGACACACCACTGCTGACACACCACTGCTGTGCACTTCACTGCTGACACACCACTGCTGACACACCACAGCTGTGCGCCCCAGTGATGAAGGCAGAATTCAATGCAGCCAAATTTGGAAGAGGTGGGCATGCACAGCACAGACCCACGTCATCTGAAGGAGTCAGGGCAAGGAGGAGGGTGCAAAAAGCTGCCAGCACAGCTACGATAGGAGGAACATTAGACAGGTGCATGAAAGACAAGGAGAAAATCCATTTGATCCCAAAGCGGAGTCACGCGGGCGGGGGATAAGAAGGTGGGTGCAACTAAAAGAAGTGGAGTAGGAGGAGGCAAGAGCTCTGATGTAAAGAAACAACTAGCTCCGTAGAGCAGATGGATGACAAGGGGTGCTACCGGGTGGACGAGGCTTTACAGAGCAGATTAAGGCTGCTGGGCCCTCACCAAGGATAGTCGCAGGTGCAGGTAGAAGGGATGTTTGGCAAGGATTGTAGGGGGAGAGGACATGGGAGAGTTACACGAATAGAACAAGCATTGAAAATGCAATAGGTCTCGCATTTGATTAAGTTAAAGCCATTTGCTTTGCTATACAATACCATTAGCAAAGCAAATGGCTTTAACTTAATCAAAGGCGAGACCTATTGCATTTTCAATGCTTGTTTAAATATCTGACAGACATGTTCCACTGCAATTGTTGTACAACATGGCTGAAAGCTCTTTTTTTTAAAGCGCTATAACGCATTCAGTTTTGAGTGCATCATTGCTTTATTTTCTTTTTTCAGCCATGTTGCATGGCTTTACTTTCAGCCACGACGCACAGCGGCTCTGCTGCTGTGCAGCATGGCTAAAAAAACACTGATAAAGCAAATAGAGCTTGCATAGCCGAGACCTACTGACTTTGCCAATTGTTTATTTTGGGCCCTTGAAGCCACCAGAGCGAGCGCTATATAAAAGAACACAAATAAAATGCAGGACGTTTGCATTTTCAAGATGCACTTGACTCAATCTTTGTAAATACAGTTTGCAGATGAGCTCAAATGTAAAAAGAACTGAACACATCCTAATTTTCTCCGGAGGAAATACTTGCGGATCAGGCCCTCCGAGTCACTCATCCAAGGGAGGCCTGTTTCCTGGCATAGTTTGAGCACTTTTAGGTGAAAGGTTAATCCTATTTCTTCAATGGGGATTTGCTGAAGGTTAAAGAGAAGCCCTCAGCCACATTTCCCTTCCGCTATTTCAGTCTTTAACAACCCGTGATGACGTCACGTTTCTGTAACCACACTGTGACTCGTTCACCGTAGTCGTCGGTGAGAGCACCGTGTCACTGTAGGTATTTGGAGCGCAAGGTCCCGGCGAGAAGCCGTCGGCGGAATAAGGCGCTTTGAAATGCCAGTTTGCCTGCGCTCTGTTATTACCCCGCTGCTGGGGGGTGTCGTTGAAGGGATTATCCCACAGACACTTCCTGACACACTGCTAAATCCTCAGCCTCTTTGTTCTGCGTCCAAGAGTCACAAAAATGAAGGAAGCAGGGAAGTGCTTAAGCGCCTGGAACAAGGCCCTCTGGTCGCTGACCTGCCTTAAGTTTACAACACAGGATCTCCTCGGTGGCGGGACTGTTTAGTGTGGAGTTGTGGCTATTATACTGTGTACTGTACAACTAATCCCATTAACAGCACTTCTCCATCAGCGGCCGCCATGCTGTCATTTTAAAGCCCATGGCAGTGGTGCCGCTAAACCATAATCACGTGACTCAAACCTGCTAGTGCGCAATACTGGGCGGTGATTGCACACCCGGTAAATAGAGATACCGCCGGCGCAGCATTTACTGGCTGCACAATTACCGCGGTTTGAGTTGATAATGGGGCGAGGTACATATTTCCCCAATTCCCAGAAGCATAAACGTTTTACATTATAATGCGGATTCGGCCCTGTACGGGATAGTGTTTATATTGTTCAAAATACTATCTGAATGTAAAACAAGCTGTTCGCCAGTGTACTTAAAATAAGTATGTTTTTCTCACCGTCTTCGACGTAGTAAAGTGCTAATGTTAAATATTTTACCAAATTGTGCAATCAAATACCCCGATTGAAACCTACCTTCTTAATGTACGCTGTAGACCGCGCTATCTGAGAGGGTGAAACTGCAGATCCCCGAGAATGCCGCTCAGCCTTCTATCCTTCCGGGGTCGGTAAATGAAGTGCTATAAAACGAGTAATTGTAACATCTGTTGTCTACAGCTTTCAGAAAAGAAGGTGTGGTCGGATTAGCTATATAAATTGTTAGTATTATGAATGGTATTTCTTTTCTGCATTGGGCGTTGATGTTTGGGGGTTTCAGGGCTGTGTCCATTTTCACGATGAAAATGCGATTTTGCAACCATATGTCTGTGTCTTAACTACTTACTTACAGAAAATCCTCATAATACCATTCACTTTCGTTGTCTCATTTCTTAATTCGAGGCACCTAGTATCAGAACATAGTCACTAAGTTGGCCAAATTCCAATAAAACCTTTTCTCTGTGACTTCTCTGCCAGGGCCTTCTTCTTAACAGCATTGTAGGCTCCCGGGCAAAGCAGTGCACTGGGCGCTGCCTACACAATCACACTGCGGAGGAGCCACCCCTGGTTACATTTTGGTCTGTGCATATATTAGCTTGGGTCCCTATGCTCGTGGCCCTCACCCCCTCCCCTCCCCTTCCCCCCGGCAACTACCCAGCATGCCCATACGTTAAGGAGGCACTGCTCTCTGCCACTTTTAGGTCTCCCTCCACTGCATGTTTTAACAAGCATTGGCATAGCCAATAGGTCTCGCCTTTGGGATCTTATAGGTGTTTAGCCAGAGCTATTGGCTTTGTCAATCTATGCTGTAGAGCATTGTGGCTGCTGTGCAGCATGTTGAAAAGTCATAATAAAAAAGTGTTATAAGCATTTTTGTTACCTTATATATAACCAAGACGACATTACGTACAACAGACCAACCCTATTACAAAAAGAATACAAAAAATGTCTTCTAGTTTTTTTTTCGTGCAATGCTGGCAATTTCTTCCTGCCTGTTCTAATACTTGTAAACACCAATCATTATGTTAAAAAACAGCAATTTATCAGGAGACATAGCCTGACATTTGACCTCTGTTTTGAAGCGTGGTAAATGTGACAAGATAAATACAAAATATAATGGATTTTTATATATTGCTTGTACTTTTGGGACCCACCAAAAACGCATTGCAACCCACAGTTTGGTAAACACTTCTCTAGCCATCTTAACAAATACATGCAGTCTTGTGCACATGACAATAAAGTATTTTGATTACTAGATGCACCCCATATATTCTTATCTTTCTGCTTCTTATGCGTGTGTCAATAAACACACTTTTCCCATCACCTTTTTGCATAGAAAGCTGAAAAACATCTTCCTTCGATTTCCACATAGTCTGTAATAGGGTACACATTAACGCTCAAGGACCGATAATCAGCAGTGCCAGCATAAAGGGTCTATATCTACTTCCACTAGTTTGAAAGGAAGGATTGCAACTAGGCCCATACCACGTTTTTATTGCGTAAACGTAGTTTTGCGTTAAACTGTCATACATTTGAATGATTTTGATACACAGATTATGCAGTTTTGTCCCACTACATTTGGTTCATCAGAAATATCTTGGAGAACTGTGAAACTGAGTTAAATACGCTGTGCTAGCAACTGTATGCCCAATTTACAGAAAGTGATGGACCTACACGTCTTTCTCTCGACGCACCAGTAACATCTGCTGCTTACCTCATGACAGACTCAACAGGGGATACTGCCAGTGAACTACTGTAAAAATCACTAAATTTGCATGCAAAGGGGGACTGGCGATAAAAACATTGTAAAAGTCTTGATTTCAACACGAAAGCCCGGAGCTAGCGCGCTTTGTGTAGTTCTCATGGGCTCCTGCAAGAAATACGTGTACTTCATGAGGAAAGAAACTTTGCACACCTCTTGTTGCCATGCAAAAAAGAGAAGAGACGATTTGCAAAAGCTGACTCCGTGATGTTGCTATCTCCACTCCTATAATAAATCAACTGCCTCTGTAATAGGGAAACTTTAATGGTCTTTAGCAGAGTACATAATTAAAAGATGCCGAATAGAAACGGAATACTTATTAAGGAGTGCCTACAGCGATGGTTTTCCCCAATGCTTTCAAAATCTTCTTGCTTTAAATCAGAATAATGCTCTATGCAAATTAGAACAGGCATAAAGTCCTAATGATGTTAACTGTACCAAGGGCAATGTCAGAGCCTGTGAATTTATGAGCTCTTTGACACTAGAGGCGGAGGGTCTGCACAGGGAACAGTGGTCCACAGGGCAATAGAAGCCAAATGTTCACATTCCGGACATTTTGTTAACTGTAGTCCACTGAGATCTGCTGCTAAAAGTGAACAGAACCATTGCCTTTGAAAGAAAATGTAAGCAAATAAGGTAAGAATTTAAACATTTCATACAAAAAGCTCCCGTAGGGTGAACGCATTTTGTTCTGCAAGCACGTTCAAAACACCGGCAAAAACAATAAGAACAAGCGCGGCCACGCGGCCGCGAAAGTGAAAGCGACCGGAAACATGATCCAGAAGAACAGATGGCACCATGCGCACCCCTGCTCGCTCCCGCAAGCTGGAGGCCGTGGGACACGCACAAGTTTCTGGAGTGATTCCAAGAGGCCCTCTCCTAAGGCAGCGCATGCGCGCTGCGCTAGGCTCGACCTAAAAAGAAGTAGGACACAGGCAAAAGTTACTAAGTCTGACCATGCAAGTGTTTTTTGATTTGTGCCACAAATATGGACTTCTGTGACTCAAATGTGGGCTACCAATGAAAAATCTAGGTTTCAGCTGTTTGCCACTTCTCCTTGTCCTACCGCTAAACTGAATGCATTCACCCTCTTGTAAAGACATATGGTTGCTGCACTGAAATTACACAGTGCAGGTATTGGAATGCAACTCTAGTCCTTTTGTTACAGTCTAAGAAGTGAAACACGTCCATTATGCTTAATTGGGGCCACACCAACCTCCCCGCTCAAGCTGTGGTGGGATCATCCATCAGCAAATGGTATTGATCTACAAAAGTGGATTGGATGCCCGAACCTCCACTCTGCATATGCCTATCTCCACTCTGCAAATATGCAATGAGAGCATGCCTGGTGCTGCCCTCCCCACCAAGATGCCACCAGCCACCCAGTGTATCGCCCCTTCATAAAGAGGGAACAATATAAAAATGCACAGCTCTGCACTACTGTCCTGTAAGAGTATTGCTGTGACATCATTATTCACCTTTAATTTATTTATTTTGCTATTTATTGAGTGGCAAATAAATGGGTTGCCTTGCTGACACTTTAGTTCTTAAGGTCTGAGATATAAAAAACCTTGCAAACATCCTCCATTAAAGGGTGATATGAATCTGATGGTGGTGTCAAGCTGGTAATGATGAATACTCCCAGATATCTGAAAGAAACAGTTAGTTATAGATTCCTTATCTTAGAATTACCCCCAGGCGCCAGACTGGATCCGTAAAGTTTTTCGTCAGCAGTACCTCTGCATGTCGAAAGGTGGCGTCGGTCAGCTCCACGTCCGTCGTTGGCGTCGTGGTGGCCGGGAAGACGTCGCGGTAGCTACTTAGACGCCGCCCTCGCGCGCTGACGTCAGTTCTTTCTTTTTCCGCGCCAGCCAGCGCAGATCCGGAGAGAGCGGTACCTCCAGTCACTTTTTGACGACTTTTGTCAACACCCTTTTTGAGTCCTCACGACTCCTGGTGCACGTAGGGATGCCCGGCTTCAAGGCTTGCGGTTCCGGTAACCGACTGATGTCGGGGACGGATCCGCACCGCGTGTGACTCTTTTGCCTGAAGCTCGACCACGACCCCGAGTCGTGCTCCGACTGCCGGTCCATGGCTCCGAAGACTTTGCGGGAGCGGTCCCGAAAGCTTCTTAAGCGCCGGCAGTCGGCTCCGCGCCGTTCGAGGTCCCGGTCGCGAGGGAGGTCGAGGGACCGGTTGCGGAGCCATCACCACTCGTCGAAGTCTTCTAAGTCTTCGCACTCGGGGTCAGGTGAGTCGAAGAAGAAGAAGTCGAAGAAGCATCGTTGCTCTTCGACTTCTCCCCGTCGGTCGGCTGATGCGACGAGGGATGCGGGCGGTGCCCCTCCCGCAGCTCCGCGTGCGGAGCCTGAAGAGCCGACTTCGAGTTTCCCTCCCTTCCCGGGACCCGGAGCGACTC
This sequence comes from Calotriton arnoldi, assembly GCA_963921515.1. Classification (NCBI taxonomy): domain Eukaryota; kingdom Metazoa; phylum Chordata; class Amphibia; order Caudata; family Salamandridae; genus Calotriton; species Calotriton arnoldi. The sequence continues at coordinate 265,141 of CAWUFW010007832.1, read as the reverse complement.
CTGCCTAGCTTCGTAAGTTCTACGAGGCGATGCACGCCATCTTTGGGCAGCCCGAACCTGCCGGCGTGCCTTCGGGCCCCGCAGACTCGGTTGGGGGGCCTAGGCCTTCTCCGCCGGCGGCTCCGGCCCCGGCGCCACAGGCCCCCCTTGGATCCAGGCCTGGATCCGGATCGGTGCCGGTTGACCTTATTACGCCTCCACTGGCGCCGCTTCCTCCGGCACCGCGTCCGCATTCGATACCGGTCGTCCCCCCGGCCGGCGTCGACCCTGGCCTCCATCCTGATGTGGACACGGAGCCGGACCGGCGTCGCCCGACGCCGGATCCGGCACCGAGTGGGGTTTTTGTGCCCCTGTTCACTCCTGGGGTCCCTTTTAGACCAGATTGGCACCCAGAGGACGAGGAGGAGGACTGGGAGGGGTCAGGTGACCCTCTGACCAACCAGTTGGAGTATGACCCGGACTGGAGAGAGGACCTGGGGGATGCCAGTGGTCTTGATACATCTCCTGACCTTGGCATATTGTCTCCTCCTACCGTGGCTACGGAGGAGGGAGCGTCATACGCAGTGGTGTTGCGTAGGGCGGCCGAGGCTCTCAACCTCGAGCTTCCTACCATGGCAGTCAGGACTAACCTCCTGACAGAGTTGCTTCAACCGCAAGCGAGCTCTTTGGAGCTCCTGCTTCCGTTTAATGAGGCCCTCACTGACATCCTTTTGGGCACCTGGTCCAGGCCCAACACAAGGGCTCCCGTGGATAGGATGATCGCCCGACGCCACCGCACGGCCCCGGGCGACCCCACCTTCCTCTCCCAACACTCCACCCTGAGAGCTTGGTGGTCCAAGCCTCTACTTCCACGGGCGCATTCCCTAACGCTCCACCAGATAGGGAATCCAAGAAGCTGGATCATCTTGGAAAGAAGATTTTTTTCTTCCGCCAGCTTGGGACTGCGGTCGGTAAACACTGCATGTCTATTGGGCCGTTACTCCCACTCTGTGTGGGACACGGTTGCGCAAGTGCTGCCTCAGTGCCCGGAGGAGGCCCGGACACTACTCTCCCAGGCTGTCGCCGCCGGGAGGGACGCAGCCAAGTTTACCATCCATTGTGGGCTGGATACCGCCGACTCTCTAGGCAGGACGATTTCCACGTCGGTAGCCCTTCGACGCTACGCCTGGATCGACTGGCTTTTCGGGGGATGTCCAGAATACTCTCATGGACATGCCTTTTGATGGCCGTCGCCTTTTTGGCGACAAAGCAGACAACGCTCTAGAGCGTTTCAAGGACTCACGGGCTACGGCCAAGTCCTTGGGACTCTCCAGCCGCCCTGCACAGTCTGCTTTTCGCCCCTTTCGTGGCTACGGAAGGGGTGCCCCACTACGTCCCGCCCAGAGCCACAGGCCGGCGCAAGCTCCCCAACCTTCATGCGGCCGGGGACGTGGGAACCACCGTCGTGGTTCAGGGGGCCAGCAGGTGGGCCAGTCCACCAACCCCCCCCCCTGCAGCAGCCTCCAAACCTTCCTAGTCCGACATTTCAGGCCCATCAAACGCCAGTGGGCGGCAGGATCCGCCATCACCTCCCCCACTGGCACACCATCACGTCAGACAGGTGGGTTTTGCAGATAGTCCGAAGGGGCTACTCCCTCCCCTTCGAGGCTACCCCTCCAGCCATGCCACCTCGGTACCATCGTATGTCGGAGGAACATTTGGGCCTTCGCCAACAGGAAGTTACGGCTCTCTTGGCCAAGGGAGCCATTGAGCGCGGTCCTGCCCCAGAAGTAGGTTGTGGTTGTTACTCCCACTACTTTCTGGTACCCAAGAAGGACAAGGGCCTGCGTCCTATCTTGGATCTCAGGGACGTCAACCGCTTCCTCCGGAAGGAGAAGTTCAAGATGTTGACGCTCGCTCAGGTCTTGTCTGCCCTTGACTCTGGAGACTGGTTGATAGCGTTGGACTTGCAGGACGCTTACTTTCACATCCCCGTCCTGCCGGCCCACCAGCGTTACCTGCGGTTCACGGTAGGCCACGAGCACTTTCAGTTTACCGTGCTTCCCTTTGGCCTTACCAGCGCCCCTCGGGTGTTCACAAAAGTGATGGCGGTGGTCGCAGCTCATCTGCGCAGATCAGGGGTTCCAGTCTTCCCCAATCTCGATGAGTGGCTGTTGAAGGCGGGCTCGCCCCAGGCTGTCGTCTCCCACCTCCAGACTACGGCCGACCTCCTGCATTCGTTGGGGTTCTCCATCAACGTGCCGAAGTCACACCTGATCCCCTCTCAGAAGCTCCTCTTCATCGGAGCGGTTCTGGACACGGCGCGGTTTCGGGTTTATCCTCCCGAACAGCGAGTCCGGGATATTCGGGCTATGATTCCGATCTTTCAGCCTCTATCCCGGGTTTCGGTCAGGATGACCCTGAGACTGCTGGGCCCATGGCCTACTGCATCCTGCTGGTCGATCATGCCAGGTGGTATATGCGGGCTCTGCAGTGGGACCTGAAGTTCCAGTGGGTGCAGCATCAGGGCAATCTGTCCGATTGCGTCCAGATCTCGGAGGGCACTGCACATCAATTGCAGTGGTGGCTCACGAACCTGGATTGGGTCAACGGCAGATCCCTCTCCCTTCCCCAACCAGACCACACAGTGGTGACGGACGCATCCCTTCTGGGATGGGGCAGCCACATGGGAGAGGCGGAGATCAGAGGCCTCTGGGCTCCGGAGCAGTCCGAGCTCCACATCAACCTTCTGGAGCTTCGGGCGATTCGTCTTGCCATCAAGGCATTCCTTCCCGCTGTCCGGGGAAGAGTAGTACAGGTGTTCACGGACAACACCACCGCCATGTGGTACTGCAACAAACAAGGCGGGGTGGGGTCATGGACCCTATGTCAAGGGGCCCTCCGCCTCTGGACATGGCTGGAACATCAGGGCATATACCTGGTGGTTCAACACCTGGCAGGTTCACTGAACACCAGGGCGGACGAACTCAGCCGCAGGTGCATGATGGATCACGAATGGCGTCTTCACTCGGAGGAGGTGCAAGGTCTCTTTCAGCAGTGGGGAGAGCCTTGGTTAGATCTATTCGCCACCAAAGAGAACGCGCAATGTCAGCAATTCTGCACGTTGGAATTTCCAAGGCGGCACTCGCTAGGCGACGCTTTTCGTCGCAAGTGGAGTTGCGGTCTTCTATACGCCTTTCTGCCTATACCACTTCTGCCCAGAGTGCTGAAGAAGATCAAGCGCGACCGGGCCCAAGTCATTCTTGTGGCTCCGGATTGGGCATGAAGAGTCTGGTATCCCAAGCTGCTCAACTTGGCCATCGATCCTCCGATCAGACTGCCTCTTCGGGAGGATCTTCTGTCGCAGCAGCAGGGGACGGTCCTCCACCCGAACCTGTCCAGCCTCCACCTCCTTGCGCGGAGATTGAGCGGCGGCAGTTGACGTCATTTGACTTGCCTCCCGAAGTATGTGATGTAATCTTGGCAGCCAGGCGTCCCTCCACTAAGACGGTATACGCCTGCCGATGGAACAAATTTGTGGCATGGTGCACAGCAAAGGCTGTAGACCCCCTTTCTGCCCCTGTCTGAGGTTCTCTTGTTCCTCCTTTCTTTGGCCCAGCAGGGCTCTGCTCTGGGCACTATCAAGGGCTATCTTTTTGCCATTTCTGCCTTTCTAAGGCTTCCTGATCAGCCTTCTCTCTTCAAGTCCCCGGTTGTAAATCGTTTCTTAAAAGGCATAACTCATCTCTTTCCTCCTATTCCCTTCGTTATGCCTCAGTGGGACTTGAATCTAGTCTTAACATATTTGATGTGCGCTCCCTTTGAGCCACTTCACAACTGTCCTTTAAGACTTTTAACTCTTAAAACTGCTTTCCTGGTAGCCATCACATCTGCCAGAAGAGTGAGTGAGCTCCAGGCTCTTTCATATAAACCTCCTTTTCTGGCTGTACATCCGGACAAAGTTGTCCTACGAACTCGTCCATCCTTTCTTCCCAAGGTGGTCACTTCTTTTCACATCGGGCAAACCATCACTTTGCCCACCTTCTTTCCCCCTCCGCATCCTTCTAAAGAGGAAGAGAGGCTCCACCGTTTGGACCCAGAACGTGCGCTTTCCTTCTACCTGGATCGCACAAAACAGTTCCGGGTGGATGACCAACTCTTTGTTGGCTACGTAGGTGCCAAGAAAGGTCGGGCCGTACACAAGCGGGCCATCTCTAGATGGGTCATTTTGTGTATTAAAGCCTGCTATTCTTTGGCTAAAAAGGAGCCTCCAGTGGGGCTACGCGCCATTCCATCAGGGTGACGGAAGCCACTACTGCTTTGGGACGAGGAGTTCCTCTGAATAACATCTGTGAGGCAGCTACGTGGGCATCGCTGCACACGTTCACCAAACACTACTGCCTGGACAGCCAATTCCGGAGAGACGGCTTCTTTGGCCGTTCTGTTCTCCAAGACTTTCCGGTGTGACATTGGTTCGCAGACCCACCTCCGGGGTTGGTATTACTGGGGTATCTATTCTAAGGTAAGGAATCTATAACTAACTGTTTCTTTCAAATGAACAAGTTACTTACCTTCGGTAACGATATATCTGTAAGAAACATAAGTTAGTTATAGATTCCTTACCGCCCCACCCATCCTCCCCGTTCTGCGAACTGATTTCTAGGGTTAAGGTCATCTTTTCAGGGCCCTAGTTTTGTGCACCAGTGGTCAGTGTCTTGCATGGCTCTGCGTTTCTGGTGCGGAAAGTCGTGTACAGAACTGACATCAGCGCACGTGTGCGGCGTCTAAGTAGCTACCGCGACGTCATCCCGGAGACCACGACGCCAACGACGGACGCGGAGCCGACAGACGCCACCTTTCAACGCGCAGAGGTACTACTGACGAAAAACTTTCCGGATCCAGTCTGACGCCTGGGGGTAATTCTAAGGTAAGGAATCTATAACTAACCTATGTTTCTTTCAGATATATCGTTACCGAAGGTAAGTAACTTGTTCATTTGGCACAAAAGCTAGAATTATCTGGCGGATGTAGATCATCGTGAAGTACTAGCTCCCTGCTGCCGAAACCACAGATTTTCCGCAAAAAGAAAATATGCAACAGAGCTTTTTCAGGCATCGCACCGAAAATTTGAAATTCTCTGCCTAAGGAAAGCTGTCTGATTCCTTCTACCACCTCCTTCAAAATAGAAGTGAAAGCATTTCTGATGAACAAATGGTTGGCCTTAAATCGAAATCATAACCTATATCGATTGATCTTGCCTGGTGTATTCTTATTTTGTTGATCATGACTACTTCCTTCTGATCTCCTAGGGAGGTCCTGTCCTTCAATTTGTTATTCTTCTATGGTTGTATTTATGTCGTATCTGCGTTTTATCACTGTGTCTTTACTAGTTACTCACTCCTCCCCCCCTGTAAAGCGCTCTGACACCCTCACGGGTCATGTTCGCGCTATACAAAACTTTATAAATAAAAAAATAAATGGTTTGAAGCTAAGGGCCAGGTCAGTGGAGCTGTGAGGGGAGATCCCTAGTTGATCTGTTGTGAGTTGACGGCCACCTTGAGAAGACTATGATTGTGCTGGTGTCACATTAGAGGAACAACAATGGTTTTGTTGTGAATAATTAGAATTGAAAATATTTGAATTCTGAAAATATAAGCCTGTGCATAAACATTGCACATTATTAGAGTCTGTGGAAGCGGTAGTGGCGTGCGGAGTGTTTCAGACTCTCCCCTTCACACCACTTTCTTTGGCAGCTGGTATTCTGTTAGACACTTATGACCTTTTCTCACCACATCTTTCTCTTACTTTCCTACAATTATCACATATGTGACCATCACTCTGTGCATTCTGCAGAGAGGCCAAGGACTGGATGCGCACTGATGTTCAAAGTATCCACTAAATAGGCATATGTTGCATGAAAAAAACCTACAGAAGAAAGGCACCTTGAAAAATCAAATAGGGAAGCAATCTGGCCTTTCTCTTTTGGGCTGCAGGCCTGGTGGCTATTTTCAGTGCTGGATGGACTGCCCCATGTCTCCATGATAGCCACAGGGGCTTGAGCAGTCTGCTTGCCTCCTTGACTCAAAGCAGCACCCTTTTACTGGTAGGTTGTTATCCAATTTTAAAGCGCACAACCTGTAAAGCAGTAAATGCATGTATATCAGTGCTTTAAATGGACAGGTACTGAGTACCGCCACTTCTTTGGATTGAAAAGCCTTCTCAGCAGAAGTTCAGCATTCTAGATGAGAGAGAACTGGCACTTCTCCGTAGGAAACAGGTACTGCGGTATAGTGAGTGCCTGCTCAGGTGCCAAGTTATGGGGGATTGTGTGGGACCGTTCACATTGTCGTGCACCAGGCTCATGTATTGTCAAGTGTGTTTTTTGTTGTTGTTTTTTTTAAGAAAGACCCGGTGTGAAAGGTGTGACATCGCTGCGGTATCAGGGGCATATAAGGGTGTAATTTAAAGCCATCTCTCCTTTCTCATCCTTTTAGCATCCAAGTATTACAACATCACTCAAGGCAGATCATTTACTTTACTTATCAAAAACCGCCCTTTTTAAACGCACCAACAAGTGGAACCCTTATTTCACGTCATTTTGACTCAATCATCATTTCAATGCAATACGTGGAAAATAAGCGTGTAATTTACATTAGTAAAATAAATGTTCTTTTACTATTTCCTTTTGAGATACTAGCTATTTTCTCTTTTTTTTTTAGAGCTCAAATTGCCAGGATGCCTCTTTAGGGCACCTGTAAAAACAAAACATGATCATAAACCTCTTATTTTCCAGCACGTGGTTCTTATATATGAAAATATGCACTGTAAGTTGTGTATTTACATGCATATACAATATACATTGCTAAGGTTTTACCTCACCTTTGACTGTAATGGAGGGCACAATAAGTTTGTGACAGTTCTTATGATCAAGGGACATTGATACACATTGCCCTAGCTGATTTTTCCCTCTCCTATATTTATTTGGACTTTGTCCCTGCTCTCAATGTTTCAACTATGGCAAGCTTGGGCTTCCAGCACTGGTTAGTTGGTGCTACACAAAATGAATACATTGCTTATTTATTGTTCTTTCATTCCAGGGTCTTTTCCATAGACCATCATGCTTGCGGGCAAAGTCATCCTGCGAGGCATGCTAGTCATCTCGCATCCCCAAGGAACTGCTCATTTGATCTAGTCCACACCAACAATTTGGAGAACTTTGCTCCTATGAGTACCTGCACATCTAGGGTTCAAGCACTGATGTATATGTGCAAGTGCAGAGAGGGCTATATGGCATTACACAGTGGTTTGAAAAGGGACGTACAACTTTTATAAAATAGATCACAATTAATATATTTTGGTTAGTCACAAAATACATATCCTACTGAATTACTAATTATCTTCTTACATGCGGGCAATGCATGAGGGCAAAGAGTTTGCAAATCATCAATAGTGCTTCGCACATCAAATTACTCACACTAGGAGCAGTATATGTATTGTTCTGTCAATACAAGTGAGTACCCATCATATCCATGATAAGGGATCTGATATCTGTCACACTTGCTCATTTACTATCATCTAAAGGAGAAGATATAGCATTGTTCCTATCCATTAGAAACCCTGGCTTGATATGAACCAGACATGAAGGGCTTGTTGTTGACCAGCTAATTAGTGCCTGTTCTGGACCAGCCAAGAATGTCATGTTATGGACTGGCTGAGGATGACCTGTGATGGAGGAGGCACGGATGTCATATTATCGGCCATCCATACATGACCGATTATGGACAATGGTGGATAACTTGTTATAAACTAGTCAAGAATTGCCAGTTAGAGACCAGCTGAGGATATTATTTTATGGAACCGATGAGCATGACTGTGCGGACCAGTCATGGGTGGCTTGTTACAAACTAGCCATAGATGGTCTTTTATTGACCACCCATAGATCATGTGTTATGGATCAGTCAGGAATGATCTGCTGTAGGCCAGCCATGGATGGCCTGCTATGGGCCGGCTGGAGATGTTTGGTCAAACACCAGCCAAGGATGATCTGCAATGGACCAGCCAAAGGTGGCAGTGTATAGAGCAACTAAAAATCCTCTAAGCAGTAAGATACCAAACAATTAACGCTTAACATCAATACGGTGCTCTGAGGACTTAACCAAGTCAAACTATAGGTCTTTTTCCTCAAAACTATGGACCTGGCAATTGCAAAGGCTATCAAATTGCTGTGTCAGTGACCATGATCACGGTGAGCAGGTGGAGTGAGCATCATGGTGAGCAGGTGGAGTGAGCATCATGGTGAGCAGGTGGAGTGAGCATCACGGTGAGCAGGTGGAGTGAGCATCATGGTGAGCAGGTGGAGTGAGCATCATGGTGAGCAGGTGGAGTGAGCATCACGGTGAGCAGGTGGAGTGAGCATCATGGTGAGCAGGTGGAGTGAGCATCATGGTGAGCAGGTGGAGTGAGCTTATTCAGATAGAATTCAGGAAGTTTGAAGAAGCTCCAGACGCACCAGAATGAGAGCCGGAGGGATGGGCAGTTAACGGAAGTGGAAAAAATATCTAATCATGGAATTTAGAAGCATTAAATAAATACCCTTAGCTGCTGATCTGAAGGACAATAATAAAATGTGTGTGTTTGCATGAGAAAATAGATTGGAGTTTGTGATTAAGGACCATTTATCCTACTTTGATGATTAGGTGCATTGTATTATGGTGAATTGCCTGTTGATCATCTAAGATTTTATTGCAATGCCATGGTGCAGTCTTCAAGAACTTCAAGAGGGCCGCGAAAGAAGCGATATTAAATATCACAAAAAGCTTTTAAGTTTCTCTCTCCCCATCAGAAATGTCATCTTACAGGTGGCTTAATTAAAAATACTTCTACAACAATATTCTCATGCTTGACAGCTCTTAGATATTGTTAGATAATCGGGTCATGTTCCTCATTTGAAGATGTAACTCACACCTCTTACAGCTAGACATGTTCCGCAAAGAGGCAGAGGCTTCTTTGATTTACTCAAGCTGACACCCAGTCTGAATGATATTTCTACCACAGTGTCAGACAGGTTACACCTGAGGTATGGCTTCCTGAAACGAACCTAGCAACAATTGGGCATTGTTTTGTGTTGCTCACTCAGTGAGTAAGCAGGATTACTTTTTGATCATATGCCCAGCGATCGTTCCTCTCATCTGACAGGCCATAGCGTCTTGACCTTTTCAATTTTCTTCCAACAGCAGAATATGATCCCCTTTGATGCTAAAAGAACAGAAACCTCTAATGAATTTGTATGCAGTGCGATAGCATATGTATACTTCCTATCTACCAAGGTAGCTTCAGGGATGTACAACATGTGATTGTGTTTATTAATCCATCTCAACATCCATTACCTCAACATCCATTACCCCACTCTTGCTTCCAACTAAGCGAAGAGAATTACAGACTGTAGTAATTTAGAACTCCTGATGTTTTTGGAATAGGAAGTGGTCTTTCTTTCAATGAAAGGTGTCTAGAGATGCCCAGTCTAATAGGGAGTTCTTACTACTAGACAGAAAGGCCTTCCTATGCTCCCTTCTCACTTTTCAGCTGTTTCCAAAGAACTCTATTTTGGTAGTGAAGCTACTGCAGGCGGTAAGTGGGGAGGTTAAGATAATGTCACAGGCAGATCATGAAATCTACCAGCCCCTTGCCTTTGTAATTGCCTTTCCTATGCCCTCCGCTTTTCCCCAGGGGCTGACTCCTTGCATAACAGAAGGCATGTACAGAAGTGGTGGCAATGCATACCAGAGGTTCGGATTTCTAAACCACGGTCTTTAGGGCCTGCATCTTCTCCCTTAGGCACTGTAGCAGCATACAAATATCGCCTCTTTTTCATTCTCTGATAACAAACTAGGGACTTAGGATATTGGAGTGGGAGGGTTGAATCACAGAGGTGGAGTATGCAGAGCATTTGCAGTGTGACCCAGACATTTTATACATTGTGAATAATATACTAAAGTGAAATTGTGCAAACAGAATATTTGCAAGAATTCACAGACATTTCCAGAATCAAGACAGTATTGCAAACCAACAACATACACACACTATTGAATGTACACCCACAGGCACCACAAGCACAACACCCACAATCACCACCACCAAATAAAAAATTGCATGTGAGAGCATTGTAAAAATACACGAGGCTAAAGCAAATGTTAACACACAATTCATAGCAAGAAAAGTGACACAGAAGCCTACCTTAGATTCCGGCAACAACGGGGTTGCTTAGTGTTGTGGTCAAGTAGCAGCAGCACAGGAAGGACCTAGACAATGGGGTCCAAGACGGAAACGGAAGTGGTGACCTGGAAAAAGGTAAGTTTTCAACTCTTTTTCTTTGATTCCGCCAACTCGTGTTTGGAGGTTTCCCCACCACAGTTGCCTCAACGGAAAGGCACATCGTAATCGGCTCGTCGGTATTCTTGTCGGGATTCCCTCTGACAGCCGCTTCTGCCTATGATGCCGTTGACGCGGGAGGAAAATTCTGGAGGAGTCGGCGGGACTCTGACGGTGTTCCCTCCATAGACCCACCAACATCTAAATACAGCGGGTGGACCTCCAAGTCGGCAGGTCGGAAAAACCATCAGAAAGCGATGGCGGGACCAGAACCGGCAACATCTAAATCAGGCCCTTAATCTTGGAATCAAAGTTTTTAAAAAAAGTTTAATTTGTGCAGGAGTCCAAGCATATAAATGTTCCATCTTGCATTCCAGTTTATTTGAAACCAGTGTTGAGTTTTCAATAAACCTTTTTAGTGTTACAAGGGATTCCTGCCTCGAAAATATCTGTAAGGGTACCTTCTTTTGCATGAAATCAGCTATAGACCCAGCACACTATATTTGCCATTGCAGTGGCAAATGAGCTTGTAATTTCGAGTTCTATTCGTAGTGCCTGCACAGGGACTCCTTGACTTATTGTGGCCAATTTATGAAGAATCTTACCTTTATATTGATTCAAAAAAAGACCATTGCCTCATAGGTGTCTACTCAAGTGCGTATGTGAAAGTCGAAGAGATTTTAACTTTGTATATTAATAATAAATATTTAAATTGTCTCCTCCCAGAAGATTTATAGAACTGGTATAAGTCCTCCATATGCTCTAAAGTCTTATTTCCAAAAATGCATAAATTGAGGTTTATTATCAAGATTCTGAGAGAACACTTTTTCTAAATATGTACACGATTTTACCATTTCTAGTGGAGTTCCACCTATATCCCAACTAAAAGGGCGAGTGTTTTCTTCCTTTAAAAGCCATTATTTCATCTTAGAGATGTAAATTTTTAGAAAACAAATTTCTACATACTCTTTTAAGCTGTTCAGATTGTGTTGTATGTTATGGTATGGTATGTTATATTATAAGGATTTGTATTGCACAACTTATCACCCGAAGGGTATCCAGGTGCTGGAGCAGGTGTGTAGGCCATTTGCTGGGGGTTAGTTGAAGAGCCAAGTCTTTGTGGAAATCAAGAAGGAAAGAGGAGGCCCTGTTGTGTGGAGGAAGGTCACTCCATGCCATTGGGTGTGATGTTAGAAGGCTAAACTGCTATTCTGCTTTTGCAGATATGGGATATGTGTGCAAGGAAGAGTAAAGCTGAGTGAAGGAGTCTGGTGGGTTGATGGAAGTGAAGGCAGAAGGAGTTTGAGTTGGCAGTGTGTCTGTATCCGCAGCAAGTGGAGTTCTCTGAGGTGTAGCGTCATGTGTGTGCAATGTGGGAGATCCAGGATGAGTTTAGCTGTGACGTTCTGGATGTGCTGAAGTTGGTGGAGGAGGTGGCTGGAGATTCCATCATAGAGTGTGTTGCCATAGTCTAGCCTTCTAGTGGCTAGTGCTTGAGTGATGGTACGCCTGGTGTTCATGGGGATTCATTTGAAGATTTTCCTGAGGATTCGTAGTATGTGGAAGCAGGAGGTGCTGACTGCGTTCACCTGTGAGGCCATGTTGAGTTTGTTGTAAGAAATTGGGTTGTTGGTTGACTGGGGTGTGTGCTCTGGTCAAGCAGCAACCACAATCCTTGTCAGGGTGAGGCACAAGCCAACCCTAAATTAACCTGTGCTCAACCCTCTAGTACCTTGGCAAAGGGCAGTCAGGCTTATCTTAGAGGCAATTTGCAAAGTATTTGTGCAGTACTTCAAACAGTAACAAAGTGAAAGACACCACACAAAAAGGATCCCAAACCAAGTTAGAAACATAGTGGTATGTTTTATAAAAACAAGACCAAAATGACAAAACTCCAATCAGTAGAAATGAAGATATGCAATTTAAATAAATGTTGATCAAAATAGCACCAAAAAGCACAAATCACCAACTGTGGATATCTGGTTGCTCTAGACTGGCACAAAGTCACAAGTTCAGGCAGACCACGATGGAGACAGAATGGCTACAGGGACCCAGTTAGGCCTGCTGAACACAGTACTTTAAATCCTGGTTTGTGGGTGTTGCGAGGATCCACATCGAAGATGTGTTGCACAGCCGAGGTGATGTGTTGGTTCCGAGGAGCTGCAATGTGGAGACCGGCATCGCCACAGACAAGGGATGCGAGGGCCTGCATTGGAGATGCGTCGCACAGTGCCGGTTCCGAGGTGGTTGCGGGCTACGAAGGGGATGCTGGTCCTTGCGAGTGGTACGATCCGCGCAGCAGCGGCAATGCTTTGGTTCTGCTCGGGGTTGCGCAGTGCAGCAGCGGACATGAGTCAGTTCCGCTGGATCTGCAGAGGCTGGCAAAGCATTTTAGGCCCCCTTCCAAGGGTCCAGGACTGGGATGGCACCACTCGGCAGGGTAGACTCACAAATGGCAGAGTCCAGGTGCAGGTGCAAGGTTGTTAGAAGCCTGTTGTGTCACGGAGGTTTCAGATCATTGGGCCAGCCAGCTAGCCCTTGGAATCACTCTGGGATTCTGGATTCAAGAGATGCAGGTCCAGTCCTTCTCACCCTGACAGAAGGTCAGCACAGCAGGGCAGCAGTCCTTCAGAGCAGCTGTCCAGCAGAGTGGCAGTCCTTACAGCAGCACAGCAGTCCTTCTTCTTGGCAGAGTATCCACAGGTCTAGAAGTGTACTGAAGAGTTGGTGTCTGAGGTCCAGTTGTGCCTTTGAAGTGGGGAGCATCTTCTAGACGAGGCATGCCTTTGAAGTGCACAGGTGCCCTGCCTTCAGACTAACTACAGGGGGATGCAGCCCTTTTTGTGGAGGCTGGACCCAGCCTATTCAAGTGTTAGAGGAGCTGTGCACATCTCCTCCCTCCCATCTTGCCAGTGATGGCCCATCTAGGCACACCTAAGCTCCCTATTGTGTGTGGCTGTCTAGGAGGAGTACAAAAAGCCCAACTGTCAACTACATTCAGTCATGTGACCTAGAGACATGCTGCAGGCACCAAATGCCAAAGGCCGGAAAATGCCAACTTTCTAAAAGTCAAAACTTAGAGGGGTTGGGCCCTTATAACAACCACCATGGGCCTCATGCAAATGCAAACAAACTAACAAAGAGGTGGTTGATTCGATTGCATCTTATTATTAAAGGACAAGATATGCAATAAAATTGGCCTGTGTTTTCATTTCACAATGATTTACTGGTAATTGTTTTACATTCTTATCAAGACATGAAAAGGATAAACACTCTTCTTTTACATGAATGAGTTATGCTACATAAACAAAATTCAAACATATAACAATTGTGCTACATTAACCAAGGTGAAACAAAAAAGATCAAGCACATTGGCATTGACATGTGAATATATCAAAATCATTAAAGTGTTTCAACAACACACAAAACAACAGATTAAGTGATCCATTAAAAGCACACAAAGGGAATACATTCTTTTTAACCAGTCCAAAAATGTTTTTTTGAAGCTGAAGGGGTTAGTTCGTGGCTACTCTGGGGGAGCCAAACCCTCATAAAACTAATATTTGGGTTCAAAGGTCATCAAATATGGGTAAGGTATGATCCATATAATTCCTTTTGGGAAGCCATATTGATGCCAAAATTTAAATAGAATCCCAAATGGTATGTGCCAACACGTTTCAAACGCAGGTGGCTGGGGGTTCTCTTCAGGGCTGTGGGCTGGTAAGTACTTGTGTGTATCTAGGAAAATATGAAAAACATTGTATTAGCTATAATGTGTGCTGCCTCTCTTTTAAACCCCTCATTGCGACCTGCAGAATGGTGACACTGCAGTGAAAATTACCTTCTGATAACACAAGAGGAAGTAGGGTACAAAGTTCCCGTAACTATTCAACGATGGGTCCAGGAGTTTCAATAAGTGCACGCCATTCAATGTTGCTGGGAGAGTGTTAAATCCTCCACCAGAGTAAAACAATAAAGGAACGGTAAAGTGGAAGAAGAAGCTGCTATTTTTTCTTTTTCTCTTCTAGGCCGCATCGAAAAACTAAAAGTCAGATTAAAGCTTCACCAAATGCAAAACACGGATGCATGGCAACTCTCTTTCAACAAGTGTATGAAAGGGAAATGCTAACGACTTTCACGCTTCAGCGCGGCGAATGCTAGCAGGTAACGCGGGAACGCTTCTGCAGCATTCAAGGCCAAACGGTTGTTCAAGCATTCACGGAGATTCGGGGCCAAGCACTGGTTCCAGCATGTGGAACTCGCAGACCACAATCGAACGGTTAGATAGCACTTACTTGGCACGCTGGTGGACAGCAATCTCCAGTGCCTCCATTCACCTCCTCAAACCGTAGGTGATAACGCTCTCTGTTCAGTTCGAACATTCAGGCAAACGTAGTTGAAAAAGGAGTGTGGGGACTCATTGGATTCTGGTCTATGTAGTTAATGTTCAACCGTGGCATTTGCTGGGATGAGTAAGTATTAAAGTTTGCTAATTTCAGATAGTTTATTCAATCCGTGGCTCACTGTGTTGAATTTTAAGATTAGGTACGCCTCTTTTTTAATTAACTGAGCTTCCAAATCACCCTCACTGGGGTGCTGTTGAATCAAGCTTAGTACTGTCCACCTGCAGTCCCTTTCAGAATGCTTAAATTTATAGAAATGGCTAACCATTGGGGCTGATAATAGTTTTGTCTTAATGCATGATTTATGTTGTACTATGCTTTGTTTAATTTCTTGATTGGTTTTCCCAATGTAGATTTTATCGCAGGGACAAATCACAGCATAGTCCACATTTTTCATCTTGCAGTTTGAAAATTGGGTGTGTTTCCAACATATCTGTCCGTATATGAATGAAGGACCTTCGATCGTTTGGCTAGATGCAATGCAATTCCCGCATTTATGATGACCTTGAACAGGTTTGAGATTCCATCTAGACATTAAATCCGCTTTCTTGGGTGGCTGGTTACAGGATGCTTTCACAATTTGGGAGCCTATGCTGCCATTTTTCTTCAGTGCTAACAGGGGATAATTAAACCTGCATCCGGAATTCCTGATTAGATGCCAATTGCTGCGAATAATTTTTTTGAAGTTATTAGTTTGAGAACAAAAAGTACTGACGCATACTAATCTTGACAAAGGGGTCTTCTGAACAGGTGATAATCAAACCCGCATCCGGAATTCCTTATTAGATGCCAATTGTTTTTTTAGACCGAGATCACCAAATCAAGAAGTCACTTTAAAAACCAACCATGGGAGATGTGTACAAGGTGCCAGTTCTACCAAAGCTACAGAATTCCAGCATTGTTAATTTAGCTCCTAAAACTTTGACGCAAGATCAGGAGTCCGTTCTTGAATTAGGCCTGTCCTTTGTTCCTACAAATCTAACAGAATTTGTAAGACTTAAGATAGATGCTCTCGAGTTCTTTAGGACGCTCAGACTAAAAGCCTTCTTTTTAAATAATGACGTTGCTAAATCAGAAGAAGTGTCTGGCCTACGGAATAAATCTACTTTTTGCCCTCCCCCTCATACTATCCCTAAAGAACTGATTACTTTTGAGCAAACAGTACTTTCAGCATTGATCCAATTGGAGAAGAAAAAACTGTTTTGCAAAAATAATATAACCAGAAAGCAATTGGCTGCCATACACGAACTCAGACAGGATACACCAATAGTCATTAAACAAGCAGACAAAGGAGGTGCCGTGGTGGTCTGGGGCAAAGAGAAGTATCTGGTCGAGGGTAGAAAACATATAAACAATAGAGATTGGTACCGAGTAATCCAGCAAGATCCCACAAAACAAATTCAAGAAGAACTGGAGATAATACTCCAGAATGCTGTGGATGAACACTATTTGGGTCTTAAGGAATTCGAGTTTCTAAATAAAAAGACTGCAAGGATTCCTGTGATTTACTTCCTTCCAAAATTACACAAAGATGCTAAAACCCCTCCAGGACGACCCATCGTTTCTGGGTGTGATTCTATCCTCAAACTGATCTCTAAATATGTCGACATCTTCCTTAATAAACCTTTCCTTCAAGATGTGCCCTCATACCTTCGATACACTATGGACTTCATTAATAAAGTCGAAAGGCAGAAGTTTATTGAGCATGGGCAGTTGATGGTTACATTTGACGTTGTGTCTCTCTACACGCAAATTCCCCAAGATGAAGGGCTGGAAGCTATAGAATTCTTCCTTGAAAAAAGACCACGTCCACACAGAGTTCCCACAGAATTCATACTTAAGTTGGCCACTATTGCGTTGAAAAGAAACTATTTTAAATTTGAGGATTAATTTTTCCTACAAGTCAAAGGGACCGCTATGGGTTGTCCCTTTGCGCCCAAAATGGTGGTACTTTTCATGGCACTCTTTGAGATGAAGTACATTCACACAAACAATCCATCTTCCAGCCATGTTGTCCAATGGCTTTGGTATATTGATGATATCTGGTGCCTTTGAGATGGAAATGAAGAACATCTTACAGACTTTTCTAATTGGCTAAATTCCAGGCACCCCGACATCGAATTCAGCATGACGATGAGCCAACAAAGTGTGACATTTCTGGATGTGGAAGTGTCACACTCTGAGGACACCCTTTTCACAACATTATACTGAAAACCGACAGACAAGAATAATGCTCTGCACTACAAAAGTTTCCATTCTAGGAATTTAAGGAACAATCTCCCATTTGGGCAGTTTTTGAGAATCCGAAGGAACTGCTCCAGAAAGGAGGATTATTTCTTCCATGCAGGCATTCTACAAGACAAATTGAAAGATAGGGGATACCCACATAAGCTACTTGAACACTCAATGAAACGGGCATGGTTCATCCCAGGTGTTAGAAGGTGGTTCTGACCATCTGAGCCGCCCGGATTTTTCGCTTTTTGAATACCTAATTTTTGAGCTTTTACTGTGGGAGAGCCTCATAAGCTGGGACTCACCCACAGTGAACTCATGATGAAACAGACTGCATGTGGATTACACCGGTGTCCCCCTTGTGAGAGACGGCAGCTGCGCTGCAGCCGGGGTGAGGGGCACTGGACTGGTTACATGTAGACACGTGTGCACACACGTGTGCACCCATGTAAGGGCTGCGCGGGGGAGATTCCTGTTGTGTGCAGCCCAGGAGCAGGTACAGATAGAATGGTGTGGCAGGAAATATGCAGAGTTGGGTGGTGACATGCATGGAATAGGCTTTATAATGTGGGAAGACACATGAAAGGGAAAGTCAGTGTGCTTTACTGTTTTCACTATAGGAACACCCCAGTACTCTCCTATGAAGATGGGGACCACATGGGGTAGTTTCACTTCCCTAGGGCCTACCAATTCCAGACACGCACCAAAGTGCACTGTAAGTTGTGTAAAAAGAAGTATTCTGCTGAGTCCAAAGCCATATCTTTACTGCTTATGGGTCATCCAGAAAAGTCATATTCCACTGACTCAGCTCATAACCAGAGCCTGGCTGGGTGTGACCCTGCCAGGATGGATTAATGACCTTCCTCCCCAAGCTGTAGCATCAGAGGCCTAGCCCTTCACTGCAAGCATTCCAAGGGCGAAGGTCTCCTCTCCAGGAGGGAGAGATGGTGGGTGGAGCTGCAGGTTATCCATCAGCAGCTGTCACCTGGTGCCAGGCACCAAGCTGCTCAGGGCCATGAAGGCGGAAAGGGGGCTTTTCAGAGACCATATGGCATGAGACCCCTGGACGATGCCATATTGAACTATCCCAGAGGCCTGTGCAGAAAGGAGGGAGCAGGGGCAGATAGGTGATGTGTTGCTGCAGGATAGGGCAGAAGAGCCTTCCTGCCAGCCCCTCCAAATTCTTTTAAAAAGTCTTGCACTGGAAGAGGAGCTCTCTCTGGGGTGTGGTCTGCTGAGGAAGACTGGTGCTGGAGCCTGGCGCCATGGGCGGTTGGAAGGAGGAACCCCCTGAATGTCCCAGGACCCTCGACTGCGCCTGTGGGGGATAAGCCTGGGCCTCTGTGAGGATAAGCCTGGGCCTCTGCGCAAGGAGAGGAGAGTCCCAGGAGGAGAGCCAGGTGAAAGGCTGGTGCAGGGAGCCAGTGAAGATAGCTCCCTGCTAAGTTCACCCTCTTGGAGGCCAGGAGGGCGGCGAAAAGTGCTCTAGATAGATAGGGCTGGTCATCAGAAGCAAGAAGAGGCCAAAATGGTGAAAATCGGCCGCTTGGGGGCCGAGATATGCCCCCAGAAGGTAGGCGACCTTTGACCTCTGAGAGGACCGACGACGAAGCGCATGGGGCTCCGCCGCCGGTCTTAGATGTGCCCCCAGTGTGGGTCAGGTCCCGGGGGCTGCCCCCAGAAGAAGAGAAAGTCGGGGAACGCCGTTTCGCTCCCTGTGAAGGTGCCCAGGAGGGGGCCAGGAGCCTACCCTGGCCCCCTACGAAGAAGAAGTCGGGGAGCGCCGTCACGCCCCCCCGTGAAGGTGCCTATGGGGGTGCCAGGAGCCTCCCCTGGCCCCCGAAGAAGCAAAAGTGAAGTGTTTTGGGGCCCGGGATCCTCAACTCCGGGCCCCAGTGGCTGGTGGAAAGAGGGGGGAGTGCCGTCGCACTCCCCCGCAGCGTAGGAAGCCGAACCCGGGGAGCGCCGTCCCGCTCCCCGTGAAGACCTCCTTGGGGGCCCGGCACCCCCAACTCTGGGCCCCGGTGTGCATCGCCAGGCAGGGGGAGTGCCGCCGCACTCCCCCGTGGCAGGAGGAAGGTGGGGTAGTGCCGTCGCACTCCCCCGAGGTCCCGCCAGTCCAGGCACAGCCTCAGGATCTGCTCGCAGGAGCAGACCCTGAGATCCACCTTTGGCTGGAAATTTTATTTTGCAGCTGAGGTTGGGTGTTTGAGACTGCACTTAAGTGTGAAGGGCTGAACTGGGCATCCCCTGGAGGTGAAGAAGTGCAATTGCACGAGAGGTGCATTTACCTGATGTTATTTCTTTTGAGGGACTGGAAGTCACTTGTGCAATGTGAAAGCGTAAGCAAAGTGGGGTTACGAAGCTGGACAGCCATGCTAGGGTGTGTGGCTGTACATGCTTAATCCTGTGATTGTAATGGTGATGCCTTTTAGGGGCTTTAATTGCAATGCATTATAACTGTTATCAGCTATGATAAGTGCTGTCATTTTAAGTGATGCCTAAACATGTATTCTTGCTGCTGCGTTAGGTGTAGAAGAACCCAGACTGTTAGCCACTAAGACGAAGAGGTGTATACTGTATGGTCAGCATGAAATGCTCAGTCAGGGGTATGTGTCACCAAGGCAGGTGTGCCCATTTTAAATGCGTGTTGAGATAATGGGGTGGGTCGCCACTGGGATGGTGCCAGTGGGCAAGGCCCTCACTCCAAGTTATGGTCAACCTACTGCATTAGGGGGCAAGATGATGTGCATACATGGGAGTGGTGGTACTAGACCCCACCCCCCCTGCGGGAGGGTAGGAATGTTATGCAATGTCACGAAGTAATTCCAACAGCTTATGTACATTTGTAAATTGATGCATAGTATTGAGTAGTGTGTGTGTGTTATAAATATACTCTTCCTTTTTATAAAGGAAAGTATAGACTGGACAATCAATTATTGAGTGTTATTTCTGCGTACTGGTAAATGGCGATTACTAGCCCACACCACCTCCCTTGAGTAAGCCTTAGACTGCTCTGCAACGCTACCCTCTGAGAGTCAATCGCTACGATGGGGTGTTTGGTTCCCAGTGAAGGACAAATATAGTCATGTTATTTGTGCAGGCCTCACAGATACTGCCTCGTTTTCCAACACCACGTGAGGAATTACTTGCCAAAAAACAGAAGACCCCTTTGTCAAGATTGGTATGCGTCAGTACTTTTTGTTCTCAAACTAATAACTTCAAAAAAATTATTCGCAGCAATTGGCATCTAATCAGGAATTCCGGATGCAGGTTTAATTATCTCCTGTTAGCACTGAAGAAAAATGCCAGCATAGGCTCCCAAATTGTGAAAGCATCCTGTAACCAGCCACCCAAGAAAGGGGATTTAATGTCTAGATGGAATCTCAAACCTGTTCAAGGTCTTCCCAAATACGGGAATTGCATTGCATGTAGCCAAACGATCGAAGGTACTTCATTCACACACGGACAGATATGTTGGAAACACACCCAATTTTCAAACTCCAAAACGAAAAATGTGGGCTATGCTGTGATTTGTCCCTGCGATAAAATCTACATTGGGAAAACCAATCAAGAAATTAAACAACGCATAGTAAAACATAAATCACCCATTAAGACAAAAATATTATCGGCCCCAATGGTTAGCCATTTCTATGAATTCAAACATTCTGAGAGGGACTTCAGGTGGACAGTACTAAGCGTGATTCAACCGCACCCCAGAGGGGTCGATTTGGAAGCACAGTTAATTAAAAAAGAGGCATACCTAATCTTAAAATTCAACACAGTGAGCCACGGATTGAATGAACTATCTGAAATTAACAAACTTTAATACTTACTCATCCCAGCAAATGCCATGGTTGAACATGAACTATAAAGACCAGAATCCAATGCGTCCCCACACTCCTTTTTCAACTACTTTTGTCTGAATGTTTGAACTGAACAGAGAGTGTTGTCACCTATGGTTTGAGGAGGTGAATTGAGGCACTGGAGATTGCTGTCCACCAGCGTGCCAAGTAAGTGCTATCTAACCGTTCGACTGTGGTCTGCGAGTTCCACATGCTGGAACCAGTGCTTGGTTCCGAATCTCCGTGAATGCTTGAACAACCGTTTGGCCTTGAATGCTGGAGAAACTTTCCTGCGTTACCTGCTAGCATTCTCCGTGCTGAAGTGTGAAAGTCATTAGCATTTCCCTTTCATACTCTTGTTGAAAGAGAGTCGGCATGCATCCCTGTTTTGCATTTGGTGAAGCTTTAATCTGACCTTTAGTTTTTTGATGAGGCCTAGAAGAGAAAAAGAAAAAATAGCAACTTCTTCTTCCACTTTACTGTTTCTTTATCGTTTTACTCAGGTGGAGGATTTAACACTCTCCCAGCAACATTGCATGGCGTGCACTTATTGAAACTCCTGGACCCATCGTTGAATAGTTACGGGAACGTTGTACCCTACTTCCTCTTGTGTTATCAGAAGGTAATTTTCACTGCAGTGTCACCATTCTGCAGGCCTAAATGAGAGGTTTAAAAGAGAGGCAGCACACATTATAGGTAATACAATGTTTTTCATACTTTCCTACATACACACAAGTACTTACCAGCTCACAGCCCTGAAGAGAACCCCCAGCCACCAGGTTTCGAAACACGTTGGCGCATACCATCTGTGATTCTATTTAAATTTTGGCACCAATATGGCTTCCCAAAAGGAATTATATGGACCATAACTTACCCATATTTGATGACCTTTGAACCCAGATATTAGTTTTATGAGGGTTTGGCTCCCCCAGAGTAGCCACAAACTAACCCCTTCAGCTTCAAAAATGTTTTGGACTGGTTAAAAAGAATGTATTCCCTTTGTGTGCTTTTAATGGATCACTTAATCCGTTGTTTTGTGTGTTGTTGAAACGCTTTAATGATTTTGATATATTCACATGTCAATGCCATTGTGCTTGATCTTTTTTGTTTCACCTTGGTTAATGTAGCGCAATTGTCTTATGTTGGAATTTTGTTTATGTAGCATAAATTATTCATGTAAAAGAAGAGTGTTCATGTCTTGATAAGAATGTAAAACAATTACCAGTAAATCATTGTGAAATGAAAACACAGGCCAAGTTTATTGCATATCTTGTCCTTTAATAATAGGTTTCAAACTAATCAACCACCTCTTTGTTAGTTTGTTTGAACTTTCTAAAAGTGTCATTTTCAAAATTGTAATTTAAAATCCGACTTCACCATAAGTTAGGCTTTTTCATTACAATTCCAAAGACACCAAAAATGAACTCGTCACCTGTTCAGATTTGGAAATTACATCTTATGAAATGTAATAAGGTAACTCCAATGCTATCCTATGGGAGAGGTAGGCCTTGCAGTAGTGAAAAACGAATGTAAGAGTGTTTCACTACCAGGACATGTGAAACATAAAAGTACATGTCCTAATTTTTAAATACCTTGCAACCTGCCTCTGGGCTGTCCAGGGCCTACCCTAGGGGTAACCTATATGTATTAAAAAGGAAGGTTTGGGCCTTGCAAAAGGTTCATTCTGCCAGGTTGAAATAGCAGTTTAAAACTAAACACACATAAGCTGCAATGCCAGGCCTGAGGCATGCTTAAAGTGCTACTTAAGTGGGTGGCGCAATAAGTACTGCAGGCCGACTAGTAGTATTTAATTTACAGGCCCTGCGTGCACAGGTAGTCCCACCTTGCTAGGGACTTACAAGTAAATTAAATATGGCATTTGGGTATAAGCCAATCCTACCATATTTTTCTAGGAGAGAGCACAAGCACCTTAGCACTCGCTACCAGTGAGTAAAGTGTGCAGAGTCCTAAAGCAAGCAAAAATGAAGTCAGCAAACAGGAAGGGTGAAGGCAAAAGTTAGAGGGATAACCGCACCTAGGATGCCTGGTCTAAGAGGGTATAGGTGTTGGACCAAGCTCTGCTGGCCATCAGGTGGAGTCGCAGGGGAAGTTCTTGTTCCTGAAAACATCACTTCCATCTTGTCCAAGTTGCATTTCAGGTAGTTGGTTTTCATCCATTCTGCTACCCAGATCATGCATTTGGTGAAGTTGGATCTGGGCGTGGAGGACTTGTCAGACATTGAGAGGATGAACTGGGTATCATTAGCGTAGGAAATGATTGAGATGCCGTAAGATCTAATAATGTTGGTGAGTGGTGCAATGTAAATATTGAACAGAGTGGGGCTGAGAGATGATCCTTGAGAGACTTCGTATATCACATCCTTGGAGGTTGATGTGTAGTGTGGAAGTCTGACTCTGTGTCTTCCCTGTGAGGAAGGAGCATATCCATTCGAGGGCTGGACCTTGGATGCTTGTTGAATGAAGTCTTTTGATGAGGCTGGGGTATGATACGGTGTTGAACACAACAGAGAGGTCCAGCAGTATGAGGGCAGCTGTTTCTCCTCGATCCAGCAAGGTGTGTATCTTGTCGGTGGCAGTGATGGGTGCTGTCTCCGTGCTATAGTTGCTTCGAAAGCTGGATTGGGAGTGGTTGAGAAGATTGTGAAGTTCCAGGTGGTTGGTGAGTTGATGGTTAATTGACTTCTTTATAACTTTGGCTGGGTACGGTAGTAGGGAGATGGGGCGGAAAGTGCTCATCTCTTCGGAATTTGCCAATGGCTTCTTGAGGAGGGCCGAGGCTACAGCATGTTTCCAGTCCTCGAGGAAGGTTCCGGAAATGATGGAGGAGTTGATGATGTGAGTGAGGAATTTGCTGATCAGAAGTCCTCCTAAGTTGTAGATATTATTTGGACAGAGGTCTGTGGGGGCCCTGGAGTGGATGATATTCATGATTGAAGCAGTATCTTCCAGGGTGAGTGTTCTCCAGTTAGTTAGGTGTGTTTCCACATGGGAGGTGGGCAGGTTGCTGAGGATGACTTTGGGGTTCGGTTGACTGTCGAAGGTATTGTAGATCTTAAGATTTAGCTGTGGAAAAAGTTTGAAAGGTTGTTGCAGAGTTCCTGGGATGGCGTGATTGAGTTGGCTGAGGCTTTTGGGGTAGAGAACTCCTTGATGATTGTTGGAGCTGGTTTCAATCCGGTTGATGAGGGATCTTCTCTTGGTGACTCTAAGAAGTAGGTGGTAGTGCCTGAGAGCGGCTTTGTAGGTTGATCTGGCATCGGCATTGTGGTTGGCTCTCCATTTCCTTTCCAGCTGTTTTCAGTACCTTTTGGAGTCCCGGAGTTCTTCTGTGTACCAGGAGGCCTGATTGTTGGTTCTGCAGTGTTTGTGAATCTTGATGTGTGCAAGAGCGTCAGCACAGTTGGGAATTCCCTGGGTAAAGTTGGTGATGTCCTCATCTAGGTTGTTGGTGATGTTGGGTTGTCTGTTTCAAGTATGCTGCGCAGGTCAGTTTCCATTATTCTGCTCCAGTCCCAGCTGGGTAGGTTGGTGCTGATGGGAGTTGTGGCTAGTGGCGTGGAGATTTTGAAATGAGTGATGGAGTGGTCGGTCCATGTGAGCAGTGAGGTGGAGTGGTACCTGATGCTGTTGCCGGACGAAAAGATTGATCTAGATTGTGTCCTGCATTGTGTGTGGTGTTCATGACAAGCTGGGAAAGTTCTATGTTGTGTAGGCTCTCGAGATCTTCAGCGGAGCAGTGGTGGGAGGGGTCTTCTAGGTGGAAGTAGGAAGTCCTTGGAGTTGATGGTGACGAGGGCGATGAAGTCAGCAATGAGGTTGCTGAAGTTGCTTCGTGGTCCGGGTTGTCTGTATGCTAGGGTGCCCTTAAGGGTGGACCTATCATTGGTTTGTAGGCTGAAGTGCATGCTCTCCAATGAAGGGGGTGTCTTGGTCCGTTGTAAACCTAAATGTGTAAGATCAAATAAAACCACATCATCTGCCTACATTAAAACATGTAAGTCTTAAAGTGCAACATGTGGAGGAAAATGTCTAATATTTACAAATTGAATAGGCGATCATAAAGGTATATAGAAAAAAGAAGGGGGGTCAACAGGCAACCCTGTTTTAGGCTGTTCTTTGTTGAAATTTTGGTGTTAGGCCCTTACTCTCTCCAGTTAACACTCTGCACCAGGTAGAAGAATGTAATGCTATAAGTGGTCTCAGTAGGGTCAGGGGAATATCCAGTGTAGTCAGTTTCCTCGAAAGGGTCGGCCTATTCACATAAGGTACTGTGCCTCCGGCAGAATTTAACTGTGTTCCACCTGTCGGCCCCTTACCATTTGTGGACTTTAATTTTGTCTCTATATAGGACCATTTTCCCTTTTTTGTATTTATAGAATTGTTTGTGGTTGGGATGGGAAAGCGAAAATCAGCAGAGGGTGGGTCAAGGGAAGTTTCCGCCCAAAAAGTAAAAAGAAAGCAAAAGACAATGAGTCCGATGGCGGATGGGGGGGGGTACTCGACCGCATAGATGACCTCTTGGCTGAGTGTGAGGTTCTCCTTGACCCTCCCAGTTCCACTTCCCCGTTCACATCTGCCCTTGGGCATTCTTCATCAAGTACCACACCTCCGCGCCTTATACCAGCTATGTTCAAAAAAGGTGGAGGTAGGAACAAAACATCTGATAAGTCCTCTTTACCACATGCTAGGTCTGACTGTGGGGTCAGAATTATGCCACCTACCGCGGTGGATCTGTCTTCGTTTCCTTGTCACAATAGTTTTTCACCAGTTAGAACAAGTAGACCTAGAGGAGGCTCCTGATAGTTTAGCTAGTGCAGTACAATCGACGAGGTCACCGACTGGTACAACTAGGCTATTGGCTGACACATGCCCAAACACGGATGCTCTAGTATCCGATAGGATAGCTATGAATTCCAACAGTGCAGCAGCTAAGCGTATGGTTAGTCCACCTAGTAATTCACCAACTCAAGCTAATGAAGCCATCACACGAAGACCGCTAGCTTCACAAATAATTGACTTAGCCCAGGAAATTAAAAAACTTAAAACAGCTGTAGGCAACCTCACAGTCTCCCTGAGCAAGGTTCATACTGACGTCCAGAGTATTCAGAATCAATTACGGGCACAATCAGACATACAGAAAGATTCCCAGGGGGGCACAAGCACCATGAGGCAGCCGAAAGGGGTCCATACCAGCTTTAACCCAGGAAGGCTAAATAGTGATCCCATAGACCGGACCCCTATCATTGCTCGACTCACTAACAGCCATCCCAGTTATGGTAAAGGGGCAGGCCAACCCATGTCAGGTTTGATAATCTAAGTAATATTGAAAGATCAAGGATAGACCCTGTACATCATTTAACAAACTACACCCAAGCACTAACTAGCACATACATGAGCACAGACATAAGGAAGACAATCTATCTAGTTAACGTCCCAAAGAACCAATCTACGACACAGACAGAGGACGAGTGCTCTTTAATCAATAAATGCACTCACTGGATACAGAGAGTGAGAGGGTGCAGGTCTATCATAAGGGAAGACATTTATTTATTTATTTATTTATTTGAAGAGTTTTATATAGCGCTGGCTAGACCCGGAGGTATCAGAGCGCTTTACATGAGGATCAATTGAGTTACAAGTTACAAATTACATCCGTTACAAAAGCATAATAATACACAGGAAAGAAAACAAAGTTACGATAATTCGTCTGAGGGAGGAAGAAAGCATAGCGGGGAGACAAGGAGAAACTATGCCCAATGTCCGGCTGGGTAGGTGACTGCCGAGGGGGTGAACCAGGGCCGATCTCCTCTATAGCTGTCTAGCAGCTCCACCGGGCATCAGCCATGTTGCTCAGGTCTCAGGTTACAGGTTACAAAGATATCAACAATTACGGGAGCCAAGTATGACATAGGGAAAACAGACAGTGTTACACAATAACGTGAGTTACTAGCGCATAGAATAACTAAGACACGGGTCCTAAGGGGCAAAGAAGGAGAGTGGGGGGTAAAAAGGGGTAGGGAATGCAAATCCGGTCAGGTAAACCAGCAAGGAGAAAGTACTTCAGGGGGTGGAATTCGTCGGAGGGCAGGGGAGGAAAGGAGACACAGCGGAGATACGAGGGAAACCATGTCCAATGTCCGGCTGGGTAGGTGATGGCCGAGGGGGTGAACCAGAGCCTAATCTCCTCTATAGCTGATAAAACAGCTCCACCGGGCAGCGGCCATGATTGATTCGGGCTCCGAAGGTCAGCAAAGTACACGGTCCATAAGAAGATCACGAACCAAAATCGCGGGAATAGGAGAGTTGAAAGGCCACCACCACATATCGCCTCAGGAGAGTCCAAAGGTACAAGGAGGGGTAGAACTCAGGGGACCTCTCCCGCTCCTTCGTGGGCCACCATTTCTCACATTAGGGGCCGCTGTAGGCAAACTTCAGGTTGTTTTCTCACCGAGGGCGTTGCTGTGAGTACAGAGGCGGAGGTAGGTAGGGACAACGGGGCTGGAGGATGGTTACAGGGAGGCATAAGAAACCAGCCTTTAACTAAAAAACTGCTTGCAGAATCCCTCGACTGGTAAACGGCAGGCGCCATACTGAGGTCAGGCAAGTCCTGTCTAGGCGCCATGTTAAGATCAGGCAGTTTAATCTGGGCGCCCCTGCTGCACATCTCAGCCCCCCAGGCCCCTGAGCATCCTTTATGGGCTTTTATTTCCCCCCAGGCTGATCTCATCATTGAAAGGGGGCCGCTCACGCTGGCTGGGAGTGGGCGATGAGTGCACTTATTGCAGGGTCTCAAAGCGGACCGCTCGCCTCCCCGAGCAGCAGCTTCAGAATCTGCAAAGTCAGCATGTGACCCAGACATAACTGGGGCTAAAAGGTTACCTGATCTGGGAGGACCAAAGGACGCACATGACGTGATAGCGCTCACTCTGACGCACCGTGATTTGGTGGAAAGCTTGGTGGCCTTTGATCTGTGCACTGAACATCTGGTTAATACTAAAATACGCTTTAAGTATAACTGCCCTGAATTGCCAGCAGAAATAAATCGATCATCTTGTGCAGTTCTCCAAAATAATGGGTCCCCATTGAATGAGATCGATTGAAGGTCAACCCCGCCCCCAGTAGCCCCCAAGTCCGAGGCCAGTGTCTTAGTACGGGACATAATACACCGCCAGTTGCACTATGTTGAAAACCTCTCAGCAGAGGAAATCACAGTTAAAAATCCGGTGCACGCGATAGATCATTCCATAAGGCCCGCCGCTCCAATGGTCGAGCCTTTATTGCCCATCAACCAATCACAACGAAGTCTATCGATAGTATCATGGAATATTGCTGGACTGTGGTCTAAGGGAGTGTCCCCGACTGGATTTCCTTTGTTGAGGAAAGCGACATATGTATCTTTCAAGAAACATGGTCAGTTGAACCGTACTATCATTTGGGTTATTTAAACTATTATAAACCAGCTACCCAAGGCAACAAGGGACGCCCTTCGGGGGGGCCTTACAATCTGGGTCCGGCAGGACATTGGCCTCACCATAAAACCACTTCAGACGGAGAGCAATGACATTCTTGCCATCCGCCTGGGGTGCGGGATATATGGCGACATCGATATTTATAACATCTATGCTAGAGGGCATAACGGGGGACGTTGGTCGGAAACAATTTCTGGCCTAGATGAGCTCTTACATAACATCTCCTAGTCTTCCTCAGGAATCTTAGGGGGAGATTTTAACACCCCCTTTGAGCCCTTTGGTAATGGGGAATTGGATCTAGCGGGGGAGGAGGACGAGCAGTGGGGTAACCCCAACCTGGAAATATCACTAATTAGAAAATGGACGGAGGCTGCACTACAGGTGAAGGCTTTAAGCCTTGAACATGGTCTAAGGGCAGTTAACGGAAGAACAAGATCTGACAAGCAAGGGGCACACACGTTTAGTAATGGCCGTCGTTCAAGCAGGATTGACTATATGTTAATTAGCTTAAAAATCTGGCACACCCTGCAGGATATGGTCGTGATGGATAGAATTGAGAGCGACCATAATCCACTCTGTACAACACTCACACTTAAGGGCCAACAAGAGCAATCACAATTTTCTAATTTTTCTCAGACAGGCGAACTGGCATTGACCAATGACATGCGACATCTTAAATGGCCAATGGTAATTGAACGTCCCGACATACTATCAACTATTAACTCAGATCTGGAGCATACTCTAACTCAGATGCTGTCTTTTCACTGTGACTCCCGTCCATTGAAAGACACAATACTTTTACATAATACCCTTTTTGATACAATACGCACACATTTTCAAATCCCTTGTCGATCTAGGGTCAAGGGAAGCCAGCAACATCCTCACTGGTATAATAGTGAGTGCAAAAAAGCGCGTAGAGCTTTTGGGGGGGGGGGGCAATAAGATTAGGAGATCAGCTTAGTGTCCAACATTCAAGGAAGCTATACAAGAAGGTGATTTTGTCAGCCAAAAAGGCCTGGGATGAGAAAAGATGGCGGGACCTAAAAGAAGCATGTAAGGAGAGGAACATGCAACGCTTTTGGAGCCTGGCAAAATGGGGTGCGGGTGGCCCAGGGCAATCTCCCCAAAATCATGTGGAGCCTGCTGTGTGGATTACGTTTTTCTCAGATCAATACGCAGCTAATGACAAAATGGATTATGACCCTTCTTGGGTTTATTTTAAGACATCAGATACTGTTTTTAACTTAGCTGATGTAACAATTGCGCTGAGCACTGTTACCAGTGGGAGAGCGCCAGGCATTGATAAGATGCCCTCACATATTTTTCTCCAGGACAAAGCCAAATGGAGCCAGTACATAATGCTTTTAGCAAATGCAATCGCTCATGGAGCTCCGATCCCGGATACCTGGAAAGGGGTGGAGATCATCCCGTTTTATAAAAAAGTAGTTAAATCCTCACCCGGGAACTACAGGCCAATAAGTCTGATAGACTCAATCCAGAAAGTCGTAGCTCGACTTGTTTTGGCAAAAATCCAAACCTGGATTGATGATAATGATATTTTGAGCCCTCTCCAGGCCGGCTTCCGGGCCAACATGAGTACTATTGATCAGGTCTTCCGATTCATTTTAATTTATTGGCGGACAGTGACTCTTGGAAAAGGAAGCATTTATGCAGCCTTTGTTGATCTTAAGTCCGCTTTTGACTTAGTATCGCGGCCCAAATTGTGGAAGGTACTGCAGGAACTCGGTCTGCCCCCTGACCTACTTTTCTTAATTGTTCGCCTCCACGAACACAACTATGCCGAAATTCGCTGGGGGGCGAAGGGAAACAAGACTGACCGGTTCCCAGTTGAGATGGGAGTACGCCAGGGTTGCGTTCTAGCGCCTACATTTTTCTCACTTTTTATTAACGGCATTTTTAGTTTTTTTTTTTATCAAACATATTTTTATTGAATTCGTAACATAATACAACATATGCTTTTACCATCTTTTGTCTTGCTCGAATGACGATATATAACTGGGATGAACGGAAATTGTGCAGCGTACTCCACGCTAAAGATCGACCCCGACCCAATCTAAACATAATGTAACAGTAAAGGCACAGTGTCCAACAGTATTGAGTTCGGAGCAAGTCTCCGTGTCCTGCACAGTTCGATAGGTAAAATGAGAATGTGTTCAACCATCTTTCGATAGGGCATGTTCTCAAGTCCGTCTAATCAGAAGGCATTAAACAGAAAATGCTATCGGGCTTAATAGAACAGCTCTCCTCTATGGAGCAATACATCAAGAAACATAAAGTAATTAACCAACCCTGTCCCAACTCCCTCCCCCTCCCCAACATGGTGGTGGCACCTAAAAATATCTTCATCATTGTGTCATGATAGGTTGTACTTCATATCTGAAAGAGGTGTAAGGCTCTGATAGAGGCAGGACAAACAGCAGATGGAAGGCCATGAGAAAGAAAGGTGACCAGGGGGCCCCATTTAAATTCAAAGTTCGTAAAGTTATCTCTAAAGACTTCCGACATACGTTCCATACTGAGTAGCTTCCATAGTCTAGCGTGCCAGAGGGAAATTGCCGGAGCTTCCCTGTTTTTCCAGGCGGCTGCCAGTGTGACCTTCGCCGCTCCAATACAGAGCCACATGATAGTTTTATCAGCCCGGGTCTGATGTTCCAAGGCAGGATCACGGAGCCCCAGCAGGACCTCTGCCATAGTAGTAGGAACAGGATATCCCAACATATCTTTAATGTGTGCAAGTATTTCTTCCCAGAAGGGTCATATATGTGGGCAGTCCCACCAGATATGCTGGAAGTCCCCCAGGAGCCCGCATCCCCTCCAGCATCGATCAGAGGTAGTGGGGAAGATCCGTCTAAGCTTGGAGGGGTAGAGATACCAATCCATCATGGTCTTAAGGTGTGCTTCCCTGAGCTCTATGGAGTGGTTGAATTTCATGGTATCGGACCACAGGTGGGACCATTCGTCGTCTGAGATGTCTCGTTGGAGGATTCCCTCCCACATGGCCATGTATCGAGGGCGCGGGGAGCGCGTAGTGGTAAGGAGAAACTTATATAAAAAGGAAATTGCGCCTTTCATAGTGGTAGCCTTAGTGAGAAAAGCTTCAAATTGTGTGAGGGGACGGGTAGCCGCCTCCCGGACCTGTGGTGTAAGGGCCCAATGCAGTAATTGGCTATAGCGGTATCGTTCTGTATTCTCCAAGCCATAGTCCCTTTTACAGTTATCAAAAGTGAGAGGGTCAAAGTTATGGAAAAGGTGTGTTAGAGCTATACATCCTCCCTCCCTCCAGGTGTCAAACGGTCCTGCCTGCATCCCCGGGGGGAATGCCGGATTGAAATGAAGAGGCGTGAAGGGGGAGGGAAAAGAGGACCATCTCTCATCGCTTGCCACTGAGTCCCATACCTTAAGGGTTGTGCGTGTGGGAGTGCTGATGTAAGTGTTCTTGGGTCTATCTTGTTTAGGCCGCCAGATCAGATCCCATATAGTCCGCCCAGTCACACTGCGGTCCATATGTAGCCAGTGTTTGTCGGAGTCATGTTTTGTCCATTCAATCAGTACGCGGAGTTGGGCGGCCTTGTAATATAAATGAATATCTGGGAGTCCGACTCCACCCTCCGCTCTGGACCGACGAAGCATCGAAAAAGAGAAGCGAGCCCTTCTCCCTTGCCAAATGAAATTTAAGATCATAACCTTAACGCGTCGGAAGAAGTCCCCCTCTAACTCTATGGGCAGGGCTTGAAATAGATAGAGGAGCTTGGGGAGAAGCGTCATCTTAATGGCATGGATCCGACCCAGCCAGGACAGAAAGAGGGGCTTCCATTTCGTAAGCTCTGCTTGTATCCGCGTGAGTATCGGGGGAAGTTGGCGGCATATAGTCCTTCCACTCTTGGAGTAATCTGAACCCCCAGGTATTGTATAGAGGAAGTGGCCCATTGAAGAGGTGTGAGGGGTTGCAGCCTGGAAATCTCCGCTGTAGGAAGTGTGAGGTTGAGGATATAGGACTTGCCCAGATTGATTTTGAAGCCCGCTATCGCCTCAAACCGAACCAGTTCAGCCTGTAGGGGTGGCAGGGATGTGGCTGGGTCCGCCAATGACAGCAGGACGTCGTCAGCAAAGAGGGAGATTTTATGTTGTTCCCCCGTGAAAGGGATCCCCCGAATCGTAGGGTTCGCTCTAATTGCTATCGCTAGTGGCTCGATACTAAGGGCGAAGAGCAGCGGGGAGAGGGGACACCCCTGTCTGGTACCTCTGGAGTGGGAGAAAGAGGACGAGTGTGTGCCATTGATCATCACTTTAGAATGGGGTTGAAGATAGTTAGCCCGAATCATAGTGAGAAATCGGGGTGCAAAGCCAAAGGCCGCGAGGGTATGAAAAAGAAACGCCCAATCCACCCTGTCAAAGGCTTTTTCCGCGTCCAATCCCACCAGGACTGCGGGAATCCGATGCCTATTAGCCTTCTCAATAAGGTGGACTATTCGGCGGGTGTTATCGTGGGTTTGGCGCCCTTTAATAAATCCCGATTGGTCCGGGTGTATGAGGTCGGGCATAAGCTCATTGAGCCGCTTTGCCAAAATGGAGGAATAGAGTTTCGCATCGAGGTTGAGCAGGGCGATAGGCCTGTAGGAGGCGCACTCATGAGGGTCCTTCCCTGGTTTGGGTATAACAGTAAGCATTGCCTCCGACATGGAGCCAGAGGTTGAGCCTTCCTCCGCCATCTTATTAAAGAGCTGTGTAAGATGCGGGTGATATCAGATGCAAAAGTTTTATAAAATATGGCGGTATAGCCGTCCGGACCAGGAGCTTTATGGAGCTTGAGAGCCTTAATAGCAGAGAGAACATCATCAGAGGTGATGGGGGAAGAAAGTGTCTCATTCCCGTCCGGGGAAACCTGCGGGAGATGGAGGGTGTGGAGGTATTCCCGTTGGGCGTCTGGATCTAAGCGATCCCCCGTGTAGAGATGTTTATAGAAGGAGCTAAAGGTCTCCGCTTTTTCCTCGTCGCTATGAGTAAGTTCCCCATGTGGTCCCCGTATACCGCCTATGTACTCCTTCTCTCGCTTATCTTTAAGCTGCCGAGCAAGGTGTTTGCCAATCTTATTGCCCTGGGAGTAGGATAGTTGACGTAGTTTAAGAAGCGTGTACTCCGCCCTATTGTTGTAGATGGCTCGGAGTTTCCCCTAAGCGCTGTCAGGTTGCGAAGGGTCTGCCTTGTGGGGTTTGATTTATGCGCGTGTTCAGTGGAAGTCAGTTCCGACTCCAACCGCTCTCTTTCTTTAGCACGTTGCGAGTTTAGCGCGGCGTTGAGGGAAATGCACCTCCCCCGAAAGACCGCCTTAAAGGCGTCCCAATTAGTAAACTCCGACGTGTCTTCCGACTTGTTAATGTCAAAGAATTCAGTGATAGATTCCCTTAATTTAGTGCAAGAGTCCTTATCTCTGGCCAGCGCAGCCGGGAAGTACCACCTGGGAGAAGCAGAGGAGTCCGCCCTCCATCCCATCGAGACTGCCATGAGACTATGGTCAGATATTGAGAGGGGGAAAATCTTGGCATCCTGTAAGGCACCCAGGAGTGATTGGTTAATAAAAATATAATCAAGACGGGAATATGTACGGTGAACATGTGAGTAAAATGTGTAATCGCGTGAGTTAGGATACAAAAAGCGCCATGCATCACGGAGTCCCATGTCGTGAAGTCGTTGTCGTATGTCCGGGGAGAAGGAACCCATATCTGAGCGTTGCGGGTGAGTGCTATCTAAGTCTTTCTGCCAAGTTAAATTAAAGTCGCCCATAAGTACCAGTGGCCCCTCCTGGAAATCCAATAGTTTCCCCAAAAAAGTGTGCAAGAAGACCGTCTGGCCAGTGTTGGGGGCATATACCGCTACACAGGTGCAAAGTTTCCCCAGTAAGCGACCCTTTACCATGACCCAGCGACCGTCTTTGTCGCGTTGTACATCCAAGGGCTGGAATTTTGTGGAGGACCGAAACAGGAGTGCCACCCCCCTATGTTTCGTTGGAGCGGACGCTCTATAAATCAGAGGGTAGTGTTTGTGTCGGAGCCGTGTGTCCTCAGCTCTAGCCAGATGTGTTTCCTGTAGGGCCACTACGTCAAGGTGGTGATCAATAATGTATTTCCATACCTTTTGGCGTTTCTGAGGGGAATTAAGGCCCTTAACGTTCCAGGTACCGATAGAGATTGTCATAGTATCAGGAAGTGAAACAGCATCTCAATAAATACCCCACTAGTCTCAACATTTCCCCCACCATCAGCTGGCCCCAAGGAGTGACCTCTCCCCTTCTAACAAAGTGCAGGCTTACTATGTGATCTGCATACCTATCTATACGAGATGTTAAAACGCCACCACCATGACCCACCCACTCCCTCCCTTCCCATCTCCCCCCAAAAAACCAAAAAACAAAACAAAATGCAAACCTTATATGCAACATAGAAAACAAAGTCCATTCCCCGGGAAGTGTAACGAAAACCCCCAGGAATGCGGGGAGGCGGTGGGACCGAGGTCCCCGTCCGCACCCATCCCGGAGCAATGCCATCAGGATTCATATACAAACGACCCCGAGGCGCCGTCAAGTCCTCGCTAAGGAAAGCCCCCCGCTGCCATGAGTAGGACCTGGTCATATGCCTCCGCCCCAGCAGCACCACGACGGTCTTTAAGAAAGGGGATTTAGACACCAGACAGTCATGGAGCATATATCACAGTATACCTGAGTTCCACAGGGGTGAGAGTAGATCATTCGCAGTGTTAACTGCAATGGAGGGTGCCGCAGCCCTTGAGTACCAAGCAGCAGCAGGAGGTCAGCGAGGATGAAACAGCCAGGAGGAGTGAGACACCACCCCGCTCGTCCCTCGAGAATGTGCAGCGGTCCCCTCAACCCCCGCTGACCATGGTTGTGCTAGAAACCACTCCCACCCCGAACAGTATGATGCAATGCCGTGAGGCATTCGTCGGGGAATCATCTGTGGCCTCTGCGTGAGCCCGCCGACCATGCAGGCGCGCCCGCCCGGGCCTTGTGTAGTGCGTTGGATGCATCCGGAGCGGAGTCCTGATCCTCCACGGAGAGACCCAGCAGAACCAACCCTTCCTGTAGATCAGAGATATGACGCTGTTTATTACGAAATTCGAAACTAAGTCCAAACGGGAAAGTCCACCGATATCTAATCTTATCCTCTCGGAGTTTGGCAGTGAGAGGCCTGAACAGCTGTCTCCGTGCAAGAGTGGCCGGCGCCAGGTCTTGGTAGATCGTACACGTGTGCTTTTGGAAAGAGATGGAGTCCTTGGGCCTAGCCGCTGCGAGCACTGCTTCCTTAACCTTGAATGAGCGGAATTTCGCTAGGATGTCTCGGGGCCTCCTCCTATCTCCATTCTGCAATTGTCCCACTCGGTGGACCCGTTCCAGTTTTATTTTGAGGGATTGAGGGCTTAGGATCTCCGCAAAGAGCCCCTCCATAAATGCCTCCAGATCTGGCCCCTCCGCGCCCTCCTCCAGGTCCCGGACGCGAATATTCTCCCTCCGGGCCCTATTTTCAAGGTCCTCCGTCTTAAGTTGCGACTGAAGAAGCTGGTCACGGAGATAGCGGACATCATCTCTGAGCTCTGTCGTGAGCTTTTCTTGATCCTGGTGGTGCACCTCCAAATCCAGAACTCGGGTACCCACTGAGTCTACATCCTGCTGGAGGGAAGTCAACTTTCCGGTCAGGTCCGTCCGTAACTGCTCCATGGAGGATTTGATGTCCTGCCCCAGGTCCTTGCGCAGCTCCATCTTGAAATCCTTGAACATGGCCTGGAGCTCCGTTTTCGTGAGCGCCATTGTGGTTGCTTCGTCGGTCGCACTCAGCCCCGAGTGCCTGTCCGAGGCCACAAAGAAATCAGAGACCTTAGCAGATGTTCTGGCCGTCCCCTTCTTGGGCGGCATGCGGGCCCGCCCCAAGGGTCCCTCCGTCAGCGCGATGAGGGCGTCCACGGAGTTCGTTCAGCAGGCTGGTGGTTGCGACCTCCAAGGTGTAGGAAAGGCGCGCGTGGATGCCCGATCTGAAATAGGGTCCTCCCCACTGATCGAAGCAGGACCTCCTCCCTTTAGGCGCGCTGGCAGCCGTAAAGTGATCTCCGGAAGGTAAGAGGGGAGAAGCATGCTCGACGGATCACCTCTCGGTGGATATAGCGCCAGGTGGCTGGGGGTCCGCAAGGTCGCGCCCACATGGCGCGGGGCACCGGTCAAGCAGTATCGGCCACCCTCCCCTGTGCTACCCCATTCCGGTCAGGACAGGCAGAGGCAGACACACAGTTCCCACCGAAAGGTGTAGGGCGCCACTCCGGGCCCCCCGTGGGCCCCGACTTCATCCAACCCTCAGCAGGGGGAGCCGCAGCACCTCCGGTCCGCCGCCGGGGGAGTCGCTGGGCAGAGAGCTGGAATCTCGGCCGAGAGCGCGGTAGCGCCGATGTCGCTAGTGGGCCGCCATTTTAGGGTCAGGCAGGCGGGTCGCGGTGCCGCGTAGGTCGTGGAATGTCCCAGGGGGAGGCGGCGACAACGCTCTGGCAGTCCCGGTGCTCTCCAGCCTCACCCCGATAGAGAAGGCAGTCTCGACTGGCAGGATCCTCAGACGGCACCAGCAGCCGCCGGCGGTCAGCGCAGCCCGGCAGACGCCATTTTGCCACTCGGCCTCGCGTTACCACTCAGGCTGAAGCGGGAGCGCCCCCGGTCGAGATGTGGCAGGTAGGGTCCTCTCCGGCTGATCGCCACATCCTCCGCTGTGTGTGGGGGCCGAGCTCAGTCCTCAGCGCCCCGGGAATCCGCCCCAAGTAGCTCCGGAACAGCGCGCGGACCGGGAGCCGAGATGGATTACGTCCTCTCGGCCATCTTGCCCGGCCACGCCCCCCATTTTTAGTTTTTTAGCT
Source organism: Calotriton arnoldi (assembly GCA_963921515.1). Taxonomy (NCBI): domain Eukaryota; kingdom Metazoa; phylum Chordata; class Amphibia; order Caudata; family Salamandridae; genus Calotriton; species Calotriton arnoldi. The sequence continues at coordinate 227,902 of CAWUFW010007832.1, read as the reverse complement.
TCCTTTTCCACAGATGCCCCAGTTTTAGCAGGTATAAAAATTCTGATATTAATGTTTGCAGACGACACGCTTATATTGTCTAAAACACCGTGTGGGTTAAAGCGTGCACTGCTGCATTTTGAAGAATTTTGCTCATTGCGTGGTCTAAAAGTCAATAGCTCAAAAACAAAGTTTATGACCTTTAACCAACATAGGTCATTCAAGGGGGGCATGGTTATGGATGGGCAACCCTTGGAGCAGGTTGATGCATTTACTTATCTAGGCATCACTCTGCATAAAGGAGTCAGCTGGAGGCCGCATATTGACACCATGGCCTTAAAGCACAGGCAGTTGGCCGGAGCCATGATTAAGGAACACAAAACATCACTGACTAAGCCCCTTACCCCGGCGCTGCAGATCTATAGTTCTAAGATACTGAGCTCAGCTCTGTATGGTGCCGAGTTATGGGTGTTTGAGAAACTGCATCCTCTAGCCGTTTCCGAGAATAAGTTCCTGCGTGGGATTACAAGCCTACCACAAACTACCCCCTTGCTCCCCCTGCGCTATGATTTAGGCAGAAAAGCCATAGTAGATCTTGCAAGACTACGTCCTATTCTCTACTGGCGTAGAATCTGGTGTACCCCAGAGCTGGCCATCTTTGCGGAAGGTCTCAAAGACATAATGGAGGCTGACCACTTCCACAAGATTGGTTTGTTACGTGACAACCAGTATGGGTATGCCATTATTGTGGGATAATCCTAGTGGCACAGAGTTTACGCCAAAAAATCAAATCAAGCAAAAGTATTGGGAACTGATCGTGCAAGAAGCTAATAGAATAAGTGATGCCACTTCACTGACAGGGAAGTTCTTACAAATAAAATAAAATCCATGTATCGAGGACTACAGGGATGTAATTACTAAGCCGCTAGATCGTAAACTGTATTTCCAGTTTAGAGCAGGCTGCTTACCCTTGAAGTCCTTTAGAGCTGCATGGTCTACTGCGGCCGACGACAAATGCCCAAATTGCACTGACATCGAAGAATCATACGCACATGTGCTGTTCGTTTGTCCGGCGTACGCTGTACCCCGCAAAGCCTGGTTGGCACCCATTTGTAGGAACATGGGCACTCACCTGTCGAGCGTAGCAATGAGAATATTGTGTTCTGATCCATCAGTGTTGTACGCAGTATCAATGGCAAAGTTTTTGAGATGGATGTGGACAATTAGATCTAAGCTTCTTTAGTACATTGATGAATGAAGACTTCCACCGCTAATAATAATAAGCTATATTTTTTTTTTTTTGTGTTCAAATCTTTTTTATTGAATTTTCTGAAACACAGAATACACAGTATATTTTCATAGAAGTACAGTGGCAAAATAAATAAACACACAGACAGAACGCATCAACGCTCTTGGAATAGGGGTACAGAGAGGGGGAGAATAGAAGGCTGTGTAAGATTTGACTTGATGACATAATTGCTATGTTGACACTTGGGTTTTACAAACAATAATCACATAATATATGTATGTAAGTCTTAAGATACATATTGAGATTGTTCGTAATAAGAATACGTCACAGTAATCATGAACAAGTATTGAAGACGTTATGGTACCACTGCCTGCATCTTGACTAAGATGTGGACTTAATGGGAGAACCAACATTGGAGATGATATACAAGGTCTGATCTGGCTGTGAGTAAGACATAAATCAAACACAACGGAATTAAAAAGTACAAAAGCTCTGTGTGGGCATTGAAGGAAGCGAGGTAGAATATGGGATATAAAGTAAATCGGCTGTGAAAGAGAGTGTCTTAAGGCAGAGAAACTCTCTCCTGAGAGAGTTGATTACGGTGGATTGTAGCTAAGTAGTTTTGTGTCCAATGAGTACCATATTGGTCTATGAGGGGAGCGCCAAGGGGAGAGTTGTAGTGTCACATTATCAGCACCTCTAAGGAAGGTAATCCATTCTTGCCACAATCTGAAAGATATCGCCTTGAAATTCTTCCAATTATGTAGTATCAATTTGCATGCTAAAGTAAGCATTAGGTCCAGTAAGTGGCGATCACCATCGGTTTTCAGCTGATTGTCCAAAGGGCCGAAGAGGATATATGAAAACTCCTGTGTGGGAGTAATATTGAAAGTGTGTTTAATGCAATCCAGTATTTTACTCCAGAATGTGTTTAAGATCGGGCATTCGAAAAGCATATGTGCTAGATTGCCTTCGTGTTTCTCGCAGTTCCAGCAATTGGGACTATGAATGAGTCCTATTTTAAAAAGTCTAGAGGGTGTCCAATATGATCTGTTAATAATCATATATTTAGTTTGTGATAAGGTTGGTGATATCTTGTTAGAAAAAGGAGATTTGTTAATGTGAGCTATATTTTAATGCTGGGACTCTCTTTTAACTTTTTACCAATTAGCAGCATTAATTTTGTCTAATAACATTGAGTACATGCTTTTTAATGTGTCTGATTCTCTCTTTTTATTTATATTTTAATATATTGTATTGATTTTTATAGAACTTGAAAATTTGTTTTTATGTGAATTGCTTTTATGACATTTTTGTCGAATAAAGCTTATGTTGACTGACTGACTGTAATTGCTGTCAAGAAATCAATGAAAGCACTGTCAAGGATTTGCGATTTCCATACCACATATCTATCTATTAGTGTCTGAACAGTTGCAATGTCGTACATCACAGAATATTCCGCCTTATCCTTGAGCACACACTTTGTGTAAACAATACCATTAATTAGGTTGTTTCAATACAAATACAATCAATATTTGTTGGTTTCTTTATTTTCAATCTTCATTCAGCCTTTAGCCAGCCTTCAGCCAACACGTGTTTTGTCGATTGGAGTGTTCCCCTCGACTTCATCAGGGCTGGAAAATAACATATACGTAGTTCTGGTGTAATGTATTACCCTACACAGTTGCACCATGTGTTACAATATGTGGAAACCCAAACCATCCTTAAATTCTATATTATACAGTGCATTTTGACTTGCTTCAAAAATACAATTCATATTCACAGTAGTCATTTCTATTCCAATCATGTTCCAGTGTGTCCTAAGACATGTGAGGGGACGTGCTGCAGTGAAGTCACTCTAATCATATATTAGTGTAACTGGTGAATAATTCTTCTACAACAGGATAAATCAACCTGTAATGTCATTAAGGTGCAAATTTCCTTGCATCACGTCCCCTTTCAACATAATTGCCAATATTTAAGTGTAAAATGCTTTACCTTGAACCTACATTTCAAAATTATAATTCTTATGATCTAATTTAAGCAATTAGTTCGTATTCCCCCAAACAAAAACTGTTATTCTCATTTCTTATATCCATCATTATGATTAAATTCTTAATATTACTCCTAGAAAGCAGTTCCTATGGCATTATCAACATTGTATGTGTATACATGATCCTATGGGTAACCATATAATCAATATCATTTGTCCGGTTATTTGCTCTGTGTACTATATGCTACATTTCACTTTTCAATGTTACATGACAGCCATGACGTTACTTGTACATACTTTGTGCCGCAAATTCTCTAGTGCATGCTATTTGCCCTCTGTATGTTTTTGCCTTAAAAAGGTGACATCTGTATATAATCATTACAATACTACATGTGTTCAATTTCCTCCTTTTAGCTCGTTGGGGACATGAAACATTTAGGTTAAATTCACAGCGCTTTTGATACCACAATAGTAAACGGGACATATTGGAAGTCCTCACCGGGATGGAATTAGAACCGGCACGAAGGTAGGAAAATAATTTTGGAATAATGATGAGACAATATGTGGTTGTGATCTGATGGCAATATATGTGGAGAATTATTAATTCATAGTCGATTATTCCACCATTTAGATTCTACCAAGCGATTTTGCCAGGAATACAGGTTTGCTTTTAGGGATACGATTTTATGGAATTTGATACACTAATCACGGGTCCTTGGAAGTAGGATGGTTGATTTATCCTGTTTTAGAAGAATTATTCACCAGTTACACTAATATATGAATAGAGTGACTTCACTGCAGCACGTCCCCTCACATGTCTTAGGACACACTGGAACATGATTGGAATAGAAATGACTACTGTGAATATGAATTGTATTTTTGAAGCAAGTCACAATGCACTGTATAATATAGAATTTAAGGATGGTTTGGGATTCCACCAATTGTAACACATGGTGCAACCGTGTAGGGTAATACAATACACCTGAACTACATATATGTTATTTTCCAGCCCTGATGAAGTCGAGGGGAACACCCCAATCGACGAAACACGTGTTGGCTAAAGGCTGGCTAAAGGCTGAATGAAGATTGAAAATAAAGAAACCAAGAAATATTGATTGTATTTGTATTGAAATAACCGAATTAATGGTATTGTTTACACAAAGTGTGTGCTCAGGGATAAGGCGGAATATTATTAGGACTGTATGACGAGGTCCTGTTTTGGGGGGTTGTAGGGTGATTACCTCCACCCTTTGAGCACCTACAGATTATACGGCGAAGGAATATACATACACGACATATAGTGAGCGCCCAATCAGTCACTCACCTCAAGACCTGGCTGTTCGACCAGTAGCAGCACCCCCTTCCCTCTCCCCAGCGCCTTGAGACCCTCGCGGGTAAGTAGTGCGCTCTACAAATTCTGTGATTGATTGATTGATTGATTGAAATCCACCCTTTTAGAGTCTTACATCACAGAATAGTTGGGTCTAAAGTCAGCCTGTTCTTGTGGAATAATTCCTATAGAAAGTGCCCAATCCTCGTAGTGTTCTAGTATGCTTGCTGTGAAGATCTTTCCTGAGGCATCCAGGACAGCAACTTGACGATAATTGGCTGTAGATGTTTGAGTGTCTTTCTTGCGGAGAGGTATTCTAAAACTACCTTTTCCAAGAGGATGGGATTTGGTCTGTTTGATAACAATATTCAAAGAGTGGTAGTAAAAATCTACCTCATTCCTGAGGATCCTTTTCCAGGACTTTAAGGGGATTTTGTCTGGACCCATTGCTGCAGAGGATCGTGCACCTCTTATGTATGCTACTATTCATTTCCTTGTATGGGCCATTGTAACTTTCGCTGGAATATTTAGTAACCATTCATATGGCTCTGAAGATGAGTTCTCCATGTATAACTTGGATATATAAGCTTTCCATGCAGACACTGGAATAGGGATGGTAGATAGAGATTTTTTGGCCCCACTATGGGATGCTAAGGGCCTCCAGAATCGCCTTTTATTTTGTGCTGCCTGCCGGAGGTCCATCCATTTCTTATCAACTGCCTTCCTTTTCTAGTTTAAACGTATGCATTTTCTTTTTTCCGTAATATTGAAATATCTTTTTACCTTACGGCAAAATATTCTATAATTTGAAGTCGGATATGTTTATTTATAGTTACTGACATTTTCATTAGCTTGAACATTTTTTATCTTATTCTCATTTTTGCCATTTGGTCGATTACTGATATTCGAAAACTCATTAGTAACTTCCAAGATAATATCCTCATAAGCAGCTATAGGAATAATCTCCTTATTTCTGTATAGGTTTCGGTAATTTATTTTTAGGTAATTCACTTGATCGATTGACCCCGAATATCTTGCCCCACACTGGGTCCACCTGTGCTTTAACGTATCTCACCTTTTAGTGCCTGGTTTTTAATTTGTTGTACCTATAGTACCATGAATAGAGTTGCATTGTCACTACCTTGATACAAGTTAACACAAATCTCCACAAAAGCACTATATAGATCATTATTACATAATCAATGCTAGAAGATCCTGTAGTACCATTTCTTTTTTGCACAGCTTGTATATCAGAGTCCCCCCTCCCATCCATTATTACCCCATAATGCTGCTGAGCGATTCCCAAAAATATATGTGTATCATATTGTATGGTTCACAGCACTTTCACTTTTGAGCACTGCATAGTCTTCACCATTACCAATTGTTAGGTCGAGCGTGAGCCAGCGCGCAAGCGCTGCTCTGCGAAGATCTGTGGTAGTTGAGTTGTAGGTACAGTACGGAGGAGAAGCCCCGCCCATATTTTTCATTGGCTTGTGTCTTTGTCCTTCATAAATGCAGGTGTCTGATTCCTTAATAGGCTTGTTAGTCCCTCCTTCCTACGGCCATGTCGTCATTTGTAACCTCCCATGGCTACTGGCCCCTTTACTTCGCTTGTTACACGGTACGTGTTATTTCGTTTTGTAAGCACTGTTTTCTTCATTGACTTTCTTTTAATGCAAGCACAATGTGCTTTGCTTACACAGCGCGCTATGCGCGCTTTCACTTTTTGAGCAGCCGGGACTATGGCGGCCACGCCATAGGTCTCGAATTTAAATGCGAGACCTATTGCATTGCAAATATTTTTGATACATGTTAGAGCAACCCCCACGTTGGCGTGGGCGTATGCATTTTGGTATAGCGCTGTTATATACATCAGGCACTTAATAAATAAAGACCGTTCGACAGGCGCAGTTAGTTCAAAAGAGCTTGCAACATAATACCCTGTGTCCGTGTCTCATTTAGGGCGAGCACGCGGGCGGCATTCTACACCCATAACTGGCACAAGTGACTTAGCTTTCCCTGGCGGCTAAAAGTGGACGAGACTAACTCTGGCCTCAGGCGAGGAGACCTCTCTGGACCTCGGGAACGGCCCTAAGACAGAGGATGGGGGAAATGCGTGCCATACGTGATGGGACTTTTCTGCGGTAATGGGACTGCCCCTGGGACATGGAATGGGATTAATCACAAGCCCATTTGATAGCGCGCCCATTGCCACAGTTGACGTGTCAGCCCCTGGAGTCAGTCAGTGACATACTAAGAGTGGCATGGGCTTGGGCAAGCTTGGGAAACTCGCTCTCCTTGCCTCTCTGTTAAAAGGCATAATGACGATAGAAAGTAACATAAGAAACACCACTTGGGTACAGTGCATGGACTTCCACGAACACGGGGGAGGAGGCGGCATCTCTATTACATAGAGAGACTGTGGCTTCCCTTACACAGAAGGCACAAGGCTTCCCCTGAACACCAAAGATTGGGGGTGGAGGGGCGCTTTATCCAAGCTGCAGCTCGCCCCTCGGATCCCCGTGTTCACTTTTACAATGCAAGAGCCATGCCAAGAGTAAACAGGGAGGGTCTGCTTCACGTCAATGCATGACATTAGGGGAGAGGATGTGGTCTGACGGCTAGATTGCCGACTTTGGAGCTGGGAAACCAAGGTTCGAGCCTCGGGGTTGCGTCCACATCCTGTGATTCTGGGCAAATCACTTAATCTCCCCGTGCCTACCAAAACAAGCATTGGCATAGCCAATAGGTCTCGCCTTTGGGACCTTATAAGTATTTAGTTATGCAGCACAATATCCTTGGTGCAACAACATCAACTGTTGCATGGCTAAACACTTATAAGGTCCCAAAGGCGAGACCTATTGGCTATGCCAATGCTTGTTTTGAATATTGTGAATTATTATTGTGATGTCTTCATGAATTGTGATTTGGGGGATGTCTAGAAATACGAACTGTTGTGAGAATCCCTTGCTAAACTTCGACGTACGATCATGTTAAATATCAAGATTCATGCCAGAAGGAAGTAAAATTTGAAAAACGTTTTTAATAAATGAGGTAATATTTTTAGATTAAACACAAGGGCGCAAGTGTAGTACATATTACTACTGAAACTCCTCTCCAAACTAAAGGTGCAGAGGGAATTCCTGCTAAACTCAAGGTATTGCTTGAAGGGGAGCACGTTTTGGTAATAGGTTTAATAAACCCGTTTGGAACCGTTATTCTCACATATGCACTGTAGACAGAGAATAGTCGTTTGTTTTGTTTTTACAGTTTCTCAACATTTTCAATGTTTTACCCTGGGCTCAAAATGGAAGCCAGGCCTGTTGGCTTTTCCAAAGCTCGTTTTTATGGTGTTTTGTGGTTCGCTGAAGTTGTGTGGGGCGTCTAGGAATTTGGGGCCAGATCTAAAGGAAAATGTATATTTATTAAAGCAGAGGCGGACGTGCCTGTCAGGAAATGGAAAGTCCCGTGTGTGTCCCTTTCCGGTGCCTGCCGGGCCCTGTTTTAATCATCAGGGATGCCAGAACCACTCTCATTGGCTTGCTCGCCGCTTTTGGAATAGGGGGTTGGGGGGGGGGGTGCTGGACAGCTAGATCAGCGAGATGTGCACTTGCGTCAGAGATCTGTGAGGAACCTGAAGAGACTCCGCCTTTCATTTGTCTGAGGTCGATGAAAGCGATGCGAGTGGTTACTAATATCGTCAATTATAGCGCTTAGAAGCGTGAATGGTAAAGCGCTATGCGACTATCTGATTATTAATGTGATTAGTGAGGGCCTTAAACCGTCCAGGGTGGTTCATCGAGAGTACATCTTTCCTTAACATGTTGGTTTTATGTTCAGACCCATCCCCCATCCCTTGAAATCCTCAAAACAGAAACTGCAACATGACCTAATCCCCGAAAAGATGACAATTAGGGGGTGCTTTCACGGTGGCAAGAGCACATGTTCCAGACGGCTGCCTGAAACCAGATCCGGGGAGGGGCTGAGGGGCGGTGGGATCCAGTGGGTTTTACTGTTCATTCCTGGAATGCCTTCGTTTTGCGAGGCGCTATATTTAGGCACTTGGGCCAAGAGGGCAGGGAGACTCGGCAGCAGGGTGGGGCTAGCTCTGAAAACTAGCTGCCTGTCCTGGAGCAGCGCCCAGAAGCAGTGTGCACACAGCTAGGCGGCAGGCCCTGCACCGAGTGCGAAGCTGCAAAGAATAGTTTGCAGCAAACTTTGGAAAGATCAACGGAGCGTTCTTTAAAATAACATATAAAAAAGTTCTATAACATGCAGAGGCGTTTGAGGTTAGTACATCAGATTGGTTTGTACAACGCACACCTCACGAACTCACTTATTGGAAGTGCTGTCACGTGACAACGAAGTAAAAGGAGGGTTTGTAATATAAAATGTTTGCCTAGGATCACACAATGCGTTATGTAGAAATACAGCGCTTCGCTTGAACACAGATTGCTGAGACTTGCTGCAGCTTGCTTTAGATGCAGGCTTCGGAGGTGGGGATGCTAAAGTGAGAGTGCCGGGGAGCCTGAGATAGCAGGGGAGAAGGAGAGCGAGCTGCGAGGAGAGAGCAGAACGAAACAAGCACGGGCGCGGCCACGCTAATTAGAAACAGATGGCCCCTGCGCACCGCTGCTCGCTCCCGCAAGGTGGATGCCGCCACACGCACAAGTGTTCGAAAAGTGCAGACCGATTCCAAAAGGTCATCTCCTAGAGCAGCGCATGCGCGCTTCGCTAGGCTCGACCTAAAAATGAATGTGTCCTTGTGTAACGTAACCGGTGCTCATGTAAAGCGCTCCTATACCTTCGGGTCGAGTTCGCGCTATATAAATCTTAAAAAAAAAAAACAAATGACACGAAAATGCTCTTGTTTTTTTGCAGATTTATATAGCGCAAACTCCACCCGACGGTATTGGAGCGCTTTACATGAGAGCCAGTTGCATTGCACAAACACGCATTTTAAGGAGCAGATTAAATTGCAAATATGAGCCCTGTCTCATTTGCACTATTTTGAATAATCTCTCAGGCCTCCCTATATGTGTAGCGCAAGGTGCTCCTCCCCTTACTGGGTTTGTGCAACAAAAATATACCAGTGCATGGTAAAATTATTAATGATGTGATTACCATTCGACATAAATTTATCCAGTGTTACATCTTAATTTCTAGCAATGTACTTTTGATATTAATTCTGATTAACTAGTCTTTTTTTTAAAAACAGTTTTGTTTTGGACAAACACTTATTGATCTCGATATTAGAGAAAGGTATACTGTCACCCAGTTAGTGGACGGGGGAAGCCACATAGCGTTTCATTACTTTTCGCGCAGTTGTATGTTTTTACGCAAGACGCCTGCGATTTTAAATCAAAAGGATAGCCGTTTTTTTTACTTAAGGTAGCTCGGTGGGTTTGTGCTTTTGGTACAGAACTTCGTACCTCACCCGGCAGGTCACTGATCCGAATTTCGGGTAGGCCCACTCCGACTATCATCTGTCAGGGGTTGATAGAATGAGTTTTATTAGATTGGACAACAGTGCCAGCAAGTTCTACTGAAAACATTGCTTTAAATCGGTTTAACACTACTTCTAGACTTCTAACTACTTCCTGCCTGCTTTTAAAACTGATACATTTTCAGAACCACACGATGAAAGAGTATAAAGCTTTTTAATGTTCTATATTAATATTTCCTGGAGGTTTTCTTACTTTTTTATGCACCCACGGTTGTCGGACTGGGTGGTGTAATTTTATTATATGTTCACGCTAGGCTGGATAACACGTCCATTTGCTGCGCTCCCAGGCAGTGTCAACAGTCCCATTACCTTAAAATAAACACATCCCTTCAGTTAGATTAATGCACGCTTCTCCTCTGCGAGGAAGTGGGGGCGCGCTAAGGTCTGTTTACCCTTACAGTGCAAAGTAAATGTGTTTTGGAAAGGAAACCTCTGCCCGTGGCGAACACATAAGTATGCATGTTCTCTCTCTCTGTCTGTCCCCTTCATTTCGCACGACAGGCTACCCATGTATCTGTCTGTCGGTATGTCTGTCTAGCTTGTCTTTTCCTTCCTATTTCCAGTGCTTTTATACGTGGGTGCAGGCAGTGCTTTAAATGGGCTGGTGCTGTCCGGTACGGAGTACCGGCACTTTTTTATTTTGAGAGGGAGAGTACCTGCACTGCACTCAAGAAACACGTAATACTTTTAATTGGAGAGTACTGGCACTTCTCAGAACCAAGCAGGCACTCTGTTACAGAGTACTTGCACTTCTATTTTTCCACTTTTAGCACTGGGTGCAGATGCAATACCCATGTATTTTGGATTGCCGCAGCCAGTGTTGTTATCACCAGTTAATTGGGCACAGCGCCAAGAGACAACTATATACTATTCACACACATCACACGGTATTCATCTTTTTCTTTCTCCCCTTTTCTGTCTTGAATGTCTCACTCACACAGACCCCGTGACTTTCTGACTCAGCTGTTAGCCTTGCACTATGAATGCTTCATGGCAGAAAGCAGCATTTTCTAGAGCTGCGACTATGGTAAAGTTTTAGCACGTCTTCGCCATGCGAATGATCTCTTGGCGATAAGACATCACACGACAAACCTACTGGGCGTCCCACTACTACTTCTTTGATTCTGTGACAGCTGTGACGTAATATTTCTGCGAGTAGTAATTTACAAAACAGACTTAAAGAGATGCACAGATCTGTGCTGTGCCGGTTTGTTTCCTTTGATTAGCAGTGCTCAGGTCCCTGTTTCATAAAGTTGTTCTGCGCACTGTAATGGGTCAGCTAAGCCTAAGTGTCAGTACGAAGAGTAGCTGCGCCCACTCCCCTCACCCTTATTTTTCATTGGCTTGTGTGTTTGTCCTTTGTAAATGCTGTCTTCTGATGGATTATGAGGCTTGTTAGTCCTGCCTTAGTATGGCCATTTGTAACCTCCCATGGCTACTGGCCCCTTTACGTGTTTGTTACACGGTACGAACACATGGAAAAAAGTAGTGACCTGATATTTACTGAGTCTCGTGTGCACTGCACAGAACCACAACGTATATAATTAAGAAGATCGCAACACCTTTAAGCCAATTAAGAAACTCTCCCCCCTCCGATGACAAAACACTGAATTGAGCCACACTACCTAGAATTAATTATTCCACGCCGCTCAATGTGGTAACAATCCTTCTAGAATTACTGACCTCTAGGGTGACCCCTTTCTTGAACTCAAGTAATCCTTTCTTACTTTTGCACTATTTAAAGCACTAGTATGTGTGGGAGTGCAACCTTTGCCCTGAGGGCTCTCTAAGAGCCAAAGCTACCTTACCTGATGCAGGCGGAGGTGCGACACTAGGTGAGGAGGAAGGTGCAGGAAGCAGTTTTTGTTGTTTGTGACCCTTAGACATAAGGCCAATACTCCCCCCAGAACCCCGCCACCCAGCATCCTTTAACGGCCAACTAGAGGCGAAAGTATCCCTAATACAGAAAAGTACAGGCATTCACTGACGACTGACTCCAGCATGATCGGAATCCTGCGGGTACGCCGATGCGGAGATCCTGCTTTGGAGAGAACTTACTCCCCTGCACGCGCCTGCGCTGCTGCAGAGCTGACCAGGGCTATCGAGACAGTCCGCGCCAGGGACGTCCGTGCTCCGCATTTCATCAAAAAACGCAAGTGCAAGCCTATTATTTTAATTTTTTATGGAAATCCTCGAGGGCGGAGGGGTTGGCGTTCGACTCGGCAGCTGCTGATCTCACCGTCCCATATCTCTGGTGTTGGGGTGTTCTTCTGAGAAGTGGTGAGCTGCATTGCTGGGGAAAGGAAGTGTGGCGTAGCGTTAGCTGTCATCTGCTAAGTTCTAACTTTTTTCCAGGAACATGCGCAAGGATCTTTACTGTGCTTTGTCTATGCTTTCTGGGACTTGTAGTCTTGTTTTATGTCATTATAAAATCAGGACTACAAGATCCAGAATGCAAAGTTAGAAACCTGGGCTAGATGAGCTTGTCACACACAGACCGGGGATATGTGAGAGCTCAGCATCACGATCGTTTTCGTGAGGGTGATTTTACGCCTGTCGCCGATTTCTTCAATCTACAGCTCTAAGATTGCCGCGTCTTGTAGTTGCACCTTTCGCTATATATACATATTTTCTACAGTTAATACCAGGGCTTTAAGTGGGATGAAAAAACTGGGTGGGGTGGGGGATGTCTCTCAAAGGGGCGTGGCCGATGTAATTATGGCGTGGCTTAAAACACCTAGGCTAATAAGCATTTGCAATGCAATAGGTCTCGCAATTACGCGAGTTTGAGCTATTGGCATTGTAAACGACAATGCCTTTTTTTTTGTTTTGCTTTTTAAAACATAAATAAAAGGCATTGTAATTTACAATGCCAATAGCTTAAACCCGCGTAAATGCGAGACCTATTGCATTGCAAATGCTTGTTATATTAACCAATGATAATATAATTAATTTGCATTCAGAAAGTCCTCTTCAGATTAATTGATGATGAGAGTTTGGTTCTATACAATTTCTCCCATATGGATTAGACCTGTCAAAGAATGAGACCCACAGAACCATTTTTCTATGTTTCTTAAGCGGTACCCTGGTTTCTGGTTTTGGCATAAAGCATTTAGTTCTGTATTACAGAATTCATTGCCTTTGATTGGTTGAGGATCTGGCACAGAAGACTTGTCAGGTTGAGGGAGGCAAAAGAAAGGTCTAACCCTGCTGCAGGTGTTTTGACTTGTCTCTAATATGTATATTATGTGTGAAGATGATGTCCAACCTGTGAATATCTCCAAGGGTAGGACCACACACGGCCTGTGTGAAGTCTAAAAGTTGCATGATTTCAAGAAAGTCCACGTAAGTGTGTATCTGAGCTGTTCTGGAATGTTAAAGGGCAATCAAGGGATCTAGAATGTCTGTGAAGCCTCTCAGAGCTGAATCTAAGCCAAAGGACTGGGCTCAGCATTGCAGTTTTCTAAAGGACGCAGCAAAGAAAAAGAATCTTTGGTAAATGGGTATCACCAGAACATAGAAGTAAGCCTCCACCAGATTTATAGAGAAGAGGTATTTCTCCTGAGAAACCATAAGAATTATCTGCTGCACAGTTTCCATCCTAAAAGGAATATAGCTGATATAAGAGCTGACCATATTTAAGTTGATTATTGGTTGGATGCCCTCCCCCCTGGGTTCAATATGGGTTCAGTATCAAAAGGAGGATTGAGAATACCCCTGGGCCCACTTGTCGTTGAGGAACAGGCATCCTTTCCTTTTTTTCTAGCACGTTCAATGCCCATGCAACAGCTGTTGCAGGTCTGTCTTCCTGAGGGGATTCCTAGGCCAGTGCATCAGATGCACACCCAAATCCAGAGGCGCTATTGAGGACATGATATAACAACCTCCTCTCAACACCCAGATGTCATAATTAGTTTTACATAAATACAAATGTTTATTGCTCCTTTTGCTTAGAAACTACATTCAGTGTTTTTATTAATAAAAAAATAAGTGTCATTATCTAAAAATCAATGTTTTACTTTCATTTTTAAATAAAAGTTCTTTAACTTTGAAATTAACAGACATCTATTGGCTACCCCTATGTTTACTTTAGGGTGCTACACTAAATGTCATTGATCTTTGTACTTATGAAGCGCCATCAAGTTTAGTATTTGGGTTGAAACCTTCAGTTGACTTTTCAATAGTTTCAGACTTGTGTATTTTCAATAAATTAAGTAATCTAGTAGGATCATTTGAACTGCTGTCTGTTAATTGTATTATACCACAGTCAAACTACCCTTCTTTGTTGTAATCTTTTTGTTGTCCACTGGTTTTCAACACACTTGCACTGCTCCGTTTTCTCACTTTATGTTTTTTGTAGCACCTTTGTCATCTTAAATTTATATTTTTTTCTGTTTACTCCATAGGATAAATTAATATTTGTTTACTTCGAACAAACATTGTTCTCTAAAAGTACCTTGCGGTCTCTCTCTTTTCACAGCTATAATTGTATAAAAGAATTAATTCTTTAACTTATGCAAGGCCCTTTTATTGTGCTGGGGCTGCGTTAATTGGTCCTTCTTAGTTGCTATGTACATCTTAAATTAAACCAAATGAACCCCCAGTGTTACTATATTCTGTAATATTCCTAGGTTCCTGTGGATATAGATCAGCCCCTTGATTTTTAGACTCATCCGTATGGCAACTGGACATTTTAAAGGGAACAGTCAAATTGCAATCTTCAACAGTTCCTTTGACCATTTCCCCCCTTTTAGGCGGAATCATTTCTGCCCCACCAAGAAGAGCTTAGCAAGTGACAACTTATGAGATGCATTCCCCTTCAAGGAGTGCATCAGGTATTGTGGACAGACACCCACCTTAGACACTGCTATGGAGGCTACAACTTCAAGCTTTCAGAAGCCATGTCTGCAAAACAGGGGACGTACTAAGAGACACTTCCTCATGCTTATCCATGGGATCCACAGATGAGCCAACCTATACAGTTTTATTAATAAGTCTAGCAGTGCTTCGGAGCAGAGAATCAATACTCAAAGTCTCTGGAACATCATCTGTCAAAAATGGGGAACAACTACCTTCGCTGACTCATCTCATTCCTTCAAAATAAGCGAGAAAATGCTTTTTGCATAAGGGGGTTTGGAGCAGCGATGAAGGATGGCAACGGAACCTCCTGCAGGCAACAATTCCCATTAAGGTGGAAGAGAATTTCAACCATGACCACCCCACCCACGAAGGTACTTCCCAGCAGCTTGAAGATTAACCATTTCCTTTAGAGTTTCCCTAGGAGGAGAGTATCATCATACCCCTCCAAACTAGAAATCTTAGGTGCAGTGAGGCGAGGAAAACACTAATACAGGAAAAAGGTAGCCTTCAGATTAAAGGAATGCCTGCAATTGGGCAGTCGGTATCTGTGATTCACGTCCATCAGGGTTCAGAAGAGATGTAGGTTTCCCATGCACTAACAATGACACAATTTAGGAGTGCCAGAAACAAGAGAAGTGGGACTACACTTATGACACTGTTTAGTGTCTATTCTCCTGTAACAGCTTCTCTCCTCTTTGACCTGGGAGAACCTGTGTGACCGAGGAGACATGTGCCTTGATTTGTGAGGGTGCTTCCTGCAAGCAGATAGTTTTTTTTAAATACCCGCTGCCATCACGGTTAGTTCAGAGGGGCTGAAACTGGTCCTGATTCAGCTCTGTCGAGTCGCAATTGGTTAACAATTACATATGGCACTTCTGTTTGCTATGTGTTATATCTTGTCTTCCAGCTTGGTTTACTGCCTTCATTACAACACTATGCAGTCATGAACTGATGCTCTTTGAGGAAGCAGAATCTAATTGCTGGAGGATGCGGACAGTGGCGGCTGGCATCTACTGAGGGAGGGGGGCAAATAAAAATAAAATTAAAAAAATGAACAACACTTACCGGATCCTGGCGACGTCCTCCCCTCACTCCGACCTCTTCCGCAGTGACTGCAGTGCAGGCCCAGCAAACTCCCTCAACCAATCCTGGCCTGCTCACGTGCTTTGCATGCGAGCAGTGCCCTGATTGGTGGGAGCGGCCTCTGTCAGCACTCCTGAGGGAACTAAATGCCTGCACTTGCTCTTAACCTAGCAGTTTTAGGACAGGGTTGAGAGGTTTAAAGTGCGCATGTGAGGCTGGCCATCGCAAGACAGCCAGCCAAAGGGACATGCGCACTTTAAACCGTACAAAAGCAGCCCTTTGCCCTCCACTCCTCCCTGCTGTCACTCAGTAGACCCCGCCCCGTCCTGACGCTTGGTTCAGGATGGGAGGATGAAAAATAAAATGGTAATGAATTACCATTTTATTTTTCATCTCTGGGGCTTTGGGAGGCGCTTAAGTGGGGCGACGCTCAACCGCTCCAATGAAGTAGCCGCCCCGGATGCAGGCGGAGGAATAGAATGTGGCACAGCTTTTAGATTCCGGCGTAATACGTGGAAAAATAAAGAGATAAAGTTGTTGCAAATAGTGCAATTACAAATATAAAACTTAAGAGATGCAATTTTCATAAAAAGCAAATGTTCCTAAAGTACGTTTCTCACATGAATCGTTTTACATGCAGTGTCCCTTTCTGGCTTCCTGTGCACTACACAAGATAAACATGTTTGCTGCAGCCTCCAAGCACCTCTGCCCTCTATAAATACTGATGCTGGCTAGGATTTCATGTGCACTTATGACCTTTCGCTCATGTTAAAATTCCTCTAGTTAACACCGACGAATCGGGTCACACAGCAGGCCCAGATGACTGCCGCCTGCACCACCTGCAACGAGGAGTATTAGAGCAGCTGGGCCAAGCAAACAGACTCCTCCAACGGAAAATAAAAGCAAAGCTTAAGCCATTATATTGGATAGACTCAAGAGTAAACAGGTTGTTTCTAGGACGATAGTGAATTGTATACTTCAATTTATACAAGTTATATTTTCTTCAAGCTTCAAAGCTGGGCTCTTTTGGCTGAAAATGTAAGAGAACAACTTAAAGGCGTGCACAGCACTTTGCACGCTTCACCGAGCTCTTGGGAGCTCAAAAGCCAATTACCACAATTAATGTTTTTAACATTGATCATATGTCAAAATCGTCCCAATCATCACAGACCACTGGAGAGCAACCAGATTACACAACACCCCCTCTTAGAATGGGTGGTCACATACCACAGAGTGCAAACGCTGAAGATCACCGTGTAAATTGACAAAAGTAGCTATAGGGGCATTTATTTTCGTATTTAAAAATGATGGTAAAATGCATGACAACTCTACACTAACTCTGAGTCACTGCTAAGTTCCTTTTTAGCACTGACGTGGCATATCAGTCTGCCTGCTTTACTTTATCTACACTTCTGCTTTTAAAGTTGAAGTCATTACTCCTCCAACTACTGTCATTTAAACTCCCTAACCATCCCCTTTAAAGACACAGAAAGTCATGTCTTTAAGAGACTTACCGACACCTCACCACCAGCTGTGAAATCCCTTACCATTTGGACTCCAAAGTAATTAATAACCTCTTCCCAACACCGACCATCTCTCCTTCATCATAATCCTATTTGACTACTACTACCATCAATTATATTGACTTACTACAACCTGCTATGTCAAGCTTGTACCTCACAAATGCTCTGATGCTGCACTTTCCTAGTTCTTCTCCTTCTACACTCCCCCGATTTAATTTGTCTATCTTGGCAAATCTGATGGGTTCAAACCATGCCCGAAAGCCTACTTGTGCTAATATGATCTCTGTGTTTTTTCACTTTACGACTTCTGACTTCTACCCTGTTCATTTGATTGTTCTGCATGTTGTTCTACAGTAAGCTATGTATTCCTCTTTTTAACGCTGTCGCCTTCTCTCTCTTGTTTTTTGTTTTCTGCTTTGAAGCTATGCCTTATATGGTATTTTGATGCATACTACGAAAAATCAACCAATCAGATAACCCTGGGGCTCGGTGCTTGATGAGTAAAAATCAATAGGGTCTACACTATTTGACATCCAGTTGAACTCCAGCTCCTACTCTTCACTGGAGTAAATGTCTTGGTTACCAGTGGGCATCATTAAAGGCCACATCCTAGGCCTTTCCTCTTCTCTGCAGGCAAATGCTCTCTGGAAGGCATCATTTTATAGTTCTGATTTCCCTCTTTGTTAAGGATGAAAAACACTCTTCATTCTCTTTCCTTGCAAACTCCTATCTCCCTCTACCTAACGTCTCTCTACCATTTTGTATGTCACTAGAATGCTTTGTGCTGGTCATTGCCAAGACCCCGATTTTTTCTTACTTCCAACCGCTGTTAAATGTATTATTCTATTACATCCCATCTCAGGGCAAGCAAGGGGTTGAACAGCACCTAGAGACACCTGTGTAGGTTGTGATGTACAAATATCATAAATATATTTATCATCATCATAACCTTCATCGCCATCTGTGAGCACCCAGCTTAATTTGTGCGTTTGGCGACATTGGAGCAGGAGAGAGAATTTCTGGGCCTACCTGTATGAATAAGGTTTTTCCTAATCCACCCAAACTTTACCAACTTAATGCATAAGTTGTAAGAAAAACATGCAAGTACCTTGGCTTGCTGCAATTGTGAATATTTTTGCATCTGCAAATTCGGGGGTGATGACCACCAGGGGCGGTTCCTTCCCTAGAGCATTTGAATGTAGCCCCTCAGTATGAGGCGCTGTGCCATGCATAATTTACAAAATGATGTGTGCCTCTGTCTACTCGCTCCATACTTAGGGGGTTATTTATGAGAGCCTTGCTTCAATTTTGCACCACGTAAACTGGTACATGCATGACACAGGGCTCTGAATCAGATTTATGAAGCCATGCAAAGCCACCCTACGTGGCTTTGAGAGGGCTCATAAATCTTAAATAATGCAATGCAGTGCACATCTCTGCATCACCTTACTCTTCGCTCGGGAGGCGTTCCATGGGCGGTGCGGTGGGTGTTTCCACGCAACACCCATGGATTTTGACGCCACCTCAGATTTACAATATAGTGTAAACCTGGGGAAGTGCCCAATCCCCAGGTGAGGCATAACAAGGAGAACTATCTTTATTTCCCCTCATTGTGCCCTCTTTCTACGTGTACTGCATTCGGCTGCACACGTAGAAAGAGGAAAATGCCTTTTAGGATTGTTTCTGTGCAGGAAGGTGCCCCTTCCTGCACAACAACAATCCTACATGCAACAGATGCACCCTGGCACCATGGTGCAAGCATGCCTACATTGGTGCTAGGCTCCGAAACAGCACCAGTGCAGGGAGAAAGGACAAGGATGCACCGTATTGCATAAATATGGTGCATTCCTCCCCTTTCACTTTGGCGTGGGGCAGCGCAGCAAGGTGACTTGCTGTGCTGCCCTACGCCAAAATCCCATAAATGAGGGCCTTAATATGGTGCAGCTTGTAGGGAGGGATGGCCAATCCAGGTGAGTGGTGAAGGAAGTGACCCAAAAAGGGCTACTCGGGTCACTCACGACCACCTTCTCTGCCTTCATACAAATGAAGAGTCGGTCAGATAGTAGAGAATACAAACCAGATTATTTATTGATATTACACTGCAGCGGAGCCCAGTCTGACCAGCCTCCTGAGATGGCTGTTGAGGGACTGGACCCTGTAAGCATAAAATTACATTATGTACATTGCGGAGTCCACAAAGGCCCGCCTACTATGGAAAAACACTAGTAGATGTTGTAATACAATGGGGGTACAGAATATAAGTTTCGATTCTGCAGCCAGGCACAGGCTATCTACTGCCCAAGGTCGCCTGTCCTGTCCTCCGCACCAGACAGGTGGGAGAAAGACTCTATCTAACGGGAAAGGCATGCACTAACGAGGACACTTGCAAGTGCAGAAAGAAAAGCTCAACCTTGGGAAACGAAACTTACAAAAGACCATTTCATGAAAATAACCAAGCAGCAGTTTCGGTTATAATGCAAAATGGCGACCAGATTGCAAGATGGTTTCGCGAATGCTAAGATATACAGAGAGAAGGGCCTTTCAGTATTAACAAACCCTCCTGTTAGCATGAGCTAACCATCTACAATTGGAAAACAAAGCAAAACATAAATGAATAATAAAAGCACATAGCTATTTTATACACATTTCATATTTTCAACTGTAGGAATGTGCTCTATGAGAAGAGATGTTTCGAAGATACCCTCGTCTATGATCATCATTTCGTCTATTTCTTTCTGTAACATTATTGCAGCATTGGTATCATGAATCGATCTCTTCCCCTTTGGAGTCAATACAGAGATACAATATGTGCAGCACATTGGCAGACTTTGAATAAGGATACAGCAAAGTATTAATATAGCAACAAGATATATTGCTTTTTAGGTCGAGCCTAGAGCAGCGCATGCGCTGCTTGCGAGACTTATAGTAAGGGGCTTCAGAAAGCTGACCAGACGCTCGTGCGTCATGGCCTTTTCCCTGCGGTTACGCGCGCATGGCCGACATCTGTTTCCCATTATCGTGCCCAGACGCAGGCGCGATAATTGGAAACACATGCCTGCCGTGCGTGTAATCGCAGGCAAAAGGCCATGACACACGAGCGTCTGGTCAGCTCTGCAGGCTGCCGCGCTCGCTCGCCCTCTGAAGGTGCCACACACATAAGTTGGAAGCTGTGTGTGAAGGAATTAAACAATGTAATGCTCCACAGTAGAAAGTGTGAGCCGTGAGGCACCCTCACTAAGCCTCTGTGGGTTAATTGGTGCGTGTGACCTCTCTGTGCTGGCTTCTGAATGTAGTGTGCACTGACGCCGTAGTTTACACTGGTGACGCGCAGATTGTGCATAAAATACTTTGAAAGCTGTTTCCGTTGGAGACCACACGAGCAGCGGTGTGACAGTGAAGTCTGGATGTTTTAAACAGTTCTGACTGGGCGGGTTTGGGATGGCATTTGCAGGCATATTTTCCCACACATTCAGCATTCGGCGCTCTTCCCCGTGAGCTGTGCTTTACATATCAGCTGCACGGAGCGCTCACCGCAGATGATGAACGAGGCAAGAGGCGGCCTGCCTTTCATGGAGCGCTTTTATGGAAGGACGGTGCACAGCCCTACATGGGCAGACAGGAGAGCTCGCGGGTGACCGAGGACCAGTGGCCAACAAATGCCCCCACAGCCCAGGTCCATGGCCTGAGAGCTTCGGACCGGCGGTGCGAGGGGGAGGGAGGGGCTCATGCATAAACTTTGCAGTGGCCTCACTCACATTTCGTTAAGCGCTGCCGAGGACTGGTCTCAAGTTGTTGGCTTTGGGCCCCTCGATAGGAAAAAAACAGCTGGCGAGTCACCAGCTGAATGTTAAATCTGTTACTTCAGGGTCTGGGACAATAAAACTGGCTGGCCTTCATTTTAATGATGCTTATTGGGGTCACTAAATGGCCACAGGAGACCACGGACGTGGTTTAATCCATTATTTGCTAATCAAACACATAATTTATTTCACCATTAGTTTAATTTAATAAATTCAGTTGAGTGCTATACAAGATGTTGGAAGGCACAGTTTCTGAATTACCTATACTCGTCATTAGAATATTTCTGAACTGTTTTGTGATTTTTAGTTGCAGAGTAATCTCATGATTTTTGTTTTGTTCGTGGAGACTCTCGTTGTTTTCACAAGTACTTAGTTTTTAGTTTGAATTTGAGTGCCATTTGTATTTTTTAAGGGTGCTTATGTTTGCATATCAGTGCCTTACTTGTGACACTTTGACTCACAGTTCATAGCGAATAAAGGGGCAGTCATGACCATGTAATGCATAGCTGTCAAGTTTTCAGTTTGCATATGTGTGTCATTACCAACGTTTAAGTGTGCTTATTAGTGATATCCCATGCGTTTTGTGTTACACTGCAAGTGTCACACACAACGCATTTTCTGTGTGGAAGTGAAACGTAATTATGATTAAGAGTAAACAGAAAAAATCCCTATAATAATATTCCAATAATAAGATATCAGAATGTATACTCATTAGCACAACATGAAGCTCTAGAAGTAAGTGCAACTTTCTTTTCGTTCAGATTTTCTCGTTTGACACTGAAGCAGTGCTGCTCACTGGCAGTAGACTGTCATTGAGTTTAAAGTTAGCTGCAGAAAGCAGGTACTCCACAATATCAGCCTCGTAAAACAGTGCATAATATTTGGAGGTGTGACCATGACAAAAGTTTCAACCTTTCCATGTCCCTTTATTATTTATCTGGGCTGCAGACATTTGTAGGAGTTGTACTGATAAATAACTGTTGTAGTTAAAAGAAGTCAAGATGTATCCAGGTCAGGACATGACATGACTTGGCATAGCCAATAGGTCTCGCCTTTGGGACCTTATAAGTGTTTAGCCATGCAACAGTTGATGTTGTTGCACCAAGGATATTGTGCTGCATAACTAAATACTTATAAGGTCCCAAAAGCGAGACCTATTGGCTATGCCAATGCTTGTTCTATTAGCCAACCCCATGTTCCAAAAAGGGACCAGCTCCAATTACCTGGTTCCGTGCCTTTGACATTCTCAATAATGTCCAAGATATGCTTAGTAATAATCTTTTCCATATTGGTTATTCCCACTACGCACTGATCGCCAATAACTGCGCATGCACCACCATTTTTTGCTAAAATAAAATCAACTGCATATCTAGTTTGTTCAGAATAGATCCTCATACTCTCTAATTGAATGGTGATGTCACGTAATGCTGCTGCTGTGGTATTGGACAATATCTGCAATTTACAGCCAAAGTATTCCTGGGCCTTTTCAGTCCTAATCATAGCCATTCCCCCCAACGTAAAGATAGCAGACAGGATATAACCAAAAGTATTACCATTACTGTAACTGTTGATCTCAATATCTGTTACTCCTTCGCAAAATTCCTTTGTAAGTGTTTTCTTCACCCATTTTACCTGTCTGTGGGCATATTTACAAGGGACCCCCAGGGGCAGCACCATCCCAAGAGCTACATCATTGGTGCCATTATGAACATTTGAGTACGTTCCATTAGTTAAAAAGAAGAACCCGGGATGGGCATATATCGGTCTGTCATAGTTCACAGCTGAATAGCGAGAATTACCTGTAATGGTGCTAGAACCTCTCGAACCTTTCAAGGGGAATGTCTCTTTGGATATGATCTGCCCTGAGCAATGATGGGGCAACAGGCAGGGTAATAGCCAGCTTTTTGAGGAACCGTCACTTCTTTATAATGCCAACCCACCAACGTAATATTTTGCTCTTCCAAATAGAAGTTATCACAATACGTATTATTGTCACAGCCGGGGTAACCTGTTCCTGTGGGCTTACGATGATACAAGCATGGCCCTGGGTAGCCAAACCCAAACTCCCCTTTTACCTCAACAAAATTTGTCGGCTTAGAATGCGTGTAATTTATCAAAGACAAAGGATAAGCAGTCCACAGGCTAGTCACGGATTCAGTAGGATAACAAGCGACACCATTACCAAAAAATCTCTTATGAGTGTCCAAAAAAACATTATTAGAAAGCATTCTCTTCCGTCTTGGTGTGAAAAAGATATCATTGTCAGGAATAGGCGAGTTACATGCATACTCTAACGCCCAGAGAACCCCACAAAAGATAACCATCAGCAGAATAGCAAAAAAAGGAAATATTACCCTCCGCAGTTTGATCCATGATGATCGTGGCAAAACAACAAGACCCAATGGCTGTTCTTCTTCAATCATTGGCCTGCCAAAAGGATGCATGATAGCAGAACGAAAAGGTACAATTAATATAACCTCAATGAAACCAAATAATATTTTTCTCTTTTGAGCCTCGCTGGCAGGCTCCTATTGTTCATCTACGGTGGTGCTATTGAGCACTTCTCGTTGGAGCTGCACGATTGCAGCCCTTCGTGAGGAAAATCCACTTCTCTCAGGATACGGTACCCCTCCCTCCTGGGAGGACACCCCCAACTTATCCTGTCCAGTGTTTCGGACAATGCACCAATCTCCCTGTCCCTACTCTATCATCCCTATGCTTCATCCAGGAAATCCATCCCTACTAATCTGACTTTTCCTTTGGTGCACTGCCCCTCCGTCGGGAACGCAAATTGTACCTAACAACTCCAGGAACAGAGGGATCAAAAAACAAAGGCTCACTTTCAGCGGGATCGACTGACTCCGACTCAGACACCGACTGGCCAGCCGGCTGAAGATCTTGGCTAGTCTTAATCTCAGGTGGCACTGCCTCATTCAAAACTGCATCGCTCTCCTCCTCAGAAGGTGCCCATGTTACTCTGGCATCGGAGAAAGGAATGAACCGGGGGACCTTCTCCGTCTCGGAATCCCCAATGCTGTCGAGCCTCCATTGGTCATAGGGCAGAGGAAGTGGCACCCTCTTGCAGTGCGTTGAATGAATCCAATTTTTCCGACCGTCCACCTTCACCACTGTATAGGTAGCAAGGAGGATCTGTAAAGGCCCCTTCCACCGGGGCTCCAGACTGCTTTTGTGCTGAAAGTGGCGAACCAACACGAAATCCCCAGGCCGGAGGTTGTGGCATGGTCCCTCTGGAGCGGATGGCAAGGCCTCTTGAATCTGCTGATGAATAGAACGCAAGTGTTTAGTCAACTCACATAAATAATCTATCAACAAAGGGTGATCTATCTCGGAAAAGTGGCGGGGTCTCGGAACACCCCAAAAACAACCTCATAAGGGTGCAACCCTGTTCTAGTATGGGCTGTAACTCTTGTCGACAGCAAAGCCAATGGTAAAGCATCTGGCCACTTCAATCCTGTACTCTCCTGAATTTTGGCCATCTTTAGTTTGAGTGTACCATTGTACTGCTCAACTAAACCTGCTGACTGAGGGTGATTCGCAGCATGAAACTTTTGCTTAATGTGCAGGCCATTGCACACCAACTGGATGACTTTCGAATTAAAGTGGCTGCCGTTATCACTCCAAATCAAACGGGGCAAACCAAAGCGAGGGAAGAACTCCTTTAAGAGAGCCTTCGCCGTCGCCAAAGCTGTATTCTCCTTATTAGGATAAGCCTCAACCCATTTACTGAATGCACAGACCACCACTAACACATACTTCAGATTATTCACCCGTTCCATCTCAATGAAGTCCATTTGAAGGACTTCAAAAGGGAAAGAAGGGGGTGCAAAATTACCGGGAGATGTGGGAGTACCCTTTCCAGGATTGTACATCATGCACACCATGCAATGTTTTACTAAATGGACAGCCGTCTTTGGGATATTGTCATTCTGCCATACAGGGTCTAGCAACTTGCAGATACCCCTAGCACTAATGTGAGCTGGTCCACCATCAGCCATAGTGAGTACAGGAAGAACATATGCATCTGGCAGCATCCATCTCTGCTTCCACGACTTATCTATCCAGCACCCATCATCATCCAATTGCGCTGTGCTTTCCTGCCATATTGCTAATTCCTCAACCGTCACCTCGCTCTGTATTTCTTTCACATTATCTAGTGTGTCCTCAAACATCGTAACTTCTGGCACCCATCTAGCAGGACCTGCTACAAACATACATCTTTTTCATCTTAGATCGGGCCGTCTCCTTAGCTGTTTGATCTGCAAAAGCATTTCCCCTCCCCACATCATCAGTAATTGCTTTGTGAGTGCTACACTTCACTATTGCCAGTTTCTTGGGCAGGGTTAAAGCAGACAGAAGCCTATTTATCAAAGGGCCATGTTGAATTTTCGAACCATGGGAAGTGAGAAATCCTCTCTCGGCCCAGAGCCGCCCAAAATTATGAGCGACTCCGAAGGCATACTCGCTATCAGTATAAATATTGTCCGCCAATCCCTGACTCAACTCGTAGGCTCAAATTAGAGCTATCAGCTCTGCAGCTTGGGCCGACTGATAGGGAACTCATGATGTCTCAACTATCGTGTGCAGTGTTGTGATTGCATAAGCAGCAGTTGTGGTGCCATCCGGTAATTTAAAACAAGAGCCATCGACATATAGTTCCCCTTGGGGGTCAGATAAGGGAACATCAGTCAAGTCTACCCGTCCCTTCGTCTCCTCTTCCATCCGAAACATACAATCATGTATGTCTATTTCCTCACTCTCCGAGAGTAACGTGGCAGGGTTCAGAGTGGCACATCTTTTAATTGATATGTGTGGTGCAAAGAGGGTTAGCTCACAGCCAGTCAGACGTGCACTGGTAAGGTGCTGCTGTGTCTTTGTTCTATTCAAATGCGTATCCACAGCATGAGGTACCATAACTGTGAGATCAGTATCAAAAACAAGCCCTGCCGATTATCGAATAGAGACGGCCACAGCCGCGGTCGCTCTTAAACAGCTCGGGAGGGCTTTCGCGACTGGATCAAGTACAGCAGAAAAATACGCACACGGCCTCTGTTTACCTCCAAAGGCTTGTGTTAAAACAGAAAGCGCACAACCGGCCGACTCGTGTACATATAACACAAACGGCTTGTTGTAATCGGGTGTGCCAAGCACAGGAGCCGAGCAAAGCGCAACCTTCAATTGCTCAAAAGCTTGTTGACATTCAGACGTCCAAGGCAAATGTTCATGCACATCTTTAGTTGTTAAATATAGCAATGGCTTTGTTAGTAAAGCAAAATTAGGTATCCAATGACGACAATAGGAAGTAATACCAATGAAGGCCCGTACATCCCTTTGGGTCCTTGGAACGGGCATGTTAACTACAGCATTAATACTCTCAGGAGTTAGTTTCCGACCCTCCTTCGACAGTAGGTGACCTAAATAGGTGACCACCTGTCGACAATATTGACATTTTGAAAAGGACACTTTGTGTCCATGTTGAGCCAAATGCAGCAATAATTTTACTGTAGCTTCTTTACATCCTTCCTCAGTATCAGATGCAAACAAAAGATCGTCCACATACTGTAACAATACATTACCTGGGGGAAGGGTGAGGGAGTCCAATTGACCCTTCAAAGCCTGGCTATATATGCTAGGACTCTCAGTGTACCCCTGAGGAACTCGACAAAATCTAAAACTACGACCTGCCAAGGAAAATCCGAAAAGGTGCCTGCTATTTGGATGAACAGGGATGCTAAAGAAGGCATTCTTCAAATCAATAACAGAAAAGAATTTAGCAGAAGAAGGAATCATAGTCAAAAGAGCAGTAATGTCAGGAACCACGGGAAACTGAGGAACCACAATTTTATTAACTTCGCGCAGATCAATCATAAAACGATAAACATCAACAACATCATCAGAGGAATACGGAGGTGGCCTCTTGAGAACAGGAAGGATGGGACTATTACACACATTTGCCGCTGTCTCCTCTACAACTCCTGACTGAATCAAATCTTGTATTATGCGCAGCAACGCCTGTTGTCCTGCGTGCGAAATTTTATACTGAGGGATACGAGGCAATATGGCATTTTCTTTAACCGGAATAGAAACTGGAGGTATCTGCAAAATTCCTACATCCGTGTCGCTTGTGGCCCACAAAGTAGATGGGACATCCTTAAACTCAACTGGGAGAGGGGCATCTTTATATAAACATTGCGTAGTACTAACCATGCTTGGACCCATTGTCATATGGACACCATCCGGAGAACAGTAAATAGTAGCATGTAACTTCTTCAACAGATCTAATCCCAACAGATTCTCTCCACAATTTGATGTTAATAAAAACGGCGAATCAACGATGAAGGGGCCTATAGTCAAAGCAAAGGTTTTGGAGTTGGGGCTTACTACCGACACATCAGATAAACCAACCGAAACATTGTTATGGCCGGACAGGGCTGCCCCAGGGACCAGTGACCTCGAAACAGAACTATTCATTGCTCCTGTATCCACCCAAAATTTCTTTTCTGAGCCCTGCAAATCCACACTAATATAAGGTCCATGCTGATCTACAGGTATTGGAACTGGTCCCTTACCCTGTCCCTGGCTGTCCTAGCTGTAAGACATCCCGTCACCTCATCCAAATCATAATCATCATGATAATACTGTCGTCCCCGAACGTCATCAAAGTAATTTTGATCGGAACGGCCCAGTGATGTCCCAGTAGCCTGATCTCCACCCTGACTGCATGCTCCCCGGCCTCGCCCTCTCTCCCCCCATCCTGAGGGGGGCCGCAACCTTTTGCAGCAAAACTGGGCACTCGCTGCGCCAGTGCCCTTCCTCCTTGCAATACGCACATTGATTTGGGCCCACAGGCACAGCATTTCGGCTCGTACGAGGCAGCTGCCTGGCCGGTCCAACACCTTGACCCCGTCCCTGCCCCCTGGATTCCTGCTGCATCAATACCTTCGTCTTCAGCTCCTTCGTCTTCTTTTCTACCTTCTCTTTCTCCTCTTTCTCTCTATGCTCATAATACTGAGCCATACTCAATATCACCGAAGGGGTAGAGGTAGTCCACGTACTCTCAGCAGCCTGCAACTGGGTTGCAATCTCTGGGAGCAAATTCATGACAAACCTGTTGACAAACAATCGGATACCCCCTTCCAAAGACAAATCCTGGCCACTAAAAATCCAAGAACACACCTTCGAACCGGGTAAAGAAATCAGACACACTTTCATCTTTCTTCTGACGACATGCGGCCAGCTTATCCCAGTCCACCTTCCGAGGTGGGATAAGAGAGTGCATATAGGTAATAATGCGGTCTGGCAAAGCCAAGATCTCAGCCTTGGGCTTTTCAGCAGGCTTTCACTCCTTATCCCACGTCCTAATCTCGTCCCAAGTACCACCCAATTCTAGGGCATGGTCCTGAGTATGCACCTGACGCCAGATATCCACTGGCACCAATAAGCCCAAAAACATTTCAATATCTGCGAACGTCATTACCGTCGATGCAGCAGCCTCTGTCAATTCTTTATAGTACGCAGTAGGATTTTTTCTGAGGTCGGGTAACTGAGCCTTAATTGCGAGGACTTCACGCCTCTTCCATGGAGTATAAACCCATTGTTCTTGAAAACGGGCCTCTACTCGTTACCTAGTCCCCTGATTGTGCTGATCACGTAGCTCCGGTATCTCCGGGTGGAAAATGGGGTGAACTTCCCTCATCGGGAACTGAGATATCATCGGCGGAGATTTCTGATGCAATCTACCTCGATATCCAATCAATGTGGTAACACTAGCGAAAACCTCATTTGGA
Source organism: Calotriton arnoldi (assembly GCA_963921515.1). Classification (NCBI taxonomy): domain Eukaryota; kingdom Metazoa; phylum Chordata; class Amphibia; order Caudata; family Salamandridae; genus Calotriton; species Calotriton arnoldi. Next base: position 198,774 of record CAWUFW010007832.1, on the reverse strand, counting down.
GCCATGCCTGTGGCATACACTTGGTCCCTAATATCATAAACAGCCTGAGGTGCAACACCTTTAAAACACTGTTCCCATAGTCCAATCAAAGTAGCCGACATGTGCTTAAGGACATGCTGCTGGACAAACGGCTCATAGTCCTTTAACACACTACATACATCTTCAACACCATAAATAGGATTATGGGCCCACGGGGCATCCTGATTGGCCACCATAGTTTTCTCCATATCTCCCACATCAGATCGAATCAACACCCGTCCCAATCGCTCCTTCGCAACTGCCCCACCCCATCGTCCTGGTCACGCACCGATGTCTCGACACCTAACAAGGGGGCAGAAGAGAGAAGAGGGGACAGCACAGTAATCGAAGGGGGGAGGCATCAAGGTCAACATCGGCTGAGTAGTAAGTGTCTGTGAAGGAGAGAGTGACGCTGTAACAGCAGGAGTGGCAGAAAGACTAGCAGCCACGGCGACTGTGGGGGACGGAGCCAAAGAAGAAGCTGGTGATGCCGGAACCAAAGCACTTTGATCCATTCCAGAAACAGCAGGAACAGGGGGGGCAAAGGCAGATGGCAAGGGCTGTGGGACAACAGGATATATTCTATGCGGGGCATAACGGGGAGGGGGTCTGTCTTCCAATAATTCTTCCACAAAAGTGTCTGCCTCCTCCCTAGCAACATAGGACTTATCCCATTGCAATCGAAACCTCCTATCGGCACCCTCCTACCCTTCTCCACTTTCTCTTTATCATGCGCCACTGCTTTCTGAGTCAATGTCTGCGTTTTCTCCCTCCGCACCTCCCTTTCCGCCTTCATTTGTCTTTGTTTAGCTTCCTTTCGCCATACCTGAAGATAATCAAACATCGACTGCCTGCTACGTTTAGCAAACAATTTTTCCTCCAAATAATTACATTTCTGCTCATCAAAGGTGCCCATTGACGGCCACTGCAATTCAGCGTTGTCTCTCGTATATTTGTGCCGTAGTGTACTAAATATAATGGGGCCAAGGCCGTATTTGACGTACATGTCATAATTGGGAGTGCCCTCAGCAGGTGCGGGCTGCTTTTCCTCCAATCGAGCATCAGCAGAACAACAACGACACCCCACACAACACAACTTACCCCAGCAAGGCATTCTGCTCACACAAAGAAACACATTCACCACACAATTACACTAAAATGCACTCGTGCTTTTACCAAAAGTCGGCTCTGCGGATTGCATCAATCACAAATTAACAAAATGGTACCATATTAAATAGATATTCAAAATCAAATGCAAGCGCTTGTCAAAAATGTATTCCTAGACCAACTAAAGTACCCACCAAACAAACGTCATGACGACAGAGAACCAAACAAGCTCACCTGGTGCACACAGGTCAAACGAATTTATTCTCCACTGCCGACTCTTCGGACCAAACGGTCAGATCCAAGAGTTTCGCCATTCAGGACCCCAGTCGGGATGACCACTGGGCAGGGCACCGCCCGATCAGACAGGCTGGGCAGCTGCGAGTGCAAAACTCCATCGTGCAGGGGTCCCCCGATCCGCCTATCCGACCCAACGCGGCCCCGTCCTCCTCACCCGTCCGCGGGCGAGGATGAGGTCACCCGATGGAGTCCCTGTTCGGGCGCCAACTGAAGGAAGTGACCCGAAAAGGGCCACTCGGGTCACTCACGACCACCTTCTCTGCCTTCCTACAAATGAAGAGTCGGTCAGACAGTAGAGAATACAAACCAGATTATTTATTGATATTGCACTGCAGCGGAGCCCAGTCTGACCAGCCTCCTGAGATGGCTGTCGAGGGACTGGACCCTGTAAGCATAAAATTACATTATGTACGTTGCGTAGTCCACAAAGGCCCGCCTACTATGGAAAAACACTAGTAGGTGTCGTAATACAATGGGGGTACAGAACATAAGTTTCGATTCTGCAGCCGGGCACAGGCTATCTACTGCCCAAGGTCGTCTGGCCTATCCTCCCCACCAGACAGGTGGGAGAAAGACTCGATCTAAAGGGAAAGGCATGCACTAACGAGGACACTTGCAATTGCAGAAAGAAAAGCTCAACCTTGGGAAACGAAACTTACAAAAGACCATTTCATGAAAATAACCAAGCAGCAGTTTTGATTATAATGCAAAATGGCGTCCAGATTGCAAGATGGTTTTGCGAATGCTAAGAAATACAGAGAGAAGGGCCTTTCAGTACTAACAGTGGCAACATCAGCTGAACTTTAGTGCGTATGACGGGTTGGAGACGTCTCTGAACCCAAGCTCTGTTAAGCAACACAAAACAGCCCGCTTGGTCTCCTTTAAAGCGCTGGGTTTAACTGCTTGGATCAATCCTCACTTTGCTCTCATGCATCCTTAATTATTAAAAAACATGAGAGCAAAGCATGGATTGGATCTGGGCAGGCTAGCCTGACCCCGCGGGCTCAAGCGTTCAAAGCAGTGCGGGTGGGATGAAAGGACATGACCAATCACTGTGTGGCTTTCTTTTAAAGCTACACAGCAATTAGTTATGTGACGTGATTGCGCTGCTTTTTTCCCCTCAAGCACAGCGCATGTGACGGCATTGTGCATGAGGGTACCGGAGAAAGGAGGCGTCTTCTTCAATGATGCCTCCAACTCCAGGCCCAGAAAGAGCATGTGCAGCATGCCTTGTGGTTGTAAACATGTACTGGCAGTGGCAGGCTACTGTAGGCAATCGTCTTGAACAGTGAGAATAAACATGAAGAAAATATAGAAGAGTGGCTAATATATATTAAAAAAGATTTGCCAATTATCTGTACTTGCGAGGTTATATTCCAATGTGTTTGAAACTGACACAAATACTTTTATTTGAGTCAATTGCTGATGAAGCTCACTGAGCGTTAAAGCGGTGCACCATTAAATCAAGTACATATAATTTACTGTCCAGAGTTTAAAACAGATTAGAGGAAAGTGTTCGAATTCCAAATGTGCATCTCCTCAAGCCTGCGCAGTCCAATTCGTCATTGTAGATCATCCATTTGAAGACGTGCGTTCTATTGTACAACCTATCAATCATTATAAACAGTTAACTGGTTATAACACTGCCATGCAGAGCTTTAAGTGGGATGAAAAAACTGGGGGGTCTCTCAAATGGGCAAGGCCAATGTAATTAAGGGCGTGGCTTAAAAACACATAAGCTAAAAATCTGTGCTTAGCATAGTGTGCCGCCCAACTTGTATTTTGCTGTTTCTGTAATTGCATCCAGATATATGATACAACAAGTAACATCATACCTACAACAAGTCAGGACTATTGACTTTGTCAATGGTTGTTAGTTGTACAAGATAAATAAGCAGCAACTATGGCTTGTATATAATATTGAAAAAGCTTCCACTTAAAGGCATGGTGACACCACGACAATGTTGCTGCTCCTGAGTTTTAAAAAGAGAAGGGAAATCCAGAGAGAAAATGACTCTCTTTAAAGGATTTCCCCTCCCCTACAACCCTCACCTGGCATGACGTCAGCCGTAACTTCTCCACTAGTGAGAAGTGAGCAGTGTGAGCACGCGCACATCGATGTGCCTGCTGTCACTGCAGTCCGGAAAAAAATGGGCCGCCTGTGCCAGGGCACAAAACAGATCCCGATAGAGCACCTTTTCGAGGCCCCTTTTAAAAAACTGCCGGTGATCAGCACCGGTGAGACCAGGCCCACTTAAAGCCCTGCTGTCATGTAATGCCAACTAAAAAAAATATTGGTCAGATGTTAATTTAAAGAGAGTTTCCGTTTCACTCTGCATTTTCCCTCTCAATTTCAGTGCTCTGTAAACTGACGATTAACAGAACAATTAAAGGCAACCATTTTGCTTTGTAATAATGTGTTTGTGCCAGAGTTACAGGCTGCTAAATTAGCATACTTTTTTTCTTATCAGGGGACTGGATGTGGCATTACGGCCAGAGCTGCTGACTTTGGAACTGGGGAACCAGGTTTAAGTCTCGGCATGTGCTCAACATCCTGTGATTCTGGGCAAATTACTTGATCTCCGTGTCTATTAAAATTAATATGACATTGTGTAATAGAACTAGTGCTCAAGTAAAGAGCTCCAATAATTTCGGTTTGAGTTTGCCTGTATAAAACTGCATCTAAAACAAGCAATCGACAAAGCCAATAGGTCTCGCCTATGCGAGAGCTATTGGCAATGTATTTTAGCCATGTTATACAACAGTGTGGCTATTGTTCAGCATGGTTTAAAGTTAGTGGGGTGTCGTGTCGTAGAGTACAGTGGAGTCTTGTAGAGCAGAGTGGAGTAGAGTAGTGTTGTAGATTAGTGTAGTAGAGTGGTGTAGAAGGGAGTGGCATAGAGAAGGAGGATCATAGAGTGTCAGAGTGGAGTGGTACAGAGTGGCATAGATTTGAGTGGGCTGGATTAGAGTGTATTGGATTAGAGTGTACTGGATTAGAGTGTACTGGATTAGAGTGGAGTGAATTAGAGTGTACTGGATTAGAGTGGAGTGAATTAGAGTGAAGTGGAGTGGATTAGAGTGGAGTGGGGTGGAATGGAGTGGGGTGGATTGGACAAGGGTGGGGTGTATTAGAGTGGGGCAGATTAGAGTGGAGTAGAGTGGATTTGAGTCGAGTATATAGCAATGGAGTGGATTAGAGTAGAGTGCAGTGTATTATACGGGATTAGAGTGGAGTGGATTACATTAGAGTGGACTACATTAGGGTGGAGTGGATTGCATTAGAGTGGAGTGGATTAGAGTGGAGTGAAGTGGTGTGGAGAGAAGGGCAAAATAAATGCACACAGAAGGAGTTGTCCTTGCACAATTGCTGTCAAGTGCAAAGTTCTCAGAACTGTTCCCCCAAAACACATGTTAAAATAAAAAAAGAAAAGAAAAAGAAAATGACCTTGTGTAATGTAATTTATGATACCAATACCAATACCCTTGAGTTGGGGTGGTTCAAGTTTGCATTATAAAAATAATGTAAAAAAAAGAAGAAGAAATGCTTCCTTAATCACAGCACAAGCAGCGGATGGACACTTAGAGAAATCAATTTGTACTTTGTCAATGCACCACACAAAGAATGGTAGTAACGCAGGAACTGACATCTGGGCCGCACTAGGAGGTAGTTAAGAGGAGTTCTAATGACGAATGGTAAGTATAGGTGGGCTAAAAGACCATTTTAAGGATTTTTAAAAAAAAATAGGTCACCAAGCGAGAGAGTGCCACGACATTCTAAGCACTAGTGGGGGACTGAATAGTTGTGGCCTTCTCCAATATATTTAGAAGGAACAGACTACTGGAGATGGGATTACAATTGTCAGGGGTAAAGAGACCTACAGATGGATTCCTCTGCACTGGTGTGACCTATGATTGATCAAACTGAGCTGCAGTATTATCAGCAATTGAGAAACTATGGCAGCACTGCTAGGTAGCTGGAAAAACACAAAATTACAGTTGAAGTAATAGCATTGTACGCATTATAGATAAGGTCAACACCGTTGTTAGTGACCTGGAATTTACATTGGTCCTGTCCACCGAAGAAGCTGCTGCAATGAAGGACCTTAAAGAAGCAGGAATACTGTTGGTAGATTAGGAGAGATCAGCTGTATTTTAGGCAGGCTGGAAAAAATAGCAGCTTTGTGAGCCAGTTGAATGGAGCATCAGAGCTATAGACAAGAAAGAGAAGGAAAATTGATGGAGGTAGCTGCAGTACTGGTCACACACAGGAAGCATCATCGATGAGGGAATGTTGGACTGGAAGAAGCTGAATTTCTGGTAAGACAGAATTATGAAGAAAAGAGTTAAAATAGAAACTATGATTTGGAACAAGAAGAGAATCTCCAAGTAGTGGTCTGTCTTTTTATATCAAATCTGAGGAGGTGACGTGTTACACAGGTAATCCGTAGGAGTGTCTTTAAGGAAATTTCACCCACAGGCTTTCGCTTCACATCTGGATATTCTTTCGCAATGAATCGGATGATTCTCCTCCGCGACATGCCATAGCCAGAAGTACCTATGGCAAATGGATAGGTGCAGTGCAGATCAGCTCCTACGCATTAAACCCAGAAATATGACACTCATCCCTGACAAACAAAAGAGTTTGCATCTTTTCTGCCAAGGTCTTAAACTGGAACTGCTTTACGAAATCATACTTTATTTGAATCACGCAGAACTCGACAACTCGGTTTCTGTGAGCTTAATTCATCATCTCGTGTCTGACCCTTGCGCGATGGTTCATGCTTTTGTGATCTGCAGACACCAAGCCGTTCGATAACTTTGGCAGAATCCCACAGTAAGAGAAGGTGCAGATGGGATACAGGGAAATTATTTGCCGCAGTGGCCAAGGAATGTAGGCCTAGCTATGCACTCTAGAAAAACTGTCCTCATCATACCTCGTGAACTTTACAAAATTACTTCCAACAACCTAGGATGACTTCAAACGAACTGCTGACAGCTGTTTTTGGAGCCGGAAAGAGGCACGGTACTCTCAGAAACAAGCAACACCAGGACATTAACAAAAAAAATCCTCTCACTTTGAAATCAGAGGAAGAAAAGTAAACAGGCACCCTCGTAAAACAGCCCTTTAAAGGATTAATCTTAGTCTTTGAATACACAGCAAATTGAAGAGATAAGAACAATATTTACAGGCTTGTTTACAGAAACAGAGCTCGGAGCGAGTGAAAACATGAGGGCTCCTCTGAAGTGCTTAAAAAGAAAGAAAAAAGTAGTTCCTAAAATGAGAGCATTGGAGGGATAGTAGTCATTGGTCCATGCTCTCGGGGAGGGCTAAACACAGGAAGAGACATGATGCATGCATGCCATGGACAAATGGGGAGAAAGAATATGAGAGCGACGATGGAGCCGGCAAATGGGAAGCCTATGGATGGGCTGAAGCCCACATATTGTATACAACATGTCTCTTCAAAACAGCGCATGTGCTGTCTAGCCGAGACCTAAAAAACTCTGTAGAATGAACAAGTACTGGGAATTTTTTTAATTGAGAGGTACAGTTCCAGATATGTTTTCAAGCAAATGTCAAAAAACATTTTCTACATCAACTTCCTAAGTGATCTTTATAGAAAATGTGTGAAGTAAAAGAATATGAAATTCTGTTGATAGCTGGTCATACATGAGACATGATTTTTTATATCTTGGAGCAAAAACCCTTTGTGAGAAAATGGTTGTCTCTGTTGAAATTATCAGCCAAAAGCGTGCATCTGCATGGTTCACTGCATTAATCCAGTATCCACCTGTGTGCTACATTAGAGGAACATTGTGGCGTTGCATTCTATGAGATCTATGAGGCTCAGTTCCACACACGTTACACAGTGTAGTAAGATGGTGAAATCCTTCTGAAGTAATCATCTGTGTTATTTGTGCATTTAGAACTTTACCCTCTGTTTGAAAGCACTACATACCCATTAATTCTTTTCAATGTGTTACCATTACTTTAAAAAACAAAACAAAATAATATTGACTTCTAAGGGGATCAGCTGCTTGAATTCAGTTTAGAGTATGCAATCCGAGCAAGCATCACTTAAGACTACACTCTATTCATGTTCACATATGTATGTATTTATGTATACATGTGGTGTTTGAATTACACAAATGTAGCTTGAAGGCAGCAGAGCCATATATACCCAATACGTGACTGGATGATTATGTTTATTATTAAGATGATTTTTCTCACATCTGCAAACAATGACTGCCCTAATGTTACTCTTCCAAACTAAAGAAATGGCATTTCCCCCTGCTTACCATGAGCATTTAAGAAAGGAAAATATATATTTTTTAATTCAGACAACACAAGTAGCATAAATAATTGGACATTCCAATTGATGCTGCAGTACAAACATGTCTATGACTTTAGATCTGGGTGAGTGCTTGAATGTAGCACCTGTGTCACTAGTGTGTTTGTTGTTATGAGGAGGATGACTGTAAACTGGGTGCATGTGGCATTGTTGGGTTGGGGTAACGGACCGACAGGTACACCGTATCATCAGTAGGGTGGCCTAAGGCTCAGGGCCCGGCAGCTGACGTGCATAATGTGAGAGTCCCTTGCATTAAAAACCTAAAAAGAAATTTGGACTTGGTTAATAAAGGCTTGTGCATGAATAAGTATGAATTACTCTTGTAGAACTCCTTGCTTAGTCATGAATTTCATGAGTAAGTAAGGCGTAATCCTGGCTCGCTCCTTGCTAGTTTCTGGAATTCAGATGTATTACTAGAGTGAGTCTCATTAAAATCTTTGTCAATTGTGTCCCTTAAATCATAAACAACCCTTGATTTATTCCAACTTTAATATTTCGGACTAACCCTTGCTAATATATAATTCCTACTCTACCATAGTGAAAAACCTCAAACAATCTTACAGTTTTTTTGGTAAACTAAAAATGTAACCAAGCTGCAACAGAGTAATATTTGGATGATTGGGTGGCACTTTCAAATCGAGACACTGACATTCCTCTTGTCTATGCTTTCCTATCAGATAAGCATTATCGAACCCACAAAGGATTTCTAACACTGTTAGCACAAAAATGAACAAAATTGTACCGAACAAATAATTATTAACTTTGAGGTATCAGCTATACAACAAATTAGAAATGTATACCCACCAACACTACTTCAGAGGTACAGGCTCCATTTGTCAGAGGCGATTTTACAGAAAACTTAAAAGACTTCCTTAATGAGTAGTATATTTCAAACAGCCAGCTGTAGCATATGTTAAAAAAACATAAACCATTGGGTTTTGGCCCACTTGAACATAAGCATTACAACCAATTGCCACAAAGTGAATATTACATGGAAAAGGAGGAAAAATGGACTGGAATATTAAATTGCCTTGATGGCACAAGGATTGGATATCTAAAGTGGTCATGACATAGAAAGTCACCAAGATACCATATTACTTGGTGAAATAGTTATTTGACCTGCTTAGAAGGTGTGTAATAAACAATCATTCCATAGTTAGATTACACAATACCTTTCCTTCTACAGTTGGTGGAAGCCACCCTATGCTGTACAATTCCCTCAGACTTCATCTCAGGCTCAACTGAAAACAAAAATAGGCCTATTAAGTACCATTTTACCATTTCTGGTACATACATAATTGGAAATGGCTTGCTTAAACCTTATAATACCGAGTATTTACTATAATACTAACATATCTTCAAACAGCAGAAAAGGCAATCAATAACACAAACATTAACACAACAACTACTATTAACAAAGCTTTGCCAATCCTTACAAAGCAGGCATCCCTGAACTGATGTAAAAAGATAACAGTAAAGAAAAATATTGACTCACCCAGTAAGAACAGAAAGTATTTATAAGTTTGAAAATGAATTTAGGTTGTGCAGAATTCCATCACAATCCACATCTGTCTAGACCAGCAACTATGTACATCAAAATAATCTTAAGAATAATGCATAAGTAGAGTAAAACAACAATAAACAAAAACAGGAATATCGGAGATCCTACGTTTCACAAAGTGAAAAAAAACGAAACACTATAAGTAAGCCCGGAGATTTATTGAAAACCTTAAAATGCCAGAAACTTTGTAATAAAAATGTAACCCAAGTAAAACCAAAGGAAACAAGAGGGGGAAATTGCTTTTTAACGGCTTTTTCAGGCGAGAGAGAGGGCAACCCCTCTTTCTTTAAAAAACACTCCAAAACCCATAAAATATGAAAGTAGAAAAGTAGTAAACAAAAAATAGGTTTTTGAAGGGCATGCCCAAGTTATCTCTTTACAAAAATCTTGCATATTTCATCCGTAGATGGCCTGATTGCTTCCATTTTGTAAATCAATTGTGACACATGTAAAGTAAAAAACAAACATCAAAAACCAATCAAACATGCTATGTCACAAAACAAACTAAACCCACCACTTGCAAATCCCAACAACTGATAAATGTAGCAAACAAATGCACAGAAATTCAAAAGAAAGCATTACCTGTGGCACTGCACCCAGAACCATTCCGTCTGCTTCAGGATTCTATGGACACTGATAAAGGAAAAAACAGACTTTATGCATACACAAAAAAATGCTTTTTCTCCATACAAGGCAATTAAAATACTTTAGTTTACAAATGTGTTTAATATTTTCCAGAAATTATTTATTTTTAGGTTAAATAGATATGAAAGTATTTAAATATGTATTAATGGTCTCACCAATAAAGGAGAAAGATGCCGGCACTGAAAACAAAATCTGTTTATTCCACCAAACAAAAGTACTTTTCTCTGGTGGAATAAATGGATTTTGTTTGGAGTGCCGGCATCTCTCTCCTTTATTAGTGTGACCTATGATACATGTGATGACGGGACTGCACCCATACCTGTGCAGTCGTGCTGTATGGTGGAAATGGCAACTCCTACAGTACTTCTTGGGGGATGTATTTAAATATATTAAGGTGTAGATTTTGTATAATATATATATTTAAATGATCCCAACTAGTTTAAAAATGTTTTTATAAATTATTTGTTTATATAAATACTTCTATGTTTATCACTGCCTTTGCTTAAAATTTGCATATTCATTATTTTTATTCATAAGTAATATTGTATTTAAAAATAAAATCTATGGGGCATATTAGCAAGAAGAGGCGATAATCATCGCTAACCCTGCTTAGCGTTATTTTTTTTATCGCCGGCTATCGCTGGAATATATCGCTACGCTAACGCTGTATTAGCAACGATTAGCGCTATGGCGATGAATATTCCAGCGATAGCGGGGAAATGGGCCAACATCGCTGAAAAACCAGCGATGTTGCATGGAGAAGGGAGAACACCTTGCTGATACGACCCTGTGGTCGTATCAGCATAATCCACCCCCATGTTAGGTATGGCTAACACCTGCTAATTGCAGGTGTTAAATAAATGGCGATGACCCGGTTAGCGCGACTTTTCACGTCGCTAACTGGGGCCATGGCCACCTTGCTAATAGGCGATAGGCCTGTTAGCGAGTGTTTCCCAGGTTTGTTCGTCGGAACGCCCACTTTGCATGTCATTAGCGATAAATATCGCTGACATGCAAAGCGGTAAAAAACGGGCGCTAATGCCCGCAAACTGTCGCTAACTGCTGTTAGAGACAGTTTGCTGATAGGGCGATATAAATATCGCCGCTTTAGCGGCAAAAAGTGCCGCTAAAGCGGCGATAGTGCCCTTGCTAATATGCCCCTATGTTTTTACTTTCTTCATAAATAAAAATGTAAACCCTTTATCTAATTAGTGTGGGCGATTGTTGTTTTGTATCCAAGTAAAATGCAGATGTTTAGATTAAAAGCACTATATGAGTTGGGGGCATGCCACGCCGCTGCTGCAACAACTGCATTGGTTACCTGTCAAATAGAGGGCCATGTTTAAGGGTCTGTGCATTGCTCACAAGGCACTGTATGGTACTGTGCCAGTTTACAGTAAGGAACGTAAAAATGTAAACCCTTTATCTAATTAGTGTGGGCGATTGTTGTTTTGTATCCAAGCAAAATGCAGATGTTTAGATTAAAACCACTATATGAGTTGGGGACATGCCACGCCGCTGCTGCCACAACTGCATTGGTTACCTGTCAAATAGAGGGCCATGTTTAAGGGTCTGTGCATTGCTCACAAGGCACTGTATGGTACTGTGCCAGTTTACATTAAGGAACGTCTGGGGCACTATGAAGCTCGTTCCTCCGAGGCAATCTTACTGACCTGTCCACGCTTTAATAAAGCAACCTTGGGCGGCTGGGCATTTTCAGACCTGATACCTCAGATCTGGAACGGTTGCCAGACAGCCTGAGGAAAGACAGCGAGCTTCTTCCCTTTCGGAAAAGACTGAAAACATATTTTTGTAAACAAGCGTGGCAGTAGCATGCTTCACAAGCCTCAGATAAGCACCAAGAGGCCAGTGGTATTTACGCACTATATAAATGTTATTAACATAACATACACCTGTTCATCCTACAAAACAAACAGAAGGGCAGTCATTAACTACCAAAATAAATGTAGGTTCATTTATTTTATCTCCCAATCATACTTCCTTTCTGTTTACACTCAATCATATCGTCACCTTATCCATAGAACACTCATGGACGGTTGGACCATTGTCAAGCCTTCCTTGGGCATTGCAACATTTTGAATCCTCTTTGGATCACTACACCAGAAAGTAACGTATCCTGGCTTTCTCTATTCATATTAGGTGTTGCATCAAGCATATTGCCCTTTGTTCTCTACCTTATGTATGATTCTTTTTGCAGGTTTCCAATTAAAAACATTTTCTTGCAAATGTTATATGATCCAACTTTCAGAGGTCCAAGCAATTTAACTGTATCCCTAATGCCTGCAGCATGTAACTAAGAACAAATATTATAAACTCAGACCCTGCACTTACTGTTGCAAGGTGCTACCCCTCTCTATACACAGCATTAGAAAGGTCACTACCACGTTTTGTCTTGGGTGCATTAGACTCGGGAGATGCTTTCTATGTTTCTTTACACACTAATTATCCACAGCACTTTTGTTTTTCACTCCATTCCATCCAGTATCATAATCTCTAGTCTTGTCTGGGTGCCCTCTACGTTTACTATCACTTTCTCACCTTAAATTTCAAATGTTATTTTTTGGTTACCTTCATGCTGATTTCTTACCCTTGTTTGTCTCAGTATGTTTCGCCTCTCCAAGAGCACCATCTCAGATTGTGTGTTTTAAACACCTTCTGATTTTGCTTGGGCTTATTGAAACTCACGTTCTGACTGTTCATCATTTCACCATGTATGTGGCTTCAAAGGTAGTAAAGCAGCTTCACGACTGTGGCTTGGTTCTGAACTTTGCAGTACCACCAATCTATAATGTCCTCACACTATGCATGAGTGCTGTTTGTTTTTCCTTTGTAGAGCTTACATAGGTTTTTCTTATCGTATTGCTGGGCCTGATTTCTTGCAACCCTTCCAAGTTACCTATGCTACATCTGTGTCTATTTCAGAATGATGGCCCCTTTAAATGACACAATGTTCTGTAGATGGCCCTGCTCAATTTTGATTTTAGGATTGACACATCAACACTACAAAATTAACCATAAATGGTGTCTTTAAAAAATAATGAAATGGTTGTACAATCTTAGTCTCTTTGTAAATGTGTCCCTAAGAATTTGCATTGTATATACTTTGCACATCATGCCTCACTGCACTGCCTGCACCTTGTCCACTTGACCCTTTATGTTGTTCTGCAGCTTCCTAACCATATACATTATTGATTTTGTGTTTACAACAACCGACTGAAAAACAATGAACTGTTAAATTACACTAACATCAACACATGAAACACTATCATTTATTGCATATGGTCTGTACGTTTCTCATACAAAACAAATTAATAAGATTCCATTATGAACACTGCCTCTCGTATCATTTAAAAGCAGCAAGCATTGGCAAAAGCAATTTCAGGACCTGCACAGCATTGGCAAAATGAGACTGATTGGCTTTGCCAATACTTGTAAGTATATTGCATTGTCTAAAACATATAAACTTAACTCAGAAACGCAGAGAGGCAACAACCTCTCCTTATTTCCAGGATGTGCTGTGTGCAGATCATGCACAAATTCAGAAAGTTCAGTCAGGTATAGGATCTTTAGATGCTGGATTGCCTTAAAAAAGGTGTGCACCACTGCTGTGTGCTAGGACCCATATATGTTTGTGCGCTTAATTTTGATCCCAAATGGGGTACTTATTAATAGTCATTAATTTTCTCTTAGCTTTACAAGCATAACATGCTATCGGTTACACAAAGAATCAATCCACAAATGTTCTGAAACACACTTTGGGTCTTATTCACAAAGATACCTTATACTTTTGAGTAAGTTTACTACTTTTCAGTAAGTTACTACTAAACAAAAACCAGTAGCAAGTCCACAACTACACATGGCTAACCGCTGGTACAGTAACACCCACCCGTAGAAAATAATGGAGGTAGGGACTTAAAATAAAACCCTATAAGAAATAAAGTCAAATTACATTAAATTATTTAAAATAGTTTAAAATATAAATACATATAAATTAATGTTAAAACATATATAAAAGAGTACATATTGATCATTTAATTATACAATATTTTAATAACCTATTTTGTACCTAAAAATAATGTGACAATAAATGTTATTAAACATAATGACATTGATTTTAATTAATTCTATACATCAATTTTAATATTTATTAGTGCACGCTAAAACATTTGTTTTCCTAAGATAGAAATCTATATTTTAATTTAAACTTCAAAAACATAATATTCATTTACTATATTTCCATTAACTAAAGCCTTAATTCAAAATTAATTTAATAGTGCTGTGAATTTTTTTTGTTTTGTTCTGCATTTAAAGTAAATATATAAAATTAATTTACCTTAATACTTAATGTAAACATTTTTTGAATTATTATAATTATTTATTTTTAAAATGTTTACCTCACCATAGGAAAACTTCACAGTCAGGGCGAAGATCCCTGCATTGTAAAGTATCGGGAAAAAGAAAGAAAAGTGTATTTACATCAAAAATTAATATTAAAAATATTCACATGCTGGCTTTTCATTCTTTAAATCCACTGCAGTACCGTGCAACACGTAATTAGGGCCTATGAAAAAATAATTAAATGTGGGAATATATAATGCTTGTGACATTAGATCTGTTGAATAAGTCTTGGGGCTGTAAGGAGCTTTAGGCTATAAATGAGCATGAGGTATGTAGGCGTCAAAGGGTTGAAAGTTGTATATGGTGGGATCGCCAGCTGAAATGTTTGTATGTGGATGTAATGGCTAAATTTAGACCTCTGCGTGTCGTGTAAATATGAAATAACTTGGTGAGATAGTACAACGGTTTACCATGCAATGCTTGTTGGTTAAGCATGAAAACATTCATCGATGCCACTTTTAGGTACCAGGCTGGCAAGCTGTGAGTGGTAATGAGCTGAAAGGAAGAACGTTGGTCCAACATGGCCAAAGAGCAGGATCTCTGTCTTATGGGTGCTGAGGCAAAAAAGGTTGCAGAGTTCCTGTCTTGAAAGTGAGACAGACCAGCTCTAATTTGCTGATATGGCCCTGTACCTCCTGATGGTGCAATGTACATGTGATAGCTGATGGAAGATTTGATGATTTGGGCTAAAGAGGCAATTTCAAACTGAAAGAGAGTGAGTAGCACCTCATGATACTATGTGGTGGGTCTTAGAAGAATTGGTGAAGTTAAACATGTTTCTAAGAAGGACTTGAATTAGTTTATGGGGTTTGTTGCTAACCCCGACAAGCTCTGCCAGACTCTGTACGAGTATTTTGCGGCTGTAGTTAAGAAAGTGAGGGGTCTTCTGATGATGGCCTTGGACACATTTACTGTGTGAAAGAGGCCAGAAGTTGAGGTTTTTCAGATTATCAGCTTCAGTGTAGGGTAATTTCAGTAACAGTATCATAATAGTATATTGAATCTTCTGATAGATGAAAACAGTTGAGAAGCAAACAATGATGTGTGAGGAGAGAAGAAGAACAGGACTGGAGTCTAGGGTTGCAAATGCATGTGGAATGGCTGTTTATGCAGGTCAGAGTTTTTCACACTTCATATTAATTGGATGGATTGATTTTGACCTTGAGGATGAGAGTATGGCTGTGGTTTGCCCTTTGGGAAATTGTAATGAGGGATAGATTTATGTAGCACTTGCTACCCCTGATAAGGCATAGAAATGCTGTCAGTCAGTAGCATGCTGCATGCTACACCAGAATCTAAGCTTAGTGGTTAATCCAGTGGTTACTGGTTATTGTTGATTATTGGCATTCGTTGTGTGCACACAAGGAAACAATAGATGTTAGATGTGATAGTGGGGGGTATATAATTTCATGCAAATGGTTGGTGGGATGAATGGCTAGGCGAGAGGAAATTAGGGGTTTGTAATCTATGAGGTGAGGGGGCCACTTTTTATAAATTCACTATAATAGAGAGTAATGAGGGAGGTATGCGGCTTAGAGTAGGGTGCACTCATATGTTTTTTAAACATACAATAATGTCTTATAAACTAAAGTAACCATTGCCTACCATTATTGTTTTTACAGTAAATGCAAGTTTAAATATAAATTCAACGAAAAAACCTAAAGGTTAAAGGAGTGTTTTAGTTTGGTAAAAAAAAAAGCAAAAACTCATTTTGTGTTATTTTAAACTTAAAAAAACACTGAAATTCGCAATTTATAGTTTAATGAACTAACTATAACTTGCACCCTTGCCATGCACTGCTTATGACCTCCCATATTACATCACTCATGACATGATGACATCACTCATGACATTCCAAATGGCATCACTGATGACATCCAGTGAGTGTGATAGTGTTCTAGTTGCTTCAGACACTGAAAGGTGTTTAGTGAGCTACTTCTAGAGTAAATGTTTTATACGTTTTCTACTGCTAATGAGTGCACGTTTTTACAGCATTCTTGGACTTCTAAGGAGGATTGGGTATCTGGAGGGAGTGGGTTCTCCATCAAGAGTTGTGAACGCGAGAAAGGCTTTACGTAGTAGGGGCTTGGCACATATTTGGGCTTGGCAATGGGAAGGGACAGGCCTCACCATGAAGAGCATGGAGGGAGTAACCTCTTTGTGAAGATCTGTGCACAAGGCAAATGCTGAGCATAATAGTGGCTTGTCCACCTAATGGGACTGGTCTGTCTGTTCAGACCTTTGTGCAGGGTGACGGCTGTGCATAGTAATGTGTGGTAAGGGTCTGGGATCACTGCTGAGACTTCTTAGCAGATGCAAAAACAACAATTGATGGACAGAATGCAGAACAATGTCATACATTCACCCCAGTACAGAGATCTGGGCCAAAATCCATCGTTTTTTTGCTCACCATGCCATTCCAGTTTGGACCCAGCCATATGCAAATCAGTCTTGACCCTGCGCCCAATGGGAACAGTCCAGCCCGAACTGCCAGGCCAGGTCCTCCCTGGACTGGAAACAAGCATCCTAGGACCGGTTTCGGGCTTTCAGCCCTCATCAGCCAGGATAGCTTGACTCCAGTGGCATGGAGAGCACGGGACCCATGTCTGGGCATACCCGTCCCACTCGGGGTGACAAATGCAAAAACAATTGATGGACAGAATGCAGAACAATGTCATACATTCACCCCAGTACAGAGATCTGGGCAAAAATCCATCGTTTTTTTTGCTCACCATGCCATTCCAGTTTGGACCCAGCCATATGCAAATCAGTCTTGACCCTGCGCCCAATGGGAACAGTCCAGCCCGAACTGCCAGGCCAGGTCCTCCCTGGACTGGAAACAAGCATCCTAGGACCGGTTTCGGGCTTTTAGCCCTCATCAGCCAGGATAGCTTGACTCCAGTGGCATGGAGAGCACGGGACTCACGTCTGGGCATACCCGTCTCACTCGGGGTGACAAATGCAAAAACAACAATTGATGGACAGAATGCAGAACAATGTCATACATTCACCCCAGTACAGAGATCTGGGCCAAAATCCATCGTTTTTGCTCACCATGCCATTCCAGTTTGGACCCAGCCATATGCAAATCAGTCTTGACCCTGCGCCCAATTGGAACAGTCCAGCCTGAACTGCCAGGCCAGGTCCTCCCTGGACTGGAAACAAGCATCCTAGGACCGGTTTTCCGGTCCAGGGAGGACCTGGCTTGGCAGTTCGGGCTGGACTGTTCCCATGAGGCACAGGGTCAAGGCTGATTTGCATATGGCCAGGTCTAAACTGGGGTGGCATGGTGAGCAAAAGAATGATGGATTTAACCCAGATCTCTTGACTGGGGGTGAATGTTTTGATTTGTTCTGCATTCCGTCCATCAACTGTGTGTCTTTTGCTTTCTCGCCCTAAGTGCGCCGGGTATGCCCAGACGTGGGTCCCGGGCTCACTGTGCCACCGGATTCAAGCTATCCTGGCTGATGAGGGGTGAAACCCCGAAACCGGTCCTAGGATGCTTGTTTCCGGTCCAGGGAGGACCTGGCTTGGCAGTTTGGGCTGGACTGTTCCCATGAGGCACAGGGTGAAGGCTGATTTGCATATGGCCAGGTCTAAACTGGGGTGGCATGGTGAGCAAAAGAAAGATGGATTTAACCCAGATCTCTTGACTGGGGGTGAATGTTTTGATTTGTTCTGCATTCCGTCCATCAACTGTGTGTCTTTTGCTTTCTCGCCCTAAGTGCGCCGGGTATGCCCAGACGTGGGTCCCGGGCTCACTGTGCCACTGGATTCAAGCTATCCTGGCTGATGAGGGGTGAAAACCCGAAACCGGTCCTAGGATGCTTGTTTCCGGTCCAGGGAGGACCTGGCTTGGCAGTTCGGGCTGGACTGTTCCCATGAGGCACAGGGTCAAGGCTGATTTGCATATGGCCAGATCTAATCTGGGGTGGCATGGTGAGCAAAAGAATGATGGATTTAACCCAGATCTCTTGACAGGGGTGAATGTTTTGATTTGTTCTGCATTCCGTCCATCAACTGTGTATTTTTTGCTTTCTCGCCCTAAGTGCGCCGGGTATGCCCAGACGTGGGTCCAGGGCTCACTGTGCCACTGGATTCAAGCTATCCTGGCTGATGAGGGGTGAAACCCCGAAACCGGTCCTAGGATGCTTGTTTCCGGTCCAGGGAGGACCTGGCTTGGCAGTTCGGGCTGGACTGTTCCCATGAGGCACAGGATCAAGGCTGATTTGCATATGGCCAGGTCTAAACTGGGGTGGCATGGTGAGCAAAAGAATGATGGATTTAACCCAGATCTCTTGACTGGGGGTGAATGTTTTGATTTGTTCTGCATTCCGTCCATCAACTGTGTGTCTTTTGCTTTCTCGCCCTAAGTGCGCCGGGTATGCACCGACGTGGTTCCCGGGCTCACTGTGCCACTGGATTCAAGCTATCCTGGCTGATGAGGGGTGAAACCCCGAAACCGGTCCTAGGATGCTTGTTTCCGGTCCAGGGAGGACCTGGCTTGGCAGTTCGGGCTGGACTGTTCCCATGACACACAGGGTCAAGGCTGATTTGCATATGGCCAGGTCTACTCTAAACTGGGGTGGCATGGTGAGCAAAAGAATGATGGCTTTAACCCAGATCTCTTGACTGGGGGTGAATGTTTTGATTTGTTCTGCATTCCGTCCATCAACTGTGTGTCTTTTGCGAGACTTCTTAGCAGAGCAACGGCTGTGCATAGTAGGGTGTGTTGAGGGACTGATTTGTCCGGTCAGATATCTATGCAGGGAGAGGATGTGCATAGTAGGGTCGGGTAAGGAACCTACGTCTCCACCACAGATCTCTGTGCAGGAGTAGAGCTTCTTCTAGTTGGGTGTGTTGAGGGACTGGCCTCTCTGATGAGACTTTTTTTTAATGATCTAGCCATTTAAAGTGTAATTTGAAGAGTAGTATGGGGGATGATGTCATCAGCGATGACATATGTCATCAGTGATGTCATTGATGTAATTTGAGGTGTCATCAATTTCCTTGAACATATCATGATGTAATATATGAGGTCATAAGAACTACATGGTGGCAGGTAAATTTCAGGGTTTTTTTTTAGTTTAAAACAACGCAAAATACTACGAGACCACCCCAAAGCCTAAAAAGTTGTATTTCGTATATATACCAGATGTTGCTTAACTTTGAGGTCAGAGACTTTCTAGATAGGTGAGAATATGAGGACCCTTTGGGTGTTGTTATATAAAAATCACTTAGTTTTAGTTTTTTACAGTTTTGTGAGAGTGACGCTGTAGTCTCGCAAAGTACCTCGATATCGGTGTCACACACATGAAACACTTCTGATTGGTTGAATTAACTGTCTTTCTCTACTTAGAGGAATATCCCACCCTTTGAACTAATTTGGGAAAAGCACTTAGCTGTGATCAGTTGGGGTCACACCTCCCTGGATTTTATCCAATTATTTAGGGGTTTACAAAAAATTATGGCCTCTGGGGAGGCGAGGCCAGAGGAGATGGAGGAGAAGTAGCAGGCTTCCACACCAGGCAAGGAGTCGGTGGTATGGAAATTGTTTCTCTATCCCAGCAAGAGAAGAAAGGTCCTTGCAAACATTGTGACCTGCAACTTGTGCAACCATCAGTTCAGCAGGAGCACTGAAAAGCAATATTTGTATGAAACATCTGGGATGCAAAAGCATGTGCGGGTAATGCATCCATGATGTTTTTCCCAAGTTAAGTGCAGACACCAGGCCCAACTGGATGAAAAGTAGGTGTCCACATTTTGCACTGGACTGTCTGTTGGACCTAGAGAGAACTCACCACCTCATGCCCTCCAGCAGAACACTCTGTCCCACTGTAGTATGGTAACAAATTGCAGCCAATGCTCAAAGATAGTGGTGGCAAGAGAAAACATTGTTGGAATACACAAGAAGCTTGTGATTGAGCACAAGTGTAAGCAGCACAAATAGTTTTTTTCTGTTAGAATTCCAAGTTTTAATGCCTGTGTTTTTTTTAAGTTGAAACCCCCAAAATTTTTAAAATAAAAAAAACTCCAAAGAACAGTTAAATAAAAAGGGTTTTTTATAACCACTTTTCCTGGTTTAAAAATAGAAAACCTTTTTGTTGATCATCATGTATATGTCTTTATGTTTCTGTTTAATAATAGTCTGCTACAGCAGTCAATTCTTTATATTAAAAGATAAGCCCATTGTTATTTGGTGGAAAAAAATTGAAGGACTTATAACATACCTGCCAACTTGAAAAAAGATCTCACAGTGTGAGGAAGGGGCAAGGCCTTAGAGGGGGCGGGGCATTGTCCCAAGAAGTACCTAAGAGGCACTTTTGAACCCCACCCTACCCCCAAGCCCTTCTCCCCCCAAAAAGCTTGTTGAGGCTGGTGCCGATGTCCTCGGGTGTTTTCACACACCTTAATGAACGTCTGAAGTAAAAGCCTCAGAAAACAAGCTGGAAAACTACTATTTACAGTGGGTTTTCAGCTCATTTTCCCTGCCACCATATGATATCGGCTCCTCACTGGGGGACTGTGTGATGGGAGCCGATATCGTGTCACACGGTGGCACCATGTGAGTTGGCAGGTATGCTTATAATAATAAATTTACCTTACATTTACAAGAAATTGTATCAGGTTTGTATTACTTCATTAATACACATTAGAAACAAAATGTATACTTTTGTGTGTGTATATGTGTGTGTCTGTGTGGGTGTGTGTCTATGTGTATCAGTGTGTGTGTGTTGGTGTTTGACTGTGGGTGTGTATCTGGATGTATGGGTGTGTGGGTACTCCGTATGTATGTGTGTGTATGTATGTGTATATGAGCTCTTCACAGAGCCACCCTACCTCCCTATTCCAGAAATTACTTCAAGTAAAATACATTTTCTAATAATGTCAAATTGGCACCACAGAGATTTTGGTACCACACTTGGTAACTAACCATGTTTTACGGGTTTTTAGCCAGTATCACGAGAGTACCACAATACTCATTTAACATTATTAAAAATTAAAAACATTGTACCCTAACCCCACCTCAAAAAGACTTGTGAGAAAAAAAAAATACAATTCATATTGACCATTACACATCAAAGTCAGATTCTGTGACCTTCACCCAACTGTACTGTGTAAAGACATTGCCCTCCCCTTCTGCAATAATATACAGAGCCTTTCCACCCATGTCCCCTTCATTGCCATCAAAAGATCAACAACTTACAAGTTGAAGGGAGTGTGCAGTATACACTACGGGGCCGACGCGGGGATGCGCCGCTGTGGCAGTCTCCCCACCGCCCCATTACGAGATGGGCAATTAGACCGCTACAGACCCGCCGCAGCCTGGAGGGGACTGCCGTTTCCTGGCAGTGTTGCGGTGGTCAGGAGGCATCCATACGCTTGGTGGGACCGCTGCGGTCCCACCAAGCATATTAGGAATTTCCTCTCTGCTAGGGTTTACGTGGCGGTTCCTCCTCCACGTAAACCCTGGTGGAGAGGAAACTGGTGCCTCTGCGCCCTGTGGATGCACACATGAGGACACAACATGTACCCTCCTGGGTGCATGCACACCGGTTCCTACAAGGCATGGACTTTCGAGTCCATGCCGTGCAGGAACTGTTTTTGACGTTCCTATTGCGGTGCCTGTTTTTAAAGACACCGCTGTGGAAACGCCAAAAAAAAGGCCAGCCAGACACGAGGAAATTTGTAATTGGGCCTTTTGTGGCATCTACTAGGACTTGCATGTCTGTAGGTAAAGGGTTGGGTGAGACAGTGGCCTATTAACAAAGACTTTTATGCAGGGCAAACACTGAACGTAGAAGGATTTGATGAGGGACTGGCATGTTCTGAAAGACTGCAGTAGTAGGTGAACGATCTGTATGGTAGCCTGTCCGTAAAAACTCTGCACAAAGTAAAGGCTGTGTATAGTAGGGTTTGGTAAGGAGCTGGGCAGGGCAGATTTCAGTGAGAGACCTGTTTGCAAAGACAGAGCAAACGTTGTACAGAGTATGATTTAGTGATGGACTGGCCTGTTCCCAAAGACTTCTGTACAGGGCGAGCACAGCGCATGGTAGGTTTTGGTGAGGGAATGACCTGTCTGCAAAGAGCTCTGCACAAAGCAAAGACTGTTAGTAGTAGGTGTTGGTGAGGGACTAGCCTGTCCACAAAGATCTCTGTTCAGGGCAAAAGCTGTGTATTGTAGTTTGCTGAGGGCCTGGCATGTCTACAAAGATCTCTGTGCAGGGCATAAACTGTGCATAGTAGGGTTTGGTGGGAGACTCGTCTGCCCACGAAGAATACTATGTGTAGTAGGGTCTGGTGAGGGTGTGTAAGTGGTTCCATGCATACACAGAATTCTCTGCTAATGAGATTTCTATAACTAAAACTCAGCTATTCTGACTGATGAAAGTGCACGTTAGCCAGCACAGAAAACTTCACCAGTAATAGACATCAAACTCTTTCTCCACTGCCAGTACTGTAAAGTGGCTTCCTAGGCAGCCAAGTTAGTGCTGAATACAAACATGCCACCAGTTCAAACGTTCACTAGGCATAGACTGCACTGTAGTACTGTTAGGCCTTTCAATTGTCAGAGCACTTGTTTCCTTAGATACTATAAACCAAAAGCACTCAACATTATAGTCAAAACTCATTTTATTCCAATCAGAATTTAACAAAAGAAATGGCAGGTGCCTGAATTACTTTTTGCCACACAAACAACAACCAATCACAGATCCAGGACTGCAATGTTTTTTCTTTTCCTTCTGCATGGTCTTCCAAAATATTTCTCATTCTGCTGCTGACTCATTCTGAGTTCTTCTCAGCATACCGGCATGATGGTTCGAGTGTGGAATGGGGGCCCCAGTTTGGTCTTCTGGGTGAGAGAGCGTGCCACAAATTGTGGAATTTACAGTTATCTCGAATTTCCCAGGTGGACATTACTTGGATTGGCCACAGAAGTATGAAGTGGCATCAACTGTTACCCATGGTTGAAAGCATTTTGAATTGTGAACACCCATACCTGAGGATTGTGCACTGTGCTGGCAGCGATTTGTGCACAATTACAGGAGATGGACTCAAATCGCAAATGACAAAAACCTTGGCACACTTGATGACCCCGTTCCCTCGTGCTGCCTTTGTCTGTTCAAACATATGTCAAAGGCAGAGGTGGCATGAGTCAAGCCAGTTTTGCAGAAAGATTGAGAAATACCGGGAACATATCATATAGAGCAATTTTTACATTTCTCCAGGACCGATGTATGAACTCAATACACCACAGTCCCTGTTTCCTGTAATGGTGGTCGTAATATTTTTCTTCATGTTGTGGTTGCCAATCACGTCACCTGGTATCACGGGAGTCCAGTGAACTCAGCCAATCAAATTACTTTATTTTGCTGCGCTGTTCCTGCGGGACTTTCGCAAGAGTCCTACAGCCACAGATATCCATACATTTTAAACCTTTACTGCTCAAAAATGGCTGAACAGAATTACACCAAATCACAAAAACACACTTTCCAAATAACGATCTAGCTTTCTGCAAAATTTGGTGTGATTCTGTTCAGCCGTTTTGGCTGTATGATTGTCTAAGTTTCCTTATGGAAAATGCATGGGGAAAATGTGTTTTGGAACCTTCTCTTTTTCCCACCCTTCACTTGACAGATCACCCCAAAACAGTCAAGGAAGAAGCCGAGGTAGATGAACTTTGTTTGTGGAAAGTTTCGTGAAGATTTGGCAAATAACACCAAAGTTATTGGCAAAATAAAAAGCATTTTCCCATGGAAAGTCTGACCTAACTAAAACTACACAATGGTGACCGCCATAGAGTTTATGTATATATATATATACGTATATATATACATATGTGTATATATATATATATATATATATATATATATATATATATACACACACACACATATATACATATTTATATAAATATATAAATAAATAAGATGTTTATTTGCATATAATAAATTGGGTGCTTATTTATATTTAAATAAATAAGGTGTTTATTTTTATGTAAATTAATAAGAAGTCACTGCCAATGAAAACCACACACAGACACATACAGACACGCCCACATGTACACACATGCGTTCTTGAACTACTGCACCGATTTATTTTTCAGGATCCACTTTCTTAGCTAACTCTGATAATAACCAAAGACAAATTCCTCTATTTGCCCCCCCAAATATACAGTACAAAACTTAATGTTGAATGGGTATCAACAGAATTACTTTAAAAATTAGAAAAAATGTTTAAAGTACTAGTCCGCAAAAGATACCTTGAACCTGGTGTTTCTCTGTGTGGCTGAAGTGGATATTCAAGTGGAGTAAAATGGGCTCCTTGGTAATAAAAACAAACCCACAAGTGCTTTGGAAATCGTGATTCTGCCTAGCTTCAGGTCTTGTGTGCTCCGGTTCCCACGTCCAGGTAAGGCCCAATAGCCGATGATTAGCCTCATCCTTCATGACAGTGTATTGATTTCTGCCTTTGAAAACTGTGTTTGGTTTATAGGGTATAATCCCCAGTAGAGCCCTGGCTTAGACTAAGTTGCAGAGAAAAGAGTGTACACAGATGGATTTCTTTTCTGCAGTGACAGTAAATTAAAGGATTTGGGGGCATATTAGCAAGACCCACGTTAAAATTATCGCCGTTTTAGCGGCAGGAAACTGCCGCTAAAACGGCGATAATAGGCTTGCTAATATGCGTTATAGAATTCAATAGAAGCCCAGGTTAGATGTGCAGGACATCTAACCTGGGCTTCTATTGAATTCCATAACGCATATTAGCAAGCCCATTATCGCCGTTTTAGCGGCAGTTTCCTGCCGCTAAAACGGCGAAAATTTTAACGAGGGTCTTGCTAAAATGCCCCTCGATTTTTTGTTCCCACCGTAGTGAGTCAGACATGTACTCGTTGTGTGCTCCATCCTAAAAAACAGGAATCAATTTGGTACTTTTTAGGGATTGCCAAGAATCTCCATGTGTACTCACAGAAATCTACGCAAGACTTAGATCACCGTGAGCCCTCTTTCAGCTTCACACTTACTACTGCCAGGTGTTTGAAATGTGCTTGGCCCCCTTTACTTTGTCATTTAGAACCCTTGGATTACTTTGAGAGTAGCTTTACCTTGTCTGCATTTATAGAGTCACAACTTTACTTTTCACAAAGCAGCAGGAGTGGGTCTTTAATTTTTATTTGGTGTCCGAGCTAAAAAAAAATGTGATAAACTATTAGTAATTTATATTAGTGTACATTTATTTAATTCAGGTTAGTGTTACTGTAATTAAATGGAAAAAAATCAATTGAGAGTTTAGGTTACATTAATGTTGCATGTTAGTTTAATTAAGTTTTAATAAGCCAATTATATGTACAGTTAAGCGCGAGTTCGTACTAAAGTAATTGAATACAATTTAATAAGTAATTGCATTTAAGAAATGTAAAGTTAGGGTTAGTAGTTGGACTGGAATTAGATGTATAATTATTTTAATCTGATTTAATTTAGGGATAGGATAAGAATACATTTAATACACTGAAAGTTGATGTACTTTGATTTAAATTACTTACATTGAACCACTTTCTGGTTATGGATAGCATTATCACTATAATAAGACTATCATTCTAATTTATTTAAATATATTAAAATGGTGGCTAGAATTAGTATTAATTTATCCTAATAAAAAATCTATTTATTTTACTTTAATTCAATTTGTGGTAGGAGTTAGGTTCAGTGTTGTGATAAAGCAACTAATTATTTAATTTGCTAACAAAAGTAATGTATATCAATTAGGGTTGGGGTTAGACTCAGTATTAGTGAAATATAATGGAATTAAATCACAAAGTAGAATGGTATGTTTTTTAAAAAAAATTTGTTTATTAGACAGCTTGAAACACAAAGCATACATACCCCAAATCTGGGACTCAGAAATCATATACATGCGAATAGTAAGAATCCAAGCCATTTTTGCATGTTGCAACAATATATCTAATAACAATACCCCCCCCCCCCCCCTCCCCCCTTCCCGGCACTTCGTATAGTCTGCAGGGCCGGACTGGCTACCGGGCGTTTTGCTGTGCTGCCGAGCTGGGGGCTGATTTCGTTGATGGGGACCTACGTGCGCTTAAAAACATTAGTTTTGAAATGTTTATTTAAAAGCACACGCAGGTCCCCATCAACGAAATCAGCCCCCACCGCAGCGAAATCAGCCCCCAGCTTGGCTGCACAGCAAAACGCCCGGTAGCCAGTCCGGCCCTGATAGTCTGCTGGATCCAAAAGCCACACACACCTCCAAATTAATAGCAGATCTCATAAATAGTCCCAAGACAGTGACCACATGTAGCCCACCCATAACACATCAAATTTACTGTAAATCGGGATTCCCTAGGAGGTACCTTGTAAGAGGGGCCGAAAAGTCCTTGGGGCGTGAGGCCTCAGGCAGTACCTCTGAATATGCCTCCAGCTGCTCCTTACAGTAAATCAAGTCTCGAACCCATTTTTTCAGCGTTGGTTTAGTTTTAGCCCCCCAGCACTGTGCCACAGCCCGCTTAGCAAGTAATGTCGAGACCGCAACCAGTCTCCGATTGCATGGCTTAAGGGTCTTTACCCATCCCAACAGGCAAACAGCAGGATCTCATAACACAGGCTCCAACACCACTTCAGTGAGCATTCCCGTGACCCGTGTCCAAAAGGCATGTATCCCAGCGCAACTCCACGCCAAATGCAGGAAGTCTGCATCATCCTGACCACAACGCATACAGCAGGCACTCTCACGCAGGCCAAAACGTTTCAACTGGAGCAGCGTGTAATATAACTGGTGCAGGAATTTAAAATGAATAATACGGAGATTACAATTTGCCGTCAAGCGACCCGTGAGCGTACAGCAGAACTGCCAAGCATCCAGTGTCAAAGCGGCCCCAAGAACCGAATGCCATTTGGTATAAGAGGGAGACTCGAGAGGCTCTTGTTCCCGGAGGGAAGCATCATACAATTTCGTTATAAGCCCCTTGCGCTCCTCAACCGCCAGCACCGCCTGCAGTGCCAACAGTGGTGTCGGTTCCACTGGATAAGCAGGGAAAATAGCTCTGATCGCCTGCCGCACCCGCACATACGTAAAACCCAGCATCACTCCCAGGTCGCAGCCGGCCTGTACGTCGGAGAGTGACCGAAACTGACCCTGCTTATGTAGGTCACCTAGTTTTGTTATGCCCGCCACCCTCGATGCCTTCAAAGCCGCCGGCTCCCTCACCGCAGAGATCTCCGGGTGTGCCACAAGCGGTAACGCAGGGGCATACAGGTAAGGTAACCGCGCCTTTCTTGCAAGTGTCTTCCACGCCGTGCAGAGAACGGGGTTAATTTCATTCCTCGGCCCTCCACCCCCTCCAGTCAAGGTGGCCGCCACTAATGGCACAGGAAGTACAGAGTCCGCCTCAATTGCAGTGTGAGGCTGGAACCGCTGCGGAAAGTACCAATAATGCGCATACTGCGCCTGCGCACATAGGTAGTAAAGCCTCATATTGGGCGCTTCAAAGCCACCCCGCTCAAACGGTTGCACCAGTACATCCCAGCTACATCTAGGTTTCTTGCCACCCCAGACAAAGGTTGTCAAGGCCGATTGAAGTGTGTTAAATAAGACAATATTAAGTCGAAGTGGGATGTTGACGAACAGATAGAGAAGCTTGGGCAATATCGACATCTTCGTGACAGCTATACGATCCGCTAGGGAGAGTGGCAATTTAGCCCAACGCGTGGCCTGATCCGTGATCTTAGAAATGCCGCGCCCATAATTTTCAGAAATCACTACACTGGGATCTCTATGCAGCCAGATCCCTAAATAATTCACAGGATCAGAGGACCAAGCCAATGGGAAGTCCAATTCCAGTTCTTGTGTACCAGCCGTCAGTGGAAACACCGTAGATTTCGCCCAATTTATACTAAGTCCGGAGTACCTCTCGAATTTCACGTATTCACGTAGCAACTCCGGGAGGTACTTTTCAGGCTCGCGCACATATAGTAACATATCATCGGCGTAGAGTGAAACGACCAGCGGTCTTTGTCTAAAACGCAGCGCTGCCTGTGCGTGCCTCTGGCGAAGCTTGCAGGCAAGGGGCTCCAACGACAGTGGGCAGCCCTGACGCGTGCCTCTTGCGATAGGAATAGCTTCCGAGACCCAGCCATTCACCTGAATCCGCGCAACTGGGGCATTATACAATAATCTAATCCATTTGAGAAAGAAAGGAGGTAGACCCATTCTGAGCAAGACGATAAACATATACTCCCACTGAAGGGAGTCGAACGCCTTTGCCGTGTCGAGTAGTACAGCAACCGCCTGGAAGTCCGGCTCGAAGTAATGCAGCGTGGCAAATATGGTTAGAAGATTGTGCGATGTAGAATGGGCAGGGACAAACCCGGACTGTTCTCGGAGGACCAGTTTGGGAATAAGAGGTTGGAGTCTGCTGGCTATCATTTTTGCCAACATTTTGGCGTCAATATTAATGATAGATAAAGGCCTGTACGAGTCGCACATATTAGGCGCCTTGTCTGGCTTGAGTAGCGTAACAAGTAGCGCCTCTTTCAGAGTGGGGGGAAGCGTTCCAGAGTCATATGCCTCTGCAAAACGTCCAATAGCCGTGGTGCAAGTTCTTCCGCGTATGCCTTGTAGAACTCACTAGGGAGGCCATCAAGGCCCGCTGCTTTGCACGTGGGGAGGGACATTATGGCCAGCTTGACATCCTCAACATCGAAGTGCTGCGTAAGATATTCACGCTGCGCCAGCGACAACCAACCCGGCGCAATGTCATCTAGATAGGTGTTGATATTAGCAGCCGTCACCTGTGCACGATCACTATACAATGCAGAGTAGAAGTCCAGCACCACCCCACTAATCTCGGGCATAGTGTAGTGCGGAACACCCTCCGTGTCTAGCATCTCGGTGATACAGTCCTGACTCCAGGGCGCCGCCAGTTTCTGAGCCAAAGACCGACTGGGTCTGCCCCCCTCACCATAATAACGAGCTATTCTCCGGCGAGACCTGTGCACCATCTCTTGATCCACCGTTGCATTGTGTTCAGTCACCAGTTCTCGTATCGCAGAGAGTTTATCCGGGGCAGGTCGACACGCGTACTCCCACTCCAGAGTGGCTATCTCCGCAGCAAGCTTACTGATTCTTCGTCGCAGATACCTCAGCACTCCGGCCTGTGCCCCTATACCGACCTCCCTGATGGTGACTTTAAATGCTTCCCAAAGGACGCCAGCGCTAGTCACAGAACCTTCATTTTCCCTAAAAAAGTTGCGGATCGCCTCGCCAACCGTGCACTTAAAAACCGGGTCAGTTAGGGAGGACTGCTGCAGGCGCCACGTGAAGGAGGGCCGTTCGCAATCCAGAACCTGCATCTCCAGTAATACGGGGGAGTGGTCTGACAACGTTTTGGCCAAGTGACTCACATTCACTACCCACGAGCACATTCCCTCCGAGACAAGCCAATAGTCCAAGCGGGACCAGGTGCCATGCATCGTGGAAATAAAGGTACTTTCTCGCGCCTCCGGATGCCTCAAACGCCAAATATCGTGAAGGTCTCCGGCATCGAGCATCCCCAATATAGCATCCGTCACCTGTCTATGCCGCCCAGTCCCACTCCCCGATCTGTCTACATTCGCATCCAAGCAGGTGTTAAAGTCCCCCCCCCACAGAATCTCCGCGGGCGGGAACATAGATATTCGGCACCAGTAATCCGCAAAGAACGATTGGTCATCAATATTCGGGCCATACACATTCACCATCAGTACCCCCACCCCCCCAAGCTTGCCATGCACAATCGCCACCCTACCATGCACATCAGTCTCGGTGCGAAGGACGGTGAATGGGACCCCCTTTTTTACCAAGATCATCACCCCCCTGGAGTAGGAGGAGAAGGAGGAGGCAACCATCACCCCAGCCCAGCGTGCGCCTATACCCTTCTCAGAGAGCTTTGTGAGGTGTGTTTCTTGCAAAAAGGCCACCTGTGCACCCAACCTGTCTAGATGGGCCAATACTGAGCGGATTTTCTTGGGACTATTTAGGCCACGTACGTTCCAGGTAAGGATCTTTATGTTACCACCAGTGCATATCTTGCATAATAATGAGAAATAGTGTGAGGTCTAGCACAACTACCAACATTGCATGCAAGTGAGCGGACATACAGCATAACTATCTCGCCTGGGACCATACTTAGTGCAACAGGAAGTGCCCTCCATACCCAACCCACCTCTTTCCCCCCACCCCCCACCCACTTCGGCATGCCCAACTTGCCAAAGCCATCCCTTCCCTAAGTGAATAACCCCCAACATAAGCAACCCAAACATTTGCATAGTGTGGGGAACTCCCATACAGGGGGCGTCAGAGTGCTACTAGCCTCCTACTACGCAGGAGGTGGCTGATCAGATCTAGGATCTGTGCTAGGATCAAACAAGTAAACATTTGGTGTTATTGCATCACTTTCAACAGTCAAATACCAACTAATAAGGACCGTCAGATAGAGCAGCGGCACACAGGTAACGTTCGATGAGGCCTTCACGGAGGCTATTAGACCAGCAGTCATACTGTCTCTGCACAGCTAGCTCATTGATCTCCCTCGTCAAGCTCAGGCTGGGCATCACAGCGCCGGCGTTTCAGTTTCTTTGCATGCCCCATCGCCGCCTTAGGTGTAGTGAAAATTTGAAGTCCCCCTCCAGGCCAACACGCAAGCGAGCCGGGTACAACATGGCGTACGGGATGCCTTCTGACTGGAGGAGCTTCTTCACGCTGCCAAACTCCCGACGAGCAGATTGGACTGCGACAGTAAAGTCCGGGAAAAAGGACAGTGAGTTCCCCTGGTGTTCGATGGTGCCCTTTTCCCTGGCCAACCTCAGTATGGTATCACGGTCCCTATAGTTCAGGACACAAGCGATTATGGGGCGAGGCGGGGCACCTGGCACCGGTCTCGCCGCCAGTGACCGATGGGCTCGATCGACTATAAACATGGAGGATAGGTTCTCAGGGCCAAATAGATCTTTTATCAGAGTCTCTATGAAGGTCTCCATCCTACCAGTGTTTGTGGACTCCGGAAGGCCCGTGATTCTGATGTTATTCCAGCTGGACCGGGCTTCCAAGTCCTCATTTTTCGCCTGTATCAGCGCCAGAACCTTTTCCATATTAAGTGATTTACCCGCGATTTCACTTAGACCCTCCTCCGTTGTTGAGACCCTTTGTTCCACCTCGCGCATTCTCACGTTCTGCTGTGCCAGCTGTGCAGACATATGATCCAGTCTATGATTCAAGCCGACACAGTTCCCTCGATTGATTGAAGGCTCTTCTGAATAGCCATCAACGTGGTTTCTAGCGTAGATGGGCCCTCTCCCTGAGTCTCCGCCTCCGAGGCGGCTTTTTGCTGGGCCTTGCTGGATTTTCGCGCCTCAAACGTGAGGCGAGGCTGAGTCTTATCCGTTTTCCCCATAGTAGACGGTGGGCGCAGCAGTGAGGAAATAGTGGTTCACGCAGTGAGACACTCCCAGTCAGGAGTCCACCCTGCCAGTACTCATCAGCCGTACACAGCGCCAGGCATCAGAAACCCAGCGGGCCAGTGAGCCCCACAGCTCCAGAGCCCAGCGCCACAGGGCCCACAACCCGCCCACCAGAGAGCCCTGTGCCACTTCAGGGGTACGCAGGCCGTGTCACTGCTCCGCTGCTGTAGAAGGAGTGCACCACGGGTGCACACTCAGATCCGTAGCATATGCGTGGGAGAAGAGCCCAGGAGCCGGCCGCCCCATGCAGGCAACAAAGTCGCAAGCAAGCCCAGTGCACCCCAGCCCATCAAACCACAACCCACCGATGTTCAGGCATGGGGCGAGATCACCAGATTCAAACTAAGCGTTGAACTGTCTATCCAGCATGTGGCAACAAGAATGCCGGCAGAGGCGTGATAGGTATCAATTGTAGGGCCGTGGACCGATATATCCCGAGTCCAGGCACACCCAAGTCTGTTCCAGCAGCGCACAAAGAGTGCCCAGAGCCCCCAGAAACAGCCCAAGCTAGCGCCCACAGAGCTACTACAGCGATGAAGTATAGGGGCGCCCAGACCAATCAGTCAGTTATATCTCAATTAGGCACCAGTGCTAAATGTCTCGCCAGGCCTCCCTCGTGCCGTCGCAAAACGGGGGGCAAACAACGTAGAGCAAATCTTGCGTGGAGTGCTTATGGCGGCGTGTAGCAGTGTTACCGCATCCCTTGTGCAGCCATGCGGGACCCGCAAGCCGATGGTGAACAGCAGCGTAGGTTCAGGCACTGCACTCGCCCGTCTCGACTATGCACAGTGGGCCCAAGGTGCCCTGTAATCCGCCCACGTCAGCCAACTGCAGCGCCGCCTGACATATGTAGCGCCAGAATGCTGCGGCCCCCTCCTCTCCCGCACACCGGCCCCCAGCCACAGCTCACAGGCCGCGGCCCGTGCCTAGGCCGGCACCCGCCGCCGCCGCAGTTACCGGCCCAGGCCAGACCGCGCCCCACTCACCACAGCCGGTACCAGTCGCGTCGATGTCGCCATCGGGCCCCTCCGCGTCACCTCCCGGGCTCCGTCGACTCCCGCTGGGCCTCCGCAGCCCGCAGTCTGCAGCACTGGCTCCGCTTCCCGCACGAGCGTGGCGCCCTCTCACTGTTCAGCAGCCTCAGGGGTCTCACAGCACCAGCAGCTCCCAGGCAGTCCATCGCTCACCCCTCTGGCCCTCAGATCTGTCGACCAGTCACCACTTGCCTCCTACGTAGTGTGCATCGACAGGCGAGCTCCGCCATCAGAGCCCCGTGGCGACCGCCATTTTGCCAATGCAATGCAGGGACCAGGCTTGCCTGAAATAAAGACGTTGCTGCGGCCTCCAGAGATCCAAACGGCCGCTAGTGAAAGCAGGGGTGCACTCCACTTCAGATCACACAATTTCGGTTCCGAGATGCAGCTATTTCGGGTGGATATTGGTCGGATGAGTTATCAGCCGGGCAGAGCCTCACAAGGGTGCGGCCATCTTGCCGTGCGCCCTCTAGCGCCCCCCCCCGTAGAATGGTATTGGTAAGGTAAGTTATAGGCAACAAAGTGAAGCTTGGACACAGTGAAGGGCGAAAGTAAATGTAATTTTGTTGTTATGGATTGGTGGTCAAAGTACAACTATGACAAAGTAAAGGCTTGGAGAAGTAAATGCATTGGGAATTAGGGGACATGGACATAAAGGCATGGTATCTTCCTTTGCTTTTTCCATAGGGTGGACAATTCAAATGTGTATGTGAGATAGAAAATGTGAATTGTTTTAGGTGATGTGGACCTGGACATTAGTGGGCCAGTGTCTTCTGTCAACCCTGCTCGAGATGGATGGATTTGAGGTGATCCTGATCTCAACTTAATACTGTATGGTCACTGGTGAGTCTTGCAGCTTGATTTCAGATTCTTTGAAGCTTCTTGATCTCTGTCTTTGGTGTAACTGCATACACTATGCTGCAATAGTCCAGCAAGGTAAGAACAGGTGCTCTGGTGAGTTCGATCTGGTGCTTTGTGCGGAGAAGTGGGACGACCGTTTCAGCATCAGTAACTTAAATTTAGGAATTTTTGTGGTGGGTGAGCTCTGCTGACTGCTGCTCAAAGCAAACGTTATACGAACACTGCACAAATGCAGAGTGAGGTGTGCACATGCATTTGATGAAATTAAGCTCTCCGGGTGCTTTAACTCAGTAACTACACAAGTTAATGCATGGGCTGCAAACAGCACAACTCAGAAACACGAGCTGCAGTTGTCACCCTGGCCATGACTATAAATGCCCTAGGGAAGTGTGAAATAATTGTCGCTCAGAGTAAAAACCAAGAATCCGGAGATTGGAATGCATTGGGTACGATAATTACCTCAAATTGCAAATTTAACTCTTAAAATGGGAAATAACTTAATCAGCAGGGTCTGCTATTTTCTGGGTATTTCCCCCCAGTGCTCTTGTACAGACCTTATTGTACCCAATAACAGCCGTTGTGGTAAATTTAGCACAATTTATAATTGGGAGAGAGGGGCGCAGCACAAGACCGACCACTTTGTTGTGTGAAAAAGGCTGCTTTATTGAAACAGGTGCACATCACAACTTTTCCTGGCTAACCGCCTTACAAGACTTACATCCAAGTGAACTAACCAACACCCCCACCCCTACGTTCCCCACCATGCCCACCCCGCAGCTATCTCATTTAATTGTAGTGCATTTCAACATTTCCAACTTTATTTTTCCCCTACAGCCTATGACGGTCTGTATTAACCTGTAAGCAACCAAATGTACTAAATGAACCTTGAACTACCTGCCTACCCTCCTTTGCACATGGTTCAACAACTGTCAACGCCAACCAAACTTCTGACAACTCCTGCAAAACTTTACAGGCCCCTGCTGCCGAGAAACATTGAGGCTACTAACTTTCTCTGCCCTCTCCCCATCAGCGGGTCCGTCTCTAACGGTCTTTCATCTCCTAATGTTAAGGGTCCTGGACAGATTCTCCCGCCGCTCCTACAAATATAAATCAATCCCAATGTGCAATAAATGCACCATTCCCCCCGAAATAGTTCCTTTGCCTCCAGTTTAATATCTAAATGTCAAATGTACCAAAACCCGACTCCCTGCAAAAACGTGTCATATCCCGCTTCACCTACCTGCGTGCCCTGTCAATCACCGCAGGCATGCAATCGATTTCATTCACGGTATGAACTCAGTCCATAAACAAAGCAACCGAACCAATTGGCCTTGATGTGCAACAAGTCCTTTTTCATATTCCTCATCAAAACTATACCTTTCTCCTCACAAGATCATTTCCCCCTAAGTGAATAATCAGAACAACAAGGCACCTACTGCCCACTATCATCCTATTAAAACCCTGGAACAATTACCTCCAACCCATACCTCCTTTTCCTTTCCAAGTGATCGGAAACAGATCCTTATCGAAACCTAAATGACCCAAAAACCCTTCTAACATCTTGTATTTCCGCCCACTTGACGAAGGAGTGTCCCCCCACCCATTGGCCATGTCCTCCGCCACTGGACCTGCCCCTGAACCTGGAAAGAAACAAAAACAACAGTAAACATTTCACACAGCCTGCCTAGTGCACTTCCCTCATCCCCCAAAACTTGCACATAGTGCCTGCAAGACTCAGCGGCCCAGCGCCCCTACGGCACAATGTCTGCATGCGCCCAACCTCTATATCTCACCTCAGATTCAGCGCCATTTCGGAAAGAGTGTGTTCCATAGTCCCAAGGGGGGAATGCCCAAAGGCCAAGTGTTTTACAACGCATAGATAGTAACTGAAACGCTGTGGCTCTGGACCCCAACCTGTGATGAAAAACCATGCCAGGATCCGATCCACAACAGCGCGCCCAACGCTCGCCCCACTATCCTGGACAATTCCTCGAGGGTCCTACAGCTGCTATTTGATTTGTTTTGAACTACCAAGCCAAATTCCCCATGCATTACCTTTCCATGACACATCTTCTCACTGACTCCTCCCCTACCTCGACCATCTAGCAGCTATGACACTCTGAAAGCGTCAAAGCAGATCCATGACATAAGGGCTGAGAACAGGCATGACTCTGACGCATCTGCGCACACCTCCATTACTTCCGTAAACCCTGACAAGCAAATTCCATGATAACAGTCTCCTGATCCATCCTTCACAGTCCTGCACCCAGCATTCCCACATCCTGTGCCCCAGTTCACCTGCCGATGGAGCATACCTACAAAACAATCTTTTCAAAATGCGATGCTTGCCAATCGTCTTGTGATTGTAATGAGCAACAAGCCCTTCTCTGCTAAGTCCAAAATAAACTGAATCCACCACAACCTGCCCTCCTCCCGTTGTTGTGCCCCTGATGTTATAAAACTCCAACCATGCCTGACCGTAAGCTTTCCGTGTTGATTCAGGCAAATTATCTGGAATGTCGTCCACGCCCGGCACATGTTGTGCCCTGAAAGAAATGTCATGTCGCAGGCAGCCCAGAAGGAAAACACACAATATTTTCAGTACCTGCTGATTGCCTATTCACCACTTCTACAAATGACATGTTGTCCACCCGAAACGGCACCCTTTTGTGTGCTAACTTGGCTCCCCGCAATGTCTGATACAATCAACTGAAAGAATTCTATAAAAAGGCAATGTTCCTGCCATCATTCTTCCCTTGTTCCGGCCATGACTCAGCACACCACCTGCCCATGCCGTCAACCACTACACTAACCAGTGTGCTGATTCCTGCCCAAAAAAGCCAAACAAAACCAGACCACCTGCTGCGTCTGAAAAGATTTTGTACACCCATTGCCATTCATCCTGCCGCACCAACGAAATCTCCTTGAAGGACTATAAGAAGAAACACCACATTAAAAGATACTCCTTCACCCCTGCAGTGATCTGGATATGATGATGCAGTAGAGACAGGCCAGACAGCGCAAGCCCCAGACACCAACAGAAAGCCCTGCCTGACCTCACCCCCTGCATGCAAATTTTAAATGACCAAGCAGCACCTGAACCTCCCTCACCTTCACTTTTCCTCTAGGTAGCATGCACATTAATCAGCTTAGCAACTTTTCCTTCTTTTCCTGTAGCAACTGTGCCTCCATGCTAACCGAATCAATTGCGATGCCCAAGAATGATAACACTGTCAGAGGGCCCACCATTTGGTTCCCGGTGACCACGGCACCCCTATGTCACCCATGAGCTCTTGGAAGATTGACAGCTTGGCCTCGCAGTCCATGGAGCTCGGTGTCCTCACAAAAAGAATTTATACAGGTAGTGTGGTACCAGCTTATCGCTAGTATGCCATGTATACAGCCACTGCAGAAATGAGCGAAAGCACTCCAACAAAGCACATGAAATTGAACACCCCATTGGGAAGGCCTTCTCCACATACAAACATCCTTCCAATTGTATGCTCACAAGCTGAACATTATCAGGGTGTAACGGAAGCCGCAGAAAAGCTGACTTAATGTCACATCATGCCATGAGTGCTCCTGGACCCACCGTCACCACCTGTGACATGGCCATGTCCCGTGGGTATTATGGCATCGAGGCCCCATCCTCTGCAATTAAATCGTTTCCTGACCCATCTTCTGACCAGGACAAAAGCTGAATCAACCTAAACTGCCCTTGTTCTTTGTTGGGAACGATCAGCTCCTCAATTGGCCAGTCCTAAAAGAGGCCTGTCATCCTGGCTTCTAAAATAGCCTTACCTAACTTGTCTTGTACCACTTTATTGTGTTCTTTGCTGACCTCAAATTATCACACTACCGGCGCACCAGGGGACCCTTATACCTCAACCGGAAAGTCCCCTAAATCTATCCTGCAGCAATCGCGCCTCTTCTGTGTGCCGATAAAAGCCCAACCAGTGCTCCAATTTGATAAGGTTAACGGAGTACTATGTTCTTACACCAGATCCCTGTGACCTACTAGCCCCACGGTTGCCAGCAAAAATGCTGCTGCTGATGTGACTCCTGTCCACCCTCCTGCTGCTGCCATTGACTCATGTCCAAAACAACTGGTGAGAGGGTGACGGCCTGTGCCCTTTGAACACTCGTGGCAAAACTTACAGTCTTCACGAGTATCCATCCCTTTGTTAAAATCAAAGCCTGTGCCCCCTGACCCCATGCTAAGCGTACCCTAAATTCCTCATCTAAATGGGCCTAAGCATAGCCCCCCATGATTTGGGCTTTCTGTATCACGTCCATGTATTGAAACATGGCCATGCAATGCTCCAGATACTTCTCAGAATAAACACTGGCATAATGTAAGAATGCTGCCGTCCAATTCTTAATCATGAGGGGCACTTTTGGCCGCTTTGCCATCTCATAGTCCTCCTTCGAACCTTCTTTAGAACGCACTTCCCAATGTAATAGTTTAAGCATTTCCACTTAATCCCCTTTGCAGATCCACTCCTTTATGTGCAATGTGAGGTGAGCCCCTAACAGCTTTGTCACCCCTGTATATGGTAACTCTTCTATCTTAAGCTCTTTGCTCTCCAGTCCATCCTTCTTATCCCCCTTTCCTGCTGCCCCTTCCTCAACTACTGTCATCTCCCTGCTACTTACACCCTTCTGTTATGCAGGACCTTGGCATCTTTGTGCCTGCACCCCCTCCAGCAGCACCCACAATAACGTCAATAACGTACTGCCCTTTTACGCAGCTGCTCCATGATCTCCTGCATCCCCACTTCTACACACCATTATTGGCTCTTTCCAGGGGCCGAACCTGGCTCTAAGGACAGTGCCCATATTTCTGCTTTCCGCCTCACCAGAGGCCTTTGCACCTCCAATGCTTTATTTGGCTGTTCCACCTTGGCCTGCCTTACACTGGACAACAGGGCCGGGCCTTACCTGGCTCCAAGGAGGGTGCCCGTAGTACTACGTCCCACCTCGCCCGGAGCCTTTGCACCAACACTTTATTTGCTGTGGCCTGCAATGCACTGGACAAAAAGTTAGTTGCGCCTTTCCCCGGCTCTCAACATCATAATCCAACTTCGTGACCCCCAGCGGGTCCACCACTCTGCCCCAGCTGGGGCCCGCACAGACGTCATGCCTGTGAGCTGAACAGTTAAGGGGAGTCGGAGGGCAACATACGGCATCCAGGCAGGCCACCATAACCCCTCCATACTAATCCTCCACAGCTCCACACTTACCCACTGTGTTGTGTGCTCCGGAGGCTGTCTGGAGCGATACAAAAGGGGATGATGGACGGAACGTTTGAGCCAATCAAACACTCACCCCCAGTCAACTGATCTGGGTTTAATCCAACATCATTCTTTAGCTCACTCCACCACCCCAGTTCAGACATGGCCATATGCAAATCAGTCTGACCCTGTGCCTCATGGGAACAGTCCAGCCCGAACTGCCAAGCCATGTCTTCCCTGGACCGGAAACAAGCATCCTAGGACCGGTTTCTGGCATTTCAGCCGTCATCAGCCAGGCTTGCTTGAATCCAGTGGCAAAGTGAGCAAGGGACCCACGTCTGGGCATACCCCCGCCAACTTAGGGCGACCAAAGTGATACAAAAGGGGATGATGGACGGAACGTTTGAGCCAATCAAACACTCACCCCCAGTCAACTGATCTGGGTTTAATCCAACATCATTCTTTAGCTCACTCCACCACCCCAGTTCAGACATGGCCATATGCAAATCAGTCTGACCCTGTGCCTCATGGGAACAGTCCAGCCCGAACTGCCAAGCCATGTCTTCCCTGGACCGGAAACAAGCATCCTAGGACCGGTTTCTGGCATTTCAGCCGTCATCAGCCAGGCTTGCTTGAATCCAGTGGCAAAGTGAGCAAGGGACCCACGTCTGGGCATACCCCCGCCAACTTAGGGCGACCAAAGCGATACAAAAGGGGATGATGGACGGAACGTTTGAGCCAATCAAACACTCACCCCCAGTCAACTGATCTGGGTTTAATCCAACATCATTCTTTAGCTCACTCCACCACCCCAGTTCAGACATGGCCATATGCAAATCAGTCTGACCCTGTGCCTCATGGGAACAGTCCAGCCCGAACTGCCAAGCCATGTCTTCCCTGGACCGGAAACAAGCATCCTAGGACCGGTTTCTGGCATTTCAGCCGTCATCAGCCAGGCTTGCTTGAATCCAGTGGCAAAGTGAGCAAGGGACCCACGTCTGGGCATACCCCCGCCAACTTAGGGCGACCAAAGCGATACAAAAGGGGATGATGGACGGAACGTTTGAGCCAATCAAACACTCACCCCCAGTCAACTGATCTGGGTTTAATCCAACATCATTCTTTAGCTCACTCCACCACCCCAGTTCAGACATGGCCATATGCAAATCAGTCTGACCCTGTGCCTCATGGGAACAGTCCAGCCCGAACTGCCAAGCCATGTCTTCCCTGGACCGGAAACAAGCATCCTAGGACCGGTTTCTGGCATTTCAGCCGTCATCAGCCAGGCTTGCTTGAATCCAGTGGCAAAGTGAGCAAGGGACCCACGTCTGGGCATACCCCCGCCAACTTAGGGCGACCAAAGCGATACAAAAGGGGATGATGGACGGAACGTTTGAGCCAATCAAACACTCACCCCCAGTCAACTGATCTGGGTTTAATCCAACATCATTCTTTAGCTCACTCCACCACCCCAGTTCAGACATGGCCATATGCAAATCAGTCTGACCCTGTGCCTCATGGGAACAGTCCAGCCCGAACTGCTAAGCCATGTCTTCCCTGGACCGGAAACAAGCATCCTAGGACCGGTTTCTGGCATTTCAGCCGTCATCAGCCAGGCTTGCTTGAATCCAGTGGCAAAGTGAGCAAGGGACCCACGTCTGGGCATACCCCCGCCAACTTAGGGCGACCAAAGCGATACAAAAGGGGATGATGGACGGAACGTTTGAGCCAATCAAACACTCACCCCCAGTCAACTGATCTGGGTTTAATCCAACATCATTCTTTAGCTCACTCCACCACCCCAGTTCAGACATGGCCATATGCAAATCAGTCTGACCCTGTGCCTCATGGGAACAGTCCAGCCCGAACTGCCAAGCCATGTCTTCCCTGGACCGGAAACAAGCATCCTAGGACCAGTTTCTGGCATTTCAGCCGTCATCAGCCAGGCTTGCTTGAATCCAGTGGCAAAGTGAGCAAGGGACCCACGTCTGGGCATACCCCCGCCAACTTAGGGCGACCAAAGCGATACAAAAGGGGATGATGGACGGAACGTTTGAGCCAATCAAACACTCACCCCCAGTCAACTGATCTGGGTTTAATCCAACATCATTCTTTAGCTCACTCCACCACCCCAGTTCAGACATGGCCATATGCAAATCAGTCTGACCCTGTGCCTCATGGGAACAGTCCAGCCCGAACTGCCAAGCCATGTCTTCCCTGGACCGGAAACAAGCATCCTAGGACCGGTTTCTGGCATTTCAGCCGTCATCAGCCAGGCTTGCTTGAATCCAGTGGCAAAGTGAGCAAGGGACCCATGTCTGGGCATACCCCCGCCAACTTAGGGCGACCAAAGCTATACAAAAGGGGATGATGGACGGAACGTTTGAGCCAATCAAACACTCACCCCCAGTCAACTGATCTGGGTTTAATCCAACATCATTCTTTAGCTCACTCCACCACCCCAGTTCAGACATGGCCATATGCAAATCAGTCTGACCCTGTGCCTCATGGGAACAGTCCAGCCCGAACTGCCAAGCCATGTCTTCCCTGGACCGGAAACAAGCATCCTAGGACCGGTTTCTGGCATTTCAGCCGTCATCAGCCAGGCTTGCTTGAATCCAGTGGCAAAGTGAGCAAGGGACCCACGTCTGGGCATACCCCGCCAACTTAGGGCGACCAAAGCGATACAAAAGGGGATGATGGACGGAACGTTTGAGCCAATCAAACACTCACCCCCAGTCAACTGATCTGGGTTTAATCCAACATCATTCTTTAGCTCACTCCACCACCCCAGTTCAGACATGGCCATATGCAAATCAGTCTGACCCTGTGCCTCATGGGAACAGTCCAGCCCGAACTGCCAAGCCATGTCTTCCCTGGACCGGAAACAAGCATCCTAGGACCGGTTTCTGGCATTTCAGCCGTCATCAGCCAGGCTTGCTTGAATCCAGTGGCAAAGTGAGCAAGGGACCCACGTCTGGGCATACCCCCGCCAACTTAGGGCGACCAAAGCGATACAAAAGGGGATGATGGACGGAACGTTTGAGCCAATCAAACACTCACCCCCAGTCAACTGAGGCTGTCTGGGACTTACCAGCCGATAGGATCGACGAGGCCATCCCGGATCTTCTTCTGTCACCCCTGAAGGAGTCACCCTATGATGTCAGGCGAACCGCACAGGGCCAACCATCTATTTCCCTCTGTGCCTTTGAGCCGCACCAAACTCTACCAAGTCTGAAACTCTGCGCCCCTCCCGTACCTGTAAGAAAGAGGACAAGACTGGTGTTCCGAGTCACTGCACCTGCCTTGGCAGCTCTGCTGCCCTCCCAGCACCCCCCCCCCGAACCCGCCAGTGTCAGGGAGCTCCCCTTGCTTCCACGGCGGCCTCCCCCCGGCTCCGTCGCATGGCTGCACTGGTGAAAATATCCTCCGATGGGCCATCCTCATCTGCATCGTCCTCCTTCCCGATCCCTTCCATCCTCGCCCCACTAGTGCAGACACGGGGCCCTTGACCCATCCAGCCCTCTTGCTACCCTGCGACGAATTGACCCTCGGGAGCAGCCCTCAACCCCGCTCCAGGGTTAGCCCCTCCTTCCAAGGACCTCTTGCCGCTCAACATGACTGAAGCTCCTGAGGGGCTTTTTGCAGCCACCCCCACTGATCCAGACATTCAGAGAGCTGCCAAACCCTGACCCCTGCCCCCTCTCTACCGTTGCCTCCTCACCAGAGAGCCCCTCCATTCCAGGGCTCTCCCCAGATATATCCTGTAAGTGCCACAGTACTGTTACTGTCAGGGGCCAAAGTCACATATGCCAAAGGCCTAGCCTCACTGTTGTTTGCTGAAATATCCATGAGCAGGCGGATTCCCATACCTCACCTGCTGGCTTTCAACTTGTAAATCAACCCAGGCCTGCCATGCTCGTCATCCGTCTTAAGCCCCTCCCTCCTCCTGGTCACGTCTCCCTCAAGCCCCTCCCATTCATAGCGAGCAGCTTTGCTGATGCCACTTGCTTCCCATCCCCCTGGGACAGCGCTGTCGGCAGAGGCCTTGTGTGGGGCCCCAATGAAGCCGCCTGCCTACCCAATGGCTTACGCCATTTACGCCCCACGGCCCAGAACATGTGCAAGCTGCCACAGGTGTCGCAGCCGCTATCCCCATGCTCAAGTCAAGCAGCCTCACGGGTGGCCCCGCTGCCGCCCATTACTTTAATCATTGAAAGTGAGAAGCTCCGCAGATGCCACTCGCCTCATCCCCAAGCTGTGCACACGCACCTGACCTGGGTCTCGCAGGCGGCTCTTCTGACGATGCCCGCTGCCTGCCACGCCTCCGAGCCATGGCCCTCTATACCTGCCGGCTGCGCGGGGGCGCAGTGCTTAATACCCCCTCAATGCGGCTTGTGGCGTCCCGGACCTTCGTGACGAAAAAGCCACAACTAACTCCCTGCCACCAGGTCACCTAAAGCTAAAATGGTGGCAGGGAGCCCAACTACCAACCTTATATAGATTCGGGCTATATTTGACTACACAAGCAGCCCAATACAAAATGGCAGTCTTGGACTGCACCACCCTCCCAATCTGCCCGGAGGACATACCTCCCAGTGGTCAGCTGCCTCCCAAACTCCCCTTCCGATCTCTGTGAAGCACAGGTTTGCATTGGGTCTAGCATTATCTGAATGAAGTGCACAAACAATACTCTGATTCGGGTACAAGGTTTTTGTTTGTTGATTCACTGATTCATTGATTCAGTGCATTTGTAACATCCATATTGCCTCATATGTCTGGATAGAGCCCTTCTAGGGTGAATTCCCACAGGTGAGAGAGAGAAGAGATACAATTATTCTTGTGCAGGGACGCTGGTAGTAGGGATGTTGCAGGCATTGAGCACCTCATATTTCCTGCAAGAAGTTGAATTGGTCAATGAGCTATAATGATGCCTCTTCAAGTGTTTCTTTTTTCATTTAGCTTTGATTGCGAGTTCAAATACATTGACAACGTAGAAGAGTCCAAGAAACAAGCTTATCTTACAAACTGCTTCTTATTTTTACTGTTCTGAATTTGCTTTACATTAGTCTTTCTTGCTAACCACTCTTGCTGTGTAGGTGTATAACAAGGATACCATCACAAAGGGCTTATAGCACAAATGTTTTTAAAATGTTTCAACATCATTACAATGAAAACTTATATGTTATATTACATTAGGAGCATTTGTAGAATGCCTCCTGCCATGTAACTGCCATATCCGACACACTTTCATAATTTGAATTACCGACATTTTCAGGACCCAATTCACAAGACCAAATTGAGAATTTTCTCCCTTATATTTACTATCTTGTTTG
Source organism: Calotriton arnoldi (assembly GCA_963921515.1). Lineage (NCBI taxonomy): Eukaryota > Metazoa > Chordata > Amphibia > Caudata > Salamandridae > Calotriton > Calotriton arnoldi. The sequence goes on along the minus strand of CAWUFW010007832.1, from coordinate 154,390 downwards.
CAGTAACTCTATGATTTTGTATGAATTCACAATAATCTATGCTTTTCACACATACATAAGAAGTTGCATGTGGGTAAATATTGATGCCACAGATTTGGGAGAGTGTAAGTGATTAGCAAAAGTGCAATTGTGTTTGCTAAGATTTTATCTCTATTTCCATAGGGGAAATAGCTTTCCCATGGAGAATCCTTTGCCCTTACATAGCCACTAGGTTTGAGTGTGTTACCCACTGCATACAGATTTAATCCTGCCTTTGATAGGAGAAACCTCTGGTTTTAGCTAGGGTGTTGTTGGACCCCGCCCTCTTAGCCGGGTCACCCCCTAACTTTTTGCCTTTTCCCCTTCTTTTTGTGCTGAATTTGTTTTTGCTGAATTTAGAACTCTTTGCGCTTTACCACTGTTAACTAGTGCTAAAGTGCTTGTGCTCTCTCTCCCCTAAACATGGGTTAATAGGCTTACACCTGATTGGTATATTTAATTTACTTATAAGTTCCTTATAGTGTGGTATATCTATACCCAGGGCCTGTAAAGCAAATGCTACTAGTGGGCGTCCTCATGTATTGTGCCACTCAGTTAAGTAGCACCTTAAAACATGTCCCAGGCCTGCCATTTTAGCCTGAATGCAGTTTTAAACTGCCAGTTCAACTTGACAATATAATCCCCCTTGCCAAGTCTTAAACTCCCCTCTTAATGCATATAAGTCACCCCTAAGGTAGGCCCTAAGTAGCACATAGGGTCGTTTGTATTGTAATTTAAATGTTGGGCATATACGTTTAAGTTTTACATGTCCTTGTAGTGGAAAATTCCTAAATTCGTTGTTCACTACTGTGAGGCCAACTTGTGTTGCCTTATTACATTTAATAATTGCTAGCTTTTGATTGGGACCAGGCAGCCAGTTCATGTTTGGTATCCATGAAATTGTAATGAAAAATCCTCTTTAATGATAATGTCGGATTTTTTATTACAATTTAGAAAATGCCACTTTTAGAAAGTTGTATCCAAAACAAAGCACTCTTCTCGTGCTCATTGCTGTCGCACTGCGAAAGTTGGCATTTTCCTGCCCTTGGCCTTTCGGGCCTGTCTTGGGCCACATGACTGAGTGTAACTGACAGTTAGATTTTGTGAATTCCTCCCAGACAGTCACACAAGAGAGGGATTAGGTTTGCCTTGATGGGCCATCTGCTGCCAGGATGTGGGGCGGAGCTGAGCACAGCCCCGCTTGCAACTGAATAGGCTGAGCCCTGGCTTCATACAAAGAACCTATCACCTCCACATTGTCACTGCAGTCAGCTTGGAGCCAGGGCAGGGTATTCAGGAAATTCCATGCACTTCAAAGAGCCTTTCTAAAAGCTTCTCCCACCTTCCAGAGGAAGGGCACCAGGGCATAAAATAGGACCCTCAGACCCACTCTTCAGTTCACTCCTGGACCTGAAGAAGGACTCTCAGAGGACTGCCTCCTGCAGTGACCTCCTGTGTGCTCTGCACGCAAGACTGCTTTGCTGTATGTAGAAGAACTACTTTGCTACCTGGAGCCTGTCTTGAACCCTCAGAGGCCAACCCTGCTGTTGAGCCCTGCATCTTCACCTGAACATAAAACTACCGTAGTGATTTAAGGGCTAGTTTGCTGGCCTCCTGTTCAGAGCCACAGGGACACGAAAAGCTCCCACCACCTTGATCCCGCTCCTGAACCAAGCCTGAGTGAGTCCTGAACCACCAAGTGGTGCCCACCAGTCCTGGACCCTTGGTTGGGGTGCTGAGAACTTAGAAAACTTTTAGCCACAAACTGCTCTGAAAACCAGACGTAGACTGGGACTAAGCCGCTCGCCTTTCCGTACAAGCCCCTGAAATTGTCTTCGGCTACAGTCTTCTGCCTCGTCCCACTGGGGATTTTCAACTTCCAAAAAAGAGACTAAGTCCGAATGTAGAAATCTTCATCACAGCTTTGACCCAAGGCTTCTCTACGATACTCCCTCCTTGGACACCGCCTTCTGTCTTGCCCCGCTGAACTTTACCTTCGTAGAACATTTTTCTTCAAATTTCTTTTAAGTCTGAAGGTAAGCGCTGACTGGGCCCAATCCACTTCTTGTATACGAACCATGCTCCATCATAGTCAGCCATATTTTTCGACTTTGACCCGGTCTCGTGCGACTGTATGTCCACGGTTGGATCTTTGATCTTTTAGGGGCTACTTTTTGCTAAATACTTTAAAGAATCATCACTTCGGTTCTACTGATTAGATTTTTTTGTCATTTTGGTGTCAAATAATTTATTTAAATTTACTCTATTTTCCTTAATTGGTGTGGGGTTTTTCTTGTGTTGTATTTTCACTTTAATACTGTTTGTGTGCTGCATACAAAATTGACACATTGCCTCTAAGTTAAGCCTGACTGCTTTTGTACAAAGATACCCCGAAATAAACACAGGTTAATTTAGTGACTTTTTATGGTTCACCCTGCAAGGGATTGTGGCTGTTGCTTGACCAAGACTCACACTGCAGTCAGTTAACACCCCAATTTATCACACGTGGGAATGTGCCTGGCAAGGGTTAGTGAACATTTACAAGCTCACACGTTTATGGATGTTCACCATTTGTGAAGCACAGACACTCTGGATGGCCTCTTGCCTGCCCCAATCTCCTGTAAAATTCTCATTATAAATATATGTACAATTTTTGAAAACACACAAACTGGACTTCATTCATTAAACAGGCCATTAGAGCATCTAAGCTCATCTTATGTGTAAAACCCCTTTATTAATGGTGCTCTGAGATATGTTTCTCTTAACATGTTTTTCTTCAAATTTCAGTAATTTAAGCGCATTTCATATATTTGCTATGTTATTCTACGCTATGTGTTGTATGCTATATTATGTTTTGAAGTGCTTTGGTATGCTAGTCTCTCATGCTACATTGTTATATGTCTGTGTTATGTCACGTTAATTTATGTTGCATTATGTCATGTTACTGCATCTGACTGTGGAATTCTGGTTTACCTCTTAGATGTTGTACAGGTAGGTGCAGTAGGCACATAAACCCACCATACGACCTTACCAATTATTCAGACTAAATTGCTGGTTAGGATACCTCTCCTGATTCTCTGATTGGGTGAATGACTATATTTATATTGGGAGTAATACCGAAATAGACCTCTCAACACAGTGTACTAGATCTGAGTTGGTAGAAGCTGAGTGTCAGAAATGTAGAACATAACAAGCTCAAAAATGAAATTTGCAAGAGCTACAAGTAAACCATATTTCTGCCTAAACTATATTATTAGCTTGAACAGTCAATGGATTCAGTATTTCACTATTTTGAGTTGTTGCTGTTATTGCAGTTCAGTTCAGGAGTCAGCTTCCGCTCTTTCCATCCTGAATGATCAGCACATGTAGCTCTAAAGCTAAACTGATGCAACCCAAAGGACTGTGTCACTGAGCGAGTAAAGAGAACAATGTTTCAGGGACCTTCCCAATGAATATTATAGAGAAGCATGCAGGTCTGACTTTTAATGCAGTCATTTGAAAGTTGGTGGGTGCTGGACATCTTCAGTCCTTAGGGCTCACGTCACAGTGGCCATTGGACCTCTTTCTGAGGTGCCAAAGTGATGGCTAAAACTGGCTAGTGGCCAACAATACCCGGGCACTAGGGGGCTGGGGTCATGGGCAGGCAGTTAATGCCAATGGCCCCACAGCTTTTCTTTGATACTTAAAACTTGTTTCAATATTATACAACCAATGCACCAATTTTACACAAAGGCTATTTAAAGTTCACACAAGTTATATGCACATAATAAAACAATGCACATAGAACAGCTTTGGGGAATGTATGGATACACACATCCACACTCCAGTAGTTCACACTTTTCAATCGAAATATATTTTGTCAATGTAAAGACAAATAGCAACTGTTCCATAAAAGTGGATGCATATAAAAGGACCTATTCACAAAGAAAAGTACTCAATCTACACCCACAGTAGTACTCCTATGAACAGATGCAGACTAGCGAGTCTTGTGAATTCTAAAACGTACCAAGGGGTGTCCATGAACAGCTTTCCAGAGGCAGCTTTCAAGGCAATCTACTGTCCTGTGACATTCCCCGAGCTCCCATTTCCTCAATGTGTAAATTACACATAGTCACATTGCACAGTAGGAAAATGTGACCCGATGTGCAAATGGGCCACAAGTTCAAGCCATGCAATCTGCGACTCTTGCCAGATGTGATCTAGCGGGGAAGTTGCTCACTTTGGAACCTGGAGACCTGGCCGTGTTTTTGCCTTCAGCACTTGAAATCACTACATTGTCTTTGCCTCAAGTTGTAAAAAAGTAAACATACAGTTCTACAATGTACCGCCCCATTTATAATTCCCACAACCAAATCTCCATCACATTTCCCAGTTTCAATCATAGCCATGCACACCCAATTTTTGATGCTCTTATCTTGGTACAATTTAATAGTTCTTTTTCTAAAGTGCTCCGTTGATATTTGGATTTAGGACCTTGCTATATCAAATACCTTTAAAAAGCATCTACTTAATTGACAGAAGTTTAGCTCTAAGTTGCTTTGTGGGCAAACCAAAGCAGAACTATGTGTGAGACTGCCATTAGCAAGAGCCCACTACTAAGTGACTGTACGTGTTCACAAGGTGGAGCTCCAGGCCACATGATTCTTGCATCTATTTAAGAGTGTTATCAATATCAAAACTTGCAATGAACTTTAGCATGTTAAAGGACAGAGATCTGAGTGAATTAATATGGCTATGATGAGCAGAGCTCTGGATGACTTTTTGGTATTATCAGGCGCTACTCTGAGTGAGCCTGGGTTTTATGAGACAAGCTTGTTCATTACCAGTTGCCACAGTCCGAGTAAGCTTGTGTATAATCATGTGCAGAGATCTGAGTTATCCAGATCTCCAGCACAAACCCTGAGTGAGTGTCTGTGGCATATATATATATATATCAAGCTCCCAAGTACCCACAGGTGAGAATGCACTCGGGCGGCAGCAAATCCCCAATAGACTCCGCACTTCACGGGATATAGCCTGACACGTTTCAGATAACTCCTTAATCGTGGCCCCCCCTCCTGAGGCCATTGTTGGCCTCAGGGACCCCATCCCCCGGGGCATGGCCAATGCTTTTTTTTTTTTTGGGATGGGTACCACGTGGCCCCCCTTCCCTGGGCCACTTCTGGCCCCGGGGACCCCATCCCCCGGGGCCTGGCCTCAGCATTCGGGACTGTGGGGGAGCCCCAATGCCCCCACGGTCCCTGCCGGCTCCCCGCCTCCTGTGGGAGCCGGCATTGCTTTTGGGCAAAGGGAGCTGCTAACATGCAGCTCCCTTTGCCCAAAAGCAATTCTGCTTTGCTTCTTGGAAGCGAGAGCAGGTTTCCTTATCTTGTTTTTTACCTTTTTTTTAACTGATTTCTTGTGACTCGGTTTTACCGAGTCACAAGATGGCTGCCAACACATTCTGCTTTGGAGTGTTGGCAGCCAATCAGAATTAAGCTTGTGCTCGGGAGGGTTCTAGAATCCTCCTCGGTGCTCAGATATATACATTTTTCTTTTCTGAATTTCTCAGCAACTACTGAACAGATTTACACCATTTAAAAAAAAAAAGCACGCTTTCTGGACCAAGACCTACATTTTTGCCAAATTTGGTGTAATTCCGTTCAGCAGTTCGGGCTGTAGCTTTGTCTAAAGTTCCTATGGAAATTAACATGGGGAAAACGCGTTTTGGGACCCCCCTTTTTTCTCGGCCCCCGCTTGACGAATCACCCCGAAACTTTCAAGACAGGAGCTGACCTGAGTGAACCATTAGTTTGGAAATTTCGCGAAGATTCGTCAAATGGCGCCAAAGATATTGGCAAAAGAAAAAATGCTTTTTGAATAGAAACAAGGTCCTAACTATAACTACCTACTGTCGACCGCCAGTAGGTAATATCCATATATATATATTTTTTTTTTTCCACTGAAAAAAAAGGTTAAACTAGTGTGAATTTGTCAGTGACAACATTAACGTTTTTAACTAATAAAAGTTAGCAGCTCTAACTATAACTTGCACCCCGCCATGCACTGCTTATGACCTCACATATGACATAATTCATGACATGTTCTATGACATCATTTATGACATCTAAAATGACATTTATATATATATTTTCATTCTGCTCTGCGGCTATTCTTCATAGCATCAGATTATGATGTAGCATTATTTCACTAAGGGCACAGTATTTCCGATGGCAGTATTTTCCTTGGTACGGTATTATTTATCATAATCATTGTAAATTATTTGTGAAGGGCTTTATATTTCTGCCATTGCATTTATGGCGGGCATTACTTAACCTGTGGCTCATTGTTTCCGGTGGACTCAATTTGAGCTGTCATACATTTGCTTTGTCCTACAGTGCACCAAGTTGTCCATTTGGGCACAAATGTATCTGATGGGAATGCAGATTCTTTTGGGGGTACAGCACTGGTTAAAATTGTGACATCTGTGATTACTGGATTCTAACACGTTTCGTAAACCAGAATGATTTTAACAGTGGTGGCCGGCATGGCTTGCGGGTGGCGAGGGAGTGGTTCGCGCGGAGTGGAGTCGCGATTGCAGGAGGGTGCGCATAATAATAAAAAAAAAAATTAACCTACCTTGCCGCCGGGTCCCGCGTCTCTGCTCTTGCTCTCCTCGAGAAACAGAAAGCACAGCCAGACCCCACTGATCAATTGATTGGGAGGCACTCAGGCTCCCCTGACCAATCACAACGCTGCAATGCAGCGTTGTGATTGGCTTTGAGCGTCCTGGTCTGACGCTCAACCAGGGAATGGGGTCCTGGGCATGTTCTCCACGCAGGCTGTAGTGCAGCCTTCATGGAGAAAGGGGAAAGTGCGCATGACTGGTTTGGCAGTCATTGCGCACTTAGGAGTGTGCAAACCACTCCTCCCCTGCCCTGCTCCGAGAGCAGAGCAGCCCCGCCCACCCGCCCTCCCGCAAAGCAGCACAAACATAAAATGATAATAACTGAAAGTTATTATCATTTTATGTTTCTACTTCTTCACTGCTTGAAAGCAGTGGGGCGACGCTCCTCCACCATAGTGGAGGAGCCGCCACTGGATTTTAATTATCTGCCTGATATCACTGACCAGCATTCAAACTCTGAAAGAAGGACACAGGGTGGAAAAACCTTTCCACCTTTTTTAATTGAATCTGAGTAATAAATAGATGCATCCTTTGTTGACTTCATAGATTACACACTACATGTCCATTCTGCTGGCTAGGTTGATCGGGCTACATAATTGGTGCATTTAAACATCACTTCGAACATCAAAGAGTCGCTCTGTAGCTTCCTCTAGTCAGATGAGTGCTTTTATAAATACAGTGATTACATAAAAGTACATCAGATGCTTCAAGAGTTTCAATAAATGTGTTGTTTATGTCTATACGTTCCATTAAATCTAATAATGATATGTTTTTATGAAGTTCTGCATACCACACTTCTGCTGCGCCAGTTTTATGGTACCCTATTTATTGACCTCAGAAGGACAGAAGCCTGAACTAGCCATAGGCTGATAGAGCTGATGTGCTCCTGGATAGCCCCTGCCCACCCCTGCCTCAGTTCCTAGCACCCCGTGCTTTTCACCAGCATCACACAGCATTGCCTCCTCTAAGGGCCCCACATCACACAGCTCCCACTTCATGTTTTTATCGATGCGCAATAAAAGCTGCAGTGCTAATAAGCACTCCGCCGTCCCGGTGTGTGTTACCTGGCACTAACGACTGAAATGAGATCAAAAGATGAAAGCGAACCGGTTATTAAGCCTATGGATTTAATACGGGAGCCTGTCGGACCACACAGGTCTGACTGGCGTGTGTGGTCTTGAACCATTTACAGCGGTGAGTCGACAAGTCTGAGCCTACAGAGATCTATATAAGGCAGCCATTTTATCCCCCACAAATGATAGCGCTATTTAATGTTACTTGTGGCACATACGTTACAAATGTGTTGCATTTTATCCACATATGAACACGAACCAAACATTAAAGGAGCTGGCTGTGTTCTTTTGCTCTATTTTTAGTTTTTTTGAAAAGTGATTTTTTTTATTAAGGTGCAGTCCTCCAGCTGACAGCCTGCGCCAGTAACGTCTGCGTCGAAATGACAGTTATTTGAAGCTTACATGATAGATAAAAGGTTAATATGTAGGTAAATATGTTGAGAATTGGTGTGTGATACAACTTAGTCTACTGATGATTAACAAATGTTGCAAATGACTTGATGATATAAAGTGAGAGAGGCTACGCCTTTTTGTTTCAAGGAAGGTGAGGTGTACTCTTTAACAGGTGAGCTAAGTGATGTAGAAACCGAGCATGGGAAAACCTACAATGAGCGTTTTCACCTATACAATAATTAAAAGTACATTAGATACTTTAACTCCTTAAGTGCTAAGGCTTTTTCTACCAGAGCTAAGCTGTTCATGATGTTTAGGGCAGTTCATGCTTAAGCTTTCATAACTTTTTCCCCCCAAAAGATATTTAGATCAAATTTGTGTCCTTTTTTTCTACGTGTTGGGGAGTGTAAAGACCACCCTCTTCCCAGCTTTCAGGAACAGGCAGAGCTATAAAAATCATTTTTTTATCACAGTTTTTGCAATTTCCAAGTAGGAATCGATTTCCCCTATTTTTTGTGGTTTCCACCTACTTGCACTTTGTTTTAGAAACAGGTGTGAAACGCATGTGTGAATCTGGAAATCTCAACATTTCTGAAAAGCAGACAACATTCAGAATTCAGCAAGTGTTCATTTGTGTAGATCGGTCATAGTTTTCCAAAAGAAACTAATCATTGGAATCAAAAAGTACTGAAAATAAGTAGGGAAAAATCAAAATAGGTGACAACGTTTTTGTCTGTAATTTTTGTTGCTGCTGATTTACAAAGTGATAGACCATTAACATCGAACAGTCTTCTGGGCATAAGGATACATAAGGATATACAGTGTTTGCTGGTTGTCTTGAAACATACATGATAGCTAGAGCCATAATATTTAGCTGCATCCTATAATGATTTTTCATTGTGCACTAACCATACATCAAATCATATGGTTAAATCTAATGAATTAAAAATGGATATGAAGTAGAAGTGGGCAGAATGTTTTGTTCCGCTTGCGGAATTGGCAGAATTTTGGTCACTCCGTGTTAAGCTTTTACGCGGAGTTCTGGCCAAATTCCGCCAGGTGCGCATGGCAGAATTTTTCTCCCGCGAGGCTCCAGAAAATGCGAGCTGGCTAGTAAGATTTGGCGTCCCCTAGCGTGATCTTTTAGGGAAGTCATGGTCAGAGGGCTGCCATTCAAGTAGATTTGCTGCCACTCAAGTAGATTTTCTACTCTAGCGACAACCAAATCAACTCGAATGGCTCCGTACTCTTGCGGAACGCATGGTGCAGTTCGTGCTGATTTTCATTGCTGCTCGTGCTACCAGAGCTAAATTGCAGCACGAGCCGCGTGAGCTGCATATTTTCCACCTGTTGGCGGAACTCCATGGAATCTTGTGGAGTTTTTCTGTAAATCTGCAAAATTCCACAGATTGAAACTCCGCGAGTTCCGCCCACCACTAATATGACGGAACCCTATGCATTTGGAAATATGCCCAAGATAGATAGTTTTGCGATAGTGGTTAAATGCACTATTCCAGATTTAAGATTACCTGTAATATTGTGATTCAAACGGCATTTTGCAAAATGTATTCTTTCTTGCACAGAGGCTTTCATTTTCAAGCCAAAATGGAGAGAAATGTAATTGATAATAACAATGTTCTACTTTTCTTTGTACCCAAACTTCTGATAAAAAAGTTACCCACTTTTGTGGCTGGGTCTAGCGCCAGCAACAGGAAAGGCCCCAAAACGCAACAAAGAAAAATAAAGATTTTTGCTTTCAAATTCATTTAATCTCTAGCAATTTGGACAGCTGCACTATTGGTGCTTGGGTTTTGCTGGCACTCATGTATACCTCCAACTCTAGACATTTCTGAAAACTAGACACTCAGGGGTGTCTAGGTTGGTGTTACTTGCTTGGAACCCACTACATTTTCTTACCCAACAATATGCAACCCATGCAAACCTCAAGCTTTGGCTAAATTCACCGATTTTCCTTACATTTCTGGAAGGGAAAGTTCTGAAATCTGGGGAGATCCACAAAGTTCCTACTACACAGGATTCCCGCACTTCTTCTAATAAAACCAGTAACCCACTTGTGTGACTGGGCCTACTGCCCATGACAAAAGTAGATGAATAGCGTGACCAAATGAAGTCAAAGTGCTATCCATGTTGTCTTCGCATGATCACTGATTTGGTCTGTTTTTGTGTCAGGCATTGGGCCCACCCAAACATGTGGAAGATTTCTTTTTTCTTAGGGAGAAGTTTGAGAACACTGGGTAGTAGGAATTCTGTGGTTCCCCAGAGATTACGGAATTTACTCTCACAGAAATGTGAAGAAAATCTGTAATTTTAGCCACAGTTTGATGTTTGCATTGCAGACTTGGTAAGAAAGATCTATGCAAGGCATGCCATCCCAGTCTCCCCTGAATTTCTATTTTTCAGGCATTTTTGAAGTTGCTAGAGTTCTCATGGTACTGGCTGACCCTGGGCTCAAATACTGCAGTGACACCATATGTGAAAGCAGCATTAGGGTGCAGTGTGAAATCTTTCCTCTCCCTAGAGAACTCACATACATACCCCCCAGTATAATTGTAGTCAGGAGAAAAGTGAGAAAGATGAATGGTGTAGCATTCCTCAATTCCACTAGTGATGTACTCTTGATAGTTTTCCACTTCATTGTTGAGCGTTGCTTTATTCTCTTTTTTACAGGATAAAAATAGACTAAGAAAGTAGACCTCCATCCACATAGTGTGGCATGCTTCAACATTAGATCCTCCCATCTAGCACCAGGGAACTTTGTTTTGTATTGTCTGCCATTTGCATAGTGCACGAGAGCTACAAACGTGTATAGTTTACAGGTGGCCTTGTATGTGTTGTTAGAGTGGTGTGTGATGGTAGTATGGCCTATGTGAGTAGTGCTGAGTGCAGTGTTCTGTGCGTCATTTCTTTCTTAGCCATTTGCCTTCTACCTATGCAAGGTCCCGACGAAAACAAATCTAGGCTAAACTTTGCCTATCCCTCAGGTCTGTCTCACTTTGAGCCTTGATTAATTTTCTGTGGGAAGCAAGATGAATCTTTACTAATGCCTCCCCATGACATCCTGCTTAGCCTTAAGAGGACTTATCTTTCTTGCTCCTTCAATGTGCTCACTGTGCTTATCAGGAGCCCTCCTTAGGGGTGGAATTAGGCTCCTGATGGGCAATGTGGCTGCTAAAAATGCAGTTGACAACTGCCAAATTAAGCAGCTTCCACTGCATGGTAGTAAGTTGGTGGATTTCCGAGCATGTCTTATTGATGCATGCCTCAGCCAGTGTGAGCATATCACCATTTGAAAACATTGGCTGTAGGAAATCTGCCTTTTCTGTGTGGCCACCCTATTTGTTTTGCCTTTTGCTGGAACCTATATTTTTGCTGGTTTTAGAACTCTGTGTACTTTACCTCTGCTTAGCAGTAGTAAAGTGCTTCTGCCCCTCCCCCCCTTAAGCATGGTCGAATTGGCATGTTCCAAATTGCTGTATTTAACTTACCTACAAGTCCCTAGTATATGGTACAAAATGTACTGAGTGCCTGTATGTTAAATGCCACTAGTGGACTGCACCACCTTTTGCAACATTCACTACAGTGACAGTGTAAGACCTGTAATCAGGCTTACCACTGTAGCCTGATTATGGCAGTTTAAAAACTGGAACTCAGCTGGTCAAAGTAAACCCTTTTGACAGGCCAAAACTTCCCTTTTAAATATTAATAAGTCACCCCATGAAGGGCTTGTAGCCCATAAGGCAGGGAGCATGGTATTTAAAAGTAAAGTAGGTTATATGGAACTTTAATGTTAACATGTCCTTACAGTGACTGGCACCCAAAGCTATTATTCATTGTGGCAGGCCTAGCTGTCCTATGTAGAAAACCAGAGTATGGATTAAAAATCCTAATACTGTATTTTGGGAATGGGATAAGGTCGAAAAAATGATACAACTATTTTTAACTTTAATTAAAAGTCTTATTCAGTGGTAAAGTAGGATGTTTAATAAAGTATAGGGAAAACTAACTATCAGGAAGTTATTTTTCTCTACCTGAAGTTCCTGGAGGCTAAATTTGCATTTACTCTCCCATTTCTGCAGGCCAGTAAGAAGCATTTAAATAGTTGTGAAAAAGGTGCAGAGTGCCTCCGAGGAGATAACAATATGCTGAGTTGAATAGGCAGAGATGACCCCTCTAAAACGGATAGATGCAGGGCGGTGCTCTGAGCTTCCTTTTTAATATTACAGTGTCAAATCTTGCTTGAATGTCAAGTCCTGCTTGACAGATCTGCTGGGCTTATATAGAACACTGATGCCAAAACAGGTATTGTGTATCCACTGTGTGGTTGCTGGAAAACCCTGATTTATTCTATCAGACGTCTGTCTTTGGGTTTAATGTGGGTACAATGACAGCCCCAAACTGGAATTTAGTGTTAGATGTGAGAGGACACTAGGATTATCATAATGCATTCTCCAGGTACACCTCCAGCCCTCTGAGTCCAGTGTGGCCGAAGACTTTTGCCATCTTGAAAATGCCCAAAGTGGGTAGGTTGGCCCCAGGACTTTTACCCCATTGGTTAGGGCATCCTTCCCCCTAGCTCATGCCAGGCATAAATGTGGCACCTCTAGGGACCCACTTCAGAGCACTCCTGGATCTGAGGAAGATCAGAAGGGGAGTGAACCTGCTGTCTGGTACCTAAGAAGAGCAAGTGGAATGCACAGGTCTGTCTGAGATGGGCACTGGGAACAGTAGTAATGAATTGCCTGCCTCTTTCCTTGAAGAGTGCAAACTCAGCATCTGTGACATTGTTTACTCTTCTTCTCTTTTGCAAGAAAGAGGTCTGCAAAGTGTTAATTCTGCAGCCTCCACAGCAATGAGACTAACATTAGTGGCCATCTCAAAGTCAAGGAAGGGCATCATTCTTACTGTGGTAGCATGAAAAGAGACAACATATGCATTGTAGTCTTTGTCTGGCTGCAGGTAGCACTTGCTGATCTTTTAAACACATTTGACTTCCCTTTTGTTTTTACTATTTGCGCCGCTTTTTAAAATTCCCTTTTGCACTCGCTCAGACCAGCTGAGAAAGGCATAGTCATGCACCTGCTTCTTGTTCCGCCACGGCTGCTAGCGTCGATTGTTGTGGAGGGAGCGTTCGGCTTTCTCTTTCTGGTTGGGGGAATGGGGTTGGGTCAGCGCTCTAGTGGTCACCTTGGAGACAGTATATATTCCGCATGAGTGCGCGAACGCACTCGTAGTCTCTGTCTGGCTGCAGGTAGCACTTGCTGCTCTTTTAAACAGACGTGACTTCCCTTTTGTTTTTACTATTTGCGCCCCTTTTTAAAATTCCCTTTTGCGCTCTCTTAGACCATCTGAAAAAGGCACAGTCTGTAGTCTCACTCACCTGCTTCTCGGTCTGCCACAGCTGCTAGCATCGATTGTTGTGGAGGGAGCATTCCGCTTTCACTTCCTGGTTGGGGGATTGTGGTTGGGTCAGCGCACTAGTGGTCTCCTTGGGGAAAGTATATATTCCCCACGAGTGCGCGGATGTGCTCATAGTCTTTGTCTGGCTTCAGGTAGCACTTGCTGCTCTCTTAAAAACACTTGACTTCTCTTTTGTTTTTACTATTTGCGCCGTTTTTTAAAATTCCCTTTTGCGGGGCGTGGCCAACTGCCGGGGGAAATGGCCGCTCACTAGCGGAGCTCCCTCACGACACTCCCTAAACATCCGCACATTTCAGTGTTGCCCCACATTAAAATACCTGTGAAGTCCATAGAGTGTCCCCGGAGGGCAGGAGGGTCGCCCAGCCGCGTTTGGACCGGGTCCGATATGTACAGCCGCCGATCCGGAGCTGGGCCCGAGTGCTGCTGCTAAGGACCGAGGTGTGGCCTGGAGGGCGTGCGCCACCCGACTCCGCCGATCTGCGGTGCGGCCCCCGTCTGCTGCTTCCTGGGGGGCCGCTTTGGTGCAATTGGTGCTGGTCCTGCTCCTGCCGGATCGGCGATAGTGAAGTCCCCGGTGATTTGGGGGCCGGGCCGGATGCGGTTTGCTGAAGCGGATTCCCTGCTGTGACGGCGCTGAGGCTGCGGCGGCCCTGACCCCTGCGTGGCGCCTGTGGGGGCCGCTTTGACTCCAGCCCCGACTACTCCTCCTCCTGCTTTGCGTGGCCGAACACCCGCGGAGCGGATGACTGCAACCTGCTGCCCCCTCACCGTCTACCAGGTATGATCTATGGTGAGGGGGAGTGAAGATCCATGTCTTTACTGCGCCTGGTGCATGTAGAACTCATCGCTGTCTCCCGGCCTTAACAGATGATGGCCTGCGCCTCTTGCTTGTCTCCCGGCCGACGTGCTCAGTAGCTGGGACATGCTTGCAAGACTCTCCCTCCGCGGGTAGCCACAGCGACGCAGCATCGGCGCTACCGCCAAGGGCTACTGTTGCTACTAGCATCGCAGTGAGCGCTCAGGACATAACTGATTTGTGCACCTGGGACACCGGGGCCGTACTGCAGCCCTACACCCCCTCTCTGGAGGGCATGCTTTGGTCACCACTATCCCCGGCGCAACCTGGCTGGCGAAACCCGACAGGCCGGTTTGGAGTTGGTTCCAGACGCAGGCGGCCGTGAGTAGCTAGCGTGACTCCTCCTTCATGCCCGGCAGCGCTTGAAGCACTGACAACGACATGGCGAGTGGCCGTGGCGGCCGCAACGCGCTCCAAACAAAGCTGGAAAAATATGCTTGGCAAAAGGGGCAGGGAGACGCACAGGCCTCTCCCACAGAAGCAAAAAGCCTGCCAGAACCTACGTTGCAGGATATCCTGGCGGCCATCACCACGGTGCGTACATCCCTAGAGGGCCGCATCGACACCGTCGCGACTGAGGTCTCCCTGATCAGGGCGGATATGCGCAAGACGAATGAGCATCTCTCTGGGGTGGAATCTACTACCAAGGACCTGGTGGCTGACTCTGATCTGCTCAAACGCCAGGTTGCGGATCTGCAGGCCAACCAGGAACTGTTATCGCATCAGCTCGACGACTACGAGGGCGGTATGTGCCGCAACAACGTGCGCATTTTGGGTGTGCCTGAACGGGCGGAGGGACAGGCTGCCGATCTCTTTGCTGAGAAGCTGGTGTTACAACACCTCCAACCTAAGGGGCTATCAAACTACTTTTCGATTGAAAGGGCGCACAGGGTGCCAGGTGGCAGACTGAAACCAGGAGCTCCGCCCTGTCATCTCCTGGCGCGGGTGTTCAACTTTAGAGATCGGGATGTCATACTACACTCAGCAAGGGTAGGTCCGCCAGTCACAATTGACAACAGCTCGATCACTTTCTTTCCTGATTTTACACTACGGGTGCAGAAACAACGCCGCAGCTTTCTAGAGGTAAAACGAGCTCTGCGTGGGCAAGAGATTAAGTACGCGATGCTGTTCCCTGCAAAGCTACGTGTCGAAGCGGAAGGAAAAACCTGGTTCTTTTCCAGCCCTGAGGACGCATGGGATTGGCTTGAGGAATGGCGCACGGTCGAGAAGCGGACTAACAAGGATCGCCGAGGGACGGGTCATCAGTCACGGCCGGACGATCGTCAAAGACTCACAAAGCCTGATATTGTTGTTGCAGATGCCTCGCCGGGTCAGAGTCAAACGGAGGAGCGGCGAGACCCTGGAACTTTTTCAGCTGCGATCCACACTGGAGAACTTATTGTGGACACTGTACTCTGGGGGCTGCGCCTGCCATGTGTCGATTGCCTGGGTTCGCCTGCTGCGGATGCAGAAGACAACAGAGTCGTAACTATGTATACAAAGTGGGGAGCTGGGGGTTCTTATTGACTGATATTATTTCACTGCCCTGCCTCTTCACTGGGGACAAGTGCTGGGGGCATAAGTTCGCTACAAAACGCTGTTATGGGGAGTGGGGTTGGTACACGCTCCTACAAGTTTCCTAGGGTGGGTAAAGGCACTCTGCAAGTTTGGGGAGGCGGGTGGTTTCTTGCCCGCCATGCAGGGAGGCAGGGAGGGGGGTGGATGGGGGTCTTTTGGGAGTGGGTGGGTTTTTGTTCGTTTTTATTTCCTTTTGTTGGGTCATTTGTGAGATGGGGGGTGGACATCCTGTTCGCAGTATTTCTCCGTCATGCATCCTATCCTGTGTTTCGCACAAAGGGTTTTTTCTTGCGAAGGATGGGGGGGGTTGTTTTAGTGTGTATTGTTCTTTGTTCTTTGGGTATGACAAATATGACTGGCTTCCAGGAAAGGCAATTACTGATTACATGCTTTTAGTATTTCTGTCTATGACGATTAAGTGGTCTACTAATATGTTCCCCCCGGGGGGGGGTCACAGGAGGCTCCCCCTGCAACTGAATGGCCACGCAATGGAACGCGATGGGCACGGCAACTAGACCGGGGCTCAAGCTGTTGTCGTGGAATGTCAACGGGTTGGGAGACAAGATCAAGCGGGGTATAGTGCTCCAATTTTTGAAAAGACACTCCCCTGATGTAGTCCTCTTACAAGAAACGCACTTGCTTGGGAATGCTTGTAAGGCCATGTCGCGATGGGGTTTCCAGCTAGTGGCACACTCTGCTTGTGGTTCTGGCTCCCGGGGAGTGGGCATAATGGTCCGGAAATCACTCCACATGACAATTGATCTTGTTCGCACCGACGCCCTAGTTAGACTCGTTGCCGCCTCTGGGACCTGGGAGGGGTGCATACTCAATCTCCTTTCTGTCTACGTGCCGCCGGGATTACACTCCCAAGGCTTCGCAGACCTTGGGGACCTCCTATTAGCCTTGCCAGTAGGCAGAGTATTGATTGGGGACGACTTCAATTCTATTGTCTCTGACTCTCTTGGCCCCAGAAGGCCTTGCCGCCCTCCCGCACGCGGATCCACAGCTTTCTTGGGGCGATGGGCCTGGTAGACGTCTGGAGGAGTCTGCACCCGGCCGAACAGCAATACACTTTCTACTCAGGTGCTCACCGTAGTATGTCCCATATAGACTAAGTATTGACACTCGCACACCAACTTGACTGCGTGAAGGAAATACAGCACTTGGCCAGGGGGATTTCCGACCACTCCCCTATCCTATGTCGCCTGGATGTGGGGGAGCCCACAGTTGGCCATACAGCCCGATCAACTCCTGGTACCTTACAACCCCCCCCAATCAGAGACAAGATCTTAAGTGAGTCAGACCATTATTTCCAGGAGAACGACGGGACAGTAGACTCGGCGACAACACTATGGGAAGCCTACAAGGCTGTCATACGGGGGGTGGCTCTGGCCCAGATCTCGGGACAGCAAAAGGAGAAGTGTGCAGATATGACTCGCTTAGAGAGAGAAATCCTATCTTTAGAGAAAGCTCTCCGGCTTGACGACTCGGCGGAGGTACGGCAGAGATTGCACATTAAAGTCAAGGAATATACCGACTTGGCGACTGAGGCTGCCAAGTCGCACTATAGGGCCACACTCAGCAGAATCTATGACGTCGGCGACAAGGCTGGCAAACTGTTAGCTTGGCTAGATCGTAGAGATCAGGCCCGTCGAGTTGTGGTGGAAATAGAGACGGATTCTCACTCCCGCCTCACTGCCCCCCAGGACATAGCGGATGCATTCGGCCAATATTACCAGTCACTCTATACGTCTCAAACTCGGAGGAGGAGGCTTCCTCGCTTTTGCGGGATATTTCTTTGCCCTCGCTCACTGACGAGCGTTCCGAGCTTGTCCTGGACATCACAGTCACAGAGGTCGAAAAAGCCATCCACAACCTGCGCGGTGGGAAGGCATCGGGCCCCAACGGCTTGCCCATTGAATTGTTTAAGCTCACTGCGGGCAAGACAGCGCCCTACCTCACCGAAATGTTTCGTGACAGCAAAAAGGGGGGGATTCTGCCCGCATATCAGCGGCTGGCCAATATCGTGGTCATTCATAAAGTGGGCAAGCCGAGTAACAAATGTTCCTCCTATAGACCCATCTCGCTGCTCAACTGCGAAGCGAAAATCCTTGCGAAGGTCCTTGCCTCCCGTCTGCTCGGGGTCATTACCCGTCTGGTCCACCCCGACCAGTCGGGATTTATGCCCGCTAGGAACACCTCCCTCAACTTGCGTAGGCTCCACGGAGTACTGTGCCGTGCCGACACAATTAGAGAGGACGCTGTTGTGGTCTCCCTTGACGCTGCTTCAGCATTTGATACCATCGAGTGGCCGAATATGTTTGCTGTCCTTCGCAAATTGGGCTTTGGGCCCGAGTTTACGAGCTGGGTTCAACTTCTTTACCAACAGCCGCTCGCCCAAGTAGTGGTTAATAACAGGAAATCTCCCGTTTTCACTCTTAGTAGGGGCACCAGGCAGGGATGCCCCCTGTCCCCGCTTCTCTTTGCCCTGGCCCTCGAGCCTCTGGCAATGTGGGTCCGCAACCACCCCACCATAAGGGGCCTCAAATGGATGTCCGGATGGGAAGACCGTATATCGCTGTATGCGGACGACATATTGCTCTATCTTGCGTCCCCGGCTGCATCTTTCAATGTGGTCCTGGACATATTTCACGTGTTTGGTAGATATGCTGGCTATTCTATAAACTGGACCAAATCAGTGCTATATGCCCTCTATGGAAAGAGACCTTCGCTCCCTCGGGGATATCAACTGGCGGAAGCTACTGACGGCTTCAAATACCTGGGGATCTGGGTCTCTAAAGATCCGTCCAGAATTTATGAACGCAATCTCCTGCCGCCTCTCATGCGTCTTAAAGCTGACGTCCTACATTGGAAATCGCTTCCGTTATCTCTCTTGGGGCGTGCTGCCCTGTTCAAAATGATGTCCCTCCCCAGGTTCGCATATGCTCTGCATAATACTCCACACCCCGTTGCACCCTCGTACTTTAAAGAAATTGATTGTATCATACGGGACCTGCTGTGGGAGGGTTAGCCACCTCGTATCGCGACACACAAGCTCACGCTGGGATGGTTCGATGGGGGTATCGGACTTCCAGACATACGGAAGTACTATTGGGCGTCACACCTAGCGGCAATTAACCAATGTATGTATCGGCCACAGGGCGAACCAGCCTTCCAGATCTACAGATGGCTCCTCCCGGGAGGCACCTTTGAAGGGGCCCTTTATGTACGGTCGTTGAAACCTGCCCTGACTGGCCCAACTGGACATGCGGTACAGGTGTGGAAGGCGGCTACCAAAAGTTTGGGATGGGAGGGGAAACTTACACAGGTCACACCACTCTGGTATAGCGAGCGATTGGGCAGGCTGATTCGCTCGAGGGGGTTTGATCATTGGGACCTTATTGGTATATCCAGGGTGGGTGATTTGTGGAAGTCAGGTGAGGTGGTCCCTTTTCCTTGGCTGCAGCAGGAATACGAGTTAGCGCAGTCGGAACATTTCAGATATCTCCAAATTAGACATGCCCTACTTGCGGTTCTCCCTAAGGGTAGTGAACTCCCTGAGTCCTCCCCGCTTGAGGATAGAGTGCTAGATGGCGACCTGCCGGAGAAGGCCATATCACTCATTTACAAAAAACTGGTTAACAACATGGCAGATCCCTTGACTCACCTGGGGGTTAAATGGGACCACGACGTAGCGGGATTAGATGACGACGAGTGGCTGGCGGCGGTGGCCTCCCCCGGGAGGTGGCCATCTCCTCCAGGCTCCGCCTGGTGCAGTTGAAACTTCTCCATAGATCCTATTTGTCTGGGTCAGTGTTGGTTCGTATGGGATATGGCTCAGACGGTTACTGTGTAAGGCGGTGTGGGCAGGAGTGAACCTTTGTCCATACACTTTGGGAATGCACGACTATCCAGAGATATTGGGAGGCTGTAACGAACCTTATGGAAGAAGTGCTGGGGCAGAAGTTAGACTGTAACATTAAATTGGCCCTCCTAAACATATGGGGCCCTACCTACCTAAACTCCAGGGAGCGCACGTGGGTTACCTTGGGGCTGATGGTGGCAAAACGCAATATTGCGAGATTGTGGAGGGCTCAGAGCCCACCGGATATCGAGGACTGGGGCAAAGATATAGACTGGTGTATGGTCACGGAAAAGTCCATCTATGAAGCCAGGGGGTGCCCGAATAAATGGACGCAAGTTTGGGGACAATGGAACATCCACAGAGGAGAGATATGTGAACCTCCAAGATCAAGAGAAGATATTATAAATGGGATCTGAATGTGTCTCTAGGGGGATCGAAATTAGTGCTTTGTAATCGCTTTGTCTTAAGTAACTTTTGTAGTGTAACAGTATTGCCAATGTACATGTCACGGGATTTTCTCATTGATCATGCCTTGTTTTCAATAAAAAAAGATTTATTTAAAAAAAAATATCCCTTTTGCACTCGCTCAGACCAGCTGACAAAGGCATAGTCTGCTGTCTCACTCACCTGCTCCAAGGTCCGCCATGGCTGTTACGCCGACTGTTGCGGAGGGAGGGTTCTGCTTTCACTTCCTGGTTGGGGGATTGGGGTTGGGTCAGCACTCTAGTGGTCTCCTTGGAGAACTAATTTATTCCCCATGAGTGCGTAAACACGCTCGTAGCCTTAGTCTGGCTGCAAGCAGCACTAGCTTTTCTTTTAAACACACTTGACTTCCATTTTGCACTCTCTCAGATCAGCTGAGAAAGGGACAGAGGTGGGCTGGCCATTAGTCATAAGTCGGAGTACCCCAGTCACGCTGAAAGCTTCCAATGGGTAAGTCCTTGTGAGGCGATGGGCTTTACTATAAAAATTACTGCCACTTACTCCTTCTCTGGAATTTTAGTCTATATGCCTCCTGGTCCAAGGTTGGTGTTTGCAACAGAAGCTGCAAATTATATTGAGCCATATCTGGTAAAAAAAACAACTTTACCATCTTGGGAGACTTTCATTTCTATCTGGAGGCCTCCAACAACACTGAGGTTAGGCTACTTAAGGAAGTCCTTGCCTGCTTTGAACTATCTCAGCAGGTCATGCTCCCTACACACGCAGCAGGACATACCCATGACGGATTCTTTACCAATGACACTCGTCTAGCAGTTCAAGAGGCACTGCCCCTTACTTGGTCAGACCATTTGGGTAGTAGCATGCACATTTCAATGCATTTGTTCAGTTGATGGTGCAATGTAAACCTTGTGTTACCAAATCATGGTAAAGGGTGTTAGATATTTATAGGCTTACTGTCTGAGCTGTGTATGTATACTGTTAGAATCAGGTAAGGATGATGTGAGGCATGTGTACAGTCGAAATACTTATGCAGGACAGATCTGTATTCGTCAAACTATGCTTATGGAGCTAGCTATGCTGCAATGGTCCTCTCAGAGTGCCACACAACGGTCATGTCACATATAACATGGCCCGAAGATGTGCATTTCTGGATTGAAGTGCTGTCAATATGTTGCACATATGAGATGAGTCTGTACTGCCTGCAGAGGGCAAGGGATGATGAAGAACTATGCCAATATTGGCCATGGCAGAGGCTGAGAGGCACAGTCACTTCGGTCTGCACTTGTGAGTCACAGGGTTACCTCCCTGTAGTTCTGCTGATCCTTGGATGTTTCCAGAATGCTTCCCCCACTATTTGTCCAGATTGCCTTTGCATGTTGTCAATTCTGTATGTTGTCAGAGTTCACCCCCTGACCTGATACTTCTTTCCATTGGCCCATACTGTTGATATGTGTGATTGAATTAGGTCAGGCCATTTACTTCCACAGGTGTGTTGTAACTCTTCCTAACACATTGTAAAAGGACAAGGAGACCCAAATACAGTCGGTCAGGGACCTTTGGGTAATTGAACTCTTTCTAAAGACAGTGGTCCCCAGACAAAAATTCATGTGAACAATGAATATAGACCCAATCAGTACTATATTATAGGAATCTGTCCAGCCGGGCAGATATTTAATATACAATCAAAAAACAATATTTGCAAACAATGAACACGAAACAGTTATAGTGGGACGCAAGCCTGCATCCAACTTGACAAAAAAGACGTACAGTATACAGTGAGGGGTTCAGGCAAAGGAAGTTGTTTGTTTCAAACACATTTCTTGTAGAACAAACATAATATATAGAAGACACCATTACACAAAAATTAGGGCATTTGCACAAAAGCGTATATGGTGTACAAAGTGTCGACGGCGTTTCGATCCCTTAAGAGAATGCCGGGATCATCCTCAGGACATTATAAATGACATGCCTGTTTACATATGGCTAAAATTGCTAGAACCATGGAAAAAGGGTTGGGATGAGGGAGAAAAAGAGAAGGAAATTAGTAATTTACAGATAAAGGAATGTCGACGAGAAGTGCTCGTGAGAATGTCTCTAGTGTAGTCTCTAGTTGGATGGGTGAGGCTCCTGAACACGAAAGCAGGCACGTGATATTAACGTGCAGTGTAAATTTCTAACCAAGGTGATGGAAAATGATAGAAAAATTGCCGTCGATCTAGTTGGAAGCGAGATCTGGCGAGGGTGTTGAAAAAGTGAAGCTATCTCTACTAGTAGCCTTGTTGATGTTGATGAACAATAAGAAAAAGACAGGGGTAACTGAGATAGAGAACGCGCTGTTGCTTGTAGTGTGATGCTGTAATGAAGCCCAGGGAGGTGACGGGACAGGTATCGCACAGAGGGTCCGCTTACCCAAGGGCAGGTGACAGACTTCCCTGAAATCAAGGAAACAGGACCAGCTACGTGGTACGTGAGGTCCAGGTGTTGGTGCGAAGGAGTAGGCCTCGGGGAACGGAAGCCTGCAGTGGGTGGAAGGGAAGGAAATTAGTGGCGGAAGGAACAAGGGTAGCCGTGCAGTGTGGAGCGCATGCGCTTACCAATTGTGGAAGTTCCAATGTAACTATTAAGTATATGACAAGCCGCAGTAACGGTCTTGAATAGAGTTCTGGGCCAATGCTGGAAAAGAGGAGCAAAAAGGTCATTAGGATTATGACAGCATCATCTGTAGGAGTGAGAACCAGCATGCAGGGCATACGCGCTTACCGATAGTAGTCCTTGGTCTGTCACACCATTCTGTATAGCCGGTCACAGCACTGAGTGAACCGGGAGGAGGCGGTATTTAAGGAGCCATCCTATTGGGAGCAGTGGGTCAGATGATCAGGGATAGTAAAAATGAAAAAGAGACTATTGATAGCCAAAAGCGTGGCCATCTTGGAGTGTGAAGAGATACATGTGCTTAATAGGTAGTGGTTGAGAGAAAGAGGTAAACCAGGAATGAGAATCTGGCCACCGTGGAGTACATTGAAAAGATATTGAGCTCAATACATTAAGATAAAGGCAGAGTCGGCGATAGATTTTAGGATACATTTAGGAGACATAAATCAAAACACCATAGAGTACATTGAAGAATAATCAAGCTCAATACATTAAGATGGAGGAAAAATCGGCGATGGAATTTAGGAGAGATAAATAAAAAAGAAACATAAGACGTTAAAAAGGGAACAAAAACAGGGCAGTTACAATAGTCAATGTCAGGACAAAGATCAAAAGACTACTTAGGAAAATAGTGTTTAGATTAGTGAAGTCCAGTCTTCCAGAAGGTTGAGGCCTGTATGAATACTTCCAGTCCTCAAAATCCATTTCAGTTCCTCCTTGTTAAGGAGCTGTACAATGTCCGCACCCCTTGGTGGTGGTTTTATCACGCTAATGATTGTCCAGCGTATGTCATCTTCAGTGTGACCCGCTGCCTGAAAATGTTCCACGAGAGGTGCATTCGGGGTATTGCAACGTATTCTGCTGCGGTGTTGGCAAATCCGTATCCGAGCCTTTTGCGTGGTCTGTCCAATATAGATTTTATTGCAAGGACACAGAATGGCATAAATCACATTGTTGGTGTTACAATTCGAAAAGGTTTTCAATTCAATCCTGATTTTATCAAAGACAAATTCTTTACCTTCAATTGTGAACTGGCAAACAATACAGTCACCACATTTGGCATGTCCTGTTACGGGTCGGGAGGCCCCAAAGCTCATTGAGAGTTCCTGTGCTTTTGGTAGATGGTAGGGCTGCCCGTACTATGTGATCTTTTATGTTTTTTGCTTTTCGGAATGCAAACAAGGGGCGTTCTAAATTAAGTATCCCTGCATTCAGAACCTCCCAGTGTTTAATGATGCTCTTCCTAACAATGTGTGATACTGGTGAAAAAGTGGTCACACAAACCATACGGTTCTGTGGTTGTTTCTCTTTGGGTTCCAGAAGTGTATCCCTGGGACAGTACCAGGCTCTTTTGAGGAAGTTACGCACTAGCCTGCGTGGGTATCCCCTTGATGTCAGTTTGTTACTGAGGACTTTCGCCTCTCGAAAATAGTCATCCTTTAGAGAGCAATTCCTCCTGATGCGGAGGAACTGCGAGTAAGGTAGTGAGTCCCTCAAGGCACGGGGATGGTGACTGTCATATCTGAGGAGGGTGTTCCTCTCTGTGGGCTTTCTGAATAAGCTAGTGATGAGTATCCCGTCTTTATGTTGTATGTTTAGATCTAGGAATGGGATGGTGGACTTACTGTGTGTCAAGGTGAAATTGAGTCCGTCACAATTGTTGTTAAGCCAGTGGAGAAGTTGTCTCATAGCTGCGTCAGATTCCTGCCAGATCATAAAGACGTCATCTATGTACCTTTTCCACATAGATATCCCGGTGCAGAATGGGTTCATAGGTGATAGTATGCGATTGGTTTCCAGGTGGTCCATGTATAGTATGGCTAGTTTTGGGGCAAAAACTGCCCCCATAGACGTACCCTTCACCTGCTGATAGTATTGATCAACAAAAAGGAAGAAATTCCTAGTGAGACAAATTTCCAGGAGTTGGAGTATAAATATCGTGGGTACAGCATGGGGCCTTGGTCGTTTGTTGAGGACTTGTTCAATAACAAGGAGGGAGTCAGTTTGAGGAATATTTGTGTAAAGCGACTCCACATCCAACGTGCAAAGGGTGTCGGATGTGGGGTCAAATGGGTGATCGTCAACCAGGTTGATCATGGCCATACTGTCACGTATATAACATTCAGTCTCAGGCACAAAATCCTTAATGAAAAAATCCACATCCTGACCTAACGGTTCCAGAATAGAGCCGCAACCCGATACTATGGGTCGACCGGGTGGCTTGTCCTGGCTCTTGTGAATTTTAGGGAGTGTATAAATCACTGGTGTGCGCGGTGACGTGGTGTTGAGAAATTTGTGTTCATTCTTGCTAAGAAACCCAAGTTCTAAACCTTCATTTGTGACTTGAAGGATTAGCTTCTGTAATTCCTTGGTTGGGTTGGTTGGCAGTCTGCAATAATGATCTGTGTTGGCCAACTGCCTTAGGATTTCATTCTTGTACTGATCCCGCTCTTGGAGAACTATCCCTCCCCCTTTGTCTGCGGGTTTTAGAACAATGGAAGGATTGGTTTTCAAATTAAGGAGTGCCTTTTTCTCTTCCATTGAGATGTTGTAAGGAATAAATCGGCGTGACGTTTCCAATTGGGTGATGTCTTTGAGAACAAGTTTTTCGAAGGTGAGTATTTCACCTGGAATCATGTTGGCAGACGGTGAAAAGGTAGAGGGAGGTCTGAGAGGAGTATTAGGACTGTTGCTGTGTTTCGGATTCAGCAGGAAGTAACTGTGAAGTCTTATCTTCCTGAAAAACCTCAGCAGTTCAGTCTGTAGCTCTAGGAAATTAGGGCGGGTAGTTGGCACAAATGAGAGCCCCTTACTCAATAAGGATTGCTCAGGGTCAGATAGTTGATGTGTAGATAAATTGAAAATAGGTAGCATTGAACTGTTACACTCAGTGGATGATTCTGTGTAGTTGTCTACCATTGGTAGTGTTGCCGACGTGTCTGGCGTTCCCCCGGTGGGTTGAACCAGCGCTGTTGTTGTTTTACCTTCCCTCTTTTTGGGGGCTCGGGCTGTCCCCGTCCTAAAAAAGGAGTGTTGGAATTCCTATTGGAGATGCTAGGCCCCTCACCTTGGTCAGAATTATCGGAGGATTCGGCTGATGTGTCGGAAAAGCCAACCAGATTATTCCTTCTGTTGAAACGGCCCCAAGGTCTAGAGTTTTGGGGATTATTGTATGATCTGTTGGTATAGAAATCTTTGTTCAGATAAGGGTATGCCCTTTCTTGTGTAAAAGATTTAATATCTTTCTTTACTTTAATAGATTTTTTATTTTGTTCTAGCCTATGGAACTCGTCAATAGTCTTCTGTACCTGTTCTAGCAGTTTTTTACACTCCAATGTTGGGTTATTGTCCTTGATCTGTTTTTCGAGATCGGTAATCTCGTCTGTGAGTTTCTTAAGTTCTTCGGTTGCTATATCGATACCTAGCACCATCCAATGTCTGGAGCAGGTTGTCCCGATATAACTGAAATTAGTAATGTATTTGGGAATGTCAGTAAATACCCCTGGGATATTTCTGACTTGTAGTCCTGTGGGGATGATGTTGGCTTTAAGATATTCTGTAAGCATACGTATCATCAATTGTAAACGGACAAATTTTTTCTTACACTTTTCAAGTTGTTCTACTAGGGAAGTGCTCGTATCTATTGGGGTATCTGTAGTATCTGAAAGAAGGGAGGGTCCCTCTAGAATTTTCTTAATATAGTCCTCTGAGTATAATGGTGTGTGGTCAGACATAGCCCTGAGAAGGGGAGGTGTGATAGAGAAAAGGGGAGGTGTGATGGAGAGAACGTGGAGCTAGGGGGGTGCCCACTTACTGGAAGGGGAGTCAGAATACTCAGACTCAGACTCCAGCGATTGCGCTATACACATTGTAAAAGGACAAGGAGACCCAAATACAGTCGGTCAGGGACCTTTGGGTAATTGAACTCTTTCTAAAGACAGTGATACCCAGACAAAAATTCATGTGAACAATGAATATAGACCCAATCAGTACTATATTATAGGAATCTGTCCAGCCGGGCAGATATTTAATATACAATCAAAAAACAATATTTGCAAACAATGAACACGAAACAGTTATAGTGGGACGCAAGCCTGCATCCAACTTGACAAAAAAGACGTACAGTATACAGTGAGGGGTTCAGGCAAAGGAAGTTGTTTGTTTCAAACACATTTCTTGTAGAACAAACATAATATATAGAAGACACCATTACACAAAAATTAGGGCATTTGCACAAAAGCGTATATGGTGTACAAAGTGTCGACGGCGTTTCGATCCCTTAAGAGAATGCCGGGATCATCCTCAGGACATTATAAATGACATGCCTGTTTACATATGGCTAAAATTGCTAGAACCATGGGAAAAGGGTTGGGATGAGGGAGAAAAAGAGAAGGAAATTAGTAATTTACAGATAAAGGAATGTCGACGAGAAGTGCTCGTGAGAATGTCTCTAGTGTAGTCTCTAGTTGGATGGGTGAGGCTCCTGAACACGAAAGCAGGCACGTGATATTAACGTGCAGTGTAAATTTCTAACCAAGGTGATGGAAAACGATAGAAAAATTGCCGTCGATCTAGTTGGAAGCGAGATCTGGCGAGGGTGTTGAAAAAGTGAAGCTATCTCTACTAGTAGCCTTGTTGATGGTGATGAACAATAAGAAAAAGACAGGGGTAACTGAGATAGAGAACGCGCTGTTGCTTGTAGTGTGATGCTGTAGTGTGATGCTGTATGTTGTCAGAGGTCACCCCCTGACCTGATACTTCTTTCCATTGGCCTATACTGTTGATATGTGTGATTGAATTAGGTCAGGCCATTTACTTCCACAGGTGTGTTGTAACTCTTCCTAACGTCATGCTTGCATTGTACAGGCCTAATGCTCATGTGACATTTTGACTGCCTTGGAAGTTGCTTATGTGTGAGACAATCAACTTTTGTGGTTCAGCAGCTTGTTAAAAGGCCACATATACAACTAGGTATTCTAAAGTTTATAGGTCTCATCCCTGTGTCAATGCCAAATTTAGCAGGAGTTATGTCCTGTGATGCTAGTACCAAGTACTCAAACTCTGTCACACATTGTATGGTATCCTTTTGTATTGCCACATGGTCAGACAATACCAGAGTGGTATCAGTCAGTGAGACACATGCGAGCCCTTTCATTGTGACCTTAGTGTTTGCTATCTGTACTATGGTGTCAGGTTGTATGTACCGTATGCATTTTGGAAATGGGCCTGGCGGTTACAGCATGTGTACAAACATGCACTAGGTAGGTTACCCTTCAGAAGGTCTGACTGGTGTGGTGTGTGCCACAGCAACTCACAGCACACTAAATGTAGGATGGCCCTGGCCTACATGGTGTTAGTGGGCGGCCTTTGTTAGTGTAGGACACAACCAGGATTGAGGATAGGCCGCCGATGACTACCAAAGTGTGTATATCCCTATATGTGGTGCTAAGCATGTGAGGAGTACACATGTAGTGTATAAAGAATTATTACTTGCTTGTGCTAGATGTCTACAAAATGTGTGTGACCCCGACATTGATCCATTTACTTGCAGTTACAATGTTTTGCTTTATCTCTTGTATATATACAGGTCAACGCCCATCAGAAGCAGCGAATGTGGAAAGTGTGGTCCCTGGGGGTCTATCACCGGTGCAGCGTCCACTGCAGGAAGAGGTGGGAGGACATGAGATGCTGGACCTGGAAGATTGTGAAGGTCCAGCTGGGGTAGTCCTTCCAATAGACACTGATTCCCCTAATGGCCCACATCCTGGCGGTGGCCTACCCGGAGCTTAATGAGCAGTTGAGGGCCCAACAGCAGCTAGGAGAGGGTGAGTATTGGACCGAGTCAGACACTGTGCATTAACAGTTCCCTCCTGTTATGTTAGAAGCAGCAGTTTCCCCATCAACATTGTAGGTTACTCATGTCCTAAAGATTAGCAGTGTTGTTGCATGTGTAGGTCTTGTCATAGGTGCATGATGTTTCGCCAAGACTTATGTCTTTTGGACCAGATCCAAATGTGAGTCAAGTTACCTGTCTATCTTTAGAGTTGTACAGACACAGGGCTGAGCAATGTGACAGTTCATCTACATATGTTTCATGTTGTGTGTGTCAGCTGTCCCACACAGACCACGTGTCTTCTTTGTGTCAGGAGTGATGGTCCCCCAATACTGTTTATCGTGTCCTGGGGATCTCTTACATGTAACATGGCATACACTGCACATAGGATGCAGACAATGAGCCATACTTGGCCTTGGTAAGTGGGGTATGTATAGCATTTTGAGATGGAAAACAACACTGGTGCCATCAGTATCTATGACTACATGATGGCATTTATAGCTTTAATTTGTTGTGCTATCATCTGCACAAAAGTATGAAACATAATATAAGGGTCTACATAGGTTATGGTGAGAGTCCTCCACACTTGTATGTGTTGGCCAATGTGTAAAGGACCATATTCATTCATGCTGGGACTGCAGGTGATGTGCACACAGACAGGAGTGTGTAGACATGGGTGGGTTTGTTAGACATACGAAGAGACATTGATCTTTCTTATTAGTCATGTCCAATTGTTGAGGCGATGTATTTCTTGGTATGTACACTTACTGTTGTGTCTCAAAAACTGATCATCAATGCCATTGATGTGGGAGTATAGAGTGATGTGCACTACACATGTAGACTTTTGAAGGTGCATTCACTGACTGATGACATGCATCAGGGAGTCAAGCAAGCAGAAGCTGTATGCAGTTCCTTGGAGAGAAAAGAAGAGGAAGAGGCTGGGTCGGTCTAACACCCTAACCCTATGGTGGAGACAGGGTGTCTCCCAATTTGGGAAATGGGGCCCTCACTCACCCAGCTGGGTGTCATGCTTCATCATAGGGCATGCTCCTCGTCAGGCCGGTGTTGTAATGCCTGACGGCCACCTATGAGGGGCTCTTTATCGGAGATCTTTTTGTCCCAAGCCGTCGGGTGCAGTGTGGGTATAGGGCTTTGTGGTGTAGATGTGGGTGAAAGGTGTGAGGAAATTGTGCAGGAAGGGCTAAAATGAGGCTCAGTGGTGCTCCAAATCCAATTTAATCAGCGAGCCCACTGGTCCCAATTAAAAACAGCAGAGGTGTGCCAACGCTGCGATAATGAACAGTGGTGGGTACAGAGTGGTGGTCAACATGTTTCTTGCCTAGTGTGTCTGGAGGATCACGTGGCATTTCTTCAGGACCAAATGTATGTACACTATCTACACAGTGGTTGGTTCAATGTTAGTGTCAAATGTGAACCAAGCACTACAAGCAACCTAACAATGAGGTACCTTATTAGTAGGCCAACCTAAAAAAATATAAAAAGACAAAAATGACAACAACATAAATTATAATGAGCAAAATTAAAAACAGCCTCTTGGGAGACAACATGCCAAACTTCATGCTCAGGTGGTTAGTAGAACTCATAAGTGGTAAGTTCTGTGAAAAAGGAAGAAGCATAGTGGCAAATGTGAAGCACATCTAAGGACTGAGGTAAATACGGTGGTAAAGCAACCACGTGGTATATGTGCAGCAAAAAACTCACCCAATTAGGGCGGTTAACTTGCTCCTTCGAGGAACAGGCGGAGGGTACGTTAAAACTATTAACGTCCTAATAGTGGCAGAAAAACAAGAGATAGTTACCGGAAGCCTGTCTGTCCAAGTGGAATAAGGCTTCAATGGACGCAGGCCAAGGGGGCGCCGAGCAGCGTCCTAGTCAGAGAATTAGTGAAAGTACTCACAGTTCAGCCACGGCTGCCTTGCCAGAAACCTACTCCTCACTCCCCCAGCTGGGAAGAGTGTAGTGGGAGAGGAATCGCCGGCCTAAGTACCCGCAGCAGGCGCGGAATGGGGGCGGGTCCCAGAGGAACCGGAAGCCGGCCAGCCCGTGGGGGGCGGAACTTTGAGAGCGTTCACAGAGGATGTGAGCGTCACTCCGGACATGCTGGGTGGAAGCAGGCTCCATGTTAGGTGAGGGAAGTGCTCGAATGTTGAACGTGAGAATGCTGGTAGTAACCAGGTTTGAGGCAAGTTGATGATACATCAACAATTGCACACAATTCAAAAGCATTAGCTAAGTTTTGTACACAGATTGTGCGTGGAGATGCTGGAAGTCACCAGGTTCGATGCAAGTTTTTGATACATAAGTAATTGCACGGAATTACAAAGCGGTATCAGGACATGGCACACAAATAGAAAGCGCTGGAAGGAGTAGCTCGTAATGACCATTGCACAGCCTAATTAGGCAATGAGGCGGGTGGTTCGCAAATGAAGGCACCCATTCCAAAGACAGAAGAAAGGAAAACGCTGGCAGTGACCAGTTGTGAAACTAACTATGACTATTAGTTGTGAAACAAACTATGATTATTAGGGGGAGGTACTCAAACTGGGCGACACACCTAAAGTGGCTCACAAGCAGGGCTGCTCAAAAGTATCGAAGCACCTGGTTGCGGGTGCTAAGTCTATACAGCGAGACATGTGCAACAGTGTCATAAAGGGGTGATGGATGGGGGCCATCTAATAGCAATTTGGAGTCAGAAGGCAAGAGAGAGTACCACAACATCCTCCTCAAGACAGTGAAAACCTCGTCTACAGGGTTCCCCTCAGAGAAACAGCAGGGATGTGAAGGATGAGGAATGATGACCCCCACTCCTCGACACCCCCTTTTTTAGACAGAGGTTGTGGCAGAGGAAGAGGACGCAGAAGAGGAAACAAACGGGTACAGTGGCAAGACTCGCCACAACAATCCATGCAAACCTGGAGCCAGACAGGGAAGAGAAACTGATTGTTAACCTGTCAAACAGGGCCTTGACAGAAACAGAGACCCAGGTCCTTAAGAAAGGTCTCGGGTTTGTCCCTACTCCTAAAGAGGACAAGTTCCGGGACACCTGTGAACTACATAATTTTTCAGAAAGATACGCCTCAAAGCGTTTTTCCAGGACAAACGAGAACAAACACAAGTAGACACATCGGATTACGTAATCCATCTAAATTCACCCCCAATGCTGGCCAAGTCCCGAATGAAATCCTGACATTTGAACGGGCAGTTCTCAAAGAAGTGGCCAGGGGCAACAGCACCTCTGCCTTCCACAACCTTTCTGCCGCAGAAGCTGCGGCAGTTAATGCACTAGCAAATGACCCCTCAATCACCATCAAGCAAGCAGACAAGGGTGGTGCCACTGTGATCATGTCAACAACAGACTATGACAATGAATGTAACTGACAGTTGGCAAACCGCCACTACTACACCCCCATTGATAGTGACCCCACAGGTGTTCTCACAACTCGGATCACATCTATGGTTTTCACTGCTGAGATGGAGGGGTGGATTAGCCAAAAGGAGGTGGACTTTTTGATCAAGAAAGAACCTAGGATACCCTACTTCTATTTCCTCCCTAAAATCCATAAAGGACAAATTCCACCATCTGGACGTCCCATTGTTTCTGGGATTGATTCGCTTCTCGAACCCCTCTCGCACTTCCGTGACCACTTTCTACAACCTGTTGTCCAGAAGACATCCTCATTTTTACAGGATACTAGGGATGTACTATGTCTCATTGAAAATATTGACACAGCCCCTGAAATAGATTTGCTAGTGACGTTAGATGTGGAGGCCCTCTACACAAACATCCCGCAAACAGCGACATTGGAGGTTGTAGAGGCCGTTCTCCTGGCAGAGGAATTGGATTCCCCTACACCAGTAAATTTCATAATGGAATGCGCTACAATAGCCCTGACTGAAAACTTTTTTCAATTTAAAAAACAACTTTACCACTAGACCCAGGGTACTTCAATGGGGAGCACATTCGCCCCGAGCCTGGCATGCCTCTACATGGCGGCCTTTAAGCAAAGGGTCATCTTTGACATTTCCACTAGTAACATACTTCTCTAGCGCAGATACATCGACGATATCCTGATATTCTGGACAGGTGACATGGCATCATGTGAGGAATTTTGTGGGTGGATCAACACTCTTAATCCCTACCTCCGCTTCACAAACACCGTATCCAACACATGCATCCCCTTCCTAGATCTGATGATCACACTTACGGGGGCCAACTTAGCACCACTGTATACAAGAAACCCACTGATTGCAATAGTCTCCTCTTATACAGCAGTCACCACCCAAAAACATTGAGAGACAACCTACCATTCAGACAGTTCTTGCAGCTACGACACAACTGTAGAACTGTCCCAGATTATAACATCAAGGCTAACCAACTGGCACACAACCTGAGGCTTTGCAATTACCCCACACACCACATCAACATAGCTAAAAAGCAGGCCCGTAACAACAAAAGAGAGGCACTACTAGGACAGAACCAAAGAAACACTGAAGATACCCTGACGTGTGTCACCACATTCACCCCTGACTCCAACAGAATTAGGAAGATCATTAACAAACATTGGGGCATCTTGCAAACAGGGGAACTCACATTACCACCACCGAGGTTCGTTTTCAAATGCACCAGGAATCTAAAAGACATCCTTGTCCACACCAGACCACCACAGAGCACCCAGGCGGACCAACATCCGTTATAGGGTCTCCCTCCAGTGACGGGCCACTTCCCATGTGGGTCTTGCACTGTGTGTACTCTGACAGAGCCAACTAAGGAGATCCAGTTATCCCCTACGTTCAAATGGGTACGTAAAAAGGCACACAAACTGCAATACAAGCGATTGCATCTACACCTTGACATGTCCTTGCAATTTACGCTTCATAGGCCTTGCAGACTGGAGGTGGGAGTCCTGCGCCACAGGAGGAGCTGGACGAGATGGAGGAAATGGTGTCCACAGTCATCAGTGGGGAGACGGTGGCAGGAGTCGGGGGACCGGACACTGCTCAACATGACCGGACACAACAGCAACAGGGTGAGTAACCACCAGGGACTGGGGGACGGGGGAGATGGGCACAATGGCACACATGCACAATTAAGCATAGCACATCTGCGGACAAACCATGCCCCAGACCCACAACTCCAACCAAGAGACCAATGCACACAGGTATGCAACATCTCAGCACTGCAGAAGCACAGAACCCAGAGGCACACCGCATGGAAGGGAGGAGGGCAGCTAAATCAGAGCTGCAGGGGCGACTCCCCAAAATGCGGCACACACACATAACATGCAGAGCACATCAACATTGACAACGAGGTGGTACAAACCGCAACACGTCCACAACAGAACAGAGGACACAACAGGTGCCGCATGTGCGTAGAAACTGGCCAATCACATATGGCACTGCAGGGAAATGTGAGTTGACAATGTACAAGTACAAACTCACATCCGTGATGTAGTTGGAATGTCCACTGTCCCGCATCAAATAGGCAGCTCCCCCAAACAGTCACAATGTACACTGTCATGCAGTCTGAATGCAGACATGTACAATGCGTCAA